>OZ038476.1:2784607-2797107 GCA_964036315.1 Acanthosepion esculentum
ATAAAGTAAATCCGCGTAAAATGAAAAGAAGGTCGATATTTAAAAAATAATCAATGTCGATTCATAGAATCCGCCGAATAAATGAATCTGAGAAATTCTATAATCTCGATGAAACATTCGAAAAGACAATTTATAAAACACTTAGAAATATGACAGATTATAATTTTATTCCCAAGTAAAATGTTTGATGAAACATATAACAATTCAGTTGTTTTTTGAAAACTTAAAAAAAAAATTATAATGCAAAATAGAATTAAGTTAAATTATGTTAGAGTGCCGAAAATTTCTCGGACTGACCAAAAAAGGATTTCAAAATAAAATCTGATGTTTGGTCATCTGGACACATTTTTGAAAATGGTACGGGCACCCCCCAATATTTCTAATTTCACAATAGCTATCTTAAGTGTCAAGATACACAGCTTTTTTTATTAAAATATATCAAAAGAAATTGAATTTTCATTCATTTAGACATTTTATTGATATTAATATTATTATTCCTTAAATTTTTGTTAAATACCAAATTGGCAATAGTCGAATGGAAGACCAAAGCAATACAATGGATTATGTATAAGGATTATGTATAAGGATTATGTAGCTCCCAAAGTTCAATTCAAATGTTTCAGGAATTTAGCATAAGAATTACTTATACTAAAATCTAGTTTCGACCGTCACACAAAGGACATTAGTTCACAAAAGTTAATTAAAATTTCCGATATACATTCAGTTAGCAAGTAATCTGAATGAGAAAAGAAGAAAAAGAGTAGGAGGAGAGGGAGAGGAGATAGAGATAGAGAGGGAAGGAGAGAGAATCTCACTCATGAATATTTTTCAATGAATATTTTTCCATTTTTCTTTCCTTACATCACGCGTCTTCGTCTTCTTGCAGATTTCTCGATTATCGTCTCGCCATCAATGATTCCCCAACGATTCTGATCATGTTTCAAACGCCGGTTTCCGTATAATCACCGAAGTTAAGCAACATCGAGTCTGGTCTGTACCTAGATGGGTAACTATTTGGGAATACCTGGTGATGTAAGCTTGGATGTGTGGGTGGTGTAATGGATAATGGCTGGGAATTGGAAATCGGAGAGAGCTGATTTCCAATTCCATTGGCTTCCTTATATTCACTTACGGGCAAATACTTTTGGGAAAGGTAGAAATTCACCTCTTCTCCCCTCAGCTATGGGTTAATTAGCAATACTTATATCGTTATCTCCACTCCCACAAAATCTTACAATCTAAAAATATATTATGGTTTTAAATAAACTGCAAGGGGTTGATAAGCCGTAAAAAACGACCACTCACACACACAGACATAGTGCATATGTACTAGATAGATGAAACATTTCAGATCTGACGTTTCAATGTTTGTATGTGCGAGAGAAATAAAAGAAAATTATTTTTATCGATAGCCTACTCTAACATAAGAAAGTAAATAACTATAAATGGTTTCCTTCATATTTTATTCAACTCAGCCTCAAATCAAATAAAATAATTAACTTCATATTATTCTTTGTTAATCAAATATCATTTGCCTCGAAACTTATTTTCTGAAGTTAATTTCATTTTTCATCCGTAAAGGTGGATGGACCAAGATTTCAAATATGCAATGTTCCGAAATCATAATGATGGCATTAAGTTTCATAAAAAATAAATTTAATGTTTTAGAAAATGTGATAGAAAATGCTTGTTTCCAACAAAAAAAGAATTACGCCAACAATTCATACTACAAATATTAGAGAGAAGTCTCCAAAAATAGGTCATTGCATCATTGACATTTTAAATAGACGCTACATTTTATATTTTAGAACTTTTTCACCATACTAAGATATACATGGTACTTAACTACTCTCTTGAGTCCTAACCTTGACCTAAAATTTCGATCTTTAACCGACCATTACCAATGATTTCGAGTACCTCGTTTAGACCTGATGTGACCGGCTTAAACTTTAAAGAAGGTCAATTTAAAGAAGGTCACGTCTCAAGAGGCAAGATGGAATCTTTCTCCTTTTATTGCTCACTTTAACTTTAAAATTCTCTTGACTCCTTATCTTTTAATTGACAAATATATTTTTTTATGAAGAAGCGACCTGTACTGGATTTAATGATCCATTAGGTGAAGTGTTTTAGGAGCTGACTGATTGTACTTAGTCTGTTTAGTTGACTCCGATTACAATGTTTGATTTCTCATTTTGGATATTTGAGCACTGTTGATCTTTGTAAAAATGGCGTCTTTCTCCCACTTTTGTTTTACTGGATTTGTATCCCTAGAGTTTTTTTATTATTAGGAACTTTCCCTTCACCTCTTAGTTTATTCTCTTTATATAATTTATGTATTTAAATATATTTCTTTTAACCTGACGGGTGGAACAGGGTATCTTCGAAACTTCAATTCAAAAGATAAGTCATTCGATCTTTATTTATCTATCAACTCTTAGGCTGAATCATAAACCGTTTTTTATAAACTTTATTCCTAAAAAATTGCAGTCCAATTACATTTTATTCAACTAAAAATATTCATCATTATGTGCAATGTTTTTGTTGCCACTTATTAGACAGTTCTTTTTGAGTAAAATTCTGCAGATTTTGATGTGAAGAGGTTTTTGAGAAACTCTTTAATTTGGTTTTCATTGGCGAAAGTTTTCCTCATCGAAGCATTTTGCAGCAATCGCAAAATTAATAATCGGTTGGTGTCAGGATAGGTGTATATATTGTATCGGGTAGAATAGATCAACTGAGTTCCGAAATACATCTAACTTTATCTAACTGTATACAATATGGCGTTGTCATTTGTTTTTTAAGCCACAATGTACGCTGCCATTGTAGTGTAATAACGAAGATACATAAGGGTACACTCCCAATTGTACCTTTACTGTCACATAGGATCAGTAATTAAGATGATACATTCGTCATTACAATTGTTTCTTTAAAAATGGAAATTACTCAATTATATATATATATATATATATATATATATATATATATATATATATATATATGTCTGTGTGTGTGTGTGTGTGTGTGTGTGTGAGTGTGTGCATGTGTAAGTTGCATTAAAGACGACAGACAATTTACTGCGATTAAGCTTTTTATTTAATTTTACTTGTGTTCGAACAAGTGTTTTTTCTTTTCTTGACACAGAGTGTGTAGACATTCGGACAGTTTTTACACACATTGTGTCCAGAAAAGAAAACACTTGCTTGAACACAAGTGAAATGAAATAAATAGCTTAATCGCAGTACCTTGTCTGTCGTCTTTAATGAAACATGTATAAATGAAGGATTGCTGCTTAAATACACAATTATATGTGTGTTTATGTGTATCGGTATATTTATATATTGTTTATAAGACTGACCTAAATAGTACATACACACAAACCCAAACCCTTCCAGTGTGTGTGTGTGTGTGTGTGTGTGTGTGTGTGTGTGTGTGTGTGTGTGTGTGTGTGTGTGTGTGTCATACATACATACATACACATATATATAGGAAGTTAGTGGTAGAGAGAGTGAGGGGAGGTGCTCATGACTAAATAGGTACTCATGAGTAAATAGGTACTTATTTATACGTATACTTATTTATTTATACTTATTTATACTTCCTAATTTCTTTAAAATTTCAGGAAATTCAAATATTTTACTAAACAATTTTTGCATTATTTGAGGAAAGATTTTACGAGTAATACTCTTCTCAAATTTCAGAACAAATTATATATATTTTTACATATGCAAACATATACAAATATAAAAACAGATATATTCACTTTTTTGTATATATATATATATATATATATATATATATATATATGACAAATGGAAAATAGTTCTTATTCCTCGCCGATGCGTTTCGTCATTTGACTTTATTAAGGCAAGTGATTGTAAATAAAATCGAAATGTTGCATAGTTACATCAAATTCGAAATTAAAAAATATGAGAAATTTAACAATATATATATATATATATATATATATATATATATATATATATATATATATATATATATATATATATATATATACATACATTGATTGATTGGTTGGTTGAGTGATTGATTGATTGTTTGTCATCAATATCCATGTATGTACGTATGTAAAGTGACAAAGATATACATGAATATAGAGTAATTTGAATATCCACTCCTAGTTTTAACGGATCTTTGTGTGCGTCCATATAATAAACAAGATTTGAAAAAGACAATATTTCCTATTTATTATGAATACCTTTGAGAGCAGAAATGCCATCCTAAGTTCATTTATTCAATTCACTCGATGTGCTTTTACATGTAAAATAGCAGTTGATAATTTCTTGAATGCCGAACAATTCTCCTAAGTGATTACTAAAACAGTAAAAGAAAGCATACAGTATGCAGCTATGTACGTTGGCATGTAGGCAGGTATCTAGGTTACATTTTGGCTTCTAACTAAATGTTATATATTGATTTTCCTTTGTCTCATTTCACTAGATATGTTTCGACGGTCCATCGCTTGTACTGTCGTATTGGACTTTTGATTTCAAATCAGTTTCTGTGAATTAAACATTCTGTATACATTATCTGATTTCAATGTATTTCTCTCATGTACGTCTCTCCGAAATTGAAAGCACATAGATTTTGAATTATTCAAAATATATAATTAATAGAAAATCATTTAATCTGTTCTGTCTAATTGATTCTTTGCTTCGGCAAATTAAACACGAGACATGTAATGATATCTATTTGTTCAGGCAATTAAGAAGTTATGTACATATATCATATTAGATTTTATTATGCAAGTTAATATTTTTGCAATAAAATTTGTATTAGCTAACCAATGTTGGAATTATTTACACTTACATAAATATATCAGATACATTTTAGTTTAGGATAAATGGTCTTGTTAGAAATATTTACAATAACTTACTTGGTGGCGTGAGATTTTATTATGTAATTTGAGTATTATTGCATATTATAAATGAATGTATATATATATATATATATATATATATATATATATATATATATATCTGAGATGAGGTATTATGTTATACTCATTTTCATTGCCATATTTAAAACATTTCGCTCGTTGTACGGTGTCAGGCCTTCTTCAGATGATTGGAAGTTCGAGACGAACCCTTTATTTCGTCTACCGCGGTAAATTGTTCTACTTCCACGTGCCATGCCTCTTCCGGATATTTCAGTAATTTCCCATTAACTCAAATCTTCAAGCTTTGGTTCACCACTGCTGTGGCCTGGTATTGAACTGACAACACTTTGGGTCTAGTCAATGGATTTAACTAACGTCAATATTAACGTCTTTTATCCGCTGGTCCATATGTGAATAAAGACGTTGGTTAGATCCACGGACTAAACCTAAAGAGTTGACAGTTCAATACCAGGCCACAGCAGTGGTGTACAAGAACTTGAAGATATATATATATATATATATATATATATATATATATATATATATATATATATATATATATATATATATATATATATATATACAGGTAAGATGACAAAGAATATAGTACAATTCCAACGTTTCCAACATTTAAATTAAAAGAAGGCTCTATACAAAGCAGACCACTATTAATTATTTTAGGATATTACATTGAAAACATGTCAAAATCGATACACAATTGCAGTCGTGTTTCGATGCGTATCAATGCATCTCATCAGGCTATTGTAAAGTTACAATCGCTTGACGAAATACAACTATACGCATTCAAATACGACTGCAACTGTGTAGAGATTTTGACATGTTTTCAGTGTAATATTCTAAAATCAATAATTATATTTATATATATATATATATATAATTGTATTATAATTGTATAGTTATTTATATTTATTTTTTCAATTTCAAATTTATAATAATTGTTGTGTTTCGTAAAAAAGATATAATCTCTTGAAATCGAAACAGGAAGTTATTGAGTGAGAGGAACACAAGCAAGAAAGACAGATTGACAAAGGAAGGAAATACTTTCCTCTTTACATTGGTTACTGTTACAAATGTAAGCCGAGAGAATAGATGTAAATTATTCGGGACGTTTGCTAAAAGACGTGAAAACAATCAAAGTACGACTCTTAAGTTATCAACACAAAGAAAAATGTATACATTAGGCGAGCAAGTACATTGTCGCTGATTTTACGATGTATTTAGAGTTGATGTTTGGACTCGATATTGTGTTATTCATGGACATTGAAGACATCACTGGAAAGTAAAGCAATGTTTGCGGTTTGTGATTGCAAGCATTCAATTTAGGGGCTCTTCTAAAATGAAGAGAGTGTAATTATAAATGTAGAGAATTATTGTCATTTTCAATGGTGCCACTCACGAGCCAACAGGCTTTGGATTCATGCAAGAAAATTCTCCTTCATATTCTGCAAAGATGACTATTGTCGACCTTGACAAAAAGTTTTTAAAGACAATTCATAAAACGATCCCAGAATAGAAAAGTTGTGACTGATCAATAAAAGATACATAAATTAGACTGGAAAATAATATTTAAACAGAGAAGATCTCTAGGGAAACAAATAAAAAAGTTAATAAAATCTAATTGTTGAAAGATGAAGCTCATAAAATGTCAAAGAAACGCTATAACTATGCAAAATAATAAAATAATCTATTCATTTCTCTGGAATAATGTCTTCATAAAATATGTTTCACAGTCATATATCTTTTAGATTATTTACATTATTTACATTATTCGTCTTCATTGCCATTGCTATATCTCTGAGAAGATCTTTTAGATTTAATTATAAATAGAAATTTGTATTACACTTTTGAATTTTTACATAATAAAACCTGAATTTTAAAATAATTTTCATATATATGAACGTACATATAAATTTAAGATTTTAAAAAGTCCTTTTTTGCGAGCTATCTACCTGCCATTTTAGTTAATGATAAACACATTTGAGCTGTTTTCTAGTTTAATGCTAAGCCGCTTTAGAGGTACTTACTGATTTATTCTGAGACGTCGACCTACTAATTTTTCGTCTCGTTAATTTTTTTTACGTACCTCTTTTACGTCCTTTACCTCTCTTCCTGTCATGGATTTATTGATCCAAGGTCAGTATTTATTGAAAATGGGCCAAAGTCAGAGGTAAGTCAGACTGAAACATTTCCACAGTTGATTATCTCTAAATATCTTCAGCACTCAGGAGAATTTTGTTCTTAATTCTTTCAGCATATCTTCCTTTTGGTAAAAATTCCTTTTCAAATAGAAAGGGCGCCTACCGAAGAGCACATGGTTAGCAAATATGTCTCGGTGGACATTACGACTAAGTGCGAGACATTGTTTGTAGCACTACTATGGTTTTATAGATATATACTAAATAAAGTTTAGTTAATGCATACATGTAAATAATGCTTTGTTTCCGTGTGCATTTGCGTATGCAGTGTGTGCCAGATAATTGAGAACAATGTGAGGTTATTCAATAAACAAAATCAATTGTTAAAAGCCTGAAGAAGGTTATAGAATGAGAAGGAGCCTATCTTAACGTGTAAGATATAATCATTAACTCTTTTAGATTTATTTGTAAATATAATTTTATTTTCTGTTTTCTTTATTTACATAATAATATCAAAATAAATTATTATCAATATTTCATCTATAAAAGTTATTACAAGCTGAAACTAGGACAACATATTTTTCATATAAATATATCAAGAAAATTTTACAAACATCCGTTAGTTAATAATAATTATATTATGAAAACATTGAGTTACATTATAAAATTTTCCATAGAAAAAAAATATATATATATGTGTGTGTGTGGTTTAAAATTTGGTACATTGATGAGGAAAGAGTGCTCCATAACTGGAATAGAGTGTTTTTACATTGAAAAATAAATGGATGGATAAATATCAACCATGGACTCTCCATGTTTACTGGCAGTCTCATGCCCTAAACAATCATGAAAAAGCACACACACGCACAAGCACACACACACACACACACACACACACACACACACACACACACACACACACACATACATATATATATATATGGAGGGAGGGAGGGAGAGAAAACGAGAGAGAGAAATTCATATATAAGTGTGTATGTATGTGTATCCTGTTTGTATGAGTGAAACAATGAGAAAGAGAAGAAGAATGTACAATAGAAATATTTTCCACTCCTTATTTATGGATAAGGTACATTTTTTCATCTCCTTAAATACAGAAAATAATACGTGTTCTTCATGTAATCACTTTACAGTTGGATCTGGACTAAAATATTTCCTTATTCTTCTTATTGTTGCTTACGTGGAAACAAATGTTTCTTTTTTCTGTTACCTGTTCTGTTACCGTTTGTCTAAATGAATGAAACCAGGTAAAGACATTCAATTAGCGAGAAATGTTTTCTTGAAACGGTTGAGTAAGTATGAATTAACTGAAATTGGATCGAAATTTTGCTTTTAATATAGCAAATGTGATTCGAGCAACTTGATTAATATTGGTAAGGGAGGAGATTATGTTGAAAAATAGAGAATCGCTTCACAAAATCAATTCATCGTTAGGCTTCGCAAGTATGTAATAATTACGACGACAACGATGATGACGACGATGATGGCGATGATGATGATAGCGATGTGGTTGTTGTTGTTGGCAATGGTGGTGGTGGGGATGATGTTGGTGATGATAATGATGTTGATGATGATAATGATGATGATAGCGATGTTGTTGTTGTTGTTGGCAATGGTGGTGGTGGTGGTGATAATGATGATGATGATGGTGATGCTGTTGTTGCTGTTGTTGTTGGTGGTGGTGATGGTGATGGTGATGATGATGATGATGATGATGATGGTGATGGTGATGATGGTGATGCTGTTGTTGTTGTTGTTGTTGTTGGTAATGGTAGTTATTTCATAAAGAAATAACATAAATATTACAATATGATAAAAACTACTACATTTAAGCCTTTGACGGAAAAGATCCAGTTAGTTGAATACAATGTGGAATACATAAAAATAATATAAAACAAATTTATTTTAAGAAATGGATAATTTCGTTATTAGACGTGTTTCTAACTCATATTAGAAATATAGAAATATATAACATACAATTGTAAATACACAGATATAAAATGCTATAGAAATAAAATACTTTTATTTTCAATTATTGTCAAAAGCGATAATTTTTATCTCATGATTAAAAATAGTCTTAATTTCTTTTATATTTTAATTAATAAAAACACACAGGTTCGAATAAATTAGTAATTAAGAAGAAAAAGCATCATCTGTTTTCAAATACAGAACAAAAAAGATATCACATAATTTAGAGAACTAAAAGAACGATTAATTATATTGGGAATAATTTTAATTTAAAATTTTGATGACATTAATTCAAAGGACGTAGAACAGAGGATAAATTTGTGAAGGCGAGTGGCACGATATGGCATAATTAAAGAACAGAAATTTCAAATCAACAGAATTTTTTTAAGAGAATCATATAAACTTACATGTAAGCAGTTATACATACGCAGATGTTATATATCTATCTACTTGTGTGTGTGCGCATACGTGCGCGTGTATTCAAGTAAAAGTTGATTTTTCAAATAAAATTTTAAAATTAAACTTGATGTAGTCAATGACTTGACGGATGCTGCTATTTTTCAGTATCTGGAATCCATGTGTAAATTAGTCTTATCATAACATAAATTAAAAGTTGAACTTTTTAGAAAAAATATTATCTCATATCTCAAGTGGATTATTAAATTAGTATTTTGATTTTTAAGTAAAACTTAATGGATATTATAAGTGCTACGAAAATTAGGAAGTTTAATCATGATCTGAAATCGACTTTTAAATGAATATATGTACGTATCCACTCATATTAAATGTTATACACAAACATAAATATGTTTATGTATGTGTGTACGTTTACATACAAAAAATATATAAAAAAGCGCCTCTCTACGCATGCGTACGCAGAATAAGTTACATATTTACACACATGAAACATTTGACGATAGGAACAAATTTATTCGTACATTCATTTCTGTTTAGATGTCTATGTATATTTATATTAAGTAAACTGTTCAGATCACACGACACAGGATATTTTTATACCAAACGCAGAAGATGATTTTCTTGCGAGAAATAAATATAAAAAGTTTATTAGCGGATAATGTCTTGTATAACAACAAAGATATAAACAAAATTAAATAGAATAAAACAATTTAATTTTCAAGCCAACGCTCTCAGATTTACAATCTCCTTTACAAAGGAAACTCTTTACAGACTTAATCAAAAATATGTAAACTAACAAAGAAAGAAATAAAAAACGACCATTCTTACACTTGATGCTTCTATAATAAAAGAAAGATATTTGATCAAGCGAGTAACAAATTAATTTCAAAATATCCTTTGACATTTACCCATGAACAGATTTCCTTTTACTCTCTTCTCACAGGCTTATTCTACGTATTATAATTCAGAATGCGATAATTTTGTCTACTTATTTATTCTTCAAGCTCAGAAAAATGAGTCTAAGGATATCTTTTGAAGAAACATCATCTTCCGCCGAAGTATTGTTACGTCTTTATGAGTCAAAAACTACTTTAATTGTCCATTCACTGATAATTCTACCTGGCTCAATTCGTAGCATTAACTTCTTCATCCATTTTTTATCTAATTTATTATTTTATGGACTTTACAACATCCAACATTTTCTTCTTAAGTAAAAAATAAAAGAAAGCATAAAATGGAGCGTGCGCATGCGCACAGCTAATAATCGCATAACATAGACATAAGCACTTTTGAAAGAAAATGACTGCAGTTAAAAAACGTATCCTTATTTTCTTTTAAAACTCCATTTATGGTTTAATATTATCAATTTAGAATATATTTTACACTTAATCATTTATTATGTGAATATGTATTTTCTTATAGAACAAATTTTATTAATTTTTCTGCGAATGTATTATCCAGTGATTATTCTGAACCAGATTTCCATCTTTCTTTTGTTTTTATCACAACGTCTTGCCCATTATATTCGCTGGACTTCCTTTTTTTGTTTTGCGTTTTTGCCTGTATATCTAGAATTTCTACAACCAATTTAGGTTGTCAGGCATTTGTTCTTTCTTTTTCTAAGCATCTCTATTCCTGTATCAAATCAAGATCTCACTCATCTGATCAGTTTTCTAAATTTCTAGAACGATATAACGTTACTTATAATACATTGGTTCTGTTGAGATATTTATGTAAGGGCAAATAGATAGATAGATAGATAGATAATGAATAGGCTTACATAGATAGATAGATAATGAATAGGCTTAGATAGATAGATAGATAGATAGATAATGAATAGGCTTAGATAGATAGATAGATAGATAATGAATAGGCTTAGATAGATAGATAGATAATGAATAGGCTTAGATAGATAGATAGATAATGAATAGGCTTAGATAGATAGATAGATAGATAATAAATAGGCTTAGATAGATAAAAGGATAGATAGATAGATAATGAATAGGCTTAGATAGATAGATGGATAGATAGATAGATAATGAATAGGCTTAGATAGATAGATAGATAATGAATAGGCTTAGATAGATAGATAATGAATAGGCTAAGATAGATAGATAGATAGATGGATACTGAATAGGTTTAGATAGATAGATAGATAGATAGATAGATATGAACAAACCAAAGCAGAAAAGATATATATATATATATATATATATATATATTTCAGTATTTTTTTTATATTTTGGAATACTAAACATAAATCTTAAAGTTTAAAAAAAGCTGTAATATATATGTTTATCATTCTCTACATGCAAAAACATATATGTATATGTCGTCTTGATGATGGTATGAAACTGTTTACATCAGACGTACGGACCTTTTGATAGACGTTAGCATTAATATTTTTAATTTTTTCGCTTTAATATCGAAAATGTAGATTACCTATTGACATATTAACTAAATTATTTCCAAATCTCGTTTGCCCTAATTATTTGAGATCACGTTTTCGGAATTACTTTCATGAATTACTGTCAGTATATATGCATATACCGTAACTCCCCATGTATAATACGCCTTCATCCATAATATTCACACCTAAAATTGCGCTGAAAGTGTGGGATAATACTCCTACTCACGCATAATACGCACCCCTTGTTTGGTAATCAAACCCTATAAATCGTATCCCTCCAATTTCTTTACGGCCAGCGTTTGCTACTCTTATTTTTTTAAAAAAGGGTTTTAAACATAGAATAGTATTATTCTAATTTAGTTTTTTGATAATTCTTATTTTATTTTACTGCAATTTTTAAAAGATTTTTGTAGCTGTGCATAATACGCACACCTGAATTTGCTTCTTTTTTAGAAAAATGCGTATTATACATGGGGAATTACGGTATATTTAAATTTTGAATGATTTAAAACGGCCTCAAAGTTCAATAACAATTTCAAATTATATCTTATTGATTTAAGAAGATGGTGAGGCTATAGTATAGCTGTTATGGGTGCAGAAAGTGGGCGCAAGTTGCGGTGATTAAATTTAATTC
>OZ038476.1:2802107-2912107 GCA_964036315.1 Acanthosepion esculentum
TTTTGCGATCATCAGACAAACGGGTTTATTTTTTTAAATTGGATTTATTTATGCTTGTTTCACTATGTTTGATGGTCGGAGGGGGGATCTATTTCTGTGTTTGGGGCAACAGTCTCATACACATAAACACACATACATCCAGGTGTACGCATTTTAGTCTACACAAACTAAATCCATATAAACAATACGAGGGTAAGCTGCGTTCTGGATTTCTGTTTGTGGGAATGGTGATTATGATGCTTATATATATATATATATATATATGTATATATGGTGTATTTGAGTAGCAGTCATTTATTTATGTTTGGTTGAGAACCAACAAATGTTCATTGCTTCTGATGTTTTCTTTATTATTTCTTTGCTTCTGAGAATCTTCATATTTTACAGTCATCATTCGAACGTAACTGAAGCCACCAAAGAAATGCGCTACACACTTAAAGGCAAAGTCTTATTCATTTACAAAACATTCTCTGATAATAGCGTATGAAAGCTGAAAGTTCACAGAAGACATCCAACAATTTATGTTCAAACTTTGCCTGCAAGACAGAAAATATCACCGAATAAAAAGCATATTAAAAACATATTCAAGAAAGAACTTTTGCTGTCCTTCTGTGAAGCATTCACCCCTTATATATATATATATATATATATATATATATATATATATATATATATATATATATATATATATATATATATAGTGCTTTTGGAAAGCAGGTTTTCACTTATAGAAATTTAGTTAAAAACCAATGAAGGATCCTTATTATGAAATTTTCTTTTGTATATATTTTCATGATTTCTGCATATTTAAAGATAAGTTATTAATAAACTGTAAAAGAAAAACGACTGCAGATGCTAGATACATTAAGCCAGCAACAAAAACATAGTATAATATTTTAGAATAAAAATAAATATATTTCATTAATAAGAAATGATAACATTGGACAACTTATATTGTAATTATTTTGCCTTAAATAATTTCAGATTTCCTTTCTGAATTTGTTCTTTATTTTATTATTGCAATATGGAAAGAAATAAAAATACTCAAAAAAGCATTTGTTGGTCTTTATCCAAACTTAAAGTGGTCTGTTTTTCCTTTAAATTATATATATATATATATATATATATATATATATATATATATATATATATATATATATAAATGCACATATATATCTATATATTTACACACACAGATATATAGATATATATATACGTATATATATATATATATATATATATATATATATATTATATCGCACCTTTATTATTTGTGTGTATATAAATATATATTATTTTATATGTTCGAATGTAATATCCTATAATAAAGGATTATTGCTCTACTATTGTACTGAGTCCTATTTTAAAATTAATATTGTGAACGTTTGAATTTACATTTTATTTGTTCCCATTTCATTTGTATATATATATATATATATATATATATATATATATATATATATATATATATATATATATATATGGCTCAAACAGTAATGTTCCATGGTTATAATTTATTACATTGGAATCGTAATCATGATCCAATTCATCAGACCTACAAATTCTGGCCCGGACATTGAGTTCTACCTGGATTCTATCCGCTTGGAAATTTTTATATATATATATATATATATATATATATATATATATATATATATATGTATATATATATATATATATATATATATATATATATATATATATATATATATATATATATATATATATATTTATATATATATATATATTTATATTGACTACTAATATTATCAATATATATATATATATATATATATATATATATATATATATATATATATACATACACACACACAGACATATATACATATATATATATATATATATATATATATATATATATATATATATATATATATATATATATATATGTGTGTGTATCTGGGGTTTGCATATATGTGTGTGCATTTGCTGAAGCCTGACACTTTAAAAGCAGAAGACATTAACACCTTTCAACCAATTGTTTCTAAAGTGGAAAACAAATAATTCTTAATGTAGATTACATCTTGTACCAATCAACAATAACTGACACTAACGTCGCCGGCAATTGGTCAAAACTGGCTTTTATCTCTGACACTAAATAATGTAGTAATACTAATTTCCATGTTTAGTTTTCTTTTCAGGTAACTGACACTGTTTAATGTATGTTGCTATTTACGCATCTTTGTCTGGCACTAGTGAAACACCTAGTGAACATCGAATTTATCACACTATCGAAAACGTGTGTGCGTTGAGCTTTTGTTTCCCATCACGCCAGAGTGACCTATTTATATTTTTCTGCTCATATACTATTTGAAGATTGTAAAGCGCCAACGTGTCATTTTTGTGAATCGCCTGTAGACAGAAGCGTGTGTAGGTTTACCTTTATTTATTATTTAATAAACCTTTTCTTATTCAGTTAGGAATTCTTAATTTATTTTGTTTCCTTAGCCATTTTTGGAAATGTTTGGATTTAAGGCAGAAAGAATTGTGTATGTACTGCAAGGAAATTTTTCAAATTATATTTAAGTGGTCATTTTACAAATAGAGATGCATATGAGAAAATGTGATATTTAGATTTTAATGCCAAAACAATTTTAGGCAATTGAATATCATTGTGGGAAATTTCTGTGTAACGCGTTTCGTCCTCTACAAAGACTTCGTCAGTATAAAATCAGGTTTTAATTGATGGTATCATGCGATTATGTAATTCCATCATTTAGAAAATAATTATAACCATCGGTCAGGTTCATATCTTATATCATATGGACGAAACGCGTTACAAAGAATTTTTTCACTTTGTCATTCAATTGGCTATATATATATATATATATATATATATATATATATATATATATATATATATATATATAATGACTAAAGGGACTATGTGTTAAAGTGCTCGATATCAGGGATAGAGCATGTGTAAATATAAAAGTGGACAGTGCGATGACAATCTGTTTCATGCTTAAATGCTATGGTCAGGCGTGACGATTATAGGCATATATATATATATATATATATATATATATATATATATATGTATGTATATATATATATATATATATATATGTATGTATATATATATGTATGTATATATATATATATATGTATATATATATATATGTATATATATATATATGTATATATATATGTATGTATATGCGGAAGCCAAATATATATATATATATGTATATATATATATATATATATATATATGTATATGCGGAAGCCAAATAAATATATATATATATATTTATATATATGTATATATATATATGTATATATATATATATATATATATATATATATATATATATATATATATATATATATATATGTATATATATGTATATATATATATATATATATATATATATATATATATATATATATATATATATATATATGTACCTGCGGTGGAACGCGTCGTTTGAAAGCTTTCTCCACTATGTCTCATCATCTTTACTTTTGCTTCAGATACTTTTAAGCATCCTACAAACACACACACACACACACACACACACACACACACACACACACATATATATATATATATATATATATATATATAAATATATATATATTAAATAAGAAAATCCAGAATTACCTAATATGGGTGGGGAGTATAGATCTATTTCAACCAACGAGAAGTATGTTAGTCTTATTCGTCAAACCGGATCATTTTTAATATTTTATATTACGAGGATCCACTTGGATTATATACCAACGGATTTATTACTTTTACCATATATATATATATATATATATATATATATATATATATATATATATATATATATATATATATATATATATATATATGTATATATATATATATATATATTCACATATATATATATATAAACGTATGGAAATTTATAAAAGTTTATACAACTTTTATATTATTATTCAAATGTTTTTGTGTCCATACTTTTAATGCAAATGCAAATCTAATGGTCTTTTTTTCCCCCAAAAAAATGCCTATGAAGATGTTTCTGTTTTCACCTTTTTTTTCACTGCGTGTGCATAATGTAAATATATAAATACAAACAATAAACAACAGATTCACATGATGTTCAGCTTTCGCTTAAATTTATAAATATTTATTTCAGATAAAAATATGAACTAATGTCTAAAAAAGATTAAATATGAAATTATAAAATTCAGTCCCTTATTTAAAACTTTTTTAAATGCAAAAATTTATTAGTCTCTCTCTCTAGATTAACGTTTGACTACAGCAATCGTTAAGTCATTTCGTATCATTTAATGCAACAAAACATTTCATAACATTTTCTGACTAACTGACCCAAAAAACTATTGAGTAAGAAGTCACTTGAACATTAATATAAACAGAAAATAAAATATTCAGCTGAACCAAACAGAAAAGGTCAGACAAAAATAATTCTAGCGGAAAGTGCTAAAAAAATTAGAACGAAAAGTTAAATAAAAAACAGCAAAATATTATTCCTTCCTATTCGCTTCATAGCTATTTTAAAATTCATTTTTTTATGAAACGTTTTTAAAATCTCTGGTCACAATTAGCTGTTTTGTAGTCGTACGTCTCTGCCTCTACTGATCAGTAAATAGAGATTACTGTATTGTTGCAGGTGAGACTTTCAGGTAACATAGCGGTAGGCAGAAGCACTAATAATAAACACACTGGCCTTGTAATGTACTATTAGCTTAAACAACAAACAAATAGACGATATGCAGGTATTACAGGTAAAATTACGATTGTTAAATGAATATAAATGATTTATTTCAAATGTTCCGTGGTTACGTCTAAAAACTGTGTCATTGGAAATCCGGAAAGATCTCTTATGTTTCTATTCCTCATTAATGGGCTTAAAAGAAAACAGAACGACACGCTCATGCGCGTAGGTGCGCTTGTCAAAAAGACGCACGGACTAAAACGCGTATATATAAAATAGCGATAAGTCATCAAATTAAGTATTATGAACTAAGTTTTGGTATGTGAGAAATTCGTAGCTATATAATTTGTTTAGAAGACTAAAAGAAAAGGAGAAAGAAAGAAAATAAATCAAATGTCGTTAAGAAAACATATTTTAGAATTTTACGTGAACAGTTTAATAAATTTATATTACGACTAGAATCGAATTGAATGACATGCTTTACTTTTTTATTAACCTTTTTTTGTTGTGATATTTCACCTGAAAAAAAGAAAATATACATTAAGCAGAAATAAACAGACTGTCACTTAGATCGGGGAGACTTACCTGTAGATCATCAATGGGTTTTTTCTTTGGTTATAGGTAACAGTCCGTTGCGTACCTAGGCTGGGTTTAGCTCTAATATCATTACGAGGAAGAGTGAGTAAGTGAATGAGTGAGTGAAAGAGAGAGTGGTAGTGACGATTTACCTAACGATTCACAACATCAAGCGGGTATCGTGCGTGCGGGCGCATGCGCACGCCAGTCTTGCTTATTCCCGCTTTTTCACTTTATTTTAGCTTATAAATTATTTAAAAATATCTTAAAAGGAAAGAACGATGAGTTCCATGCTACTGATAAATTCACTCGACTTCGTTTTGTTTGGCCATGTTGTTTTACTTTTCTTTTCTTCTTTTTGGGGTGGGGGTGGGGGTTTCTTGAGAGGTTGAAGACACGCACACGTTCAACTTGCAAGTTGGTGTGTTGTCTTTGGATGATGTGTTCAGCGAAGAACTTCTACCGGCAGGCAGAGAAGTCGCCTGGTTGCTCAGGTAGGAAGGGAAAGAAAGGTAGCGGTTTGGTTATGATTACATTGATACGAATAAGGGAGAGTAAAAGGTTTTTATCGAAGGCGTAGTTTAAGGGGCGAAGTGCATCGAAAGAGCCCAGCTTAAGAGTAGTAGTAGTAGTAGTAGTAGTAGTAGTAATAATTGTAATAGTTGTTGACAGAAAGAAGGTTAAAGGAACGCTAATGTCTATGGAAAGAGAGAAAAGAAACAGCAAACACCAAAAGAAAAATGTAAAAAAAAAAGAAGCAATTGAAAAAAAAAAAATCACTAGACGGATAAAAATGTAGAAAAAAAAAAGGTTAGATCAGTTGTAAGGGCTACAGAGAAGCAGAAGAGTGAGAGAAACCAAGGGAGGGGCTGGAGGAAAGGATTACATATTTATTCGGTATTCGATGGCACGTTTCCAAAAAGAAACAAACAATTGCCGATAAAAAAAAAAAAAAGGAAATCGATAGTTTTTATTTCTCTCATCGCAGCATTGTCTGACTCAAACCAAATTTTAGTTTAGACACCCGCTGAATTTGAAAAAAAATAATAGTAAAAAATATAACAAGGAAATGAAATTATTTACACTTAAAAAAGAAAAAAATATGTGAAACGCAGAAAATAAAAAAAATCGAATGTTAAAATGTATGTATAAAAACTAATAGTAGAATAGAATTTTAAGTTTTCTAAATATGTGAACAAAAGAAGGACGTAAAAAATTCAACCTAATCACTAACCTAAAGTTAAACAAATATATTTCTAATCACGTGACTATTTTAAACTAAACCCCACTGCATCAAAATATGTTTCCCGAGTGAAAGTTACATCAGCTGAGTTTTATACCGAATTGAAGGTAATAATGATTGCATCTTTATTAATTATCAATATGTTTAATTAGACATTAAGAAAATATTAGTGTTTTGTGAATAATTTGATGTTTATTAATATTTTGATGTGTACAAAAGGAGAGACAAAAACACATCACAAGTTTTTTTCATTGATGCGAAAGGAATTCATTGAGAGTGAATATAAATAAATACCGTTAGAATCTGAACGAGATTTGTTGACAGGGATAACAATGACGCCTGCATTTACCTCAAAAGTTAAAAAAATATAGAAAGGCAAGAGAACACTAAAACTTTTATTTTTCTTTAATATAGTTTAATGATCTCGAGAGCCTTGGATATAAATAGAATAACGTCCCTGAGGACTGTATTGGACCAAGTAAAAGCCAAAAGTTGCTCCTTGTCTGTTTATGCTTCATATTTCGAATGTGGATTTTTTAACAATCAAAATATTCACATCCTTGATACTTGAAAAGAATAACTAATGTGTAGAGTACTGGTTAATGAGCTAGAGTGGCTGATCATTGCTAATCAGTTACATCCTCATTGAACGACGTGTATACTTGGAGCTTGGACCAAAATTAATCTAAACTTAGTAACAAATTACATACGCACGTATATATCACCACGATGGATTTCTCATATAGATCTCACGGTCCTGATGCTCTAGGTCTGGAGGTGGCAAAATCAGAATATGCATGAAAACCATACCACGAGTTGAGACTAGGCTTGTGAGTGGAATTAGTTAGATGGAAAGGTTGATGGGAAGTCATCGTGACCGAGGGTTTAAGCGTGCTGGCCTTGTTCGGACTACAGATCACGCTAGATAAGGCGTCCTCTCCCAGAAACTGTAACTAAGGTCCGCTCAGCATAGTTGCCGTGCTCTGAGGGTGTTGCGCCTAAGCAGGCATCTGTTATGTGGATTAGCTAGCCGCCCTAGTAAACTGGCATCGTCAAATTCGAGTGGCTGCGCCATTATCTATCTATCTATCTATCTATCTATCTATCTATCTATCTATCTATCTATCTCTCTCTATATATATATACACACAGAAACGCACACACTCATATATATATACACACACAAACGCACACATTCATATATATATATATATATATATATATACACACACACACAAACGCACACACTCATATATATATACACACACAAACGCACACATTCATATATATATATATATATATATATATATATATATGTATATATATATATATATATGTATATATATATACACACACACACAAGCGCACACACTCATATATATATATATATATATATATATATATATATATATATATATATATATGTATATTATATGAGTGGTACTTCGTGGGAAGCGCTCAATATCAGTGAAAGAGCTAACGTAAGTTGTATGGATATGAGTTACCCTGTGTTTCACGCTTTATCTGATGATCGCAAAAGCGTGAAAATCATGGTCACAAATTCATATCCATACAATCTATATATATATATATATATATATATATATATATATATATATATATATATCTTTATATATATATATTTGTCCAGCAAAGAAAACTCTTGTTCGTACACAAGAAAAATTAAATAAAAAACTTAGTACCTTGTCTGTCGTTTTTAATGAAACTTGCATAAAAGAAGGATTGCTGCCTAAATACACACCCACACACACACACACACACACACACACACACACACACACACACACATATATATATATATATATATATATATATATATATATATATAGATAGATAGATATAGATAGATATACAGTTTGATTGAAAAGTAACTCTCCATTTTAAAGAATTTATCATTTATTTATTAACAATAATTTTTACAAGAAATGGATATGAGAGGAAAGCGTTTAGCATAAGGTTTTATTTAAAATTCGATATGGGCACCAAATTTCTTTACCAGCTTCTTCAGCCGCCCATGAATCGTGTCAATTGATTTCACCAGGAATTCTTGTAGTATTGTAGACATAACTTCTTTTTAAAAAATCTTGGTTTGGTATAGTAGACTTTTTACTTTAACTAACCCCAAATTAAAAAGTCACAGAACTCCTGGCTGGCCAATCATACATAAAATAGAGTGTTATTTTTCAATTACCCTTTATATATATATATATATATATATATATATATATATATATATATATATATATATATATATATATCGCTCTCGCTAAAATAACCGTTAGAACTAATAAAAATAAACATAAATGAGCAAAAACAAGTAAAATGATCAATACAAATAAATAAAATAATAAACAAAATAACAGAATAGACTACGGCAATCAATCCAATAATTGGATGAATAAATAGCTTTAATTATCTTCCCAGACCAAAACAAGTTATTAAATAAGTGACCTAAGCAAATCCCCCAATTATTTTTACTACATTAATAAAACATAGAAAACCGAAATGAATAAATAAATATATAAAATAAAAAAATGAAAATAAAAAAGTTAAATAAATTAAACCAAATATATAAGCAAACTACCATCGCCAAAATAACTACCAGAATCGATTACCCACAATGCACCACTGACCCATATATATAAATAGTCGAGAAAAATCCAACACTCGCAGCCTGATGAATGCGTCTAGCATGAAACAGCCTGTAGCCTGTGAGTGCTGACTTCAATGTTCACTTTTATATTTATATTTACATACGCTCTATCTCTGATATTGAGCACTTTCTCCGATAAATATAGCACACCTTAAAATTATATTTCTTTAATATTATATTTCTTTTATATTATTACTATATATATTTCTTTAATAATATATTTCTTTAATATTATATTTCTTTTATATTATTAATATATATATATATATATATATATATATATATATATATATATATATATATATATATATATATATGTACGTATAAACTAAAGCAAGACACAGTATTAGCAAAACTTACAAATGAAATTGCACCAACACAAAGTCTGCGAAATAAAAAATATTTTAAACGACAAAAGAAAAGAAAAACGGAGACCAAGAGCCGCAAAAGAAAACAACAAAATATCAAAGAAGGAAATGGACACATAAACAAAAAGAAGAAGAAATGATAGCTTATTCACCCACGCAATAAAACAAGGTACTCAATGCCTATATTAGACTGACTAAGACAGAGCAGTAATTCTAACCAACGGCCTCTCACCCAAAGATAATCTAGAGAATTATTGCACAGTGAATGTTTGGTGGTAAGAAATCAGTGCTCGATGAATAATAACATAGCTAAAATTTCTACTACTAATAAATATAAAATTTGTTCGTCACCGGGAGCACAACTCTGAATTTCATGTACTTATATATATATATATATGTATATATATATATATATATATATATATATATATATATATATATATATATATATGAAGAAATATAGTTTTGAGGTGTGCTATATTTATGAAATAAAGTGCTCAATATCAGAGATAGAGCGTATATAAATATAAAAGTGAACATTGAAGTCAGCACTCAGAGGCGAAAGGCTTTTTCATGCTAGACGCAATCGTCAGGCCACGTGTGTTGGATTTTTTCTCGACTATTTATATATATAGGTCAGGGGTGCATTGTCGGTAATCTATATTTTGGCGGGAGTGGCTTCTGTAATTATAGAGAACATAAATATCTCCTCAATTCCACCGACACGTACCAAAAAGTTGAAAAGATCGTTGCTGCAAATTAATTCTTGTGTCATTCCACAAAAATATTTGTTTATCAATGCATCTAATGATATTTATTTTACAACAAGAATCTTTGTTGCACGGTAATTTTAAGCCTAAAAAATTCATAAGCAATCATCTTGCGAGTAAAAAAAATAACGAAACGTAAGAAAAGCAAGGAGAAAAGCAATAGTAGAACCTCACTTTGCAACAAGATTGATTTCGCGGGTAAAAAACAAAAAAAAGTTACTAAAAACTTATTAATATTTAAAATAAAATTATAAGAATCATTTGATTATGTTTTATTCATTTCGTGCAAAGAGGGAAATATAATTTCCTCCATATAATTAATACGTTTTTAGGCGCCACGGGGGTTGTTAACGTGCATGATTGTGGCGGGGATGTGATGGTCGGACGGGCTAAGCGTAAGTTAAAAGCAAGAAAACATTGAAGGAAACGAGGCGAGTGAAAATCGATACATGATGAGCTTATTGTTAAGCGCCTTTCATCATCCCCGCCCCCGTCCCCGTAATTATAGATAGATAGGTGCGCGAACGTACGTAAATACATTCATATATTAGTTTACTTTTGGAGTCACACCGCACTTACCTTATCCAGTCCGAATGTGTAATTTGACAGATAAACCTGAGTAGATGTTTTGCTGAGTTCTGACACAAAAATCTTTCTATGTTACAAAGGAATTTACTTACAACAAATTTCTCTGTGTATGTATGAGTATATAAATGCAGATGTTCGCACGTTACTCGCTCTGCTCAGACTAAACATAGAAATATCTGTCTATCTTTCTGGCTATTGTAACTATTTACACTATTTACATTGTTCTGACTCCTCGCCTTTATTGTCATATTCACGTTTCAGCCGTTGTACGCTCCGGTCTTCTTCAGGTGATTGGAACTCTTTATTTCGTCTACTAGGGGTAGATTGTTCTAGTTCCACGTGCCATGTCTCTTTCGGGTGTCTCAGCTTCAGTTATTTCCCTTAGTGATGCAACTCTCCAAGTTTTTTATTCACCTCTGTTGTGGCCAGGTATTGAACTCACAACACATTGGATTACTGCAACCAAAGCTTTTATCCACTGGGTCGTGTATCCCCGAGGACACATAGTCGAATCACCTGAAGAAGGCCGGAGCGGAGTAATGTAAATAGTGTAAATAAGCAAATAAGTTTATCAAATCAAGATACAAAAAAGGCGATTATGTTTAAAAAAAAATGTTTTGAAGAAAGAAAAAAGAAAGTTTCGTTTTATATTTTTATGGATTTCAAAATTAAAATTAATAACGATTCTTGCAATAACTCTTAGCGCTGGCAAAGATGGCCGACATTTATTTAGTCTTGCTGTGATTTAGTTCTCAACAACGACCAACAGATGTCTCTTCTTTGAAGAGGTAAACAACAACAACGATAATTGGTAATATTATTTGTTATTATTTTAATTAAACATTTATCCAATTGAGTTTATTCATTTTAGAATCGTAACTATTATTTTTACACCTTAGATTCCGGCTTCAATTTCTTCATCGTTTACAGACAGCCAGTGTTTTGGAAACACTTGGGTGATGCAAAAATTCATTCTAATTGAATTAGTCATAGAGAGAAAATGCACAACTGTTTACTCCAACTCTACGCAGAGATTCAAAGTTATATTATAAATAAAGATCGAGTATTGTACAGAATATTTATTGATGACTCAATCCTCATCTTTTTGTCATCTTTGTTTTCCCTTGATCAAAAGATAATTTAGTTAGAACGGTCTATAAAAGTTGCAGGCAAACATTTCAAGGAGCCTCAGCGTATCTATATAAAGGTGAGGAAAATAGTTAAAATTATCATTGAAAGGCAGATATTATTTTATTTTCCAATGTAGCTTCATACGAACAAAAAAGAAACGCGGTCATAAATTGTGCAGGTGAAGTAATAACAAGAACATAGACCAAGAAATCCAATGGAAATTCTATTAAAAAAAAAACCCAAAACAAATGAATGTATTAATTTTCAAATGACCGTAAGCATGTGTCACTGATTCTCTGCAGGGACATTGGCGGGTAATTATGTGTTTATTCCGTCTCCCTAGCCGTTTTGCGTTATCCTTTCCCCCGCCACGCCGACTCTGAATGAGAAAAAGACGAGAACGCACAGCACAACTGCGTACGGGAATCGTGTATTGGTGAGGGGGTGAAACATGGAAGGGTTTCTGGGGGACTCGTGTGCACGACCGCGAGAGAGGACGCATGCACAGTTCCTTTTGTTGACGCAAGGAGAATGCACGAGCGCGCGTGCTAGGTGCGTAAGCGAAGAGGCTGCATCAAGATTTATGGCTGCGTGCGCACGAGGTTTTTCGCGTGTGTGTCTGTGTGTTTGCATGCATGTGTTTTATAGCTATGACAAGTTTCTTTAAAGCCTACTATATCGATTGTTAGGAATACATTCAAATGTATTTCTACCTATCTATAAATATATTTATATCTATGCATACGTTCTGCACACACACACACACACACACACACACACACACACACACACACACACACACACACACACATATATATATATGTATATATATAGAGATAATATTAGTGGTCAATATATATATATATATATATATATATATATATATATATATATATATATATATATATATATATAAATTTCCAAGAGGATAGAATCCAGGTAGAGCTCAATGTCCAGGGCACAGCAAGAATATAATAAAAAAAGGCTCAAACACTAATATTCCATGGTTATATCGTATTACATTGGAATCGTAATCACATATTAGTGTTGAGCCTTTTTTATTATATATATATATATATATGAAGAAATATAGTCTTAAAGTGTGGTATATTTATGGGATAAAGTGGTCAATATCAGAGATAGAGCGTGTGTAAATATAAAAGTGAACATAGAAGTCAACACTTAGAGGGGACAGTCTGTTTCATGCTAGATGCAATCATCGGGTCCGATGATTGCATCTAGCATGAAACAGACTGTCGCCTCTAAGTGTTGACTTCTATGTTCACTTTTATATATATATATATATATATAAAATTTTACAGTGAGGGATGGTAGTAATTAAACTGTGCTTGATGTAAAATAATTGAGCTAAAATTTACGTAAAAATAATTATATATTTGTTTAAAGTTTCATGTACATAGCAATCGTCAAGCACACACACATATACATATAGATAGATAGATAGATAGATAGATAGATAGATAGATAGATAGATTTGTAAAGAAGTAATGCTTATTAATCCGATAGATTTTATCATTTTAAATGTTATTTTTAGTGAATACCAATATTTGAGTAGACGCCCCGTTTAATTATAAAACAGTATACTCCTTTATTTTCGTTGCCGACCTTAATATTCGAGAACTCTTATCAGTTTTATTTCTCTACATTACTAAAGTGTTTAGTGGGTTACACGGACGGATGTTTCTCTTGTGTTCATAGATGCGGTCTTTTATGGTTCACCAAGATAGTTCTCATGGCAATGCTGACAATTAAATTTTATATTATATGCCAGAATCCGATGTAGTAATTCTGTGTTTTTGCTAAACAGATCTTTGATCATCTTGAAGGTATGAGAGTTATAATCCTAGTGTCAGATGTTTTTCGAATTTTGTTGATAGACAATTGGAGGGTACAATAATAAATTTCGTGTGCTTCCTTTTTTGGTTTTGTGGATTTTATATCTCCCCTCTTCTAGCGCTGAGGATGGAATAATGGGTGTAGTGAGGGTGCCTAAAGTTTTTTCAATGTATTTTTTTTTCATCTAGGAGTTCCAGGTTGCATATTTTGAGGGACCTGGTGTAGAAGTTTATGTCCAATCCTGATTTGATTTTTGGTTGTGGCGGGATAATAAATTAAATCATTTGTGTTAATAGTTATACGGTTTAAAATCTATTTTTTATTTTATTTCACGTTAATATGATGTTGAGGAGGAGTGAGACGTTCTTCATTTCACACGTGAGTATGAACTCCTTGTGAATTGTGATATTGGGTAGATTTTCGTTGTTGGAACATCATCTTTGAATCTGAGGTAAGTGCAGGTCACAGGTAGGATGGATTTAAATAAATCAGATTCTAGAAATTCTAAGCATGGTCATCTATCTATCTATCTATCTATCTATCTCGACCTGCTCATTATCTCTCTCTCTCTCTCTCTCTCTCTCTATGTATATATATATATATATATATATATATATATATATATATATATATATAGATAGATAGATAGATAGATAGATGGGATACCCTATAAGTGGCGTACATGAATATATATATATATATATATATATATATATATATATATATATATATATATATATATATGATGGACTCTCTCGTCGTTTTCGACGTATGAGTGTCTTTCAGTTCAGCTTTTATATTTATGTTTCGTATGAGACAACAATCCTGCACTGGATTTGCAAACAAATCCACACGAAGGGCATACTGAACGGTCGACCGTCATATGGGCTGATGTATTAGCCCGAGATTTAGTGTTAATTCTTAATTCTCTCAGATGGTTGAGACGATTCTTTTCAAAGTTAGTTATACTATAGTTATATATATATATATATATATATATATATATATACACACATATAATATATATATACACATATATATATATACATATATATATATATATATATATATATATATATATATATATATATATATATATATATACATACATACATACATACATGCATGCATACATACATACATACATACATAGACAGATAAATAGATAGAAAGCTTAGTTGATGCCGTCGAGTGGATCTACCTCTGCGAAATGGAGATTGCTTTGAAGAAACCCTCGGTCACGATGACTTGCGTCTTCGTGCTAGCACGATCCTCGGTGGCTCCCAAAATAGTTCCGTCTACCCGTTTTTCTAATCAGGCAACAGGAATTTGTTGAAAATTCACTTTAAAGCTGAGAGAGACAACAAAATTTTCTTTTTTAAAATGACTATTTTTCATTCTACTAAAAAATATTCAAGGCGAGCCGAAAAAGTGTCAGACAGAACCAATTTACAAATGACCAAATATCTTCTTTTTTTTTAATCCCTCTCTGGTCCAGGACGAGAACCTTTCAACACTCCCTCGGATATTTGTCAATGTCTGTATGTTTGTATGTGTGTGTGTGTACATATGTGTGTATGTTTATGTGTGTGAGTGCATTGCTTAAAAAATATTAAACTTATAATTATCTTCAGTACTTTAATCATTTTGTGGATTTTCCTTTAAATTTTACATTTCTTAATTCAATTAAACTATTACACACACATCACTAACACACACACACACACACACACACACACACACACACACACACACACACACACACACACATATATATATATATATATATATATATAAATAGTCGAAATAACTGAATATGTAGGTAATTAAAATTTTGAAAGCTGTAATAAAAATTAGGCTAGCAAAAGTATAATGACTATAATTAATGCAAGCAAATTTTCCTTTTTAGATTAAAAAAAAACGATCTCTCATGCAAAATGCATTAACGTTCATATAAAAATGAAAGCATTTTCTCTTCGAAGCCTACATATTCCGATATATGATGATGTCACCATGACAACCATTCAAATTTGGTTTATTTGAGGATGTTGGTATAATTGAGGTTGAGTTCGCCTCTGAATCTCTACACTTTATTCAAGTACAATCACATTTGGCAAATCTTAGAAGATCAATTTTACTATTTTAGGGATCTTATTTAACTAGTGAATTTTCGTTTTATTTTTTATATTACATCCCCCCCTTGCCGATGCTAATAAAAATCGAACCTGTAACCTGTTTCTCACTGATGATTTATGAAGTAAATGTATAAAATTAGGTTCTTCCACAACCGCAGTTTACACTAATCGCCTAAAGATCTACAATTGACTTCAAAATCCCGCCAGATTCAGAAAATGTATCCTTTGTTACTTTTTTCTTTTTTGTATTTTTTAAAATTCTTTTCATCATTTAGCTTTTTTGTTTATCTATATTCTCAACATATAACCTAGTTTTTATTTTAAGATAAAATCTAAATTCAGCACACACACACACACACATACATATATATATATATATATATATATATATATATATATATATATATATATATATATATATATCACCTTTTTACCCTAACCCGGGTAACCCAGGATGTTAAATGACAACGTAATGGACCTTAATGTATTACGCTAGTCTAAGAAGGCAAAAAGTTCAGTTTACCTTTTACCCAGAGCTAGGTTAAGTAAATATGGATTTATGCCTTTCCGAAGAATACACACACACACACACACACACACACACACACACACACAGACATTGATAATATATTTGAAATATTGTAATTTTGAATATTGTATTTTATATGGACGCAAAAAATTCGTTAAAAGTGTATGCGTGTGTGTGTATGTGCGTGTATGTGCGTGTGTGTACTAAATATATATATATATATATATGTATGTATGTATATATATGTGTGTGTGTGTGTGTTATTGAGCTAAGCATATTTGTCATTTTGTCTGTAATATCTGTAACTGTTGTAACTAGTAACACTTTTTTCACTATCACCATCGACTAAGATTTTTTTTTAATTTTGTAATCGCGAACTTTTCCAAGATGTTTACGAAGTCGGGAGGAGAAGACAGAGTCCGTGAAAGTGCAAAATATAATAATAATGGAAAATATATTTAAAAGCTCCCATGTAAAAACCTTCCAATTATTGTAAGGACTTAGGAGATTTTAGAGGGAGTAGAAAAACTAGTATATATATATATATATATATATATATATATATATATATATATATATATATATATATATATATATATTTTTTTTAATCATATCACCCCAAGCAAGGCCGGAGGCCACTATCACGCAAGGGATTAAAGAGGGGGTTGGAGGAAGAGCAGATAGGAGTGGCAAGGGAGGGGATGTGGAGAAAGACAGTGGGTCGATCAAGGCAAGGGAGCCAAAAAAGATCCGGAGCGAGAGCAGATAGGAATGAGAAATGAAAGGATGTGGAGAAGGGAAAGAGACAGAGAGAGAGAGAAATCCGGGGACCCCTTCCTAGACACGAAACAAGGTTTGGGCCTCTAAACGTGTCCAATAGAGGGGGGAGGAGTGTAGACCGGGCGGTAGGAAAGCCTACCTACTCCTATATATATATATATATATATATATATATATATATATACAAAAAGTGATTGACTAAAGAGAGTGAGATAGATAGATAGAAAGAAAGAAAGAAAGAAAGAAAGAAAGAAACAGGGCCAGTGAAAGAGTCTCGTGAAGCCCACTGGATGCATGAAACAAGGCCCTCCCACTCTACTAGATCTCAATTTTCATTTGCTAGTATTCATATACATTATAAATTTTATGGTAAACTAATTATGTACAATAATGGATCAGATGCAATATAGGTGAAAAATTCAATTAGAAACAAATTGGAAATAATTAGCCTGTATCTAAATGCAAATTAGAGACCTGTCATAATAGATCATTCCATCTTAAATCAACAATGTTTTGCGGCAAATTTTTGTTTTAAAAGTTGAAGGATTTTAACACATTCAATATTATGGATAAGAAAAACAAAGAATTTTAATTTCATATAGTGTTATATATTATATTATATTGGACAATTCATATTTGAAATAGACGCCCCATTTTGATTTATTAAAAAGAGTCCATTACCTTTTATGAACCTGTGTCCCCCGACGCCGGATCAAATAGTACAAAGGGTGACAAATGTTCGATCCCTGCCGAAGAACACATTTTCTTTATTACACTCTGATTGATAAATAATATATATATGTTTTTTCTGTTTTTTTTTTTTTTAATTTGTAGGTCTGATGAATTGGATCGTATTTACGATTCCAATGGAATAAATTATGACCTTGGAATATTAGTGTTTAAGCCTTTTTATTATATCCTTACTCTGTACTGGACATTGAGTTCTACCTGGATTCTATCCTCTTGGAATTATTTTTTATACATATATATATGTATGTGTATGTATGTATGTATATATATTTATATATTTTAGATATATGATTGCATATGTACGTGTATATTGACCACTAATATTATCTATCTATCTATCTATCTATCTATCTATCTATCTATCTATCTATATATATATATATATATATACATATATATATATATTAAATAAATAGATAAAACGCTTTAAGAAATATATATAATAATAAAACAAGTGAAAATTGTTTCATCTAAATTCCAAAGTATACAATAAGATAATTGACGCAACTTAAGCTTTTATTTGACAAACAAATGTTATTTTTTATATTCAATATTTAAGGAAAATTTAACACCATTCAGAAATATGAAAAATAATGATTGATTAAAAGGTTTTTTGATGATATTTTAATTTGCATACGACTTTTTACTTTTCGCGTAAATCTTTTCTTATATATTTGAGCGGACACACGCGCAGATTAATTATATTTGAAATCAGGTAATATTCCACAAATAAAGTTTCCGAAAAACATTTTATCTTTGAAATATTTTTAATAAAGAGATTTACATTTTCGTTACAGTTTGCTAAATATGGCGTTAAATTAAAAAATTTTGAAATTTCAAAAAAAAATTTGTTCAATCAATTTAAATTAGTTTTGAAATACAGTCTAGTATTTTGTTTCTTGGAAATATTAAATTTAATCTCTCAGCTTGAAATTAAACTAAAATAAATGCTTCAAAAAAGATTTTTCATCATCAAAATTCATTTTAAACTTTACGTATCTCGTTTTTGTGGAAAGTGCTATATTAATAATTAAGTGAATACACCCCCCACCAAACTATGGAGCCCATAAATATGATTAATCACTTTATTACAGATACATAAGTGGATCCTATTAAAAATATAATGGATGATTTTTCTAAAGAAAGTGCACATTTTTACACATATGGAATTAAAAAATAATTTAAGTACGACAGAAATTTTGATGATGTGATTTATATTAATGATATTAGGAATAAACAATGAATTATTTAAAACGAAATCTTTAACAGAAATTGTTAATTACTCTTCCGTCTGCAGATGTAGACATCAATAAATATAAACGCAGCCTTACTGAAATATCTCGACCCGACCGTCTTCCCTAAATCAGGATCCTGCTATTTGCTCATTAAATTACAGATTTCTAGAATTGAGTGGGGACGAGAACTTTTCAGCAAAGGCTTGTGTACGTAATTCAACCTGCATCTGTCTGAATATATCTGAATATATCTGTCTGAATCTGTAGGCCACATTAATGATCGTTCCGTCTATTAACTCAGTTCGTATTCAAATCAAGTGTAACGGATATTTTGAGATTGAATATCTCACACATTCACAACAGACTTACTAATTGGGAATTTAAATAGAATTATTTCATCCCAAATTCTTTCGTTATTCCCGTTTATTTATGCATTTTCTTTGCTTTTCTTCTTCCTGTTTTTACATCAAGAAGATTAACTTTTCGAAACTTCTACTGACAAAATCAACATTTTTTTCGAATTGAATGATATTTTACGATAATTTTTCTTCCACAATAAAATATACATTCTTAATTATCCTACTTTTTCATAATGCAATACTTTTATTTTATTCAACCGAAGCATCAAAATGAAAAGTAAATAAAAACACAATTTCCACAATATACCTAAAATTTATATTAATGCCACTTTTATATAATCTACTTTTTAAATAAAGGTTCTTGTAAGAAATTTCATACGTTAAATTGATAAACCTAAAATAATTCTAATAATATATTAATGAAATAAAAGACATGGTAAGTAATAATAGTATGTAAAAATAATTGCAAAATTCTCCTCAAAGTAAAATGGATTTAAATGTGAACTTTTTTAGCAGGAAATGAAAGTCATCAGTTTCAGTTTAATTTGGGTAAATTAAACACTCATTAATATTAATTATTGGCTGATATTGATGCATATTACCAAACAGGTCTACCAGCAAGTAAAATCTTGACTTCGATATGAGTTCAAGATTAATTACAAGCCAGCATTTTATATGCTGACTTTTTTATGTTTGACTTTTTCCGTTTACTGAGAAGAATGCCATAACAATGTCGCCATGTTCCATAACATTTCTTTTTGTGTCAGATTCAGCAAAGCTTAGTAAATAGCGTCAAATGTTTAAATATGTGGCAACTAAACGCAGGATTCGGAACGGGAAATCCCCACAACTGGAAATCCCCACAACTGGAAATCCCCACAACTGGAAATCCCCACAACTGGAAATCCCCACAAAGATAGAAAGATAATCAGCGTCTCAAGTTCAAACTTGATAGGAATATCCCGTTACAAATTGTTTGTCATCTCCCGCATGTTAGCATTCTCCGCTCAACTTAGGATCGAATTGGATCGGGATCATCTTCCGATGGTGCCCGTCACATCAAAAAATGGTTGGATTTGAATACATTCCTCTACGATACAATATACCCAATCATATGGCTCAATGTACGCTTTGTTAAAACCTTATCTATCTCTTGAAATACTAACGAGTAAATTTATTCAATAAAATTGCCATTGGCTTCAATCACGGCCTCCAGACGACTTCTGAATCTTCTGCAACTCTTCTGGACGGTCTCCTTGTTTAAGTTGGTGAATGCTGCTATAATTCTAGTATACAGTTCATCTTCAGTATTACAAGGAGTTTTATTGGTTTCTCGCTCAACTGCGCTCCACGCATAATAATCAAAGGGGTTACAGTCTTAGGAGTAAGGTTGTCAGATGTAAAGGGTGAGGTGGTCGCAGAAATTGTCTGACAACCATAACTGGGTTCCCCTGCTTGTGAAACATCGTGCAGAGTCTTGTTGCAGGATATAGAGTCTTCCAGCAGCCACTCTCTTGACCCAGGGCAGCACCTTCTCTTCAAGGCATTTGATGTAGGCCTCTGTGTTGAGTCTGAGACCCTCGGCGACAAATTCAGGAGTTCTTTTCTTATCTTATCAGAACGATCAGAGTGAGTTTTCCAAGCTGTCGTACCTTCGTAATCACCATTAGACTCATCCAATTCTTTCCGAATCCTCTGCAGTGTTCTCGAATTGACACCCAAATTATCTGAAATGTTCATATTGGAGCTCTCGGCGCGAATGCCAAACAGTACAGAATACCGTTTCCAAATTTCTGGCGGAGTGAATTGCATCACGGTGCTCTTTTTCTCACAAACGGTGCCCAACTGACCCTACTATACTGTGCAGTCGACAAAATCAAAACAATTTACCCATCACATCCTATATATATATATATATATATATATATATATATATATATATATATATATATATATATATACATATATATATAAATTAAAAAAACAAGAGAAAAAGTATACTTAGCTACTTTTTATTCATTTTGTCTCTTCTACATATACACTGAGACAAAGTGGAAAAGATTTTTACTGACAACGCGTTTCGTCTTCAGGTCAGAATGAAAAACACATCTGTATTTTTGTATATATTAAACCATTATTGTCTGTTTGCTAGGCTGCAGTCTTCCGAAGACGTCAGCCTATAATTTCGAAAACTTATTGTTTCATATGTTTAGCCGATGAACAAGTGACACCAAGAAACGAATTCTTTTTCAGATGATGCCGTCTCATTTCCGAAGCTTAGTAAAGTAAATGTTTTCCATATGATTTTATATTCTTACCAGTTCATCGGATTTTCATTCAACATTACTTTCATATATATAGCATCGCTAATAGTAGTGATAGGAACATTGTTCTATAATATTAAAAATTTCATTTATCAGTCAACCCTTGTATTATAGACGAAAGGTAAGGAAACGTTTCGGTCTCAACCAAGAAACCGCTCTCAAAATAAAAAAGATAAAAAATTACAAATCTGATGTTTGAATATTTGGCCACATTTTGGTAATCAGCTCAGGCTGAGAAGTTTTCAGTACCCCTCATATTTACCGATTTTTTATCTGCCACTATTCAGGTAATTTCATAATTCAATCTCCCATAACTTTGCATCTTTCTAAGTAAATCTCTAATCTAGGTACCTTTTGCAGTATTCCTGTGGATTGATATTTTTTTTCTCAAGGAGAATTCTCTAAAAACCAAAATAAATGTTATTCCAAAAGAGAAACCTCAGGTGGATAATTTTGAATTCACCGGATGTTGAAACTTTCTGGTTAAATTTAAAAACATATTTTCACTGATTACCAAAAAATAACTGTTAACGTTGTCCAGATGGCTTATTACGTCTGTTGCTTTAACTTATTTCAGACGAACACACTTTCGTCGATTTCTGCCTTCATTTGATCTGAGAGAGCACCACTTGGTCGAACCAGGCGTTTGGAACCCTAAAAGTATCTGAAAGCAGAGATCTCCCTGCCAATCCCACATTAAATGCAACTCATTTACGCAATATGTACTTTTCATCTCCCGGTGCGGTATACTGTAGGGTTTAGTAAGGAAGTGAAACTGGTTTTGACTACCTTCCTTGATCCGATGAATTTGTTTAAAATAAAGAGTAAGATATTGATAAAAAAAAAACAAGAAAATACAAGAAAATATCGATTAGCATATGTGGCGCCACGTTAATTATTGCATCTCGGAGTATGTAATTAGATACGCAAATTTAACAGTTTCTATGGTATATAAGGTCTGTGGCTAGAACCATCAAAGCAAAATTGTCCAGGCGTGATGACGAGCCGGCTTTAGGCGAAACTCTAGTAGTAAATAAACCGAATCTGTTTTATATGTTAATTCGAATTTTATATTTGTTGCTACGATTGTTTTCGGAGTAGTAAGAGCTGTCAATACGACTTCTGATTCGTGCGTTTGAGTTGTAATATTATGTACAGTATCCTATGTTTTCAAGGTTAAAGTATTTGCAATGTTAAATCCTAATTCACCACAACGTGACGTATTCATGTTAATGAAGATCTCGGAATCTATATGAAATGGACAAATATTACATCAATATTTTCAGACGGACACCAGTGTCTGACAACTGAAGACTGTCATCCCCCCACAAATATATATATATATATATATATATATATATATATATATATATATATATATATATATATATATATATACAGGGTGTCTATAAAGTTCGTGTGCACAGGGTGTCTATAAAGTTCGTGTGCACTTCAAAAAATTTATAACTTTATTTATATTTGCGATAGAAATAATCTGTAAAAAATGTTATAAAGTTTAATGTACCTAGTTTTAAGTATAGCTAAAATAACTAATGTGATTTCAGGCATTACTGTAAATCAGTTGGCAAATGTTTTCCGTGAACTGCAAAATCGTATTACCCTTTGTATTGCTAATGATGGAGGACATGTGGAAACTTAAATAAAATTTCAATAAAACCATAAAAATATAGATTTATTTCTTTCTAATCCTTTTTGCAAATTCTTTCTATCGCAAATAAAGTTATAAATTTGTTAAAGTGCACACGAACTTTATGGACAGCCTGTATATGTTTCGAAAGAAAAATAATTTTTGTACTGTTGCGTTATTTTCTTTAATTATACTTTTGTATTTTTCTTTTATTTTTTATTCAAGATTTCTATCCTAAAGCCAAGTCGGTGGTCGGAAGGCATTGTGACACATGTAAAACAACCAAATGAGTTTAGGAAATGGAACAAAAGAAAGAGAACAAGGATCAGAAGGAGGAGGAAACTGGAGAGAAGGAATTGGTCCCAAGAGGAATTACGACGCTCGTCACACGGACCGCATCGATCCGTCGGATAATGGTAGCAATGTCGCCCTTGGGAAACATTCATACAAGATTGCTGTCGAGATTCGACGCTCAAATAGTTTGATAGCATTCTATTAATCCTAGCGAACCATAACCTAATTGAACCACCGTTTATTTTTATTTGATTCTTTCTTGTTCTGTGGATTGAAGTAAATATCAATGTTATTGTAGAAATTGCTTTCCGTATTTTCCCCTTTATCTTCTGTTTTGATTCCATTAAGTAGAAAGTACTTAGACATCCAGGAATTTAAATTAAGTTACATCTTGCAGAATATTATCCATTTTCTGTTTTCATTGACTGTAAGAATCTTTTAAAAACATCATTCGGATTACTACATGATTATTTAATATTTTTACCTTGACAAAACTCAAGATACGTGACTCAACGAATTAATCAGACCATTTTCTTTATTGTTATTGTCACACTATATTGATCAGCACACTCTCCGACCATCACCAAGTGTATTTTGCATTCGGTAACGTTCAAAAGATATCAAATAGATTCCATCAAAGTATATTGCTGTGATATTGACAAAGGGTTTAAACGCCTTATCTTTGTGTGTAAAATAAACTGTTTCGTTCCTTTGATGGTTGCCGGATGCTGTACGTGGATGGAGACTCCATCGACCGGGACAAATCCGAAAGTGATTCACTTAAGACTTTTAGATCTATTTCAAGTAAAAATAATGCAGCTACGTTACAATAAACTATATTACTGCCGTAAATACAAATTTACAGCAGAAAAATTTACTATGTTATCAATAGAATCTAAACATCGCTTTTTTTTCTGAGAAAATAAAATGAGTCTTTAAGCGAATACAGAATTTGTTAGTAAAAAGAATTGACGATGAAAAAGGAAATATATGCGACAAATATTTGACAAATACCACACCCTCTCGAAACCCGCCATAAAATATACAGCAGAGACAATAGATATGAAAAGATATGCCAAAATATACAAACAAAGAATGCGTAATTGTGTGTATGCGTGCATATCGGTTTGTGTGTATGTAGGTGTATATTGACTTGTGTTTATGCATGTCTATATCGGTTTCTGTGTATGTGAGTGTATACCGGTGTGTGTATGTGTGCATATCAATTTGTGTGTATGTGGGTGTATATCGATTTGTATGTATGCCTATATGGCTTTGTGCGTATGTGTGCGCATAACGGTTTGTGTGTATATAGGTTTGCGTGTATGTGTGTGTATATCGGCGTGTGTGTAAGTGTGTGCATATCGGTTTGTATGTGTATTAGAGTTTGTTAATATCTTCTAAAATGTTATTGTTATTTTTAGTCACATCCACTTCTGTTTACTTTAGCGTCACAAACAAAATTTAAATAGAAAAAAGGCATAACATTTACATTGTTTCTTTACCGTTTCTTTCAATCTTTCTAAATCGATTCAGAAGTACTTTTGAAATTTCGCGTATTAAAACAAAGTCTATATGCAATCTGCTTTTTTCTAAAAATGGTTTTATATAAAAAGAAATAGATGTTGCCAATATAGAATTCGAAACATTAACGTTTTTTCTTCGTTTCGCTGAGAAATTCAAGATCGATTAAGACACCTGCGAATCTATTCCTAACCGCCATCTTTAAAATAGCAACTGTCTATATTATTGAGATGAGGTATTATGTACATTATTTACATTATTCATACTTTGTCGCCATATTTATTACAACGTTTTGGCCGTTGTACGCTCCGGCCTTCTTCAGGTGGTTGGAATGTCGAACTGAACCCTTTATTTTGCTCACTGGGGTAAACTGTTCTAGTTCCACGTGCCATGTCTAATGGATGTCAGTTATTAGTTATCTCCTGTTAATTTCACTCTGAAAGTTCTCTATTGCCTTAACCGGGTATTGAACTCACACTCTTTGGGTCCTGTCACTGGATCTAACCAATGCCTTTATCCACTGTGCCATGTGTCCTTGAGGAATTAACAGGAGATAACTGATAACTGACATCCATTAAACATGGCATCTGGAACTAGAACAGTTTACCCCAGTGAGCAAAATAAAGGGTTCAGTTCGACATTCCAACCACCTGTAGAAGGCCGAAGCGTACACCGGCCGAAACGTTGTAATAAATATGGAGAAAAGGATGAGGACAATAGTCCGAATAATGTAAATAATGTTCAAAATAGCAAATACAACATTTCTGCGCCATTATGCTTAAGCATTTTAATAAGAAACAATTTCCAAACAAATCAAAATCATTCTTGAACATTCTGAAATTTTTACAATTAAGCACATTATATGCATTCTTATAATATTTGCAAACTATTTAAAAATAAATTCAATGTGTGTAATTTGAAAGCAAACTTTTTTTTATTCTTACGATCGATCAAAACAGATTGACTGTTATTTCACAAGTTACCTTGCTATCCACAAACCCATTACTGATTCTACTCAGATTAAGAATGCTGTTTATAGTCCACACAGTTAGAAGATTCTCGTATCAGGATTTACTCGCAAGAAATTAGATTTTTAATGAAAGAAAATATATCCTTTGATATTACCCGCTTCCTTGTCACTAGATATCAAATGTCCTTGTTCGTTTTCGTTGCTATTATTTCAAACCATTTTTCTTTTTCTTTTCGTCCTTGACTATTTTTATTTAATTTGAGGCAATATTAATAAACAATCAGAAAGATAGAGAGAGTGAGGTAATTCAGTAGTGTCTAATCTCACTAATAAAATAAATAGTATTCCCTTCGCTAATCTTGGGAAAATTGCTATTTCTTATGGAAAAAAATAACATACTTATGAGATATGTACAAATTTTGCTTGTGTTTTATTTGTTTGAAAGGAATGTTGTCGGGGATTGTCGAATTCTAAATCCATTTAGAAACCACAAGAACTTTCCTTCCAACGAAGCGAATGTTTGCACAAATTCTAAGTATTTTCCTAGCGTTCGAAAAGACGGAAGGGAATTGACCGTTTGCTTCATTTTGAATCATTTTCGTTCCCCAAATAATCCTTGATTATAAGATGGAACCTCTAACTTGACAGTCGACGATCTCACGCATTGAGCTATGTCACCCTCTATGAGAAATGTCTGCTTGTTGGAAAATAGATTTTCGCTAACGACTCTGCCGCCATGACACAAATTGGATATAGTTCCATTTAGAAGTATCATTTAGTTCATTCGGGAGCGAGATTCAGTTTGATTTGGAGAAAGTGCCTTCATTATCCTCCTTTTCTTCTCACACCCTCCCCCCAATATTTGCAATATACTTTTTCTATCTGTCTTTTGGAAGCATCAGTTTCTTGCCTGTTTAATATTTGGATTTTATTTCATACTATGTTCGCCAACATTGATACAAAAAGATTCTTCCTAAATAGACAAGAGAATTTCGTCGAAAGGATAATCTAAAGAAAATTCTCAAAATATATTTTGGACTTGGACAACACTTGACGAAGACAAACACATTCGCATTTAGACAACGACGACTACTACATTTTCTCAAATGGACATTTTGTTTATATTCATTCTCAGGTAGAAATTCCATACATTTTATTCCAAGTAATATTCTCATTTATGTTGTTTTTAATACAATCGTTAAGCCGTTGATTGCTACAGTCACACGCACACACACACACGCACGCACACACACACTCTTATATATATATATATATATATATATATATATACTTTTGATAATAGAGATGCGAAACAGATCATGGCATAGCCACAATCTCTCCCTCTCAATTCAACTTTTGGAAATTATAGAATTGTAACATCGTAGAATTGTAAAAGTTCCTCTAAATAAATATTCTTACTTATATTCGACTCCTTTTTCCTATATTCGATTTTGCACCCGTGTGGGATATCTATCTATCTATCTATCTATCTATCTATCTATATATATATATATATATATATATATATATATATATATATATATATATATATATATATATATATAAACTTACTTTATATATATATAAAAGTGGACATTGAGGTCAACACCTAGCGACGACAATTGCCTGAAGATTTAATATTTACATACGCTCTATCCCTGATATTGGGCACTTTAACCCATGAATATAGTGTACCATAAAACTCTATATTTATCGTGTATATATATATATATATATATATATATATATATATATATATATATATATATATATATATATTGAAAAGTGAATCGAGTTGCGAACACACATACACACACACACATATATATATATATTGAAAAGGGATTCGATTCATGTCTTCTATTTTTATCTATCGACCTTCTCAATCATCAACCCGTTGTCAGTGTGATTTTTGATAGTTGGGGTAAATTTTATATTTTGCTTGACTGTCATTTGCATATGTCAATGATATGCCAATATATATATATATATATATATATATATATATATATATATATATATATATATATATATATATTCATGTATGAATTCCATGTCATATTCTCTATTGTCTTGTCCATGTCCAATATCATTCATTTATCCCTTTTTTTAAATACTGTCTCATAGATGTAATCCCACGCACATACACGCATACACGCGCATAGATGCACACGTTCAGGCTGTACCTAATATGTCCTGTCTTCTGTACATGATTCCGACCACAGATTGTGAACACGGCAGCATATATGTAACCGCTTTTCCCTCACTTCTCTCCTGATTCTTACACCCCCCCTATCATCTTTCTTCTCTCTTTAATCTCTCTGCAGATTCCTTTTTTTTCTTCACTTCCTGTCGTCTACCGTCCATTTTCCTCCCATTTTCTGCCTAATAGCCGTGTTCAGTGCCAAAGTCGATTCTGTCTCAGTCTTAGCCACTTTTTATTGATTTAAATCGACTCCGCCGCTTCTGTACTAATCTATTAAGTTCGCAACGCGTTTACCCTACGCTTGGCCTGTCCAACTTGGAGATCCCCGGCGCGCCAAGTGTTATGAAGGATGGAATGGGTATGAGGGATTTAAACGCCAAGTGAAAGAACTACCGAATGAACTGTGGATGATAAATAGTATAGACAATCAAGGTGTAAGGATTTGTACTGCTGGACCCTTCGGCAACATTTAGAATCTACTACAATCCTTAATGAGCAAGTGACCTTCTCTAGACTCCGCCAAAAAAATGAATAACAAATAATAAGAAGAACAACAAGTTAGTCGAAGTTGCTTTCTGGCCTGTTATCGTTACTCAAAATAACTCAAGTTTGAAACAATGAACCGACATTTTTTACACATCTGATTTGCACTTGTAAAACGAATGCTATAATTTGAAAATGGATGTAAATGAAGAATTGTCTGCCAGTCGGTATTACTCAGGGCAAAAATTTGTCGTAGGGAAAGAAAATTCAACTTATCTTTCCGTCAAATAATTATAAAATCTGTAATATCAGTTTTTGTAAATGACAAATACAAAAGTACAGATTATAACAAATAAGTGCTAAATTAGATTTTAAAAGTCAGGGTTTGGGGAGCTAAAAAAGATTTTAAATTTTAAAGATTCCTGATTCTGTTTTTTATCTAATACTCTCATAAAATGAATATTTTCTTTCTTTCTTTTTTCAAAAATATATATTATGTTTTGTATACAACAACAACTCTAAGTAGAAGCTTATAAAACTTTATTTGATTCATTCAGATTTAGCGCTGAAAAAACGTTTATTTTAATGTGATGGATGGTTACTAGCGAGAGGGGAGATGGGGTGTGCTTATTTTTATTACCACATGAGAATTTATAATTTAATTTATTTTTTTAAAAATAAATTTTGTGTATATAGACCAGCCAACTTTATTTAGTTTCTTTTTCTTTCTGTTCTCTACGTCCATTGTTTATTTAATCTTATTTAACTTTCTTATAGCAGTTTGATGCAAATAAGTTCCGGTCTTATTGCTTTCAAGGTGATGCGAATAAACATCGAAATATCAACAAAATATTCCCCACCTTCAAAACTGTTAAGCATATATTTCATGCTTACAAGATTTGTAAATACTTTCATACAGATACGTATATATATATATATATATATATATATATATATATATATATATATATATATATATATATATATATATATATGCAATACTCTTCGATAACAAGAATCGAGTTCTCTCAGTCACTGGCGTGTTTATCTAAAAATAAATATGCTTAAATTCACCTTTATCTCTACAGTGCGCCAACGGCTTAGGGGTAGATTCTCCGACTGACGCTAATTCGGCCGGGTTTCCTAGCTAGAGGCAACCGGACGTCTAACGACACTGATCAGCTGTAATACAGCGAAACAGTCTGTCTGTGGATGACTATATATATATATATATATATATATATATATATATATATATATATATATATATATATATATATATATTCGGCTGGACTATATACACAAAAATTATATTTAAAAAATTAATTATATATATACACACATTCACATATATATATATATATATATATATATATATATATATATAGGTGTGTGTGTGTGAGATTTATTTTAAACTATGAATGTAATCAATAATCATTAAAAGAGAAATTCCTTCCGAGAGATTTTCGAATCACAACTATCATCAATTCTGATATGCTTATATATTTTTTCAAGTATATACATTCTTGCACCCACAAATACTTGCATGTGTGTGTGTTTGCGCGCGCGTGTGTGTGTCTGTGTCTGTGTTTGTGCGTGTGTGTGCGTGTGTGTGCGCGCGCATGCATGTACGATTTACGCAAGTTTCCCATTGAGGGTCATGCAGAAATTCAAGCCTGGATTTTTGCTCTAAAGCGTCGATTGCTATCATCAAAACCTGCTTCTCTCTTCAACAGTACGCTCTCTTAGTCTTCAAGATACGCGTACATCAATCGCTTTAATGTTTTCCTTAAGACATTGTTTCAATCTTTTACATCGACTGTTGGTGTTTTACGTCCATTTCAAGAGATTGTATAATTGCTTAGTGTTGAGAGCGTTGATAGTTACTTGAATATAATCAGTTGTCAAGTGACTCGATCAATAATATTGCTCAATGCCGTTGGGACGTCAGATTTGATTTTATATTCTCGTAATTTACACAGATTTCAGTTCGTTAAGAGATTTTGAATCTCTCTCTCTCTCTCTCTCTTTCTCTCTCTCTTGATCAATTTAATCGAAGCGGTCCCGATGAGAGTTTTTCGACTATTCAAGAACATCAGAACAAATAAAGGAGACGTGTTTTTAATTATCTCCAACTCACCACAGTATTTGTTGGATGCAGAACTCTGCTAAAGGTGTTCTTTAAAAATTTGTTCACGATTTGTACTTATATTTTATAGACGTTTAGGTTGGAAAAGCACTCCACGGGACAAGTTTAGTTCTCAGGCAAGATAGATCCTTACTGCTACCAGAAAATGATCAGACCCGCAATCTGTACGGCAATCAAGCTGCAAGTCAGAAATTCTTAATATCTTAACACGGAACAGCAATATGGATGATTAAAATGCATTTAAATTGCTTTGTGGTTGCATCTTATTTATCGATGCTAAAAATGAATGAATGCAAGATAATTAAAATTCTATAAACATCTGAACAAAATTCAAGTGATATTTATTGATTTTATTCCGTTTTTCACCAGAAAATTCACAGTCAGTTTTAACTGTAACATCAAAATCATTTATAAGAATGATTTTATCTTCTTTTTACTTACGTGTTAAACAATCTCCTAGATACACATGGAAAAAAATTCGATTCTTCAATAAGAACCCATATGGCTAAATATTGCAGACATAAGCGTAGAGTGTTAATCCTCTCATCTACACCAGATGGAAGCTCTTCGAGTTAAGAGACAAAAGGTCTCACCTTAGCTTCCCTGCAGACTACAGTTTTCCAAAGGAAGGTATATTTACTACGGATTATTTCTTAGGGCCTCTTTCAAGAGAGTGCCAAAATGTCAATATTCAATGTCATTTACTCACTTCCCTAGCAGCGACTGATGTCGTCCACAAAGACTCACATTGGTGATGTCATCGATCAAAGTTCTTACATTTCATTTGACCAAATTCCTTTTCACCGCTGTTAATGGATTCATGTTTTTCTCCGTGTTTTGAGCATCAACGTCTGTCAACTGCTCTAAACTGGCAAAACATAAATGGGGGAAGGCAATGTCAAGTTCTAAAATCCCTAACCTACCTTGGAAGTGTAGTGCCATCTCTAAACAGGACATGTTAAGCGATCATCTATCTTCGATACAAGATTGACTAGGCAGAATTTTTCATGCAGTAGATTGCTGTTTCTTTATGCAGTAGACGAGTTGCCATCCAAGACTATAGAACCCGGTTTGTCCTACTATTTACCCATATCTAGGGGGAGAAGAAGAGGATTCATATCTTTCCCAAGGGTATTAGCACATAAGTGAATGTAATGGATTCGACTGGAATTCGAACTCGGCTCTCCGATTCATCAATAATGTGCATATTGATGGCTACATGAAGCCAAGTCTGAACGTCTAACCATCTTCTCATCGCCATTGAACATAACAAATAAAGTATCAAAGCATAAAAATATTATTTATGATACTTCCAGGGCGTAAACATTGAGAGACTCTATGATTGTACCATTTAATAAAGGATAGCGAATACGTGCCGAGAGTAATAACTGCAGAATAATAGTTTTTTGTGCAATTGCGAACTTCTAGTGTTCATTATCTTAGGGGAAATGAATATGTTGCTAATTCTGTCCTTTCCAAATCACAGTGTGAATTAAAAACTAAACTAACCGAGGTACACTGGATTTGATCATTATTGCCAGGTAAAGTGCATCGAACAAAATCCGATATTCGTTGATTTTACTAAGCTATTTGGCACCGTGAAGAGGGAAGCTCTTTGAATAATTCTTGGAAAATTGGACTCTCAGGATACAAACCGATGAAACATTTCAGAGATTTCTTATCGGACTCAATTTTTTTTTGTTTTTATATCTAGGATATCACGGGAATTAAATACATAAAAATATAAAATAGTGAAGAGAAAGCCTTGACGTGGCTGTGTAGTCTCCAGACAGACGACCACAAAAATGAAACATCAAAAAAAATTTTCAATTTATAAAAAAATGTGTCCGTATCTACAAGCAAAATATTTATTCAAATGTCCACTCGAATGGAGTGTAGCACAAGGCTGTTGCTTATCACAAGTTGAAATGGAAAATCACTCTACGAATCACGTACAATGACAGCTTGAATGTAAATGCTATTTTCAACAAAAGAACTTTGTTTGTTCTTTGTTACATAAGAGCAAGTCTAGTCTCACTGAACGCGGCAAGATACATAAAATAGCTATCATGAAAACACAGGACAAAAAATATCCAACATAAATCTTTCAGAAGTATACTAAAATTCTTAAAAGCATTTCTGGTTCTAATAGTGATTAGAGAATTCACGTTCGGTTACCTGTAGCGGAAGTTTAGTTTTGAGGTTTGATCGTTATAATCGCGTAAACAACCGTAGTTTGAACGTCACTCAAATCTTACTTTCACTAGTTTCTTTTCCCAGAGGGCACCCAGATATCGCTCTTGAGGAGAACGCCACACGATAAGGCTTCATCTTATTTAAGAGAAGTCAAGGCTCATTGAACCAGGAAACCTTCCGTTTACACACAGTTCAGTTCCGACGATCGTATAAAAGATACTTTCGTTAATGCATATTAGCATGAATATTTTAACTAACCTACACTTTCCAATGCGTAACAAGATCGATGTACTGTGTGTTGCGACGCATTTCTTCTTTCACTGTGATTAAAGCTATCTGCAGTTTGTGTCACAGTAGCCCTGTTCTTGACTCTTATTTGGTGAGGAAGTCCCAGATTAGTTCTTGCATCGATAATTTCACGGTCACTCAATAACTTTTCGTTGCTTGGCGAACAACTCTGCTGATCTGTGAAAATCCCAATTGAAAGCAAGGGCCACATTAGTCGTACCATTTGGAAAAATCTCTGTCATAATCTTCGGACATAGATATTTCCCATTTATAAATATCAGTCAAATCATTCTGCTTACAGCGGTGGCATTCAAAACGCCAAAATAAATTATTCATGTCCAGAACATTTTATATAGGTACCTCCAAAAAAATCAATAAAAAGAGCATAGCAAGACAAGAACGACCTTAAATTTGATTAAATTTTTTTTATCTGCTTATGTATATATATCATTATTAAGAAGAAATACCAAAGTATTTTTTTTATTATTTTTAAAATTTTTTTACTCATTCTTAGCATGCCCGAAATTTTAGTTAAAAATCTTTTTTTTTTGTCAATATCAGCCATTTTTTTTAAAAATTTTGTAAACTAAGTTAAAATCCTAGTTTAATATTCGTCCAAAAATCAATTATACGTTTTTCAAAATTTATTTGACGAAAATTAGCAAATTTAAAGATTATTTAATATATTTTGAAAAAATCTTTTGCTTACTTTCTTCGAAGAAAAATGTTGTTTAAAATAAAAAGGAGGCGATCTTAACATCGTTGGCTATTGACAAGTGATGAATGATTGTTGTCATCGCACATCGACACCTAACGTGAGATCCAAGTTATCATACGGAAGGACATAATTGACGTAACGTTTTTTTTTTGCGTGAACCAGCTTATGTAGTACCTCGTAATTATTAAAGTAAAAAAAAACTTTCAGCATTCCAATTTCTTTTATTTTGTTTTTTTTATTACTGTAGTAAGTTTGTTGATACTATCTGTAGAAATTATAAATACTATAAATAAATTAAAATACAAGTGCTGCACAGCTTTTTGAGGGCAACTATAGCCCCATAAATTCAGTACAGATCTGCTATGATAAAACATTTCTATCCCAAGTAAAAATCATCACAAACATATCAAAAGTTATTTTGTTACACTACAGCCTATTTACTCTCGAAAAAAATATTGATAAATGACTTTTATCTTCATCTGAACAAAACATCAAGGGAACTTTTGATCTGCACCCCATGAAACTAGGTATTTCCTGAAAGCAAAGAATGCCCTTTCATTTCTAAGTGAAATTAGTTGGTGTAAATGATTATAAAAATTTTTCTGGAGATAAAATATGAAAAAACAGTTAAAATTGCTATTCCTGAACACTGGAAACCAGGATTTTTTTTTATATGTGTTTTTTATTTTTATTTTTAAAAAATCAGCGATAAGGAAAACAATGTTGAAATTAAGCCAAAATTGACTTTGACATTGCTGGGTCAAAGGCCAGCCAGCCGACAATACCAAGCTGTCATCACCTTGTAAAAAATCACATTTTTTTAAATCTGTTTGAACAATGGCTTGATATATTTTTTGTTTTTTAGCACCTTTTGAGCAGGATGATGACAACAACACTTAAGGAATGATTATGAGCTGCAGGCAGAATGGACCGAGAACTGAGAAATGCTCAACATGTGTTTCGCACGAAGAATTTGCAATAATGAAATCGACGTTCAGCGGAGAACGCTTACACTCAAGCCACGCGACGTTTTATTGGTTGTGACCTTCCGTACTTTTTAATTACATCCATTTTAACGATTTTTATGAAGACAAAATTACATTTCTTAATTACTGTGGATCTTCTGATTAGTCAAAACGATACAATTTACAAAGCGCTAAAAAAAGATTTATCTCATAAGGACACTTAAGAAACCTGATGCGGCTTTTAACTAATTTTATAATATTTTAACAACTTAAATTTATTATAATTAAAGAAATAACAAATAATTGTATTAAAAATTCATTTTTCATCGAAAAAATTTTTTGCTTTCAGAAAATATTGTCCATATTCATAAAAAGAACTAAAAGCAAATAAAAGCATTTGAAATTAAATAATATATTTGTTTATTGAGTTTTGTATGTTACAATTCAGAGCTGATTTTCAGGTAGGGGGATCCAATTAAAAACAAAAAAACATGATTTGCATTCCTCAAAGCCTTGTGCTTTTAACTATTGTAATCACTAAAACTGATGCGATCGAATTTTTAGCGTTTTCCTAAAATTAGTTAGGGGGGGGTAATAAATATAAAAAATATTTCTGCCATGATTTTAATAAAAAAAAACATATTTATAATACTTTCGATCATCTGTGAATAGTTTCTGAAAGTTTCATTAAAATCCGACAATTATTTTTATTTTTCAAGATTTCCCAAATTAATGTGTGTCATACAAAAAAAGAAAAAAAAGTGCTATAAACGTGTATATGTTATTTTAGTAGTTCTGGTGATACAAAGATAAACAAAGTTTTTTTAATCAAAATTTAGAATGTTCTAAAAAGAAGGAAAAATTTAAAAAAATAATTAAAAAAACTTTGGTCTTTCCTCTTCATAATAACATAAGCATTTAGACGATAAAATCTTGTTTTCGTAAAGTTTGGGGTCTTTTTCATCATGCTATGCCATTTTTTTAGCGATTTCGTGGAGGTACCTAAAACTATGACCCTGACATGCGTAGTTATTTGGGGGCAGGCAATAGCTGTAATGCTTACCACATATCGCTGTTCATAATGTTTTGGCTCATCCGAAGGTCTTTATTTATGTGTTCCCATGTGTGTATGTGTTACTATCATTTTTCATAATCAGCTTTGACACCCCTCCCCACTTCACCATAGTGCCTCAAAATATGATAACAATGATCTAAGACTTATATTGTTTTCTATAAAGCAAACGTCCTTTTTATTTATGTCAAATTGAAAGAACACACCTTGTTTTAACTGTAAGCAATGTTAGAGAACCCAATTTCGCACCGAACACAATATGTCATCTTTCCTGGGAACAAAAAATGTCGAGAAGAGAAGAACAATGCTTTTTATAAATCTGACGTCGATAGTAATCAGACGTCCCGTCCAATAATAGGCTGTGTCGTCAATCTGAAAAAAAAAGACGATGCTATCAAAATATCCCTGTCAGCTTGTCAGATCGACACGATTTGGAACGGATTCTAAATAAATCCCACTGCATAGGTTAAATAAATGAACACTCTCTCTTAGAAAAAGTTCAGGCTACCCTTTGTTGAAAATTGCTCATCAATGTACATCTAACATAGCAGAGAGGCATACATTATAATGTTAACCTATCGCTTTTTCTTTGCGTGTGTCTATATAATTAGGTCGAACGGTTCTAAGGAGTTCCTTTAAAGAAACATAACAAAATATAATAATCAACTTGGTGATAAATTAAATGTCAAAGAATGAAAATACTATTTCTAATATCTGCGATAAACACAATTAAAATAATTAACAATAATTATATATCGATTATGTTTCACGGCTTCGGACCATTACTCTCTGTATGGGCAAACGTCCAGAGACTGGGCAAGGTGGTGTAAAAGGATCCCTGGCGAGGTGGCGGACGATTAATGCGGGTTCTGAAATAGACATGCTTGAAAACGAGATTAGTTTACCTAAAGATTGCTTGGTGGCTGAGTTAGTTGTGTATTCCACACCAGCTCAAGAAAGCAACCACAAGTAAAAGTCAAAATTTCGATTGCTTATTTTTGAAAATGTGATGTCACACAAGCTTACTACCCTCATTTGAATCTGTGCCAGAAACGAAATTGGAAATATTTATATACATTTTGTATAAAGATTCATTAAGAAAAGGGAAGACAGTTATGTTTTCCTGTCCTCAAATTCAGTAAAACGTTGAACGAAATTATATTTAACTTGTAACAGGGAAGTGTTCAATTTTTTTCCAATTCATAAAACTCATTTTTCATTGAAATAATTTCAGAGAAAAAACTAAAACCTTTTTGCTATATCTTATTTTCTTTTAAAGTTCAGTGAATTGATTAGTATGAAATATCATCCGTATTCCGTTAGATACAGGGTGACCAAAAAAAAAAACGGAATTTTTGAGGTGCGTATTGCCAGACCTGAGCAAGTGGCAACACTGCGAGACAGTGACCTTGAGCAAGTAAACATTTCGCCATTTTAGTAACGAGAATAAAATTCACAGTATCCCAGCTGAGATGTTGCAGCAGTCAATGAGGAATCTCAACAGCAGATTTCAAGAATGCATTCGTACAGGACGACGCCATCTACAGGACGTAATTTAAAAAAAAATGAAAATTCCATCATTGTTTCTTAAATGGCATGTTTTCAGGTTTCAATTACTATGAATTAAATATTTTTCTTTTATCAATCTGGGTTTTATTGGATTATTAAAAAGTTCCCGTTTTTTTTGGGTCACCCTATATAATCAATTCTATGTTCTGATATTATTAGACGATTTCCTATTTTGATTGCAATAATAACGATGAATTTGAAACTGAATACAAAGACGTTTTACATTTCAAAGTTGAAATGAAATAAAAGGGGAAAAAAAGGAAAGATTGTTTCAAAAGAGAATTACGTTATTAACAATAAATATACCCTTCATCCTTTTTATCATCTTAATCTAATTTGTACCTCATTAAATAAAAAAATGCAGTCTTTTTTGTCAAGTTTTCATAAGGACACTATGTTTTTTTTTAAATAGCTTCCCATCACCCGTTTTCTTTTTTGTTAACATAAAGAACTTCCTTGCGGTATTCGCTTATTGTATTGCCCTTCTAATACATTCACAGCCTCGCCTGGTTTTTTAAGTAAAAAAAGATAACAAAATAAAATGATTTGGTAAACTTAATAGCCCAGCAACAATTTTCGATATCGATTTGAACGAAGACATATATTCCACTTCTCAAAAAGATCTTGAAGTTGTTTGTTGGATAAAATAATTTTGAATTTTTCTCGTCTCTTCACACATTCCTTTTTTTCCATGAAGATAACAAATCAATATAAATTCTTTTAACTTTTCTGCCTGAATTTATCTGATTATCATTATACAGAGATTCAATTTTCCGCGTTTTATTCGTTGCTATAGTACCAACTGTTTAGCCGTTGTACTCTCCGGTCATTTTCAGGTGCTTTTCATATTTACTAACACTCTTGGAATTTCGAATCGAAGCCTTTTTTAACAGAATAATTAATAAATACGAATTATCTCCCCTACCATAAACAGCAAGGAGGTAACAATCTGCCCCTGTTTTTAGAGAATAAAGGTTATGGTTCTGAAAATACAAGGAAGGCCGGCGAATACAATTATCGTAAGGTAAGTAAGTCAATATTTATAACTTTTTTGACCGAGACACAAAGTTCAGGATTGGTGGGGAGGGGAACTTTAATGTTTCTCCATTTAGTTTTATCCAATAAATTTGACTAAGTTTTTACTTTAAAAAATAAGTTTAATTAATAAACAATAAATCTCCATATTTCTTTTGTTGATCGATGAGAATAAAAGGTAAAATGTTTGTATCACCGCTTAGCAGTCATCGACAACAGCAACGTCACAAGTGAATAAGAAATGATATTGCGTTATGTCCCAATTGTCTCGGTATTCAAGTGTTAGACGTCGGCGCCTCGGCGTGGTGTAATGGTTAGCAAGCTGGTCTTGCTTAAACTGTTTCAACGGAATAGTGAGTTCAATCCTCACTAGGTGCCTCATACTTTCGACCATGTGTCACATCTAAGCATCGCTTAGAAAATCAAGTATTAGACGTGAGCAATGCATCGGTCGTTTTCCGACATGGATCGATGCTTTATTATGTACACCTATTTCAATCTTCCAGACTTTCTTATGATCCTCAAAGTTACATGCAAGTATATTTACACACGTTTGGAATTTTAGTATTTTTATATTTTCTTCTATTTCATCTTATTATTTTCTAAATTACTCCCTCCATCTGTAGGGGGGGGGGTTCATTGCGACTCTCATTTGGGTCGAGGACCTAGGCTTGAAAACCATTTTGTTATTTACTTAATGTCCTGATTTCGAAAAACAAATGTTTATCACCAAACATTCAAATTCCACTTAGCACAGGGATATTTCATTTTAGCGCTTCTTACAAAAATCCCGTACTTATTGCTACACATAATATTATATAAACTGTTACACAGTCTTTTATTATTATTATTATTATTCATTAACGATTACATGACTTGGGCGGCAAAAAAGTTCGTTCGCTAGAAATATTGTAGGACGATTTTCTTTTAGTTTTCGACATTAACCTTGATAGGAACAACACATTTACCGATTTCTTCGACTATCTTATAGCATCGTTCCCACAACTTCATTATTCCCACCTTCTAGAACATACCATTTGTCTCAGAACTGGTCTAGCTGTTTTTGCCGTCTTCCGAGGAATTCGTGAAAAAATATTAAAATAATTTTGCAAAGACTGATAATCTGAAAGTGCAATATCCAATGAAGACGACAAATAAATAAAAATTTCTTGGTAACAATTCTTTGACAATTTAAATAAACTATTTAATATTATCCTTTTAAATATTACAGTGTGTCATGTTTTCTTGAGGATAAAGACGTTGGTTAGAGCCAGTAACTAGACCGAAAGAGTTGTAAGTTCAATACTAGGTCACAGCAGTAGTGAACCAAAAAACTTGGAGAGTTTAGTTAAAGGGAAATAACTGAGACATCTAGTAGAGGCATGGCACGTGGAACTAGAACGATCTGCCTCCGTAGAGGAAATAAAGGGTCCGATTCGAATTTCCAATCACCTGAAGAAAGCCAGAGCGTACAACGGCCGAAACGTTGTGAATATGGCAATGAAGATGAGGATAACGATCCGAATAATGTAAATAATGCAAGTAATCATAATACCTCATCTCAGAGAGCCAATCACACGAAGAAGGCCGGACCGTACAACAGCCAAAAGGTTGTGAATATGGCAATAAAGATGAGGATAACAGTTCGAATAATGTAAATAATGTAAATAATCATAATACCTCATCTCAGAGATATAGACAGATAACATAACCAAATTGGTAAAAATGTGTATTTCCTATCAACATCATGTAGTTCACCTGTTCAGTTGAAAAACTTCAGAATATACAAAGCATCTGTAAAATTTCTAATCACAAAGATTTTCTGCCTTTTTGCATTTAAACTCCATTTTAACTGTTGTCAAAATATGCATAACTTTCCTAATTTTTTCTTCCATCTTCAACATTAGTATCAATAATTATGACTAAAATTCAATAAGATATTTATAGTGACATGCCACAATACAATTGTACTAACGGCTGAAACAAAATGAATGTTTTTTGTTTACCAAATATATCTAAAGAGAAAGAATTGTTTCATCCTTTTGGGCAAAGAAAAATGTGTTCTTATAAAAGATAATGATTAACAGACGAGTAAGAACAAAGAACCGCACATAGAATTCATCGGCAGAACATTTATATGCAATTTAGAATTTTATGTCATTATTTAAATTTTAAGTTTTACTGACTTCCATCCGCTTTTCAAACGTCCCCATTGTTTTTCGATTTTTTTTATTCAATGAGAGAGAAATCTATAATAACAAACTATATAAAAAAAACAACTTTTGGTTTAATATTCCTGAATATCATGAAAACGGTATTCAGTGATTCGAATCCATCATCCATTTTTTATAGCAAGCATTTTAAAAGGCTTGTTAGCTAATCCCCGCATTAAAATCTTTTTATTATTTTATAACATTAATAGACATTCACAATGTTTAGCATAGTATGTAAGAAAACAAGAATAGTCTGTTACCCTGTGAGAATCGAACTCGCTACACAAGTGATGGTCTGTGAGGCTCGTATACTCACCATTTCTGAACGGAAGACGCTCCACTGAATATTATATCATCTTTCTTAATTTGCATGTTTGGCATTAAAAGCTCATTTAACGGATGTAGGAAGAACCGAGAGAATGAATGACTTGGATTATTTAATCCATTTGTGAAAAGATCATGAAGAAACGAAAAATAAGAGTAAAATTGTGTTTATTTTTTGTTACAGCGAATTACCGATTATTCGTTCATAATATTAGGTTGGTGCAAAAATAATGTCGTTTTTTGACGTTCAACATAATGTGAGAAAACGACATTATTTTTGCACCAACCTAATACTTCTTTATATTTTGCCGAATCGATTAATTGACATCATTTTTCTGTGTCTGCCCATAATTCCTAGAAATATATTTCTTTCAATTAAAAATTCAATTCTTTAACACATGATCTCAATTTCAGATAGGATTTTCATGTTTATTTACTTGTTTTTTTGTCTTTTCGGCCAAAAATAAATGACCGTTCTCTAACTTCGTCCAACGATCGACTGTTTGTTTCTGGATGAGTATCTACGTCTGCCACTGTCAACTAGAATCGGGCTCATGTTGGAGATAAAAATCGCCAGAAGTTCTTTTGTGCAACTCCTGAGCACTGTTCCTATTGCGGGTGGCTTCGGCAGCAAAATGGCCGAATTTGAACGCAAGGAACGCTTTTACAACCTTCATATCGATATGTGATAAAAAAAAAATCGGTGTAATTAAGACTCCAAACACCAGAAATAAGGGAATCAGTTTTTGAATGATTCAGAGACATACGTATAAATAATGCAATCTAAATAATTATAGCCAATAATAATAATAATAATTAATAATCACTAATACAAGGCGAAAAGAAGCAATCTTGTTTTAACCTAAAAGCATCGACCGTAATTCGATATTTCTTTACTGAGAAAGTTATTTAAAGAATGGAAAATTTAAATTGAATGAAATTGACTATTCGGTATTTTTCCTCTTAATATCTTCGAGTCTAACACGAAAATTGAGCTTCAATGTGTATGAAAATTACAAGTAGCAAAGTATTTTAAGATTTCATAGGAAAACAAGTTCAGTATGTCTGCGGTTACAGAGTACAAAACCAAGGAAGAAATATTTCTTTTTTACTTTTCAATCAGCAAGCAAAACGCTGATATTGACGAAACTAAGCTGGGTCTGAGTGCCAGAAACAAGCCACCTAGTGAGGATGGAATTCAGTATATCAGGCAATTGCTTCGCGGAACAAGCTTTTTAATGGCCGTACTACGCCAATCGCTATCATTTCTTTGTATTGTGAAAGAGGAAAATAGACAAACGAAACGTAGAGACTGAAGACGCCTCACCCTTTATATATATATATATATATATATATATATATATATATATGATAGAAATTGTTAGGAGGATTTGATAATTATAATTAAGTAATTCATTGAGTCTGAAAGAAACCTCAACAGAATGCTGGACGGCCGTTTCGTCCTATATTTGGGACTCATCAGCAGTGCGCATCCACTACCGAGTATTGAAACCCGGACAGTTAGGTTATCAAGCAAACGTCATACCAACTGTTCAACGGGCCTCGGTGACGAAGAGGTAGCAAATCAGACTCAATATAGCGCCGCTCGCTCACATATTCCGTGGTGGAACTCAACTGAAATTCTCTGTAACCATAGGACTGTGTCCTCGGGAGCCACGACTACTATCACCAAGCCAGTATATATTTTTCAAGAGCTTAATTATGAATAGAAAGACAAGAGGAAAAACTATTCTTAGACGACGCTTTTCGTCCTCTGAGGGAATTTATCTAGGCAAATGTAGGATTTATTTTGTTACACGTATTTATATACAAGAACAAGGATGTCATTGGTTTATGAAGGTTTTTAAATTTGGGAACGTTCATGAATATTCACCAGGTGATTAAAAGATCAGTCAAAATATATGGAGTATACAAAGTGCTATAATTCAAGGTCAGGTGGTGCAAAAGTAAGTGAGTAATATTCAGCTTTTTGCCACCCTCTCATGGAAAATCAGAGAAGGAAGCGGTTGAAACTCTGTGTTAACAACATCAAGTATTCGAAGAAAGGATTATATTCACCGAACGATAATTGCAATGACACTTCTCAATAGTTGTAGACAATAATTCTCTTCTTGTTTCGAATATTCTTTTGAAATATTATCATCACTCTCCTTGTCAGTATCATTAGATTCCGTTGTGATACACAGGGCTACAGCCTTACCACGCTAGGGACACAGTCTCACCACGCAAGGGACACAGCCTCACCACGCTAGAGTCACAGCCTCACCACGCTAGGGACACAGCCTCACCACGCTAGGTATTGCTGTTGTAGTTTCCTTAGCCAATAGGTTTTTAAGGGGTGGCCTCATGCCCAACCGGTTTTGAATTCAAAGTTATACTTCTCATAGACTGGTTGCCAACCAAAGATAGAGATCCCAATCTACTCTGCTATTTAACCCATAGGCTGGTGGGTAGGGAGAAGAGATGAATTCATGTCATTTTTCAGGGTATTTATATGAAAGTGAACGCAATGAATTCGGTTGGAATTTGAACTCGGTACGCTCAGTCCACTTTTCGCGTCGATAGCCGCTGCACTGCACGCACAGCCATGAAATGTTAACACTTTGCCATTATTTTATATAAGATTTATATAATGAGATTTATTCACGAAGATGAAGAATATTGTCAAAATCTTTCATGAAGAATAAAATATTATTATTATTATTGCTGTTGTTGCTGTAGTTGTTTTAAATAACTCTGCATTCGTCTCTTTTAGTGTAGAACTGTACTTGAAGTGTGGAAAATAAAACCAAAACCAAATCTCCGATAACACGAACACGACGAAACAGGTAAGCTCGACAATATAGGCACGCATTCATGTAACAACTTTGGTTTGAGAGACAAATAAACGCCTGGGAGGTGTGTTTGCCCGCCGAACAGGCCATCTAAAGTTCTATGTGGGTCTGAATGAATTTGTCGGCGATGTGACTCACTATTAGTGAGAATAGTACTTGGCAACACCCGCTAGGATAAAATCATCACACACACACACACACACACACACACACACACACACACACACACACACACACATATATATATATATATATATGAAATGATGTTATTTATATGTATCTGTCGCTGAAGAGAGTCATGCGGAGAAAAGTAAAGGATAAAGAATAGGTGAGTAGAGATGTAGAAAGTGTGAAATTTCAGAAGTTCGATATTCTAACACAAAAAATGTAGCAGCAGTCGACAGTTTCCTCTCGCTCTCAAAAGAGAACAGCGTTTTTCTTTTTCTGTCTTTGTGATTCAGCATTTGTAAATATCTCCCTTTAAAACATTCTCTTTGCTCATTGTCTTATATTTCGGCGATTCGGTTTTTCGCTGAATAAAAAAAAAAGAACGCACTTAACGATTTCTACACTATTTAGTGTTCCTTTCGCACTATCGATAAGCAGAAAGAAAATCCAGAATATAATATTTTTTCTACCTTTGCAGTTTTTGCTTAACCTTGAGTTCGCTAATTGCAACGTCACCACTAGCATCCATATACGCCTTGTGGTTGAATTAGTTGTTCATCTACAAGCGCTAGTTGTCAATATTTGAACCCAAGCAAAAGCAGAAGTTTCAATACTGATTCGCAAGACAGGCATGTTTTCATCAATTGATTGTTTTCCTTCATTCAACTATAAAAACAATATCAACCATGCGGGTTTCTTGTTGATAATAGTAGCTCCATGTTAGATTTGTTGTTTTTTCGACACTGATGTGCCAAAAGTTATAGTTTAGCCGTACGTAAAGGTATAAGTAGGTAGCATTACAGCAGCTTGATAACATGGAAATGCTCAGAACGAGATCATTTGTTTTTTAACGTGGGTCTGTATAAACAACAGCTAGGCTGCACATTAAGGTGTCGTGACTTATCGTAGTTCGTAGGAGACATGATGGTGAATGTCAAATTGAGGGGATATTTGATATCTATTGTATCAGGCGTGTGCCGGGAATGGAAGACATTACTACACACCGTGGACAGTGACTAGACAGTGAGTCCTTAATGATGGTGACCAATTTCAAATCTTCATCGACTCCATATATCCCGACAAAGATGGATTTCTATATCAGGAAATGCATAATGAAACAAAAGTTTCTCAGAATTGATTTAAGGAGAATTCTAGAAAGTTGCTACTTTCAACCAATATTAGTCTAATATTAGCACCTATGGAGCCTGGGAGAGGCCTGTTCGCACGCAAAATCCTACCATCGAGCGGCTTCATTTTGTCGGTCCATAAAGAGGCTCTCCTACGCGATATTTGGCACTTATCCCAAAACTTTTGGCACGTCAGTGTAATGAAATCTTCGTTTGGATAATTCCAACAGAAACGAAAATACCTATTTAAATAATGAAAACATTATATGCATAAATCCTTCAGCTCTATGTTTGATCTAATATTACCAACTAGAATGCATGCATGAGTATGTTTGCATATATATATATATATATATATATATATATATATATATATATATATATATATATATATATAAAATATGGAGAAAACAACTGAAAAGTTGCAAATAACAATTATCACGTAACGTCCGCGTCTCGCGACGGACGCTACTTGTAAACAAACTTCTGGATACAGTTATTTCTGATGAAAGATCGGGGTAGATCTGAAATATCAAATATATATATATATAAAAATATAAATAAATACTTTCACAAAAAAACATTCATTTTTTTTTAATTTGCAACTTTTCAGTTGTTTTCTCCATATTATATACATATCAAGAAAGTATACGTGGCTTCTCATTATGCTATATATATATATATATATATATATATATATATATATATATATATGTAAAAGCACGCAATAAATTAACATATATGCATATGTGTGTTTGAGAGAGAGTGGGGGGAGAGAGAGAATTACATAGCTTCGTTTGTTGCATAATATATATATTGACCTTAAGATTTTGCCTTAATATTCCACACACTCATAATATTGTGGACCACCTTATATTATCCATCTTCTTTTGAACTCTTTGCATTTCGGTCCAAATGTAAAGCTTTGTTAAAATAGCACTCCTAAAACAATAAATATGTAACCGGCTCGTAAATTTTTATCCTAATATCAGTTTATTTCCAAAAGCGGCTGTCCAATAAAAAGCCTCATTGTACAAAATGTTTAAATGTGGTCATAATTTGACTAGTTTATTTCGACATCATTTTCATTAGCTGCTTCGATCTTTTTCGCTAGTGGCTTCTTCAGCTTCCCTTAAATGAACTTTGATATATTCAATATCTTCAAATATATTATCTGTCTTCTCCCCCTAACTGTTCACTCCGCAAAAAATTGTCTGATACAGTAGATATTAATTTTACTTTGAAAGAATTATAGCGTCAAGCAAACACTGATTGGCCAACGACAAATTGATTAGGCGTGATATTGTAAATGCATGAGAAGAAGGCTATAAAAATTAAACAGAGATAAAACAGAAACTTTGAGCTTCGACCAGAGAAGAATATCGCTATATATTTACAATAATAGAAATTTATTTAATATAACAAAAAACATTTCACTTGAATATTGTAACTAATTGAAAAAAAGTTTATAACGAGACAAACTTCTTAGCCTAAAAGAGTTATAAAAAATGACTGAAGAAAAAGATGTTACAATGTAGCAACTTTTAAAAGTTTATTGAAGCATCTACTGAAGACAGAAGTCACAGTGAATTGATAGATTAGCTTATTACGTAGTAATCTGTGACATTATGATTGAGCTCCCCACATAGAAGGCGATTTTGGGTGATTTTCCTCCAGTTTTGAGTGTTTTATGACCAGCGATAAAAGCTTGTGTTTTTAAATCGGCTACCCAATTCACCAAAAGGAAATACAATAGTAGATAAATAAATTAAAACTTTTGGGAACAAGTGACAACAAACCGGACATAGAAGATTTCCACTTGCATAAATCAACAGTCAATTTTAGGATTGAAGTTGAGCCGAGCTGCCCGTTACCGGTTGAATTCTCGCTAGTTGATGGAAAAAGCTGGTTTATTAGTTTGAAATTTCACAAGTGGCAGAAGATATTTTCAAGTGTCACCTGCATACCTATCCAGACCGCGAAAGTAAAACCCTGAAATAAACAACGAATATACTGCAAGCAGGGTTCGAGCCTTTATTCCTCAGCCTGGATTTTATTTTCACCTGTTCCTTGTGAGCGTGCAGAGGTCATTTCACACCTTTAGTGGTCACCGACACGAACGAGAATAGAGACGAAATAGGGACAATGAGACCAGACATTGAATTTCATTGTCCGGTGAGAGAGGGCCAATTTCTATGTCTATAACTCTAAATGACACCTGTATATAGCCAAAGTAAATCCCGTGAATTAGAATGTCATAAAAACATGTAGACGTTGATATTTACAAAGTTATACTGACTCTGGTGTTGGACTGATAACGATAGGTCGCTAAATAAGGATTCAGAATGAGAGCAAAGAGAAGTTAGATACTAATTTGTCAATCTCTTAATAACTATCTGTGAACGAACATTAAAGAACTTCACAGAGATCTCATTTACATTCAGATATTTATTAAAATAGTCTGTCAAAGGGCCCAAAATAGGCAGACACCGAGTGAACATCGTGCTTCGGAAACTAGCAGTGATTTGCGAGAATAGACCGCTAAGAATTGCTATTGTAGTAGATGACTAGTGAAGCTAGTGAAGTTTGTATACTGAGTGACGATCTCTCTTAATATTTCTTTCTCTCCCGCCATCCTCGCCCTCTCTTTCTCTTTTTATTCTTTTCCTCTTACCCTCACCTTCTATTTCTTTATATATATATATATATATATATGTGTGTGTGTGTGTGTGTGTGTGTGTGTGTGTGTGTGTGTGTGTGTGTGTGTGTGTGTGTGTGTGTGTGTGTGTGTGTACACGGGCTTTATTCTTGTTGTTCCTTTTTTATACATCTGTTTCGACTTTCTATTTTTCTCAATAGCCTCTAATAGCTCCGGGCATTTTCGTTTCATATTACCTATTGTCGTCCATCTTTTTCAACTCTAAGCAAGTATAAAGGTTTATATCATCGGTCTCCATCGTGTACTTATTGATAGAAATAAAATAAGAAAAACTAAAAATACATCATTAATGAAAACTGCATGATAAAAAGGGAAGCCCTTTAAAGACAAGGCGGCTTAAGAAATTGCTGAAGGTTTTGCGCAACGAAAAAAAAAAGAATAGAACTGAAAAATAAAATGAAGAAACCATTAGGGATTTTAAATCTAAATGAAGATTCATTACTGCAAGTGGAAGAAAGTCGTGAAACTCTTACATTCCAAGAAATGATTCGTTGAGAGCCCCGAAATATTGTTGAGGGGGGAGTGAGTAAAAAATATTATAACAAAGGAAATGAGTGATATACACACAAAAACACATTCTGATGATATATACATACATACATATATATATATATATATATATGTATGTATGTATGCATATATATATATATATATATATATATACATACATACATACATACATATATATATATATATATACATACATACATACATATATATATATGTATGTATGTATATATATATATATATATATACATACATATATATATATATATATATATATACATACATACATATATATATATATATGTATGTATGTATATATATATATATATATATATATATATATATATATATATATATATATATATATATATATGTATGTATGTATGTAAGTATGTATGTATATCAGTTGAGATTAAGTATAAGAGAAAGAGATATAAGGAACCGGAAGAGAATGAGGGAAAGTTAAAAGCAGACTGACAAAAAAGACTGAAAAAAATAGAAAAACATGATAATGTTTCGGATGTAACGAAATGAAGAAAAAAAAAACGAAAGAAAGAATGAAAGAAAGGAAGATAAAAAAAAGAAAGAATGAATGATAGGAAGAAAAAAGAAAGAAAGAATGTCTATGAAAACGAATACCCAGAAAAATCTACTGTAATGAACAGATATAATAATGAAAAGACAGTGAGTATGGTTGTATATGGCACAAGGTCAAAATAATGAAGAATCAATGATAGCTGTAATAATCCACGTGACTAGTTTCCTACCTAGGTCTCCACTATGGGATAATCAAACATAGTAGGTTATGTTTTGAAAAGAACTGATTTTACGGCTTATAAAAATACAGAATATATTTTCGAGTTGTTATTAAAAAAGAAAAAGTTAAAATCGATTTAAAGCAAAATTTGTGTTCTTAAGAAAATATAGAATATAAAAGAGAAACGAGAAAGAAATGCAAATTATTAGGAATGGAAAATCCTTAGAGAAAGAATGAAGATTTTCAAGGAGAAAGAAAGAAAGATAGAAATAAGAAAAAAGATAGAAAGAAAAAGAAAGAAAGATAGAAAGAAAGAAAGAAAGAAAGAAGAAAGAAAGATAGAAAGAAAAAGAAAGAAAGAAAGAAAGATAGAAAGAAAGAAAGAAAGAAAGAAGAAAGAAAGATAGAAAGAAAAAGAAAGAAAGAAAGAAAGAAAGAAAGAAAGAAAAAGAGTAGAGTTTGGAGTATGAATAAGCGAGTAAAGAAGACAAGAAAGGGCGATGTTTGATAAAATTTATCGAAATGTGAAGTAGGAAAAAATAATGAGAAAAGCAGACAAAAAAGATAAATTCATATCAAACGGTGTGAATCTTTAATAGATTAGATTTTTGAAATAGGAAATGAATTTGGTGAATATGAAAATTTCATTTAAATAAAACAAAATGGATTAAAACAATCGAAGAAATGAGAGTAATGAAATGAAGCAAGGGAATTGTAAACGGAGAAAAGCAAGGGACGCAATACAAAGCAGTAATGACCAGCAGAGAAGATAATAAGCCTGAAATGTATTTGAGTAAATGCGTGTGAAAGTGGATGTTAGGTGCGAAAATGAAAGTGAAAGTAACAAGGGAATCATTATGAGATGAACGGGGAACGAAAATAGCACAAAAAGCAGTGAAAAATGAGAAGAGAAATAGGAGGAAGGGGGAAGAAATGAAAACAAGGAAAGGTATGAAGACATGAAATGAATTCCTTGCAAAGTCTTTGGGTGTAAAATGGAAGAAAAATAGTGTCGGAAGTAAAATGAAGGAGGGGTTTGTTGGAATGGAGAAGAAAACGGAAGAAGAAGAAAAAATCATAAAGATTTCAAGAAGTTGAAAAAATAGGACTGGAAGAAGGGGAGGAAGAATGGGAACTTAAAAGCACACATAAAAAAGAATATTTGCTTTTATATTCATGGCAATTAGGACTGCTGATCGCGAAGAGTTTTACGGGGATCATGACCAATCAGAGATATGAGTCATCGAATGGTCCCTTACATCTGACACAAAAACTCAAAATTGAGCAGGTGTATATATATATATATATATATATATATATATATATATATATATATATATATATATAAATATATGCATGTAAATATCACTTTCTCTCTCTCTTTCTCTCCCTCTCTTTATATATATATATATATATATATATATATATATATATATATATATAAAGAAATGTGCTATATTTATGGGATAAAGTGCTCAATATCAGAGATAGAGCGTGTGTAAATATAAAAGTGAACATAGAAGTCAACACTTAAATGCGACAGTCTGTTTCATGCTAGATGCAATCGTCAGGACACGAGTGCTGCTATTTTTCTCGGCTATTTATATATACTGGTAAGTGGTGCATTGTGGGTAGTCTATTTTACCGCAAGTCGTTTTTTTGTTTATTTATATATATATATTTATTTGTTCATATATATATATATATATATATATATATATATATTTATTTGTTTATATATATATATATATATATATATATACATATGTGAGTTTGTGTGTGCGTCTGCGACTGTAAACCTGAACATATGAATAAAATGAATTTTTAATTATATGAGTAGACGCAAAAAAAGTTGTCCGCTAGACCAAGAACAGACAAAAATTTTCAACTTTAGTGAAAATTAGAAGTCGATCTGACTGTGACATTTTCAGTTCTCTCCCTGCAGCAACTAAGAACAGTCATATATATATATATATATATATATATATATATATATATATATATATATATATATATATATATATATATATATATATATCCGGTGGGGAACGAAGTTCACGTCTCCAAGGTTAGAGAGGGTAGGAGATAGTAGAAGTTAACTGTGAGGAATTGATATTGGAAGCTAAAGGGTCAACTTAAACCTTAACTTTCTGAAAATACCTAATACAGAGTTTACAGTTTTCATAGTTTCAGTCGGACGCTAGGCACGAGGCAGTGATTAAGGAAGGTGGTAAGTATATCTATCTTAAAGGTTTTATTAAAGAAAGCCCAGAATATTAACCTCATAACGATAAATGGCGATATTAGAAGAAAACACACGTTTTTAACTTAAATTTAAAATTAAAGAAGTTAAGAATGAACCCAAAAATAAATTTAAAAGATTTTGTAGATAAAGAGACGGTAGGGATTAATGAAAGGAGGATTAGGATTATAAATAATAATCAATATACTATAAACGGTTTTAAAGCGGGAGAGGAGTAAGTGAGCGGGTTAAATAAGGTCAAATTCCACTATTGGAATTAGAATTAGTTTTTATGTTTTTCTTTTATTTTTTATGTTGACATTTGAAGAGTTAAAGAGGGTGGGAGTCGGGGAGTGATTTTGGGGAGCTCATTAAGGCAAACTATCTTATGGAAATTTGAATTTGTTTTTATGTCGACATTTGAACATATATATGTGTGTGTGTCTGTTTGTATAAATATATATGTGTGTGTTTGTAAAATTTAAATACAACTAAAATATATCTGTAATATAAATAAAGACAAAAGGAAAACTTATCTTAGCCGAAGCGTTTCATTTTCTGATGGGAACAAGGCAAGGCAAATGTAAAGATTTTATTTAGCAAGAAGTATTTATAAACGAGAGGAACAATTTTGTTAGTTTTTCAAAAAATATACATCACGCTAACGAAAAAGTCAAGGTAAAGTATGGAGGACACTAAGTGACGTAATTTAATGTCTAATAAACATAAAAGTAAATTTTGTTTCTTTATTTTTTTAAAATAATGTAATTAATGCTTATATTGTTGTAGTTTGGGATTAATTTATGTATGTCGGCTGACTATGAAGAAATGATGCTAGAGCTATGAAATCTTGCATGCATTAATTTGAACTCTTTTTATTAATAACTGCATTCTTTCTTTGCAGGTAAACTGATATCTGATTGTTCAAAGAAGTTTATTCTGTTGGCAAAAAATCATCAACAGCAGATATGATGTCATCATCACTGTAATTGCTAGCCCAGTGTTTTTTCATGTTGGGAACCGACGATAGACAAATCAGGAGAATATGGATGTTTGTCAACCAGTTCCACGCCACATTCACACATCCACCAGCCACTGGAACTAAGGATTTGTGTGCAGAAGCATAGTCTACATGAAACAAGATTCCTTTCTTCAATTTTCGGTAGTTTGTGCGTTTGGTCTTCATGGCTTTTAGTAATTACCTCAGCAAGTTGGCTTTGTGCTCTCCATTGAAGGCGTGACGCTATTGAAAAACAGAAAACTTTTTGTATTTAAAAAAACTGAGGCCATTAAATTCCCTACGCATAAGACAACCTTGGTTTTCTTTGGAGCAGATGAGGAAGGTTGTTTCCGCCGTATGGATCGTCTCTTTGTCTCTGGCTCAAAGTGATAAACCCAACACCTGGGTGAGGGAACGTTCAAGAAAACTAACTGGATCTGCCTCAAACAATGACAGATTTTCTCGTGATGGTACTTTTTCGATCAGGTGTTAGAAAATGCGTCACGCATCGATCAGAAAACTTGGTGATTGTGCAAGATATTCTCAATTCTCTAGATGCTAATAGCATTGACTGTTTGATTTATAGATAATGGCCTATCATATATAACCATACGAGGAATACGATTAATGTTTCCTTCGGTGGTGTACTCTCAGAAACATTTATGGTAATGCCAACTACACCAACATACGGTATTTGCTAGCATAGAAATCGGTTAACATAAAATTTTGTTTTAAGTTTATACCTGAATAAGTTATTATCATGGCTGTATGAGACTCTCACATTTGGAATATGTAAACAGACTGATATGACATATTTTATTGGCTTTTTAAACCAAACATTCACTATATCTGGATATGCATACGTACATGATCTTGTGTAATATATGTATACGGAGACACACACTCACACATATCTCTCTCTCTCTCTCTCTCTCTCTCTCTCTATATATATATATATATATATATATATATATATATATGTCCGTATGTGTATGGTTGTGAGAGCAAGCTTTTTTATATCCGATAATGATTATGATGCTTATTAGTATATATATATATATATATATATATATATATATATATATGTGTGTGTGTGTGTGTGTTTGTGTGTGCGTGTGTGTGTATGTGTATTTGTACGAATCCTTACAATTGTGCACATATTTTTGCGTATTTATCTTTGTTCCACTAAAATAATATATGTGTGTGTGTGTGCGTCTGTGTGTTCGCGCACGCGCACAAATGTACGTAAAATAATCGTGTCTTTGCATGTGTTCACATACACGTCTGCGTGTGGCCATTTGTGTACATAAACACATAGACACAGACACACACGCCAACTTTTGTTCGTCCATCTCAGTGATGTTCTTTCAAATGAACTAACCCCACCTCGCTTTGTTCCTTGCTTCTCTTCTCCCTGCACCTTTTGGGCTCACCTTATCGGAAGCTGGTGATGATTTGCGGAAGTTGTCATGGCAACCATACGACCTGTCCTCTTTTTGCATCTGCAGTAATCATGGTGTAACCAGCAAGACATCTTTTCCCTTTGCCGATTGTTGATGGGGACGCAAATCGTTGCCGCATAGGCTTTCCTTTACCTCTCCCAAATTGATTTATCTTTACCTGGAAAGAAGAAAAATGAGATCACCTTCAAACGTCTGCCCGTGTCAAAATTAGAGAATAAAAAAGGAGAACATTTTTTTTAAATACCTAATATCTGAGAGACATTATCGATATCAAAGCGTAGCGGCAGTGTATATAAATATATGTAAATATATAATATTTGTCAAGTACAGGAACATAATCACTATTTACGGTGCAAAGGATATTGTGCAGATTTACAAAGTAGGAGACTTTTATAAATTTAGATTTTTGGCGCAACACAGTCTTCAAACTTTTTATTTCCTCTTATTTGGACTAAAATATGATTCATAGTTACTTATATGATTACTCATTGTCATATTATACACGTGCACGTGCCACCACCTACTATGATATAGCCCTTAGACCCTTCTCACGATGAAGTCATATACATCATGAATAGCTAAAGGCTGAGGGTTGAAGGCTGAGAGTTTAAGCGTCACCACTTTTAAATCATGACTACACCCAATTCAGTTTTCCTTTCTTAGAAAGACTGTCATCCATGTTGAGAGAGTTCACTCTACCCTGCTAGTTGACCCAATGTAACCAATAGTTCATGTAACCAATACTCAAACATTATATTCGTCATATTAGTCTAATATAAATGTAAGAAGTTGTATGCCAGATAAAAGACTATGAAGATGTCTAAGCAATGTATGTATTAGCTGTAAGTGGGAAAAGAAAATCGTATGACGTCAATCTTTTAAACTGGCATGACCTACCTACTGAGAAAATCAGCATTCAAAACTCGAGGCCTTGAAGGGATAAATGGCAAATGCAAAAGTAGAAAGACATAGTAAGAAAGAGAAATGATATTTATATTAAATTCGACATAATGCAAATATTTCATGCCATTAACATCGGTAAGAGAATTTAAGTATAAAACATTTTAGAACAACATACAACGAAAATGGCCGACCGACCGAAAAGAATTTTATTTATAAATATGATAACTGAACGACTGAATCTTGGGATACATGGGAACGGCCTTTTGTTGTTTTTAAAAAAAGTGAAACTGTCCCAAGAAGTATCTGCAATGTAATCGGTCCTGACTTGGCATCTCGTCTTCAGTCACTTTCTCACAGACGCGACGTCGCTGTCCTCTGTCTTTTCTAAAATATTTTCATGGCAACTATTCTGACGTGTTTTTCCCTGGTGCCCCGACTATATGAATTTAAACGTTCTACTAGATTGACAGTTAGGTCACACCATTTTACAGTTGAAATAGCTAAATTCAACCACCACATCTACTACAACGGTTTCTTTTCAAGCACCTCCTGCTCATAGAACTTCCGTTTACTTGCATCCATGATAATTACAATCTTCAAAGATTGAAATGCAACGTTAAGTCAGTCATTTCTCTCACTTTCGCTGCGTACTACTGGCCTTGAGCGAAATGATTGAAAACAAAAGTAAGAAAAGGAGCACAAGATTCAGATATGATTTAGGAATTTAAAACAAAATAATTAAAAACCAATGTGTGTTTTTATTTATGAATTTTTATATAGTAAAACACGAAGTCAAATGTTGCAACTTTCCTTGAGAGATATATTTTTTAACTAGTAATATTGTCTACCAGGCAAATGTATAAAGTAAAACGGAGAGACGAACTCAAAATGTCTTATATTGGAGCTATTAAAGGACCGTGGAAACAGCGATACAACAATCACAAAAACCTTCTTCCACAAGAAAATGGTGCACGTAGAACACAGAGCTTCCCATGGTCGAATTATTGAATAAAGTGAAGAAACTACAGAGATGGAATCTTAAAGAGAACATTTCATGCACAATCGAATTAACATGACAAACTATTTAATAAAAGTCTGAATTACCGTTGAAACTGTTAGATGTAGACGTCTTTTCTACTTCAATAGCTTCATGTCTCGCACATCTCGCCTATGGAACTCCCTTCCCTATTACTGTTTCCCTGACAAATACAATCTCCAACGGTTTAAGTGTAGCGTCAATCGTCATCTCCAATTGCCTTGATCTATCCACTTCCTGACATCTTTCATTCCTATCTGCTCTCGCTCTATATCTCCCGTAACCCCCCTGCCTCGATCGACCCTCCGTCCTTCTCTTTCTCCACATCCCTTCCTTTACCACTCCTATCTGCTCTTCCTCCAACCCTTCTGTAACCCCATGCGTGATAGTGGCCACCGGCCTTGCTTTGGGTGATACGCTTAAAAAAAAAACAAACTACAAGCATCCTGATTAAATGTTCAGGAACTCTTCCGTGTTTGGAGGACACAAATAAAATTCACACGCGCCTGAAGATCTCCCAATGTGAAATTCGCAGATCTTAGTTTTGTGTCTTAATTCTTTTTTACTCATATCATATATCTTGTTTGTTTGACAAAGCTTGTTAAAATAAAACTCCCGTGTTGTCATTATGTATTAATATGCTGGTTATATATATAACCAGCATATTAATAAATAATGACAACACGGGAGTTTTATTTCTGATAACAAAGTTGCTATAGGTTGTGTTAGTTTATAAAAGAAAGCACGCTATGTCAAACAAACAAGATATATGATATGTGTAAAAAAGAATTAAGACAGAAAACTAAAATCTGCGAATTTCACATTGGGAGATCTTCAGGCGCGAGTGGATTTTATTAATGTCCTCCAAACACGGAGGAGTCCCTGAACATTTAATTAAGGCTGCCAATTGATGTTCAAAATTTGTCTCAGGCACTGCTGATGAAAACGTTCTAAGAACTTAATGTGCCTTCGATAGGTCGTCTATGCTTCAGAGGAATACACACACACACAAACACACACACACGCGCGCACACACACACACACACACGCACATATATATATATATGTATGTGTGTGTGTGTGTGTGTGTGTGCGTATGTATGTGTGTGTATATTCCTCTGAAGCGTGGACAACCAATCGAAGGCACATTAAGTTCATAGAACGTTTTCATCAGCAGTGCCTGAGACAAATCTTGAGCATCAATTGGCAGCCTTGTACACCAGGCACAAAAGTCCTTCACCGTGCAAACATAGCCAGCATAGAAAATCTACTTCTCTGTAATCAAATGCGCTGAACAGGTCATCTGACACGGATGGCAGATTGCTCAAAAGACTTTTGAGCTGGTACAAGGTAAGCGACAAAAAACGTTTCAAGGATATAGTTAAATGTAACCTAAAGCTTCTTGGCTTTAATGCTGACGGCCAGAAAACTGTTCCTGGAGATAAATCTGAATGGGGATGTTGATTTAGGAGCGCTGCAACAATTTTGAGCAGAAGAGAATTGAGCATTCCAACAAAAAGTGCGCCATTAGGAAAGGAGAAATAGAATCCGTCCCAGAGCTATTACGACACCAACACACATGCATTATTTGTGGAAAAGCACCCTCTCAGCGGTTGGTTTAGTTAGTCACAGGAGATCAGACCAGAGAGGTCGGGTACAAACTCCTGTGCATGCAACCCTTCCAGAAAGACCTTCAGGTTACTTGGGCGAGTTTTGTGTCAAGGTTTGTCGGTCTGATGCGGGACTCAAACGTCACATGATTGTACACAGGGACAGTCAAATTTCCAACAGAGGTAACACAGGCAAACTTTCTGTTTGCCACGTGTGTAAAAGAGGTTATAAAAAAGAATCTGGCCTTAAGTATTAATTACGGGTCAATAGCAGAGCGTTAACTCGGGTAAAAATTATGGAAATAATTTATGGGGCTGTGGTAATACCTGCCATGTTTTATCTCATCTCTAACTGACGCTCTCCAACTCTCTCTATCTCATCGGATAAGCTCCCTCTCTCTATCTCATCGGATTCTTTCGCTCCCTCTCTTGATCTTATCGGACTCCCTCCCTCTCTCGATCTTATCTGGCGCTCTCCAACTCTCTCTCTCTCTCTCTATCTCATCTGACACTCTTCCTCTCTGTCGCTATCCCATCTGTCTCTCTCTCTCTCGTTCCCTTTCTCTATCTCATCTGACACCATCCATCTTTCAGTCTCATCTGACTTTCTCCAAGTCTTTCTCTCTCTGGCTCATCTGACTCCCTCCCCCCTCTCGCTATCTCATCTGACTTTCTACCTCTCTTTCTCTCTCTATCTCATCTGACACTTTCCACTCTCCCTCTCTCTATCTCATCTGATTCTCTCCCTCCCTCTCTCTATCTTATGCTTATATGAAAAACACAAAAATGCTATCAAGAGATAGTCTTCTTTTGCAAGAAGTGACAATCATCATGTATGTGTGCGTATGTATGTATGCATGTATGTATGTATGTATGTGTGTGTGTGTGTGTGCGTGTGTGTATGTGTGTGGTTATCAGTTTACGTTGAAAACTTGAAAGTAAAAATGCACCATTCCCCAGAAGAATGGTCCTGAAGTCCACCATGAACAAATTTATATTTGCAGAGAAAAGATAAATCTAGAAAGAAAAAACATACATTACCCCCTCCCTGCAAAAAAGACAAATAAAACAACAAAAAACAAAACAAAACAAAGCAAGACAACAAAATGAATGTAGAAAAAAAAATGAATCCCGAAAGAAAAGACGAAAAGGAAAGTGAAAGGCCACAGATGTTTCTGGGTTTTAGTAGACGGCCTGACTTCTTTTCGCTGAGTAAATTTGGTCCATCGACAATCGCATGAAGCCTATTATGTGCTCGTCAAAGGTTGGAGAATCGAATGGGGTTTTAAAGATGAAAAGAAAGAAAGAAATAGTCGCAGGGTTTCTAGAGGAAGGGCAAGCGTGGTTAGTGTAATGGCAACCCGATAACGATAACAGATTTTAATTAATGGGATTCGTGTATGGATAAATCGAAGATTTTCTCGTGACAGGACATATAGAGAGACAAAGAGAAAGGACATTTCTTGTGAAACACATACAAATATATATATATATATATATATATATATATATATATATATATATATATTTATATTTAAAGATATTTTTGAAGGTACAAAATTTTATCACAGCAATAAAAGTATGAAGCTTGATATTACTAGACATATTAAAAACGGGCGAAGCAACCGGATTGGCCCCCGCTCTTCAGGCTTCCAACGGGAGATTTAATTTAAAAAACACAGAAAATGTACAATGAAAAGGAAATGTGGAGGAGGAGAGAAAAAATATATGAGCAAAAGGAGCTAGAGGCGAATGACAGCGAGCCCCAACAAACACTCAGGCTGTTTGCACAAGAAAGGCTTACGGGACCCGATGTAAAGTGCCTCCAGCACCTTAAAGTGAAATAAGGAGTGACCGGGACAACACGGTGAACCGGTCGACACTAAAATTAGCTGCACAAAATCTGCTCTTTAATAGGTGCTCGAATATGGCGGAACCGTAGGTATTTGGGACTATACTATATATATATATATATATATATATATATATATATATATATATATATATATATATATATATATATAGTATTAACAATTATAACAAAAATATGTTATAAACCGCTACTTTATGCATAGAGAGAGATAGCGAGAGAGAGAGAGAGACAGGCAAACAGAGAGATAGAGAGGAGGAATGAGTGATATGTGATAGAGAGTCATATAAAATAAACAGATAGAGTCAAATGACAGAGAGAGCGAGAGAGAGAGAGACAGAGACAGAGCTTCAGATGAGATAGTTATTGGTTGGAAGAATCAGATGATATATAGAGGGAGAAAGTCAGATGAGATAGAAAGAGGAAGAAGAGAGACAGATGAGATATAGAGAGTGTCATAGAGAGAGAGAGAGAGAGGGAGGGAAAGAATCAGATGAGATAGAGAGAGTTGGAGAGCGTAAGTTAGAGATGAGATAAATATGTTTGTTGTTAAAACATGGCGGGTATTACCACATCCCCATACATCATGGAAGGGACTGGGAAAAGGCTTTTTTCAAGCAGTCGACTCGCCCTGACTATTGCTAATTATAAACACACATAGATAGATAGATAGATAGATAGATAGATAGATAGATAGATAGATAGATAGATAGATAATAACAGACTTGGATAGATAGATAGATAGATAGATAGATATTAACAGACTTGGAAAGATAGATAGATAGATAGATAGATAGATAGATAGATAGATAGATAGATAGATAGATAGATCGGTTTACTAAACGTCTGTCTGACTTTGTGCTTGTTTCTGTCTTTCAAAACACACACACACACACGCACGCACACACGCACGCACACACACACACACACACACACACACACAAGGTGATAATTTCACCAAGACGTAAGTGGCCACCGGTAGTGAAAGAGAAGAATTTTTTTTAATGGAAACCGTGAACCCAATCCTAAACAGTAAACAAGGGATAGATCACTATTCCTGATCAAAAGACCGAGGAAGAGTATGAACCGGACCCTAGGCGAACCTATCTACGCCTATTGATGAAAAAATGTAAATAAATAGTAAATAAAAGGGTTTTTGGAGGAGACGTTAGAAGTATAAAGTTGAAGTAGACGTTTGAAGGACCCGGAAACACAATCCTAAACAGGAAACAAGAGATAAACCTCTATTTTTGTTCAAAGGACTATGGAGGAGAGTGAACTGGACGATTGGCAAACCTATGTACTCTTATTGAGATAAGATATGTAAATAAATAAATAAATATATATATATATATATATATATATATATATATTGATAATATTAGTGGTCAATATACACACACACACACACACACACACACACACAAATGTATATATATATATATATATATATATATATATATATATATATATATATATATATATATATATATATATGTATATATATATATATATATATGTATATAAATTCCCAAGAAGATAGAATCCAAGTAGAGCTCAATGTCCAGGACAGAGCAAGAATACAATATAAAAGGATAAAACACTAATATTTCATGGTTATAATTTATTAAATTGAAATCGTAATCACGATCCAATTCATCAGACCTAAAAATTCCCCCCAAAACTTGAATTTGTAGGTCTAATGAATTGGATCGTGATTACGATTCCAATTTAATAAATTATAATCATGGAATATTAGTTTTTGAGCCTGATATATATATATATATATATATATATATATATATATATATATATATATATATATATATATATATATATATATATATATATATATATGGAAAAGGGTGGTTTTAAAAAACAGCGGCTCCTACTGCTATTAAGCATTACATTTAAAGCAAATTTGAATTGAGTTCTATGAGCTGCTGGTGTGTTTCGTATAGAGAAAGTCGTTTAAATTCCCTCATGTCAAATCAGTCGGGTTTCTATCTCGGCTCGAAGAGCTGTAATACAACGAAACAGTCTGTCTGTGGATGACTATATATATATATTGAGAAATTAAAATTTTCACACATATGACCCTGACGATCTGCTTAAGTGAAACCTTGGTAGGTTTGTCTGGTTTATTAGGTTTGACTATATATATATATGTGTGTGTGTGTGTGTGTGTGTGTGTGTTATGACAAATGGGAAAAAGTTTTTGTGACGTGTTTCATCCGTTAGGATTTCATCGGACTGGGCTTAATATATATACATTGATTTTGCCACGTATACGCATGCGCACGAAAGAGAGACGATGGTAGTTTCGAAATTTTAGTTATGAACTACGAAATTTTATTTAAGAAGATGAACGAATTAGTTTGCATTATGTTAAATTACCCGCCCCACTTTCGTTTTTACTTCTTAGGAAAGTTGAACGTCAGACTTCGATATATTTTACGAAATAATTTAACAACCTGTATCTGGCCATTAGGAAGTTGCCTAGGATTTATATGCAGGCAGCATCGTGTGATGACCTATATTAAAAAATTTTCTCCAGTTAATTTGAATTTAGCGTAGGTCACATTTGATTGGTTAATCACGGCAAAGATCACAAGCCTATTTTTTAAAGTATTCTACTTTTGTAATTAAATTAATCTTTCAAATTTGTTGTATTTAATCTATTGTTATGGAAATTGGGTTTTATATTCCTTTTTTTGTGCTTATTAGCATATAAAAACCTGGCATTTACGGGCATTAAATTCTGAGAAATGGATAAAAATATTCAAAATTGATGGGTGTACAAATAATTTCGCCGTTGACTGTAAATCCTCTTTTCATTTGTCACTGACGAATATTCATTGTTTGCCTACGTAGTTTCGTAGTTAAAACATTAATATTCATTGTTTGCTTCTCTGAATGACAAAGATTAGAAAGATGATCTAAGAACGCAAACAACGAACAAATAAGCAATAAACGAATCAATTTCGAAAGCACTAAATGCTAAGAATCAAATGCCTATAACATTTGTAAATTTGACAGAACAAGAGAAATGATATTTTTCACATATTTCTCTAAATTAGGTGCATTTCGGAAATCCTCGATATGAAATTGTGTGGTAAGATAATCAAGATGTTGACTTTTAAACTAATTTTAAGTGCCGGTATTGATTAATTTTTAAAACTTGGAATTTTCTTGTGATATTTAATGGATAGTAAAATAAAATGAATTATTTGTTGATCTTTAAATTGGAGAAAGGTTTGCTCACGACTAAATACATAACTCTATTGAAAAGTGTATTTTTCTCCATTTCACTCATTTTCAGCAAGCCTTCATCGATGTGGTGCGGCAAATTTCTCTGTCCGAGACACTTCATAAAGCTTGATCAAATGACCAAACATCAAATTCCTTTTCTCGAAAGAGAAGAGAAAACTTTTCGGCACCCCTCAGAATTAGTGTCTGTTAGTATTTACAGAGTAAAACCAATTTAAAGAATAGCAGTTATCGAAATTGGCGATCCAGTAAAATGAAAGATAACAGTAGGATTGTCTAAAAGTGTTAAATACCTCCCATTTAAAAGTGACTAGCAAGTAAGCTTCAGACTATTGCCAATAATTACAATTAAGCAATAAGTCTGCTGGTGACTGAGAGACCCTCAAAAACACCCATTGCCATAAATTGATAATCTTTTAACCATCAGCTATAATCTTAGGACACTGTGATGCTTGAATTACTTTATCGTACAAGACCACATTGCTTACTACCCTGTCAGGAAAGACACCTAATGGTTTGTGTGTGTATGTATGTGTGTGTGTGCGTGTGCGAGAGAGAGAGAGAGAGGGGGGGATAGACAGATGCAGAAGCTTCTTACTGAGTGGATCAAGGAGAAGAAAGTAATCAATTTTGTCGGAATTGGGCTCCTCCTCAGTTCCTTAATCCTTCAACAGGGATCTCTCTCCCCTGGCTATAAATACTGGCTGACCCTTCGCCTGCTCTCTCTTTTCGACTCAGGCCTTGGGCCGCCACCTCGTGCGGAGGTGATGTAAATCTCTCTTTTCAACTAATACCAATATGTGACCTCTCACAGATACAGCGTTTCCCAAATCCTGGGAACACGCTAAGAACAATACACGTACGTACGAACACTCACAACACACACACATAATTTCTCCATACAAACACTATGTAACTGTTCATGTCTTTGTGTAACTGGACTGGTTTGCAGGAAATTTTAACCTTCTGATACTACTTCACATCTTAACCTCACGGTCCGCTACAATTTTAAAAGAATATGAACAAAGTTTAAAGAAAGCCACTTGACGTTATATTTTCGATGACAAAAATATATTCTATTTCTTTTCTTCGATAAATAAATTTGTAAAAATTTAAAGAATTAGTTACGTTTTAAATTGATCTTTCGAAGAACTCTGACTCAGCTAATCCATAGATAATCCATAAATTATAAGAGATTAATTCTAAAGATTGAAATTTTGAAAGGCATTATTCAGTTTTAATAAACTTGCTTCGTTCGAAAAATACCGTGTGAGTTTTTTGTTTGATTTCATCCAACAAAGTTCAATTGAACACTAGTAAATGACTGAAGAACCCTAAACAAGCCTGTTAAATCGGCTACGCGTGAAGTCACGCATAGATGACTGCACTTATGAAGTAATATGTGAACGACCGAATGGCGAGACATGTGATACTGTTTTGTCAATAAACATTCACAAGTGGATGATGACATTAATCTGTTCAGATATAAATTCATACTTTATTGTACGCATGAATGACAATAACAAAGACAGCATAGAATAAACACTCTGTCACACCTTTACAAATTCAGATAGCTACTGGTTTATTGCTGTTTGTGTAGAATTAAAGCAAATACTTATTAGGTTAGAACAGTTTTTGCACAAAACAAAACTTACAGAGTTGTCAACGAAGATCAAGCTCACTCTGAATAGTTTATGAAGTCAGCATTTCTATGATTTACTGCTCTGCAAAAAATAATTAAATAATTAAAACGGACAAACATTTCGATTTGTTCCATATAACAACACTCATCATTAAAGCCTTTCTCTTTTACCTTTAATGTTATTAATACATTTTAAAGAATTATTTGTGTTATTTTATACAATGGTGTTCACCTACTACAAGGCCCAAGAACAGCTCGAGGTAGAGATTTACAGAGTAAGAAGCATGAGGATATGTGAAGAAGATAACTGTTAATCCTAGACTTGAATAGGTTGAAGTGATTGAGGAAGCATCCTCTTGGGGGTTGGTTGCACAAAACAGCGGTTCGTGTAAAGAAGCCGCTCGAGTGGAACTTACATCTCACCAGTGAAATACAAAAGGAATGATGGTGGTTCGCTACAATGGGCGTGACAGGGCGGGTCTTAGCCATGAAGGTTAGAACTGGTGGAAGTAAGGAATATAGTTCGTCTGAGCACTTTCCATGCAAATAGTGATAGACGCGCGGAAGCATTTTTGCATGTCACGTGGAACAATCTACCTCTTTGGACTAAATAAAGTGTTCGGTTCGAAATTCCAACACATATCACCTGAAGAAGGCCGGAGCGCACAACGGCTGAAACGCCGTGAATGTGACAGTAAAGATGAGGACAACAGTCCGAGCAATGTCAATAGTGTAAATAGTTACAATAACTTATCTCAGAAATATATTGAGATACGTAATAATTGTTAGAAAATTCACTTTGTTGTTTTTTTGCAGATGTGGCCTTTTGGGGTTGGTTGGCTGGTTGGTGTATTTCATAGATTTTAAAGCTGAGACTTTTCCAGTGAAACCTGCAGAATGGAAACCTACCTATTCGATGACACGCGCACACAAACAAGGAAGCATAAATAAAGTATGGGAACAGATATTATTTGTATACTATATATTTTCCTTTCAAAATACAAGCTCAGGGCAAAACGTCTATTATTATATACAATAAATATTTCTTAACGTAGGTTAAATGTCATCCCTGATATGTTATTAAAGAGCAAAATCAATAAGGACCGAGACGACGACCATTAAAATGGTCAATGAAACCATTTCGGTAACCACTTCGGTGTCATGTTAAGTATTCGAATGATTTCATGTTAAAGGTAGGACATATGGAGTATTATCCTTTTCCCTTCATAATACACGCACACACACGCGCACACACACACGCGCGCACACACACACGCACACGCACACACACACGCACACACACGCACACACATACACGCACACACACGCACACATACACACACAAACACTGTAAAATGGTTCATCATGAAATTCTTCACAGAAGATGACTATTTGATTTTCGACACACAGTTGTGTAGTGTTTTTAGCTTACTGGACACATCCACACTGATATATATGAAAATATAAAATGTTCACGAACAGAAACTTTCTTAAACTGTAGAAATCTAACAAAAGTCTATAATAAAGCAAGCGCTGCCAAGTAACAATAGTAGGTTTCGATATTTACAAAGATCAGGTGCTACGTAACAATTACAGCAATGAAGCTGATTACAAATAAAGAAATAAATCATATTTGCCACAATAAAATTGTTCTTCAAAGTCACTATTCTTCACATTGATGCTTTTTTTTAAACTAACCATTTTATTCATTTAGAAGCGAATTCAATTGTTTCAGCCCATTCATCGATCTGTACATTTATTTCACTATTTCAATCGTTTCACAGCTTCATCTGTGTGTACATTTATATATTTCAATTCTTTCAGCCCATTTATCTATGCTTACATTTATCTATTTCAGTTGTTTCAGCCCATTTACCTATGTTTACATTTATTTCAATTGTTTCAGCCTATTTATATGTGTACATTTATCTATTTCAATTGTTTCAGCCCATTTATCTGTGTACATTTATCTATTTCAATTGTTTCAGCCTATTTATCTGTGTACATTTATCTATTTCAATTGTTTCAGCCCATTTATCTATTTACGTTTATGTATTTCAATTGTTTCAGCCCATTTATCTATGTTTACGTTTATCTATTTCAATTGTTTCAGCCCATTTATCTGTTTACGTTTATCTATTTCAATTGTTTCAGCCCATTTATCTGTTTTCATTTATCTATTTCAATTGTTTCAGCCCATTTATCTGTTTTCATTTATGTATTTCAATTGTTTCAGCCCATTTATCTGTTTTCATTTATCTATTTCAATTGTTTCAGCCCATTTATCTGTTTACGGTTATGTATTTCAATTGTTTCAGCCCATTTATCTGTTTTCATTTATCTATTTCAACTGTTTCAGCCCATTCATCTGTTTTCATTTATCTATTTCAATTGTTTCAGCCCATTTATCTAAGTTTAGATTTATTTTTTCAATTGTTTCAGCCCATTTGTCTATGTTTACTTTTATTTATTTCAATTGTTTCAGCCCATTTATCTGTTTACATTTATCAATTTCAGTTGTTCCATCCCATTTATCTATGTTTGCATTGATCTGTTTCAGTTGTTTCAGCCCATCTATTCAAGTGTTGCATATCTGGCAATTTCAATAGTTTATGCACATTTTTCTATGTTTACATTTGCGTATCTATTTAAATAGTTTTAATGCATTTGTCTGTGTGTACAATTCGTTTAAGAAACATCGCATTAGATCAGTGGTTTAATTTAAGTCCGTCATCGTATTTTGTTATCCCGATGTATATAGCCTGCATAGACAAGTACACTTGGAGGCAAACACGTTAAGTAGACATATTATTTCAGTGTTTTTATGGTTTGGAACGTTAATATATACATAGCTATTTTCTTCTTTGAGAGACGGGCTTTCACAAATCAACTAAGCGTACAGTATAGTGTATTGAACAGAACGCACACCTGCGAAGATCAAGCCTAGTTTGATTCAGGTTGAATTTAACGCCACATTATGAATTCCAAATAAGAGCTTTCGACTTTGAAGGTCTTTCTCCGGCTGTTAGAATTAAGAGATTCTGTGTCCGTATTACAATATGTAAGCTGAAGCCATTTTTTGCTTGTGTTCCACACAAATCATCCAGTTGTGAAATCAACAAGCTGTTACTTGATGAGTCATAGATACCTTGCTTCATTTACACATTGCCAGGAATTGGACCGCGTGTATATGAGTCCTTCATGCTCAATTCTTACGGCTATGAACACATTGCACATAAATTTCCCTTTCTAACGAGTTCCGACCTGATAAGAGCCTTGCTCTCCCTGAATTTAAACCTTTACAGCCGAACGCCAAATAAGAAGTTAATTGTACGCAACGGACACTGAAGGATAAAGATGTTTAGATTTCATTGTTTCTTCTCTATTTATGTGAAGGAAATCATTTGTTTTACTTTCGTTTATGCTGACATGCAATCTGCGTAACATAAGTGAGCAAGAATTAATGTTTTGTATAATGTATTTTTTTCCACTGAATGCAAATCTGTTCAATGACAAATGTTCAGTCGATAATTTCTGTTCTAAATTTAGTCACATTAACTGTGACCAATATGTTTTTGGTGGCATATTCTACTGCTTCTTGTCCAGTCGGTTGTACTAGAAAAGCCGGACAGGCGTAACGAGTTCGAATTTCAGCTGAGGCCGTTGCGATCGCTTTCGCACAACTAATTTTCCGAAGGAATGAATCGATTTCGTTTCACTCCCAGTTAGGGGTTAAATAGTAAAGCAGACTAGGCTCTTTAGATTTGGTTGATAACCAGTTTAGGAGCTCCATCTGAAATCAAAGAACTAAGTGTTAGTGGAACTAAAGAAGATAAAAAGAATTAACTTGTTACGCAGCTACTATTACAAGCAAAACATGTATTCACATACACAAACACACACACACACACACATATACAGAAATATATACACACACAAATACACCATATCTACTTATATAGTATACGCGCAAAATTGTATTTAGTATTAAATCATCAATGATGATAATTAATCACCATGTTACTCTTTTTCATTCACAAATTTTATGTCGAGTTTAACATGGTAATTATGATGTTTTCGGTGTTATTTCTATTGTTTTTCTTGCAGGCGACAACTTTTTAAAAATGTAACAGTGTTAGAATATATATTAAAAAGCAGAAGACAGAATATAAGATCAAAATCGTAAGACATGTTATGTGAATACAGACGAATTTGTATAAGATAAATATGAAGAAAGAAATACATGTCAACCACCAATAAAAACATCCGGGAAAACTGAAGACAATTTTCATCTCATACAAATGGTAAATGCCGGCTTAAAATTACTTCGCTTTTATCTTCTTTTTTTAACAAATAATGTTCACCCTGTACAAGCCCCGCGGGCCTCCCCAGGTTACAGAATAAGAGGCAAAGCTTGTGCGGATATATGTGGTAGATAACGTGTAAGCCTATATTTGAACAGGTTAAGATTATAGTGATCGGGGAAGCGTCCGCTTGGAAGACGACACAACGAGGCAGTGGCTCGTGGGAAGAAACTGATAGAATGGAACATACAACTCATCAAGGAAATGCGGGAAGGCATTGAGGGGGGGGTGTTCTCTTTCGGATGTGCTCATAACATGGCCGGCCTAAGCCGTGAAGGTTAGAACTGGTAGAACCAGGAAATCTATTTAATTTGAACACACTTCCCATGAAAATAGCGATAGAACAGCGGAAGGTTTGCAATGTCGTGACGGTGAGGAAAAGGATTGCAGAAATGGAAAATAATTTGTCACCTACAAGGACGCGGAGACGTTTTCGGACTCTATCGAGAGTGGAGAGTGAAGACTGTCTAGCTCCTCTCCATATATGGCAGCAGTACTCCATTTTCGACTTGATCTGGCTCTTGTAAAGGTACAGGATAGCAGAAGAAGTCAGGTACATGCTAAAGCGACACAACTAAACGACCAATTTTCCAATATCTTTAGCGATGGATCGTATATAGGAGTTCCACTTAAGGTCTGGGTCGAGTTTAAGTCATAATAGGCGCTCATGGCACGGAGCGTCCCTGAGGGAACATCCCCTCATCGCTATTGGCGAAAGTTCGAGGTTCGATGATTGGTGAAGTTGGAATGTCTCTACTCTACAATATGACAAGGGTGAGAACACACAGAGACACACACACTTATATATATATATATATATATATATATATATATATATGTATATGTAAAAATCAGAATATTTCGTGCCTGATGAGTTGGTAAAACAACGAAACTGAAGTCGTACACCAAACGTAGGTATATGTATAGTTATTAATATACATTTCTTAGGCCTGTCTAACCACATCGAGCAATGTTATGTTTAAAGTAAATTTAATAAATATTTGTTTACCTGTGCAAGCACGCTAGCGCTCATATACGATTGCTAATATCTAGTTAGTTCATTTACCCACCTCTCTCTCACTCTCTCTCTATGTGTGTGTGCGTGTGTGTGCGTGTGTGTGTGTGCGTGTGTGTGTGTGTGTGTGCACTATAAAACATTACTTACTTTAAAACAATTATATATTTGCTCATTCTTAATTGATTGACTCTGTATTATTTGAATTTTTATATTTTGTAATATAGAAATTCAGACACAATACAAAGTCAATCACATAATATAAACACAAATGACAGTTACATACAATTTATTTCACGAATTTCCGAAAAAAAAACGCTTTGAAATTCAAAATGTCAGTAAAATGCATGGTCTTATTCGTTTATTATTATTATCATTATCATTATTATTATTATCATCATCATCATTATTATTATTATCAACATCATCATCATTATTATTATTATCATCATCATTATTATTATTATTATTATTATTATTATTATTATTATTATTATTATTATTATCGACAACACTGACTTTTTCCACGAATCCATTCCATTATTTCCATCTGTCATCGTCATTGCGTTTTTATCTGATGATTAGTTTTTTAAAAAACAAAACTTAAATGCCAGTGCAGCTTCTGTTAATATGATGGATTGGAATTCTGAATGGATGTCTATTTAAAAAATCAAAATATAAGAAAAAAATAATATCTTTTTTTATAATAACTTTACAAACTTTATTCCTATATTATTATTATATTCTTTTAACATCAAAGACCAAAAAACAAAATCACTTCGAGACACAAACGCATAAGACGTTCAGGTCTTTCTTACAAATTCTGATAATAAAAAAAAAAGAAATGTTGCTGTTATTACTTCAATGATGTCCGATTTTCTGTCCCCAAATTTATATGTGATTTCTGTTAATTTTATTTTTATTATTATTAATTAAAAGAAATAGTTCCTTTGTAAGAATATTTCTACTGAAGCAGACGAACTCAGTGAGATGAAGAAAGAGAAAAGAATAACGTTTCTGTACGAAACAAAAATGACAGCAAATTAAAAGAAAATTGATTTCGAATGGAATGTTTTTTTTTAATGTTTAAGTCTTGCATTAAAAATAATTTCAAGAATACGAACACTTCCTTAAAAATACTGCACACAGAAATATCTTTCATTTTTTTTAATCGAGCAATATCCGAAAGTTTTCATGTGTATATTATTCACTTTAAATCCGTTTCAAAAGATCACTTAGCCGACATATTTCAAATGCTAATCTTTTGTCTAATAATAAATTTCTCTGAGTTAGTTATTTTTTTTCCATTGCTACAAGATTGCATTTTTCCTAAATTCTTTCATCTGTTTCTGAAGAGTCCATTTATTAATTGAAAAAATATTTTTTAATAAAATCAAGTTATTTTATACTTTAATGCATTTAAATATTTCGATGTACACGTATCGTTTTCGATTTAAATTCGATTCTAAGTAAGGCTACATTCCAAATAAGCTGAAAACGTTAATAAGAACTTATTTTAACCGTCTACCTTGAGCGGCTCTTGAGTCTTGTATAAGGTAAAAATCTGTGAAAAGGAATTTCGATACTCAGTATAATACAAATGTCATTCACTAAAAATTATGTCGGACAGAAATATTAGGTCATCAGTTTATATTTGTTTTCTCTGATATAATTAGCCAGTTTCACATAATTATAGACAAGAAAAAGTTAAAAATTGCGTAAACAGAGGCTATCTGTACAGAGACGAATTCTATTCTTTCTGTTGCTACAATTTAAATTATTTACAACGCAAGCCATATTTATTAGAACGTTTCGGCTGTTGTACGCTTCGGCCTTCGTCAGGTGGTTGGAATGTCGAACTGAACCCTTTATTTCGCTCACTGGAGTAGACTGTTCTAGTTCCACGTGCCATGTTTAATGCATGTCAGTTATTAGTTATTCCCCTCTCCAAGTTCTCCACTGCCTTAACTGGGTATTGACTCACACACTTTGGGTCCTGTTATCAGTGGATCAAGGCGTTAGTTAGATCCAGTGACAGGACCCAAAGAGTATGAGTTCAATACCTGGTGGAGAACTTTGAGAGGGGAATTAACAGGAGATAACTGACATCCATTAGACATGGCACGTGGAACTAGAACAGTCTACCACAGTGAGCGAAATAAAGGGTTCAGTTCGACATTCCAACCACCTGAAGAAGGCCAGAGCGTACAACGGCCGAAACGTTCTAATAAATATGGCGACAAAGATGAGGACACTATTCCGAATAATGTAAATAGTGTACATAATACCTCATCTCAGAACTATAGACAGATACAACGCAAGCCATTAATCAATGTCTTAATGGTACAAAACTTAAATATTGCATGAATAAGCAGAGGCATGTTGAAAATTACTATCGAAAAAGAAAAAAAATGATATAAGTCCTACAATAAAATACAGCTTTTCAATCAAAGAAGATCGTTAGCAAATTCAAAATATTAAACTCTAAAACGGAATAGCAAATAGAAACGAAATTCAACGTTCGTAAAATATGAGATAATTCATTTCTTTAAAAAAATCCCAGAATTTACAAATAATATAGATTCTACGATCGTTTTATTATTTCTTTCTTTTTCTTTCTTTTTTTTTTTTGATGAATCAAAAACCTTTTCAAAAATAATGGAAAAGAGGAACAAATAGGAGTTTGAAAAGGGCGGAAAAGATATTTCAGAACCTATTAAATATATTGTCTGCTAGCCTGAGTTTTATTCACGACGTATAGACAATCCTATACTCACGCACCACCAAACATCAGCCGTCGGTTTCCATAGCTACCATATGGCCCTTTTTCATATTACTATCCATGTGTCATCGTCTTTAATGTGCATTCAATGACAGGTTAGCGGTGGGTATTTGTCGTGCACTGATTGGTCTGTCGAAATGGTTGGGTCCGCCGTAGGACAGGCACAGCAAGGGGGTATCATATGACCAAAGGCGACAGTAAAAGATGCAAGTAAGGTTTCCAACAGACCACGCTGTGCATATCCTAATTTAGGGAGATGCCAAGAGACAGGTGGAATATTGCTCGTGACATTCGAATTTCCTTCATGAACATCATAATTTTATACCTGGCGCTATGTATCTATTGATTGGCTTGACAGTTTACACAGCTGAAGTTCTGGACTCACTATCAGCGTGGAAGCAGTCAATGTTCCATCCCATAATTTCAATAGCTGATTCACAAGGCAATCAGCCTTACACACAATGGAGTTTAAATCTCCCAAATCTTTTAAAACCTAACCTGTTGGTATATTTACATATAAGATTATATATATATATATATATATATATATATATATATATATGAAACGGCCGTCCAGTGCTTTCTGCATTCTGTTGAGGTTTCTATCAGATAATTATAATTATCATATCCTCCTAACAATTTCTATCATATATATATATATATATATATATATATATATATATATATATATATATATATATATATATATATATATATTCCTGATTGGTGGGGGAAATATTAAAGAGCAGCTTGAAAACAGTACTTTGAATACTGATATTTCAAACAGACACTACACAGTCTTTCTCCCTCTCATCAGTCAATAAATTCGTGAATTCATGAAATCTGATCAAAAAACACGCTACGTTTTGTAAAATCTGATCAGAAAATAAATTTTGGAACTGGAGAAGAGAAATTTTCAAAATGGATTATAAAGCTGAAAATATTTTTTTCGATTTAAATCGATTAACATTGTAATAAAGAAGTTTAACTACATTTATATGCGGTAAAAATCAAATGCAGATCAAATATGGATCGGAATCCGACAGGATGATAAAATAATGAACAAATAGGAAATATTTATCAATCTAATATCTTGCACTTTTATTAAAGCTTTGTCAGAGATTGAGAGAAAAAAGACAGAAACGTTGGTATTTTCAATTTTGTTTGGGTCGATTCTTATTGGTCAGTCACGTATCACGCGCATTAAAACCGTAGTTAATTCTATATGCATGTAAGTTTGTAATGATTCTTGTAAGTTTAAGCGGACATCAAATGTTCATATGTATTCGTAATTGTGTATGTGCGTCTGTGTAGTAGGAGGAGTTCTAATGTCTTCACCTTTGTGCGATCAGCCGGTGCAGCGGGGTAGCATTCCACTCTAATCTGGGGCTGATCATTTAAGCACGTACTTTTTGTATTAGACACATATAAATTAGATTATTTAAGAATAGATCCAAAGATAGCGATGTAATGTAATGTTTTAGGCCTGTGTTTATAGTTGATAATAATGTTATAATAAAAAATGCTATCAAAGTATTTTCTCCTTAAAGAATTATGTTCTTTTTTAATTAGGGTGGCATTAGTATAATGAAAGTTATGGCCAGCTTTGTTTCTATGCAATACTAGAGAGTTAGATCGTTTTTCTAGATGCAAATCTCTTTTGTATTTGTAGATGCAGGTTTTTAAATCAGGTTATGTCTCCCTACATAAACAGTTTGCATTGTAGACAATTTGATTTGATAAATCTTGGCATTTGAATTGATGTTGGGTTTATTTTTCTTTCTAATTATATCTCTGATTGACTTGGCTGTGGGGGTGACGATCCTAGTATTAGAGATGACTAATTTGGTTGCGGGTTTAGTAGAAAGTGTGTTGGAGAGCAGGATTTTATTAGAAGTGTTAGAAGTGTTTTATATATATATATATAACATATATATATATAATATTATATATATATATATATATAACATATATATATATAACATATATATATATATAATAAATTATATATATATATATATATATAACAGTTGAAATATAATCCTTGAAAATGGCTAAATGTATAAGCGCTCGGATAAAAAGAACATTCGGACAGTTTTTATATAATGTATCCTCTGAAAAGAAAAACTTTATTAGATCGCACGAGAAATTATATAAAAAACTAAATAAAAGCACCTTGTTAGTCGTTTTTTATGAAATGTGCATGAAAGAAGGATTGCTGCCTAAATACACACACATACACACACACACACACATACATATATATATATATATATATATATATATATATATATATATATATATATATATATATAGGTATATGAGAATAAATGGAGTATAATTCCACTGTATGTAACATTTAATTTAAAAGAGGGCTCAATACAGAGTAGAGCTAAATATTATTTATTTTAGGATATGAAAACAAAAACACGTTAAAAATCGCTACACAATTACAATTATGTTTCAACATTACAAATGTGTCTCCTCGGGCGATGTTAATCTACTGGCGTGTGAACGATTAATTTAATTTCAAAAACAGAATATTTCTTTTTTTTCGTGAAAAAAACAAAAACAGAATAATAACCGCTTGTGAGCTTTGCCATGATTAAACAATTGAATGTGACCTACGCTAAATTCAAACTCACCGGAAAATTTTTTTTATTCTAGGTCATGACATGAAGTTGTCTGCATATAAATCCTAGACAGTTTCCTTATGGACAGATACAAATCGTTACATTATTTCATAAGATGTATCAAAGCCTGATGTTCAACTTTCTAAATAAGTAAAAGCTAAAAGGAGTAGGGAAGTAATTTAACACACTGCTATTCAGTTATATGCTCGTTCAGCTTCTTACATGAAATTTTGTAGTTGATAAATAAAAGGCCCCTTTAAGAAACTGGTAAATAAATTAACTGTTTGGAAAAAAAAAAAAAACAGATAAAAAATAGAGAACTACTTTGGCAAATTAATATGCAACCGTTAACATTATAAGATGTTAACAATACCAACTAATCAATGTAAGATGTTAATAATAACTAAACACCTGTACATTCATATAAGATGATAATAATACTAACTAAACATCTATACAGAGCTATATTAAATCAAAATAAATCTTACAAATAGAATATGTGTGTGTGTGTGTGTGTGTGTGTGTGTGTGTGTGTGTGTGTGTGTGTACGTACGTGTGTGTGTATGCGTGTCTGTGTGTGTGATAGGGCACTGAAAATTTTCTGGGCCGACTTATTTCCAGAAATCAGACTAAACAACCAAAGATCAGACTTTTTAAAGAATACTTTTTTCAAAACTGAGTGGTGTTATTTCAATTTTGCCGACTTTGAAGTTTCGTGAGCGCATTGTTGTAATGCCTTCACTCTTCAGCGCTATTGGCTTCCCTGCTGCTACTTCGCAACTTTTCGTATTTTGTGTAATTTGTTATGTTTCTGTAAATGTGTCATTTTTTTCACTTGTGGGTGTTGCATTGTCTATTTTTATCTTTAGTTTTTTTTTTAACCATAACACCACTCAGTTAAGTGACAAGTTTATCTACATTAATTCTATCCTTACCTTTTAATATCGAGCAATTTAAATCAAAAACAAGACTGCCTAAAATGTCTTTCTACCAGCGAGCTACGGAAAAAGAATCAGCAATTTTGGCATCTCATATTCTCACAATTTAATACTATATATATATATATATATATATATATATATATATATATATATATATATATATATATATATATATATTATATATATAGAGTCTGAAGATCGCGTGAAACTCGGGCTACAATAAGGTCGTATTTTGCTCTGTTTAAGCATTCTAGGCTTCGAGTACTTTACTGATTGGGTAGGTTTTCCTTTAGGCCTTTTTTTCTTTTTCTATTGTATTTTCTAGTATTGTTTTTATTCGAAACTTTATCTGGATAAGTATTTTTGATTTTGGCGAGTTGTCAGTCGGTTCCATCAACGGTTTTGTTTTTTCTTATATATATATATATATATATATATATATATATATATATATATATATATATATATATGAAGAAATATAGTCTTAAAGTGTGCTATATTTATGGGATAAAGTGCTCAATATCAGAGATAGAGCGTGTGTAAATATAAAAGTTAACATAGAAGTCAACACTTAGAGGTGACAGTCTGTTTCATGCTAGATGCAATCATCGGGCCACAGATATATATATATATATATATATATATATATATATATATATATATATATATATATATATGAAGAATTAATGGATTCATTTTGATCTAAAATTTTTGTTACTGCAAATAAAAGTATCCACCTATAATAACTTTTGAAGTAATATATATTGTTTTAAACGACCATAAACCATATTTCAGAGCCAAGCCATCTACACGTCTTATTATTCCTACGAAACCCGAAGTTGGAAAAATTAGTAAAATTGTCGTGTCCACTAAAATATCAAATACAATATTTATAAACCAATCACACTCAAGAAAACACTTATATCTTAAAACACACCAATAAAATCATAGATTACAAATCAGAATGTTTGTTGTATTAATCATCATTATTTTTAGGTAGATACCGACCAAATATCGTGCGGACGTAGTAGAAGACATACCACGTGCCTTTGTGGGGCCAATTAGGAATAAATAAATAATTTAATTCTGGTGCCGATTTTGTTCGGAAAAAGTGTATAAAAAATACGAAATCTGTTCCCCAAAAATATACACGCGGCTGTCACCAAACTCCACACAACTCTCGCTGATGACCTTCATGACCTCATATTAAAAGTGACAGCTTTGACAAACTCCAGACTACGGCAACACTGCCAAGAGTAAGAAACAATTCCTATCTCTCGTATTCGTTTTTACTATGAATCACGCACGCACATGTTAACTTTTTCATACAAACACACATATAACAACATTTCATTGTTTCTCACATACGTACACAAAGAGAAGTTATATTTTATTTCAGAATTTTATTAACCCAAACAAAAAGACATGACTTTCCAATCTATCATCAACTGCTTGTATTCTTGTCGCTATATTAAATTAATGTTTATTTGTTGAAACTACGTTGTCTTTTCTACTAAATAGTATTCCTTCAATGAAAATCGTGTGATTATTCTAGACGGCCAAATTACGAGCGACTCTGTAACGATATTTTGTTAATGTATCGAATCCCGACACTCCAATTTTAAAAATTAAACGAAAAACAGAGTAGAAGGATTCCTACAAAATCATCCTAGAAAGAGCTCACTGTTAACTGTAGACATAAATTACCATTTAACTTGCTTTCTAGCTAGACAGAATATTGTATATGAAGATGAAAGTCTGTAAAAATATATTCTATTTTTTGTCCTTAAGTTTTCGATTATTAATGTTTGTACAATTTTGACGGGTAGTTTGCGTTTTCTCTGTTGTTATGTTGGAAGATTGTTTGTCGTTCGTATATTTGCGTGCTCATATATTCAATCACATTTACGTAATTGTCTATTATGACGTGATGTATGTATGTCTAACCACCAATGAACCTTTCTCCCATGTCCCCTAACCCTATCATCACGACCCTGTCAATGTAACTGACTATGTAGCGCCATCTATTGCACCTCTTACTACCACTCAGATTCCGACGAAAAATTTAACCTATTTCTAAGAACAATACATAAAAGTTTAGACATATTTGCCTGTTTTATCTTCGAATAATTTTCTTATTTTCTAAACATGATGCATGGTTACATTTAGAGTTTAATATGCGTAACTTTTATTTTTAATTACATTTTAGAAATTAATTGTTTATTCTGATTTTCTATAAAATCTAAAACTTATTTTAAAGCATTAATAAATTGTATCTAGTGTCCGTTATATACTTGTAATTTGATTGGCCATTACAATTTACGTAAAAATATTCCCCCCCCCCCACTCCAGTGAGGGTAGTGGTTGGTTTTTGAAATCTTTAAAATTTTTTATTTTACTTGCAACACCATCACTTGACAAGACACCAGAAGTGTTGAAACGAAATGTCTATTTTTGTAGTCATATTATAACATATTTATGTTATAATTTTTTAATAAATATTATTCGCTCTACTCGGTATTCAGCACTTTTTAAAAATAGTGTTTTTAGTTACTGGAAGTTTATTCCGTCTATACTAACCTTGTATTCGTATATATATATATATATATATATATATATATATATATATATATATATATATATATATATATATATATATAGGGAGAGAGAGAGAGAGAGAGAGAGAGAGAGAGAAAGTGCCAAGTAATTTAGACAAGATTATAATATAACGAAATGAAAAGATAGTAGAAAAAAGTATATTTTCAAAATATTTGTCGACATGTTCATATTCAAAAGCGAGTCAATACCAGAATTGAGTGTTTCACGTTCACGTTAGCGATAACGTACCTAATGGAAACCCTTCAACGAATCTGAGGTATTGTGACGCCGCCAGTTTTTCATTCGACGATGTCCCAGACGTTGGAGTTCAGAGTGTCAAATCAGATCTTATCATGTTGTTGATATGATCGTGAAAATTCTTGGCTTCCCACTTCTGGTTCACGTGACACATTTGTGAGGGTGCCGACTCCTGTTGGAAGAAATAAAGGTAGCCAGTCGGTCCAATGCAGGTAAACACTGTGTTTTCTTTGGTCGTTTTCAACGGTCTTTTCTTCACGCATTAGTAACCTAACAAAAGGAAAAGAATTACTCTTATGCAATCAAAGGCTTTCATGATCCATTATCAAACGTTTTCAGTTCAAGCACATACACACACAAACACATACACACACAAACACATACACACACAAACACGCACACACAGGCATACACACACACACATATATTATATGCGCTCTATATCAGTGATAGTGCTAACATAATAAGTTGTATGGATACGAGTTTGTGACTATGGGTTTCACGCTTTTGCAGTCATCCTCTGTGTGTGTGTGTGTGTGTGTGTGTGTGTGTGTGTGTGTGTGTGTGTAAATTGAAAAGGGCGGACCCTGAATTCTGACCAATGAAAAGGAAACAATTTCAATAAAAAAAGAACAAATATGTACGCATATAGTTATATTTGAATATTTCCTCAGTCATCTGAATTGAGAAAAAAAAAATGAAACTTCAAAAACCCAAGTGATATTAAGACACGAAATGGTTTCCTCAAAGAAGAATTAATGAAAAAAATGTTTGTTTTTTTATTTGCTAGTCGATTGATTTACAGGGATATTTGAAGTATCCAACGAGACATCGGAAATGCTGGGTAATTTTAACATGGATTACAGGGTGTCCATAAAGTTCGTGTGCACTTTAAAAAATTCATAGCGATAGAAATAATCTGTAAAAAATGTTATAAAGTTTAATGTACCTAGTTTTAAGTATAGCTAAAATAACTAATGTGATTTCAGGCATTACTGTAAATCAGTAGGCAAATGTTTTCCGTGAACTGCAAAATCGTATTACCCTTTGTATTGCTAATGATGGAGGACATGTGGAAACTTAAATAACATTTCAATAAAACCTTAAAAAATATAGATTTACTTCTTTCTAATCCTTTTCACTAATTATTTCTATCGCAAATACAAATAAAGTTATAAATTTGTTAAAGTGCACACGAACTTTATGGACACCCTGTAGAATAAGGATGATATGGCAATTGATTTTGATTAGTTGCCAGTATGCAGTGAATTTCCAAGTATAGCTTAGATGTGGTACAAGGCCGAAAGTAGGAAGCACCTAGTGGGGATCGAATTCACTACTCAGTCGTAATTAGTTCTATCGATTACACGGCCTCGAGGTGTCCCAAGTTGCCAGGACATACATTGTCATGTCGTTGGTATTTAGTATAATGTGTTCTTGCTTCGTTCATTTTGGTTCTTATTTAACCCTGCACAGTGATACAATGTCGAAACCAGACGACGTTTTTCAAAAACTCCCGTCGCAACCGTACATAGCAATACTTATAAATCATTATGGATATATACTTTTCTATTCATATTACTTTCTTTTCACTCCTATAATGCGTTGCAGTTGATAGCAGAGAAAGCAATGCAAAGGCAAAGACTACTAAAACTACCACTACTAAAAGTCCTTTAGTACTTATTGGAAAATCATCGGTGAAAGATGGCAGCTGTGCGGCGAGAAGAAGTGAGCGGCAGTTCTGCTGTTCTTGTTGCTCCTTATCTGATACTCAGAAACGATTGCTATATACGAAAACAGGCGTGTCGGTGCAGAAAAAAAAAGTAGCCAGTAAGCAGGCTTTAGGCTAAATGCACTCTGAAGAGAGAGACATGCATTCAAGCGATCTTTTACCTTTTATTCTCATGAATGAAAATAGAAGAGAAAGACAAAAAGGAAAAAGTTGGAGCAATCGGAAGAAATGAAGGCTGATTACTGAATATAAGGACGGGAAGAAAAAAGAATTGGGTCTCAGAGAGAATGGGCGAAGAAAATTGAAAGAGAGAGATAGAGATAGAGATAGAGATAGAGAGAGAGAGAGAGAGAGAGGAAAATTGAAAGAGAAAAAGAGCGAAGGAAATTGAAAGAGAAAAAGAGCGAGGAAATTTGAAAGAGAAACAAAGTGAGGAAAATTGAAAGAGAAAAAGAGCGCGAGGGAAATTGAAAGAGAAAAAGAGAGTGAGGAAAATTGAAAGAGAAAGAGCGAAATAAATTGAAAGAGAAAGAGAGCGAGGGAAACTGAAAGAGAAAGAGTGTGAGGAAATTGAAAGAGAAAGAGAGCGAGGGTAATTGAAAGAGAAAAAGAGAGCGAGGGAAATTGAAAGATAAAGAGAACGAGAAAAATTGAAAGAGAAAAAGAGAGTGAGGAAAATTGAAAGAGAAATAGAGTGAGGGAAAATGAAAAAAAAAAGAGAGTGAGGAAAATTGAAAGAGAAAGAGAGCGAGGGAAATCGAAAGAGAAAGAGAGCGAGAAAAAATGAAAGAGAAAAAGAGAGTGAGGAAAATTGAAAGAGAAAGAGAGCGAGGAAAATTGAAAGAGAAAGAGAGTGAGGAAAATTGAAAGAGAGTGAGGAAAATTGAGAGAGAAAAAGGACGAGGGAAATCGAATTAGAAAGAGAGTGAGGAAAATTGAAAGAGAAAGAGAGCAAGGGAAATTAAAAGAGAAAGAGAGCGAGGAAAATTGAAAGAGAAAGAGAGCGAGGAATATTGAAAGAGAAAGAGAGCGAGGGAAATTGAAAGAGAAAAAGAGAGTGAGAAAAATTGAAAGAGAAGTAGAGCTAGGGAAATTGAAAGAGAAAGAGAGTGAGGAAAACTAAAAGAGAAAGACCGTGAGAAAGGAAGCAACGGAGAAAATGACACGGAGTGAAGAAAATTAGTAGGAGAAAATTTCGAAATGGCAGTGAGAAGAGAGTGAAGAGGAGGAGGAGAAGAAGTGTGAGAAAGGAAAGAAAGAAGAGAAATAGAGAGAAGGAGAAATGAGTGAAGTGAGAAAAGTGGAAGTGAAAAAAGAGGATGAGGTGAAGTAGATGGATAAGGAGAAGTGCAGAAGAGATAAAGAAAAAGAGTAGTCGTGAGAGAAGAGAAAAGAGGAGGCGAGAGAGAGAGAAAGGAAGAGAGGAGAGGAGACAAAGAGAGAAGAATTGAAAGAGAAGGAAAAGTGCGTGATTGAGGGAGATGGATAAAAAAACAGAAACAACGTGTGGGGAGATATGGCAAGAGAGAATGAAAAAAAATGAGAAGGAATAGTTTTAGAGGAGACAAAAAGATACGAAGAAAAAGAAAGAAGTGAAAAGAATAAGAAGGAAGAAATATAGATGAAAGTTGAAAAAGCGAAAAGAGTGAGAAAGATGGATGAAGAAGAAGAAGAAGAAGAAGAAAAATAGGAATTGTAATGAGATATAAAGTATTCTGCCTGTGGTCGAGGCGAAGTAGTGAGTAATGCAAAAATGTGGCAAGAAAGAAAGAAAGGAGGAAAAACCAGAGGCTATAGAAATTTTTTAAAAAGTATTTCAGAATATGATATATGACTGTTTTCCCTAAAGTAATTTCGTTACTTTTTTTTATGTAGATTGATACTTTTCATTCAGTCTGAACTGATGTCTACTGAATGAATCAAAAGTTAAGCATCAAATGTGAATTTCATTAACTCCGAAACAATAAATACACCGTATTTGATGTCATAAAGACACATTTATAAATACTATAGTTTCCTTTGTATGATAAGCCCTTAAGTCTCTGTGAAACTAAGGGATGTTATATGCCTGTTTTACTATATGTCTTCAAATACACTATATAAAGTATACAGTATATATTTTGAAATATCACTAATCTCAAGTTTTTGCACATTGTAAATTTTAAATGAAATTTTCTAGAAATTGCTTTTGATTCTTAAAATCCTTAAGAAATTCCAAAATGCAAATATTTTCTGGAAAACTCTATTCCGAGAACTGGAGGAAAAAAAACAGCAACCAAAGGAAATAGTAAGAAAGAAGTCAGAGATTTAGACGAAAATAATGGGTAATAAAAAGAAGTGCACAAAGCAGACGTGAAAAAACCGGAAGGAGAAAAGTTTATAGAATAGACAAAATGGCAGCTGGTGGCTACTTGGAAAATTACGACAAAAGAATCTTCCTCTTCCCATTCTAGCCTCATTTGATCTTGTGTTACACTAAACTATGTTTCATAAATATCAATATCAATATCAAAAGAGAGCGAAATAAGCGATGTGGTTGAGAATAAATCGCTGATTTAATCAGCCATTATTACTGGAATTTTACCGACTAAATCTTTCTTCGATAAAGAGAGGAAGTCAAAAACAACCTTTATTTTGTTCCTGATCTATCAATACGCTCCAAAGTTCTGGTTGTACTTTTTATATTTTGTTTTACCTTTTCAACCACAAAGAATGCCTCTGAAGTAAGACAGCCTGATCGATTAATCTGCAAATGTTGCCGTAAAAGAAAGTTACCTACTTCCGGCAGGATAGTAATCTTTTTGTTACCATGGAAACCAAACAGGAGTTTGATGGAGCAAAGTGTTTCACTGATTTCTCCACTGAAACAGACATAGAACACAGCCTGCTAAAGATTCTTTCAGAGAAGTTTCATAAAAGACTTTTCACGTCACCTATTAAATTTAAGTTTGATTTACGAAGATTAAAGTAACCATGGATGACGATAATCTTCATGGAGTCCCGCATGAAGATCGAATTCATCATGAATAGCGTATAAAAACAGATTTGGCTAACCAGTGTTCTTCGAGGAAACTGCGAAATAAATTCATCAAAGAAATTATCTACAATGTTCTCTTTGTTTCTTCATTTTGGATTTAGGTTTGCGAGATGACATATAGAATTGCTGTTTGAATTATTAACGTGAAGAATGTGTTTTCAACTGGAATATTTCCCAAATACACTTTAATTAGCAAAATCTACATGCATCTTTTTTTGTTTGCCCGATTCTTATCAAGATGCATGGCCGAAACCAACCAAAATTAAACTTTATTTTATTACCGCTAAGAACCTTAACAACGAAATATTCTAATCAGTAGCAGTGAATACTTTTATTTATTTCAATAACAGTTTGAAAATAATATTTTTAAAATAATTTACCTAATAATAATGAGTAGGAGTATATGATACTGGATTTTAAAATATTTAAAAGATTTTTTGCTCATATCGCGTACGTTGATATAGAATTCATATTAATATTAATTAATATTATTATTAATATAGAATTCATAATATTAATGAAATGCGTCTATAAGAGAAAGTGAAATGCAAATCTTTCAATGCATGTCTTCACGTTTCGATTTAGCTCCATCATGCCAGCATCGAAAGGAACAATTTAGAAAAAACTGCTTTCAGAGTGACACATCCTTCTTTTCAGTGTCAACAGACAAATATAAAAAAACTATTTTAAGTGCTTTATAATTTTAAATGTTCTTCTTTGGTTTTTAAACTTTACCATGTAAACATTTCGTGTTTCTACTTAAATTGCAATTATAACACAATAACAAAAATGAAATTTCTTTTTCGTTTTTTCTTCACAATCTTATGCTATTGCTTTTTTATTTATTGTGAATAATAAACTTTATTCCTATCAATCAAATAAGGTTTATTAGTTTTAATCATGAATTTTAATCGATATAATAAAATGTTAAATTAATTTCGCTGTGAATAGAAACAAGAAAGAAAACAGGAAATGATTCCTGTAGATATGAAATCTTGACTCGGCACGATTTTTTTAAATATGGCGAATTGAACAATTCAAATTATATTAAAATGAAATATTTTTCTTATTTACTATAAGTATTCAGAATGCGTATATGTTTGCATGTGAATTGGTGTATATATGTGTATATATGTATATATATGCATATATTGGTGGTGATGGAGTAAGAAATGCAAATCAATTTCATATATGAATTTTATAACTCTGGTTATATTTTGTTAAACTTTGCATCATCTTATCTTTCTAAAAAAAAAAAAACCGAAATCGCTTTTTAAAAGAAAAGTAAATAGGTTTTCACAAAGAAGTTTGTTGGATCTTTTTTAAATATGCAGCCACGTGTTGATCCCTATAAATAGTTTTGATTTCTCAGATTACGATAATCTTTCATGACGATGTTATAAAAATTAGACCCTAAAAAAAAGGTTGTGTAAATTATCGTAAATAACCCCAGCATTTTCTTACAAATTTTAAAACTCGGAACACTTTCAGAGATTTTTCTAGAGTTAACTATAAGAATAGATTAATTTATTTTATCAAATTTGTTTACAAGTGACACAGCCCAATGTTCAGTTGTATCAGATTTGATGATGGAGGTCAATGTTTTCGCGATAAAATTCGTATAACCCAACCGGTGTTCGTCAGTTTTTTTTTTGTTTTTCGGATATAATTATATTATATCAATAATCTGTCCATTATCTGATTATAATATTTATTCTGATTAATAATATGGATAATGACATTTTTAAAGTGTCTCGGGGTTTATTATAAAAAAGTGCAGCAAAACTTTTATTTATAAATAATCCTGAAATATATAAATCATACAACGTATATTTGATTCATGTTGTTGTAGCCTACCTACGGACGATAATGGCTATGTCTCCATTCACATACAGTGTAACCCGGATATAAGAGAGTTGCTGGGACCGGAGAAGAAGTATCTTATATCCGGGTTTCTCTTATATCCGGGTTTGGTCTATATTTATATACATTAACACAGGCTCTAATTTGGGACCAGAGCAAATCTATCTTATATCCGGGTTTCTCTTATATCCGGGTCTCTTATATCTGGGTTACATTGTATATGCGGTAGTAAATACTGTATGTTGGACTGCATTTGGAGATTCGTCTCCAGCTGCGTTGGTCAAACTCTCTGCCTCTGGGTAGAGAGGATCCCCCAAACGAGGCTATATCGAAGGGCAGAGTCTCGTCTCGAGAAGCAGCTACCCGACCCAGTTTTATACGGGGTCTACGGGGAATTTTTGGCCGACCCTACGGGCCCGGATACCCCACATTAAATTCAGCCCTGTGCCACATCTGACCGCGTGGGGCGATTGGTATATATCCCGCAGTTGGAAATTCATTGCGTAATTCAGTTGACTCACTTCTAGCAGTTGACTACTACTTCTGGCGAATCTTATATGTATTGTTCTTGTCCTAAGTATTATCATTCATTACCAACCTTCGTTTGATTATTCTATTCAGTAACCTTCCCTAAGTTACAACACGCATAATATACTATACGCCAGAATAAGTTATGATTTTGTTAGTCCACATGTTATCACCAGATCACAAAAATCAACATTATGACTGAGATACGTAGATGAGACTTTCATATTCTGGTCTCATCAAGAAACTGTATAAATACTGATGGTCTATGTGAACTCAGTAAGATCTCCGATCCAGTTCACAATGGAAGAACAAAATAATTACCAACTAGCCATTCTGGATATACTAATATCTAGTACAAAGTTCATTAGGTTCAAAACATTCGTATATCAAGTCGACCTTCATCGGACAATACCTTAATTTCAATTCCCACCATCCATACAGCGTAACGAAAGGGATCTTCTGACGCTTACACAACCGTGACAGAATCATGTAGCGACCTAGACACATACCATCAAGAAATGATTAGCATCAAACGTACCCCCTTCGGAATAAGATCTACCCCTCAAGCATAACATCAGCTTCTTTGACCAGAAACAGAAGGGTCAAGGAGAATCGGGAAACTTCCACATCCATATCCCTTACATCGTCGATGGTTTATTGGAAAAGATTCAGAAGATCTACCGTCCATAACACATCTGAAGAATATTCAGAAGCAATTCGACCCTATAGAGAAATTTCTGTTGAATCAAGACTTACACAGAGTGAGCATGACCAAGAACAGTGTATAGTTCATCCCTTGCAGCTGTAGCAAAGAATATGAAGGTGAAAACTAACACACGCCCAGTAAAAAATAAGGCTAGATGAATATGGAAAAGCCGTAATTAGGGGCGAAACAATGACATCAGGCATTACTAATCATGTATGGAAGGGAAAAATTAGCCCCCAACCTCTGAGGAATGATGTAAAAATACTAGACAGACAATAACAATGGAGGCTCAAACGTATGAAAGAATCCAGAACATATTCTAGATTATGAGTACTTCCTGAGTAGGCCTAGCACAGAAATAAATACGATATGGGAGTTAGTAAAGAAAAAATATGACAGCAAGGCCTCAGAAGAAGCAGCAGCTGAAGAAAAAAGAAAAAGTATTAATATATAATGTAAATAATAACTCCTCATCCTGGAATTTCGGACAGCAATTGTACTCTTTCATTTAAAACTTATTGTTTTTTAACGTGTTCCACTAAAATACATTTTGTGCAAGAACAGTAATTTTCTATATTTATCTTAATATCACGTGTTGCTTGACGATTGACCTCAACCTCTAGCTATGTTTAAAATCCTCACTAAAATAAATCAAGCCAGCTTTCATGTACTCCTTCGCTCAAATTATTCGTGTCCATTTGTGATGCTTACTTAAAAGGTAGCAATTTCATTTCTTTTACGTATTTCGCCAATATGCCGCATATGTTCCGCTTATATTCGCAACAATTCCAATCTTTTCATTTTTGTCAATCCAGTTATTTTTATTGTTACACTTCTAATATTCATGAAATATTTTCTCTGATATTCTTAAAGCTGGTCATTTATTCTTGTTTTTATTTTGCCAATATTTCCAATTACCTTTTCCATGATTCTACAATCTCTGTTCAACCCTTTCGCAATTACCAACATTGTGTTCCCATCATTCAATATTTTTACAAATATTTTCTTTCTCTTTTAAGCGTCTATCATTCTTACGACCGATGACAATCTTTTTAAGACCGGAAATAAAAATAATTAAATATCAAGAACTATACTAAAACAGATGTTCATTTACGAACAAAACTTTTGAATAATAAAATCTCATACCATCAAATAAGTTATTGTAAATATTTATAATAAATTGAAATTTACATGATTTTTTTTATCCCGTGAGGGTCAGACGCGCTACAAGTGGTGTTTTTTGGCAAGCTAGCCTGACGGGGCACAACCCTCTCCAGGACGGTTTTGAATTCAGAGTTTTTCCTTCTCCTAGACCGGTTGCCATCCAAGGTTATAGAACTTTATATATTTACCCATAGCTGGACGGAAGAAGAGGGTATTAACACGTAAGTGAATGTAAATGGATCCGACTGGAATTCGAACTCAGGTCTCCGATTCCTTAATCTGATCTGCTATCCATGACTCCACCGTGCCTTACATGATATATTTATCATATAAATATCGATAGATGCTGAATATTTTACCAACATCGGTTGGTTAAGATCATTTTTATAGTACATTGACTTCTATAATAAAATGTAAAAGAGTGAATAAAATATCGGTTGGTTAAAATCATTTTATATTAAAATAATATTGACTTCTATAATGAAATCTAAAAGAGTGTATAAAAATTCATGAAGTGCTGTCTGCATTCAAATTTGAACAACAATCCGTTGTGAAAGCGAAAAACAAACTTACTCGGCAAAATGCAAATTCTACTTTGACCCTAGAAAAGTTGAAATGTGCAAATTGTCTCAACAATCAGAAACGCTTATGAATGCTAAACGGAAATATCAACTTTCCAGCCTATGAAGAAAACAAAGTCTGGATCATGAATATTCAGCGGTTTATTGCAAAATGTCTTTATTGTTTCTTGTGATTAATCATTGGTTAATTTCCGGTTTTGCCGTCACTGTTAAGGTACACTGAATTGCCTATTGCTCGCCAACGGGCAACTTATCAATGACATTTGATCTTCAAATCCGAAATTCGGGAAATCATAGAAGCCTGGGAAATGGGGAACAAAGTACCTCAATCAGAAACATGGGTGTCTGAAATGATTTGGAATTATATTTGTTGCGGATTTTACAAGCACCGATCGAGTATTCATAATTCACTTTAAGGTAGAATAACTTCAAAATGCGAAATCATAATCAAATTGTGGGTTAGATAGCAGAGCAAACTGGTCTCTCTTGCATTGGCTGGCTACCAGTCTAGGAGAAGGAAAACTATGATTTCATACCTAGACTTGTAGTGTACCATTTCTCTCTCTCTATCTCTCTCTATCTATCTATCTATCTCTCTCTCTATATATATATATACATACATGGGTTGGACAAAATAATTGAAACACTTGTTAAATTCAAAGAAAATTTATTTAATATGGAGTTGGTCCTCCTTTAGCTTCACAGACAGTTTTAATACGTCTAGGAATTGAAACATACAGCTTCCTGAATTTATCCAAAGGAATTTTCAGCCATTCTTCCATTAACACCTGCTCCAACTCTTTAAGACACGAAGGGGGAGGATAGCGGCTCCTAACTTGTCGCTGCGAAATGTATCACAAATGTTCAATAATATTGATATCTGGAGATTGGGGAGGCCACTCCATGTGTTCTAGCTCACTTTCATGCTCTTCATGCCAATTCTTAACCACGCAAGCGGTATGTATTGGTGCATTACTGTCTTGGAAGATGCAATCACCATCAGGGAATAAAGTCTGGGTCATTGGATTAACATGATTTCCCAAATAATTCAGGTAAACTTTGCTGTTGATTCTACCATGTAGGGCAACCATTGAACCGAGACCAAGCATTGCGATCTCTGAGTGGAGAGAAGGGGTTTCTTTACCGCGGCTATTCCATGATATGCAGCCTTATGGAGCTCACGACGAACAGTTTTAGTAGAAACTGGACTATTCCGATGATTATTCAACTCAGCAGTCACTTTGGCCGCAGTAGTCCAATGATTTTTTGCCACATTGCATTTCAAATGCACGTCTGTCCCTGTCAGTAAGTGTGCAAGTCCGGTTGCTACGGTTGCTAGAAGGTCTTGCCCTGTTTCTAGTATTGCATCACAGATCTTGATATGGTAGCTCTTGAGAAATCAAACAGTTCAGCAATCTTAGTGATCGAGGCTCCAGTCATGCGAGATTCAACAATTTGTCCTTTTTCAAACATGCAGAGGTCACGCATTTAGCTTAAATTTTACTAAATTCTAAAATTAAATAAGACAAAGACAGTAAATTGCATGAATAAACGTATTTACAAGAGATATAACCTGAAATTACAAAGTTTTAGTTAAAGTTCTTAATATAATAGGTATTTAAAATATAGGAGTGGAATTTGCACCTGTTCCAATTATTTTGTCCAACCCCTGTTTATATATATATGTATGTATATATATATATATATATATAAAACGAATTAATGAATTTTAATTTATTAATCCGACATATTTTTTATTATTTTGAATGTTATTTTTATTGGATAACCATATTTGAGTAGACGCTCCATTTATTTTTAAAACAGTATTTTTATTGCGTCTACCGGCCTGAACATTCGAAAAATCATATTAAAGAGAAATGCGCCTTCCAGCAGAAATAAGATTTCTCGGAGGTTCAGGTCGGTAGACGTAATAAAAAAATGCTGTTTTAAAAATGAACAGAGTGTCTACTCAAATATAGTCATCCACTAAAAATAACATTCAAAATAATAAAAATATGTCGGATTAATAGATAAAATTCATTATTTCGTTTAATACACACACAAACGCACACACAAACGCACACACACATACTTATATATATATATATATATATATATATATATATATATATATATATATATATATATATATATATATATATATATATATATATATATATATATTATAAATATAAGTAAGTAGTCTGGAAAAACCTTAGGTGTTTTGGCTTGTAATTGCACAAACCAATACCCAAGGAAAAATAAGGGATAAAAAAGAAAGAACTAAGAACATGAAATTGAGGCGAAAACAATCGTCCAGAATCCAAGCTCAGAGTTCAAAGAAAAAAAACCCAAAACGAGTAAAGCAAAAGTAACTAAGTAAAGTGCTCAATACACTAAGTCGAGCGAGTGTAACTATGAACCTAAAGAGCCAGGTAAACCTACCTAGGTTCATAGTTATATATATATATATATATATATATATATATATATATATATATATATATATATATGTACTGAAAATAACGTGTAATATGTGTGTGTGAGCGTGTGTGTGCGTCTGTGTGTGTCCTATTAGCCACCAGAAATCTATAATGAGTATAATATTAAATATTTATTTATTTTTCAGAAAATAAGCACCTGAGAGTTAGTATTTGGTAACAAGGACGTTCCAAGATGTTCTCATCTCAAGTCATAAACTGGTGACGGAAATAAAGAATATATTAATTCAAAACTGATTGATGTCAATTTTTCCTCCCTCGTAATAAATTATAGTAACGTTCTTCTGTTATGTGATACTGTTATTATATATATATATATATATATATATATATATATATATATATATATATATATATATATATATATATATATATATATATATATATATATATATATATGTCGAAATGCCATCTTGATAAATGAGTTGGTGGCTGTAAAGAATTGTTAAGTGCCGGAAATGTACAGTTTCCAGTTTGACCTCGACCATATTAAGTAAGAAGAATATGCCCATTGTAGCAACCAAATTAAAATAAAGACATTCTATGATAGAATTTACGACTTACGGCTAAGATCTTCACCTGCAATTGCAGTGAGCGTTCATTGGTTAGTTTCCTGATACGTGTTTTTAGTTTTATTCTGTTTCTCGCGTTAAAAATTGGTTTTTAAAATTTATATTTTTAAAAATATTCTATTCAACAGCAAATCAAATTTAAATGTAAATGTCTCGCCCCTTGAAAGATTTCGTCTAATATTAGTAATATTTATTATATGGTAAAACCTTGATGCTAATTTTGCTAGAATTAATTTCGTAAAACTTTTATCGTCATCAACTGTTGCAATGAATGAGTTACTATTCAGTCGAACTAATCATTGACAGTTTCGAAATTTTTAAGCAATGAAAACTGGACAAGTTTTACAAAAGTCTTTCCATTCAAACACTAAAGATGTTCACGAAAATTATGTTAATAAATTCTGTTATTCTCAACTTATGCAATGTGCAACAGTCAAGATCACCGTCTGATTACTCATAAGAAATCAAATTTTACAGCAATTCAAGATTCACTGATAATCTAAAACTTTTCTTTTCACTTTGTATGTGTAAAGGCTTATATTTTTTTAAATATATATTTTCCGATGGGAAGAAACAAAGTAGAATTATCGATTAAAATCAATTGATTAGAAATTACGAATCAATATGATTTCAAAATTGAAACAAGCTGAATTTAATCGACATTCGTAAATATAATTAAAAAAACATTAAATAAATTTACTTGCTTCCAATTATATTCAGGTCTTCCTCACAATAATCTGCGTTCAAATAACATCCCGTGGCTCTTTCATATTGAGTATAAAATAACGATAAAATAAGTACAAAAATACATCATCAACTCTTTTCAATTGTCCATGACTATCCCCAGAATTCTAGCGTGTTTTTGTGAGGCTGTTGGTGTACATGAGGGTTTAACCTTTTTCTTAGGTTCTCAGTGATTCTTCCAAGTGATCCGATAACAACTGGTATGACTATCACTTTTAGGCTACACAATTTCTTAAGATCTCTAACAACGTCCAAGTATTTATCTATCTTATCATTTTCCCTTTAGACGCAATCTGCATTATTATTGCTATTATTATTATTAGTAGTAGTAGTTGTAGTAGTAGTTGTAGTAGTAGTAGTATTTTTACCCTTCCAGAATGGCGTGATTTTCAGAAAAGAAAAGTAAACCATTCAACAATATTTTGAAAATTCGTCTATAACGCATGAAACCGGAATACATACAAGTACTTACACAAACGTCGGTTGTCTTGAAATAATGATATTAATTTATTATGAATAATATTTGAATTATTTGCAATAGAAGTTTGAAGAGATGCACAAATTCTTTATCTTCACCAAATGATTGGAATCACATTCTGATAATTTACCTCATAGCCTGAGTGCAGGACTCTGGTAAACGCTATTTTGGGATTTCATGAAAGGCAAAGTCACCAGGGAACTTGTTCAGATGTTTATCACTGCATTTCTTTATCATATCCACTTAATCCTATTCTGCTTTGACGTTTTTCTCTTCAGTTATTCGCGTCCGGAATGAAATCCAAACAAGTTTATTTGCTGAAAATATAGATATTGAACTCGTCTTTCATGCCTTTGATTTCTGTTTTAGTAGAAATTGAACAACCAAAAACACACAATTATCTTTTGCTTCCATATGAAGGGTGAAACGTTGGCATTCTTTTTCGGAACATTTCCTTGGTGATTCTGTTTTCCATGAAATCCCAAAATAGCGCTTATCCGTACCGGACTCTTGGCTGAATATTGCAAAATGATTTCCTATTCGATATGTCAAAAAAGTTGCAAAGACAGAACACAATTGTTGGTGAATTCTGTTGGCATCATTCGCAGTGAAGACTTTCGAAAGAAATTATTCTGCTTGAAGAAAAGTAATCTATTTTAAAATAGGCTTCAGACATGGCTTGTGAATTAGATGAAAAAGATTTTTAAATTTAAGCCAAATATTTCATTTTCTGAATAAAAAATGAGTGTGAAAATCACATCATATAACCCTGAGAGATTTTACAAGATGACGACATTTTGGTCAATAATTCATTCTCGTATAACTGTCATCGCTTTTCTTCATTTGAACCGGTTTAACAACGTGAATGTTTGTCTTGTACCAACAAAGATTTCAGTTAAAGATCCGAACAAAATACATCGAGACTGTTGATGGACCATTTACCAATGAAGAATGTGTTGATGGTTGAAATGGAATTAACTAAAGTTGAGACAAATTCTGACAGATTGTTTGCAAAATGATTAAAATAAAAAGGGGGAAAACACACTTCACGGAATTCAAATGTTTACATGACGATAATTTTAACGACATGCAAAGCGTATGCAAATCACACATATCCCATGATCGGGCATCTTCCATAGAAAGCAAACTAGCCTCGTAAAATATTTCAAAGGTTTCAAGTTCACACTATGTGCCCTACTGTTGTTGTTTTATGCTGATTAATATTTATTCATCTGACCTCAATTGCGTGGATGAGTAAATCGAATTCGATGAGCGAATAGCAGCGTACAAAACCGGGCTGGGCGAACCGAATTCTTATTCCGGGCTAGTCTGTTGCATTTACTTTCCCAAAAATGTGAAACGGAATGGAAAGACATTAATTCATTTTATCTCCCCCAGTTATAGGTTAAACATCTATCCAGACTGGGCTGTTCAAGGGGATAATCAGTCTAGAAGGACAAATTTGGATTCAAAACCGGATGAAAATAGTGTTGACATTTCCACACTATAAAAATTTTTCTGAAATTATAGCAACTGTGACATTTTCCTCCACATGGAGCCTATTGGAACTAAGGAAGCGCGAGGAGGAGGGTGTTAAGTTCGATTAAATTAGTAAATATCTATTTGAATAACTCTTTTCCATTATTTAAGTAGGAGAAAAACATTTTCAAGTATTTTCGTTTTTACAGTTATTAAATTGATTGAAATGTGAAGGAAATCGTAAATACATTTGAAGTGTATTGGAAAGTTTTTGATGATCAAAACGACAGTGAGAATTCAGTATTATGGTAAAAAGCGAAAAAAAGAACAGTAGATATTAACAAAAGAGTGACTGACATCTTTTATTCTCGAAAAAGAAGAGGCTTATCGCAAGAAAAGCTGAAATTCTGGCTATTATTCTTATAACTGATTCGTGATTGTTCTACAATGAAAAGCTAGCTCTTAAAAACTCAAACCCACCATTTAATTACTGTCGTCTAAAAGCGAGGCTGCACTTGACCCAAGCAACAGCTGGTGATGTCAACAGATAAAAAGTCAGACTTTCGAATGAACTACGTAAACTCCGTAAAACCCAATCGTCCTGGCGCTAATCGTTAACGATCTAATGCCCTTCGGCAATGAAATCTGGTTTGTATTTTAGAACAAGACGCCATAGATTTAAGAAAAAAGTGAACCTAAGCCCCTCCATTCACTGTTAAATTTATTTAGTCACGTTTAGAAGTCATAGTCACACGAAATAAGTAAACAATAATAAATGATAGTTAAAAATAGAATAATGACAAGGAATCTAACGAAGAGAAAGTCAGACGGAAAGTCAGGTGAATAGAAAATGGGGAAATACAAGGTGAAGAGGAAAAGAAAGAAAGAAAATCAATTATACAAATATCCAAGAAAGCGATCAAACTTTACAGAGATTTTGATGAGATTTGTTGTCACTTGAACTACAGGATATCTAATGTGGAAAATTGATAATAATAATAATAATAATAATAATAACTGAACGTTAAAAACAATATTGTTATGTAAATTTGATAAGAATATTAACAGAAAAAGAGAAACAAATATATCGAGAACAAAATTCATGTAACAAAAATAAAAAATTAACAAAGCAACTGGGTGGTTGGCTTATTTTTAAAATGCTACCAGATAAAGAAAAATGTGTAAACAACAAGTCCTAGAAAAACCCAAAACACTGATAAATTAAATTAGCTAAGCAATTATAGACCAATCACATGTCTACTGTTCAGGTAGGACTAATAGCAGAGGAAATATATCACTTTGTAGAAAGCAGTATTAAATGCAGTAATCCAGACAGTTTACTGGAAAGGGGGCAAAAGACAAGATGGAATGAGTCTGAAGAAAATTGTCCTGGCGAAAAACATTGTATTTGATGAACTGGCCATACAAAGCATATGATATGACTCCTACGAATCACGATCTAGAAATGTAAGGTTTTCAGGGTTAACAAACAGTGCTAAATATTTAAAATTAATTCCAATGTAAAACTGAAATAAAATTGGTCTACGGAAGAAAATTGCAAGCAAAATTAAATATAAAATTATAGGTTTATCAGTAAAACTTCACTACTATTTATCATAACTGTAATTCCTCGGAAAGAAACACGAGCGAAAAGAAAGGAATCATGATACACAAGAATTGATTCAACCATTGGAACAAATAAAGAAAACAGTGTCTGTCGTAGTAAATAAAAGGAATAAGAAAATATTCTCGTACTTTGAGATTCAAATCTACCATACAATCTAAGATCGAATCAAGAGAGCCTCTGGTGGATGGAAGACATGATAGTGCTAGTGAAACAATGGAAATTAATAATTAGACACAAATTCAAGATGTCACTTGAAAACTGATAAAACTGTGGAATATAAACGTAAAACTCATGCCAATCATTGGTTGATTCACTTGAATTCGATGAGAAAACACTATAAATGAAGTAAATTAAAGCTTCATGGCCGAAGTGTTCAGATCACTCATGTTCTAGAGTCTGCAAGGGCGCTATAAATAGTAGTAGATGTTTGAGAAGATTTTGGTCACCATACAGCTGATATAATCAAATCCAAATGCAATTAATAATAATAATAATAATGATAATTTTTATTATTATTATTATTATTATTATTATTATTATTATTATTATTATTGCAGTGGAGAGTGTCATGATACCATTTCTAACCTTAGGTCCCTGGGCGGGACCCGGAAAGAAATGTGTAAACGCCAGATATCAAAGGAAATAATAATAATAATAATAATAATAATAATAATAATAAAGTAAAATTGTGTATGAATTTAAGATTCAAATCGATCATTCAGTGAAGGAAAGAAAATCAGACTTTGTTCTTGTAAACAAAGAAAAATATTTCAAATATTCGTTGCCGATGCAGACATTACAGAGTGAAACTAAATAATCGTGAAAAACCTGGAAAATATCAAAACACTGCTAGAATGAGGAAAAAATAGGTAGAAAAGGATCAGAATGTTTTAAATAATCTGGAAAACCTATGCAAGAATAAACACCAGCCAAACATTGTTAATAAAATCAGAATGAGAAAAAGAAAATGCGGTAGTAGTTAAGAAACTTTCTGTCACTTTAATATCGTCAAAAGCCAACAGTTGCTATTGGTATGAAAATACGGCCCAACGTCTTCAGCTGACATGAAGTGGAAAGATTATATTGAATCTATTGCTAGGTCAGCAGCTGGAAAAGTTGGTTCACAGTGTCATGCGACACAATTTCTATCTACAGAATTTATCTTAAATATTTATAAGGCTACCGTTCGTCCGTGCATTAAATATTGCTGCCACTTCTTGAACTTTGTTCATCTTTTCCTCAATTCCCACTATACTCGGATTTTTGCTCTCACTTAAACTCTTTGTACCCCCCCCCCCCTGCGTACTAGTGGCATTCCCGCCTTGTTTGGGGTGAAATGATTAAAAAAACAAAAAACAAAGAAAACATTTGATCTGGTGCTTCTGCTATTTATCTGGAAATTATTAACAGAATCCAAAGAAGAATCTGTAACGTTATATGTTCTGACCTGGCATCTCAGCTTTAGCCACTTTCCCATCGCCGTAACGTAAATTCCTTGTCCTTTTTCTATAAATATTTTCATGGCAATTGTTCTGATGAGCTTTCCTCTTTGGTAACTCGGCTTCATGAAGTTAAGCGCAGTACTAAATTGGCAGCTAGGTCTCTTAATTTTACCGCTGAAATTGCTACTTGTAACCGTAAGTCCTATGCTCATAATTTCTTCTCTCAAACTTTTCGCTTGTGGAACTCTTTTCCGGCTTCTTACCTTCTGGCCAACTACCATCTTCAAAGATTTAAATTCATCATCAATCGCCCTCCTCAGTCCTTTCATCCAAATAAAGTTTTCACTCCAGTAACCCCTGGCGTCTTAGTTACTTTATCACCTTTTTTGAAGGGAATTGATTGAAAAACAAAACCTGAAAATATTTAATCTTTCTGGGGAAGGGAAAGCAATATTCTTTTTTCGAATTGAAACTTTTCCATTTTTCCGACATTATTGAAAGAATTGAAACACGTTTTCTTTTTTAATTCTATTTAAATGCGCCGTCAAGTGAAGATGCTAGTGATTACATGTTGTAGCCTTTGGGTGGTCGTCGAAATTGTGATTATAATATGGTTTAGTTTAAAATGACAGACTGTTTGATTTAACACCCGAGAAATGTTGATTGGCAGTTTTATAACGAAAGTTTTTTCTTGAAAAACTTCACAAAACCCCATCAGACCAAATGAAAAATGTGTAAATAGAACTTTGGGAAGATCGACTGATTTTTTTCTTCTTGCTTCTTCTATTCATTTAGAACAAGCAAAGGTTAGCAAAGAAGTCTACACGAAAGATAGAGTTTTACTCTCCGTTACGCTAAATTTGTTTTTATGGCTTCGTTTGCCATAAAACGCACAGCAGGTGTCTGTATAGCTTAATGTATATGCAAATAAAAAATCATATCTTTCGATCCAACTGGTACATTTACCAAAGAAATGCCTCTAGTCCCTATGTAGTGCAAGAAAAATAGGTGTGAATTTAAGCTTAAGATAAATGATACATATAATTAGGTAGCTCCAAAGATTCGCTAAAAAATGAGCATACATGATGAAAAAATATCTTAAACTTAATTAAAACAAAGTACTATCTTCAAAATTTTTGTTATTTTTAAAAGGAAAACATAAAGGATTTTTTTATTATTAAATTATATTTTTTATCTATTTTAGAACCTTCAAATTTATATAATTTTACAAAATTTCGCGAAATTCTTTTTGCAGCGTTTATGTTTATATTGGTTATAAGGAGATGTCACGGAAGAATTTAAATAATGAAATTCATTTGGTCAAAATAAACCCCGGTTACAAAAAATCTAATCTGAATCGTAAAATAAAAAAAATGTAACAAGACTAAGATATTATTTAATTATAAAAGCTATTAATTGTTTTTATTCATAAAATATATTATGGACATTAGTGTCTTAAGAAAAAGATTTTCAATAATTAATTAATTTTTACAAGAATTGTTTTCATTTTTTTAAAAAATTTAATTAGATTAATTTATAAACTTTTAAATGTTTTAAAATTCTGTATTAATTTGTCGACATAGTGAGGAAGCGTCTATTTGATTAATGTATGAAGTTGCTGAGCGATCTAATCACCCCGAAACTTCGTAAATTGTGAAAAGATTTCAGAAGTTGGTACTGCTTTGTAGAATTGTAATTGAAGAGACTGAATTGACTTTTTATTATTAAGGAAAACCTGGTCAGGTTATATTTTTCTTTCAAAGAAATATGTTCACTATTATTTGTTTTATTTTAAGTTTTTTGCATGTTGTTATAAAACTTTTTGGAGGTCACGGTTATCTCTGAGCCCAGTGGCCTCTTTTCTCAACTGACTGCTAAGCTTATATATCTCCCTGAATAATTATTCACAAATAGAATCCTGATAAATAATCATTAAGCTGACTACAGACTTCCTCTTAACTGTTCTGACCGGCTTAGTAAACTACTTTACAAAATTCTCAGGTTCCAAATTCCATCTATCGGTTTGGTTGTTAATAAGCTTGAAAAGAATAGCTTCTTCTAAATATTTCTTTGTCTAGAACTTTCTTTTTTTCTTACATTGTATGAGGCATTGTGTCACGACAGTCAGGCTCAGAAGAAAGGTTTTTTATCAAAATGTTTCCATTCGAACACTTCATTGGCTGGAAATGTCATCGCTCTAGATCATGGTAAGGATCAGAGGATAATGGTAAGGATCATGGTAAGGATCAGAGGATCATGGTAAGGACCATGGTAAGGATCAGAGGATAATGATAAGGATCATGGTAAGGATCATGGTAAGGATCAGAGGATCATGGTAAGGATCATGGTAAGGATAAGAGGATCATGGTAAGGATCATGATAAGGATCAGAGGATAATGGTAAGGATAATGGTAAGGATCATGGTAAGGATCAGAGGATCATGGTAAGGATAAGAGGATAATGGTAAGGATCATGGTAAGGATCAGAGGATCATGGTAAGGATCAGAGGATCATGGTAAGGATCATCGTAAGGATCATCGTAAGGATAAGAGGATCATGGTAAGGATCATGGTAAGGATCATAGGATAATGGTAAGGATCATTGTAAGGATCAGAGGATCATGGTAAGGATCATGGTAAGGATCATGGTAAGGATCAGAGGATAATGGTAAGGATCATGGTAAGGATCAGAGGATCATGGTAAGGATCATGGTAAGGATAAGAAGATCATGGTAAGGATCATGGTAATCATCAGAGGATCATGGTAAGGATCATGGTAAGGATAAGAGGATCATGGTAAGGATCATGATAAGGATAAGAGGATCATGGTAAGGATCATGGTAATGATCAGAGGATCATGGTAAGGATCATGGTAAGGATAAGAGGATCATGGTAAGGATCATGATAAGGATCAGAGGATAATGGTAAGGATCATGGTAAGGATCAGAGGATCATGGTAAGGATCATGGTAAGGATCATCGTAAGGATAAGAGGATCATGGTAAGGATCATGGTAAGGATCATAGGATAATGCTAAGGATCATTGTAAGGATCAGAGGATCATGGTAAGGATCATGGTAAGGATCAGAGGATCATGATAAGGATCAGAGGATAATGGTAAGGATCATGGTAAGGATCAGAGGATCATGGTAAGGATCATGGTAAGGATCATCGTAAGGATAAGAGGATCATGGTAAGGATCATAGGATAATGGTAAGGATCATTGTAAGGATCAGAGGATCATGGTAAGGATCATGGTAAGGATTATGGTAAGGATCATGGTAAGGATCATGGTAAGGATCAGAGGATCATGGTAAGGATCATGGTAAGGATAAGAAGATCATGGTAAGGATCATGGTAATGATCAGAGGATCATGGTAAGGATCATGGTAAGGATCAGAGGATCATGGTAAGGATAATGGTAAGGATAAGAGGATCATGGTAAGGATCATGGTAATGATCAGAGGATCATGGTAAGGATCATGGTAAGGATAAGAGGATCATGATGAGGATCATCGTAAGGATCAGAGGATAATGGTAAGGATCATGGTAAGGATCAGAGGATAATGGTAAGGATCATGATAAGGATCAGAGGATAATGGTAAGGATCATGGTAAGGATCAGAGGATCATGGTAAGGATCATGGTAAGGATCATGGTAAGGATCATGATAAGGATCAGAGGATCATGGTAAGGATCATGGTAAGGATCAGAGGATCATGGTAAGGATCATGGTAAGGATAAGAGGATCATGGTAAGGATCATGGTAAGGATCAGAGGATCATGGTAAGGATAAGAGGATCATGGTAAGGATCATGGTAAGGATCAGAGGATAATGGTAGGGATCATGGTAAGGATCAGAGGATCATGGTAAGGATCATGGTAAGGATAAGAGGATCATGGTAAGGATCATGATAAGGGTCAGAGGATAATTTTTTCAAATATTTTATTCTAATTTTCTAAAGGGTACGAGTAACAAATATTTTATAATTGGAATTATTGGGGAAACACTGATTCTGCTGAGTTTTGAAGCAAAACTATTTGATTAAAATCCAGCATTTACTAGTTGCAAAGATTAAATAATATTTACAAAGCAATAATATGTTTTCCAAGTGAGTAAAAAATGTTGCTTCAAATTGAATTCTAAATTGACTTTCCAACCAGTTGTAAAATTGTATATCTACAAAATCTGTAAATACAATGGAATGGCCCGAAAGTAATGCTTTCTTATTATTTTCACAGAATCTACAGAGATATAAGGAACACAATAAAGCCGTTGAATATTTCTGCTATAAAACACAATTTTTTCTACATAGCTACCACCATTGTGTATGCATTTTCAATAGTTTCATCATTTCATACGTTGAAAACTATGTGAGGCTTCCCAGAACATTGCTTGTCACATACATCGCTGTTTACACTATTGAACAACCGCCTGTAATCACATCCACTGTTTGGTCTCTTCAAACGTCCAGAATAAAGGTCATTACGAGAAATGTTTTTTCCGCATGGAGGAATTCACTGATAAACCCACGCTACATACGTATTTTCATGTCAGACGCCGTTTTGCCAAACTGCTATCTGTAACAAAGTTACAAGATATATGGATTTTTAGTCATACTACCATCATCTGTTTCTGATGTCGACCATTAAAATAACGGGCATTACTTTCAGAGCGACCTGCGTAATATTTATTTTGCTGTAACAATTTATTATAAAAGCAAAAATCATTTTTTCAACCATTTTCTTCCATTTTTGAACGAAATTGTTTAAAAAATACTCTACACCGAGGATATTTCATTTCTCTATCACAGCCGAATGTCGGAAAGACATTTCAAAAGTTGTTATTCCATAAAAGATTTGAAACGTCAATCTCTATTATATATGACTAATATTCGTATCCATATTTCGAAAATATATCTGTAGTACATCGAATAAAATATTCATCCTATAATTCGGGAACGGAACATGTTTTACGCGCTAAATATGCTTATCCATAATCCAAAGTTCACTTGATTTTGTCAGATTCTACAAGTCTTGTGACTTTGAATGGAATCATCAGACAATTAAACTATTCCAGTTCTCAATCGATTTTTAAAAACGAAATCCTTCTCCATGATAATATAGTTCTTCAATAGCAATAATCAAAATTTACATTAATTACATTAAAGTATGAGGATTTTAGTTGCTTAAAGCGACTTCTTTTTCGGATTGATAAAGTTCAAACTTCTTAACGTTCATTAATAAATTCGTTTTCTTTTTGGGGGGGGGGTATATTTTACTTTGTATCTTTTGTTGAGTGCAAAAAAATGCACAGAAAAAATCTATACAATTTCTGATATAAGAAATATATGTCAAAGTTGAAATTGTCATTGTCGTTTCAAAGTGTCTATATCGATTTGTGATTTTTATTGTTTAGAAGAACAAAATTAGCATGAAGTATTGAGTCGTCATATTTTTTCTCATGAAATATTCGGTAAATGGTTCACAGTACTCATTAAAGGTTTACATGGAAGCTTCGGGTTTATCAAAATAAGATAAGACATCTTGTTCATTTCGGAGATCAGATCGATTTTGATTTAATTCCGGAGATTTATGGTTTATACAAGCAAAATATGTTATAACGAACAATATATTTTCCTTCAAATAGGCTAGAAATAAACATTTAACTATTTCGAAATTAATGTAATTTACGTCAATATCATTGGATTTACATATTTTAGAGTAAGGATATTACAGTTGATTTGCCGTGGATTGCCAAACGAAAAAAGGACATTGATCAAACACAGCTTTTTTCCACAAGTCAGACGATTTGCCGTGGATTGCCAAACGAAAGAAAGAACATCTATCAAAAACAGCTTTTTCCCACAAGCCAGACAAGATTTATATTTCAGTCAATTTGCCAAACCGACTGAAATATTAATCTTGTCTGACTTGTGGGGCGAAAGCTGTTTTTGATAGATTTATATTTCACTCGATTATTCCGTGGGAGCATCCGTTCAATGCGATCGCTGAAAGTTCTGATTTTGTTCGGTATTGATGAAACTTCGCTAGTTTGGTTTTCGAAGCATTTAATGCGACCAGCCAGTTTTCTCCTCCGCACTGAGATATTAGGGCTAGGCTGGAGGAGGCCGGATCTGTTACCAAGCCATGATAATCTAGAGCTTTGGAGGTGCACCCATATACAATTGTATCTTTAAGCACAGTTATTCACAAATGATCGGAGGTAGACATTTAGATAAAATAGAAAGAAATTAGCATTTTCGTCTTCATTGATCTATTTAGTAATCTTTGAAATAACTTATTCCATTTAGCAGCAGTTTAGAGAATTCGGGGACGATTAGTTTCAGATCTTTAGATAGATAAATAGATAGATAGATCATGAACAGACTAGAGATAGATAGATAGATAGATAGATAGATAGATCAATCATGAACAAACTAGATAGATAGATAGATAGATAGATAGATAGATAGATAGATAGATAGATAGATAATGAACAGACTGTAGGTAGATAGATCAGGAACAAGCTGTAAGTAGATATATAGATAGATAGAGCATGAACAGACTGCAGATAGAGAGAGAGAGAGAGAGAGAGAGAGAAAGAAAGAAAGAAAGAAAGAAAGAAAGAAAGAAAGAATTTCTAAAAGTTCTTCGCTTTTATACAACAATATAAAATAATTGATTTATGAAATCAATTAAATGTTTCGGATCCGAACTAAAAAAAATACAGCATTAATTCCATTAAAAATCAAGTGATGTTGAAATGCATTTGTTGTCTGCGTTTAAATCTATGTCTTTGGAAACCTGAGAGTTTGTCTTTACAAAACATTCACGGATTTGTTTCTTTTCCAATTCCAACAGAATTTGAGTTTTGTTAAAAGAGCAAAAGATATGAAAGTTGATTACATAACATTACGAATACAACAAAGAAAAACTTGTCTGCATTAATGAACAAATATATTTCAGCAAATAAAAAAAACATTTCCTCTTTTTGTAGAGGATTTAAAGCATCTTTTGGTTCTACTTAATCGATTAATTACAACGACTGTAAGAACTTTGTCCATTTCCTTAAAAAGACAAAACAATCATCGCGGTCAGAATGGAGGCCATTATTAATTTAGTTTATTTAATGTCCTATTCAATTGCACATGAATCATTCTGTTTGGGTGTAAATATTGTTAATGAAAAATCCATTGAAATTTCTATCAATAGAGAGATCGAATAATTTGCAAAATAATATTATTGAATTCTGGGGCCAGTTTATATATTGCCTCTCTCTTCCCGTATATGATGAGGGAAGGACAAGAGTCCACGTAAATACACCAAGTAAATAACAACGAAAGAATGGTTGAGCTTTCGATATATCAACCCTTGTAGAGTTATTCAATGTCGAATTTTGTATATGTTACCCAGTGGGGATCCAAATCCCATTCAGTTATAATGGTCTATCAGACAAGCTTCGTTAATCATTATTTGAAGCCTAAGTGTCTGAATATACGATGGATAAAAGCCTGTGGGAAAAATTGATTTAATGTATATTATTATTTTCAATAAAGAATTCGACTATATTGTTCATATTCTTTTGGATGACTTCTTCTGCGCGAAATGTTTCTCTTTTAGCGTGTTCTATACAGCCATCTTCCTTGTCTATTCCTTACATGTATAGATATTGACGAAACTCTGGAGGCTAAGTGCTAAAAACTGGTTTCATAAATACGAATTATCATTGTCTTCTTGAGATTGTTTTAATATATTTCTAAATTTTGAAATGTCATGAACTAATCAATGAATAGAAAACCAATTCATGATGAGAAGTAAAAAAATTCAAATCTTTATTTACGATAATCCTTCTCTTTTATCTTTCCTACATTAAGCCAACTAAAGTAATAACGAATTACTTCCAGCTTAATAAAAACCTTTCAAAATCCACTGTAGTCGTTGGTGGTGTTGCTTCCGCTACAAATTAAACTGACAGATTTCTATTATTATATATTTCATGTCACGGACATTTAAATAATATGTTCTCAAGGCATTGCAAAACTTTAGTTTCTTAAGAAAAAGTAATGAAAGAAAACACCTTTTTTTAATAACTCAATATGTCCTCTTTAAACCTGAAAATGCGTTTTTATGTCAGTTCGTTGTTGCCAAGCATCTAATATCAGTTTAGTTGTCTTTTATGAATTTAATTCCAAAGGCCACCGTTTAATGATCGACAGAAGGAACTTTATGACATCGAGTCAAAGGAATGCAAAGAGGATTTTTGGTCTCTAAGGAAATGTAAAAGAGAAATGCATCCTGAGAAATATGGTTTTCACTTTGTCTTATTTGCGAAGATTTTCGTTCCTGGATCAAATTTCGTAGTTCTTGCATTTTCTTGTTTAACATGCTTGAGCGACTTCAGGCTAGTAATCTTTCATCGTAGGAGGGCATTTATTAGTTTAGTAATTTCAATTTTTATTGAGTACTCCGTAGCCTTATACCAGACTAAGCCTGTTATCATTAGCTGAAGAAACATTGTCTTGATGTAACATATTGCAGATCTGTGACTGACGAAATAGATTTGGTGGCTCGTGAGTACAATTCTCCGTGGTCGTCTCATGTTTGGAACTTTCTAGCTAAATAGGTTCGTCTTCTATGTGACATGTCCCTTTAGGACATGGACTGTTTCGACGATCATTGCTCACCACAACTTCCTATCTTTTGTAGTTCTTAGTAAATTATGTCTTTTTATCCTTTTCCCTTATATCTGGTATGCGAACCATTTAGATAAGGTTATTTTCTGCTTTCATCTGTCCTGATTTTGTTTTTGTTTTACGGCATATCAACACCTCAATGGGTCATTTAATGCTGACAAGATTTTTATTGCTGCTAATACTTTTTTACTATTTTTTTTTTCAAAAATTAATTGCTGGTAATAACCTGTTACAAAAATATATTGCTGGTATTAAAACGTATTTTTACACTTTCATAGTGTTTTGACTCCAGTTTGGGGGGGGCATCTATTTGCCCAATGCTGAGACCTTAACAGGTGCTACGTCCCCGTCTGGGAACACCAGCAATTAAGAGGTGGTTCCACGCTCCTCAAAAACTCCTGATCAGAGGCCTTGCTCTTGGACGTGGTTTATCATCTTAGCCTTTGGTGGTTGTTTGTGGTGGTGGTGGTGGTGGAGGGTTTACCATTCTACTGAGGTGCAGTTGGCGTAACCCCCTGATCAGAGGCCTTGCTGTTGGATGTAGTTTACCGTATTACACAGGATGCTCGTGGCCCTGGTGTCAACGCAGGCGTCCTCCACGGGTCAATTCTTGGACCAACCCACTTTCTGATTTGCATAATTAATCATTTGCAAACGTCTATGTCGGTGATATCACGACATACAGGCGACCCTCTAAAGGTTTTGATGATCAAAGATTGGCAGCGGACCTCTCTTCCGATCTAACACTAACTTCCCAGTGAAGAAAACCTGGTTGTTTACATTCAATGCCTCTAATACTAAACCTGGTTACATTCCATCACCGGCGACCAGACGCTGAACTACCGCCAGTCACGATGAACGGATGACGCCTTCGAGGAGGGCCGCGTGCATTGAGAGGATATTGAGCCTCAAGCTCACACCCGACCTCAAGTGGAAATCTTATATACAACCCATCTCTGATAATACAAGTAAAATGACCGGCTCCCTGTACCGTGTTCTAGTATATACCTGACTTCTCGTGCTATCCTCTACCTTTAAAAGTGCCGATCAGACTGAAAATGGAGTACTGTTGCCATATTTGGGTCGGGGTTGCCAAGATCTCACTTTCCAGTCATGAGTTCAAAAGCGTCTCCCAGTCCTTGTGGGACAAGAATTATTTTTCACACTTCAACCTCTCTCCCACGGGCAGGGTGTGGCGAGTCTCTCACTGCTCTATGGAAAGTGCTCGGACGAACTGTATTTCCTGGTTTCACCAGGTCTGACCTTCAAGGCTAGAACCCACCATGCCACTTACATCATAGCAAACCACCCACATTCGCTCTTTACTCCATCGGCGAGAACTAAGTTCCACTCAAACAGCTTCTTTCCGCGAAACACTGCTCTGTGGAGCAGACTCCCAAGGGGATGTTTTCCCAATCACTACAATCTTAACCTGGTCAAGTCTAGAGTCAATCGTTATCTTCCCTTCATATCCATATAAACTACCCCTTATCGTAAGGCTCTACCTCGAGTGGCCCCGAGCCCTGTACAGTGTGAACCTTACTGTAAAAAAATGGATTGCTTTACCTACGAGTGGTAAAAAATATTCTTGAGCTGAATGTGTCCTACCAATTAGGCCACGATAAGATCTTTCTTTACTATGACTTCTCGAGATCTGGTTTAATGTCGTTTCACATTCATTTTAATATTTGATATTTAAAACAATAGTGATATCAAATCAAACGCATGTACCTACAAAATATAACATCTACATTGTAATAAGAAATAATTTCGGATTAAAAATTAAGTAATCAATTAAAATACAGGCAAATATTACCTTCTGTTGTCTTGATTCGTCTTTGCAACTTTTCACAATCCTGCATTATTAATGCAATTTGAGTGACAGCTAGGTCTCATCATTTTACAGTTGAAATGGCTAGATGTAACCGTAAGTTCTATGCTAACAGTTTCTTTTCTCGCACTTCTCGCTTGGGGAATTATCTTCGGGCCTCTTGCTTTGCGGTTAAATTTGATCTTAAAAGCAAATATCAATCGTTATTTTTTGTTTTCTTAATTCCTATTTTTTTTATTGTTCTCTCCTTAATAATATTTTTCTTTTTCTTATTTTCTTTCACACTAACTAAACCCGTGCGTCTTAGTGGCTTTATTACCTTGCTTAAAATGAAATGATTAAAACAGTCGTGTGCATGGTTAAAATTAAATAAAATAATATAGTCATAATAATTTTTAGTTTTTTATGCATTTAACAAACTGATTACATTTTTTAAAAAGTTTTTCTATAGAAAGATTCTTGATGTAAACTTTCAAAGTTATAAGCACAAAGTATTGCATCGACGCTTTCATAGAACGGCAAGTTACAAACATTAACTTGTATGTTTTATATATAAAGATAATATTCAAAGCTAATCAAAAGTTAAGGCGACCTGCTTTAATAACCAGAAAGTCAAGTATTTCCGTCACCCAATATTCTGTATGTGAGTATATGGAAGAATTGCTCTATTTGGTTGAATACCTGTTATAATTTATTGGGAAGAAATTTCCTTATGAATAAATACCCTGACAGATTCTTAAATTTCATAGCTACACTCGCATCTGATTTATTGATAGAATAATACCGATTACTTGTTATGCAAATAAATGATTCCTGGCTAAAGTGGCTCCATGGTCCAGCTAGGAACGAATGGATTAGAGAACAGGCCACAGAACAAAAGAAAATACAGTTTTTAACCTGTGTGAACAAAAAACGGCTCCCTTAACAACGTAGTTTTGTATCTTCTACTGCTAGCTGGTATTTGTAAAGGTTGGCTGTTGTAATTCACTTGAAGGTAGGACAGTATTCGTTTGCTATTCTATGGATTGGATGTGTGCTGTTGTCAAGACATTAACAAGAGAAATTGCTTGTCTTATTGATCGATATAGCCGAACCAAAGTTGAAAAACAAGTTGTTTTTTTTTTATTTAATCGAAGAATACGAAGAATTACATTTGAGTGGAAATTTCTGAGCTAAACACATAAATTGTATCAATGGAGAACATCACGTTGACTTTATTGCTAGGATTCTCTTGTGCATATAAGACAAACAGTAAATGAAATATAATGTCAAAACAAGATCGTCTTCTAGTTATTTACCTAGCTTAGCATAAAGTCAAGCTTGCAAACCATCGCACTTGCACTGAACTAAATCTTATACGAGACCACAGCATCCAGCGAAAATCGAACTCACTACCGTAGCAATAAGCAACTTGACGACCTTGCTGACCGTTGTGCTGTAGGTATGCATCCTTAGTGTTCTTTTTGAAACAAAATCTTAAATCAGCCGATTTTGATTAATTAACATTTTTGACATGAACAAGGATATATATATATATATATATATATATATATATATATATATATATATATATATATATATATATATATATATATATATATGCACGCACACTTACA
>OZ038476.1:2914607-2987107 GCA_964036315.1 Acanthosepion esculentum
CACACTCTTTTGGGTCCTGTCACTGGATCTAACCAACGCCTTTATCCACTGTGCCATGTGTCCTTGAGAACACATAATACCTCATCTAAGAAATATAGACATCTATCTATCTATCTATCTATCTATCTATCTATCTATCTATCTATATATATATATATATATATATATATATATATATATATTATTAATATTATTATTAGTAGTAATCTTATAAGTATAAGTAACTACACTCGTTTCGGAAAACCTTCGGTTTCTTGATTTGCAAATAATCAAATCAATATCGAAGGAAAAAAGGTATTAAAAACAAAGAGCCGAGAACATGAACGCGTGTCGAAAACAATCGTTCAGCATGCAGGTCCAAAGCCCAAAAAAGAAAAAAAATCGATACGAGTACGCAACTAAATAAATAAAGTGCTCAATACAGTAAGTAGAGCAGACCTAGTTAAACCTAGAGAGCCAGACAAACCTACCAACGTTTCAAGTAAGAGGATCGTCAGGTAAGACTGCCTTCCCTGACGATCCGCTCAGGTGAAACCTTGGTAGGTTTGTCTGGCTCTCTAGGTTTAAAAAGAAAAAATAGTAGGCAAGACTAGAGTCAGGCTAATGGTTGTATATTAAAAAAAAATGCTCAATACACAATTCAAAAAGTTGAATTTGTAGCGCTGGTTAGAAAATATAAGATTAGGAAAAATCTATGCGCAATGCAATACCCGGGTCTCGACCCTACGGTCTTGTCAGGGTAGCTACCTGTGGATGGTTAATCTTTAATACTATTTATGCCCGTTTAAATAAACTATCAAAGCCCCACAAATCAGATATATCAAAAGAAGAAGAACAGGGGAGAATTCGAGGAAGTGAAAAAAATCTTTTTCATCCGGACTTGTACTGTCTCAGAATATATTTGCTGGTATATATCTACATTTCGACATTACCTCAGGCCGTTGGTTTAATAGGTTGGTCTTGTCTGGGTAAGTCACTATGGCCAACTTCCTCACAGAGCCTACGAACATTATTAATACCATCCATTTCATGTTGGGGCTTTTGCTGTACATATTTTTAAATTCCCACACATGGTTTGCCAGTTTAGTGAAACTGCTGTGGCTCTCCAGTTTGAAGGAGGATTTATGGTTGTACCACCTTTTCTTAAAAGTTTACCCTATGTATACTTTGTTCTGTCCTGCGGGATTCTCCACGTCTGCCTTATTTACGACGCTCGCGACATTGCAGCTACCTTCCAAAGTGCACTTGATGTTGCTATTAGTCCACAGATTAATCATCCACAAGTAAATGCCCTGATAAGACTATAAAGTTGAAACCCAGGTAGTGTCTTACGCGTGAATTTTTCCTAATCTTATATATATATATATATATATATATATATATATATATATATATATATATATATATATATATATTCAGGACCGTAGTAGAATCAAATGTGTTTTGAGGTGTCGGGACAAAAAATTATTTTATTTTTTATGTGTGCATCCTACTTCGTTTTTCGTAGGTCTTTGCCACAATTTTTTTAGCCGCTGGACTGTCAATGTCCGTTGTTTTTAAGCCGGAGTCACTCTTTTCGTCTTCATCTTCTTTTTATTTGAGAAAGAAATATATAGAGAGAAAGAGAGTGAAAGATCAGAAAAAGATAAGGATTTGAATGGAAAACATGTGCTTTGCTTTAATTTGAGTCCTTTTCTAATTGTTTTTACATTTTTATTTTTATATTTTATTCGATACACCACAATTCTAAACGAAAATGCAAAAACACCAGCGCCATAAACGAAAACTACAATCATCTTTTCACTTTTAAAGAATTCTTTCAGCGGGATTTTATGAAAGTTACATTTTTCTTTCCCTTATTTCTTTCTTCATTGTATTTTGTTAAAATAAAACCCTGTAAAAATACTAAAATTTATAAACGTTTTGTGTGTGTCAAGACCCCACCCGGCTGCTACTACCCTATATATATATATATATATATATATATATATATATATATATATGTGTGTGTGTGTGTGTGTGTGTGTGTGTGTGTGTGTGTGTGTGTGTATAGATGTGCAGGTATGCAGAAAAATAGGAAAGAACACGTTAGGTAAATAATCCGGAGTTCCTTACTATTTTTGCTTTTATTTTAAAAAAGACAGTGCTCCATACAGAAGTAGAGCTTATATTATAATATTTGTTTTTAAAAATATGATTCCTTCGCTACATAAGAGTTCTCATGTTTCAAAAGCGAGAGCCGAGACCCTCAATATAATTTTTCAAATTAAGTTGAATTAAGGTGTCTGGTCTCGCTTCCTCGTCAAGAGAGAATTTGGGAATTCGCTTGACGAATACACTACCCGAACAAAAAACTTAAATTAATTATCTACCACAAAAAACTTAAAACAGCTAACCTTATCCTAAAAAATAACACACCTACAAAATCAAACCTACAAAGAACCAACATTATTTATGAGTTAAAATTTCCTGTAAGGAACATTGTTCCTGATCAAACCAAACTCATAAATAATTACATTGGTTACCCTACTATATTCCTATCCGGACGACTTACGTTACACCTGTCCTACCAGAGATCCATTAGAACGCATTTAAATACACACACAAACTTACCAGACTCTATCCGAAACATACTAGTAGAAAATACAAACATAATAACCTCATCCACATGCATTTAAAGATTAAAAATGGCGGAAGCCTTAATAATAAAAAAGAAAAAACAACACTTAATAATACTAACTATGAACACGACCACAATGTGCTGTGTTCGGGAAATAAAACATCTCGATAACTCTAGATAAATACACAACCCATACACCCAGTTAAAAAGTAAAAATTAAACCATCCTTGATAATGGATAAAAGTTTAGACGAAAGCTCTCGCAATTCCAGAAAATTTGGACAGTTTCAACACATTCTGAGTCCAGAAAAGAAACAAATGTTCGAACAGAAGAAAAATCAAATAAAACGCTTAATCGCACTACCTTGTCTGTTGTCTTTAATGAAACATGTATAAGACAGTGATTGCTACCAAAATACCCAATGAATCTATATATGTATGTGTGTGTGTGTGTCGTGAGTAAGTAATTAATGATTTTTTCAAGTGTGACAGAAAGTTTTTTAAAAAATCTATTCAGTTGAAACATTCAAGGTTGACTAAAATTTCAAATATTAAGAATAAGCGCGATTCTTTTCTGCTCAAGACTTGCACAATTCTCTCTACCGACGCGCCTTCCTTTTTTCTTTTACTTTTTTTTTCATTTCGTCGTAGTCAATCAAAAGTCCGAAACCTTACCACTAGAGTGTAAAAAAAAAATATAAATTCAATGTCATTTTTTCCAAAACACAACCGAGTCGAGGATCGTTTTTTTCGGGGTGATTGTCATTCAGGGTGATTGTCATTCGGGGTCATTTTCATTCGGGGTGATTGTCATTCAGGGTGATTATCATTCGGGGGAATTGTTATTCAGGATGATTGTCATTCGGGGTAATTGTTATTCGGGATGATTGTCATTCGGGGTGATTGTCATTAAGGATGATTGTCATTCGGGATGATTGTCATTCGGGGTGATTGTCATTCAGGATGATTTTCATTCGGGGTGATTGTTATTCGGGGTGATTGTCATTTGGGGTAATTGTCATTCAGGATATTTGTCATTCGGGGTGATTGTCATTCGGGGTGATTGTCATTCAGGATGATTTTCATTCAGTGAGATTGTCATTCGGGGTGATTGTCATTCGGGATGATTGTTATTCAGGATGATTGTCATTCGGGGTGATTTTCATTCAGGGTGATTTTCATTCGGGGTGATTGTTATTCGGGGTGACTGTCATTTGGGGTGATTGTCATTCTGGGTGATTGTCATTCAGGATGATTGTCATTCGGGGTGATTGACATTTGGGGTGATTGTCATTTGGGGTGATTGTCATTCAGGATGATTGTCAATCGCGGTGATTGTCATTTGGGTGATTGTCATTCAGGATGATTTTCATTCGGGGTGATTGTCATTCGGGCTGATTGTCATTCAGGATGATTGTCATTCGGGGTGATTGTCATTCAGGATGATTTTCATTCAGGGTGATTGTCATTCGGGGTGATTGTCATTCGGAATGATTGTTATTCAGGAAGATTGTCATTCGGGGTGATTGTCAATCAGGATGATTGTCATTCGGGGTGATTGTCATTCAGGGTGATTGTCATTCAGGATGATTTTCATTCAGGGTGATTGATAATCGGAGTGATTGTCATTCGGGGTGATTGTCATTCAGGGTGATTGTCATTCAGGGTGATTGAAGTCATGATTATCAGAAATGACATATAATAACTAAATATAAACAGTTTATGAACTTTCAGTACATTATAAAGTTTTTTGACTATGTCTGTCGATATGCATGTTTTTACGGTTGCGTGAATCTGTGATGTTTGACGTTCACAAATGTTTCATTTATTTATGTTGTATTTGTTGTTAGTCGGTTTATTTCTTTTTACTCACGAATATCATTAATTTCGATTCCAGAATATCCTCTCCGGCTTTTTTCCTAATTTTAATTAATTTGCAAATTATTTCAGCTCAACCTCAAAGTGTAAACAGACATCGATGGAAATTATAAAACTACAAACGTATTTACCAAGAAAATGTCATATTATTTGCAAGCAAGTAAAAAAAAAAATCAGCGGAAATGGTGAAAGGAAGATTGTAAATCTGGAGTCAAAGACGAAAATTCCTTGTGTACAGAACAAAATACAAACACGAGCTTTTATCTACAATCCTGAATGCGTATATCTCCTGACGAGTAGACGGGGCAATTGTTGGAGGTTCCGTCTACGAAACTTTAATGTCGGGATACTGAAGGTAACATCAATCAGGTAAGTGACAAATATTAAATATATATATATATATATATAAAAGTGAACATGGAAGTCAACGCTTAGAGGCGACTGTATGTTTCATGCTAGACGCAATCGTCAGGCCACGAGTGCTGTTATTTTTCTCGGCTATTTATATATGTGAGTCAATGGTGCATTGTGGGTAGTCTATTTTGGCGGTTATTTTACCAGAAGTCGTTTATTTATTTATTCATTTGGGTTATTTTCATTTTTTATTTTTATTTCTCATCTTATATATTTATTTTTTTATATTTTTTGTAATCGGTGTTTTTATTAACGTAGTAAAAATTTGATTATCACTTATTTAATAGTTTTGTTTTGGTTTGGGAAGATAACTAAAGCTATTTATTCAATTTTGGGGTTGATTGTTGTAGTTTATTCTAACTATTATACATACATACATATATATATATATATATATATATATATATATATATATATATATATATATATATATATATAATGGGAGTAGATATGTTTGTCTATCGTATGGTTCACACCCTTCCTCGTTCTTTTGAACAGAAGTATAGGTTTATCCTTGTTTCCTGTCTAGGATTTGGTTTCGGGTTCATTTGAAAGTCTATTTATTCTCTTCCATTTCTCGTACTCCCCTCCCTTTGCGTCTTAGTGGCACTATCGCCTTGCTTAAGGTGAACTGAAGCTTCCAGAGCAAAAATGATCTCTTTAAATCGTCTAAGAGAGCCCATTTCTGCATTCCATCAGCAACTGTAATTCTAACCTCCAGGAAAGTGATTCATTGCACCTTCTCGAACTAACGTTTTTCGCTCACATGGAGGCGGGGCAGATCATCTTCTATATTATTCCGGTTGAAACCCGGGTAGTAAGGTAGACTGCGATTTAGTGTTTTTGTAAATGTTTTTGCTCTGCATTTTCTATTTTGGAATTTTGCATTGAGCACATTTTAATGTTTATACATTTTAGGCGCGGCTGTTTTCAGCTTCCTATTACAGTATATTATTATATTATATTTTATATTGTGTATATATATATATATATATATATATATATATGTGTGTGTGTGTGTGTGTGTGTGTGTGTGTGTGTGTGTGCCGCGTGTAACAGAAAAATTGTCCAAATCGTTTAATAGCAAAATTAAGATTAAACTTTGAACTGCTGTATATTAAAATGATTAAAGATATCTTACTGGAATTCTCCCAGGTTTTTATAACACTATTGTACTTTACTTTGAACAATAAGAATGTATTTAGCTCTAATATGAAATGATGATCCCTCCAGCTGTTGTGACCTCTTGATCCAGTTTTCCTATCTACTGTTCCCTCGTTTTTAAAATTATTCACTGTTCTCTTGATGGTTCTTGAATGGACTTTGAAGATGGAAGCCAGTGTATAAATGTTGGTGCCATTACTGAAGGACTGAATGAACCTGGAAAAAAGAAACTCAAATCGTTTAGGTTTTTTTTTAAATATTAAACATTTTGTAGGATGGACAATTATACATGATATTACACGATTTGGACAATTCCTTATTAAATAAAAAAAATGAGACTTCCGGTAGGATTCGAACCTGCGGCCCTCTTAGCAGGAGAACTCATCGTTAGTCCCGACGTGCTTCAGACCGACTCGGTAACGAAAGGCGACATCGATCAAAGATGTGCCTTATAAGCGTGGCCGAATATCGTTGATACGTGCGCAGTGTTTTGAAAAGATAAAACTATATATTTATGACTCAGTTGAGTTTGTGCTTGTTCGTTTACACGTGTTTGTCTTGCGTGAATATTAGCTGACAGCGACCACCTGCGAAAAACAGAAACTCCAGGTGACTTGAAATGATAAAGAGTGAAAAATATTTTGTATTATAGACAAAAAACAACGAACAAACAAAGGAAAGAAACGAAAGATTTCTTTGTTTCTTTCAAACATATGCTAAACATTTGTCTATATTTATGAGATGAGGTATTATGTACATTATTTATATTATTCGCGCTATTGTTCTCATCTTTGTCGCCATATTTATTACAGCGTTTCGGCCGTTGTACGCTCCGGCCTTCTTCAGGTGGTTGGAATGTCGAACTGAACCCTTTATTTCGCTCTCTGGGGTAGACTGTTCTACTTCCACATGCCATGTTTAATGGATGTCAGTTATCAGTTATCTCCTGTTAATTTCCCTCTGAAAGTTCTCCACTTACCTTAACCGGGTATTGAACTCACACTCTTTGGGTCCTGTCACTGGATCTAACTAATGCCTTTATCAACTGTGCCATGTGTCCTTGAGGTTAAGGAAGAGGAGAACTTTTAGAGGGAAATTAACAGGAGATAACTCTTAATTGACATGTGAGTTCAATACCCAGTTAAGGCAGTGGAGAACTTGGAGAGGGGAATTAACAGGAGGTAACTGACAACTGATATCCATTAAACATGGCATGTGGAACTAGAACAGTCTACCCCAGTGAGCGAAATAAAGGGTTCAGTTCGACATTCCATCCAACCACCTGAAGAAGGCCAGAGCGTATAACGGCCGAAACGTTCTAATAAATATGGCGACAAAGAAGAAGACAATAGACCGAATAATGTAAATAATATGCTAAACATTTTTTTCTGTGTTTGACAATGTGCAAAATGTGGCAGTTGTTATAAAGATGCTCACCCTTTTAATGCTATATCCCCTGAAGTTTTTCTAGTAGTACAGATCATTGGAACAGGCATGAACTGCACATTTATTTCAGTCACCAAATAGACGCAATGATATTTTCTATGAAATATGTGTATTTCATTTCTATGAAATATGTTTATTTTCAAAGACTTCAAATATCGCCGATCAGCGAACAAATATTTTGTAATATTTTCAAATTTTCTTACATAGATTTTCATCAAACTTTTTTCTACAATTTCTGCCAATTGCAACCTCGTTATACTATAAAGCCACATTAATCAAATTAGTAAATATTTCTTTATATATTATCTAGCTTTTCGCGCATTTTTTAATACCTGACGTGCGTTGGTGTTCTCAACGCAGACATTAAGACTAAAGAGCTTATTCACCAAGTCATCGATCAGGCATTATTCTTTTTTCTCTCTCGCAAATGATGTGGTTGTAGGCAGACATGTAGAGAACAACAACTAGTATACTCACCAAATACTTATGCGCATGCGTGCCATTCTCCAACACTGAACCTGTTTATTTTATTTATTTTTATTTATTTCCCATCAGTTCTTTTCTTTATGTGAACGACTTCCCGCTGATTGGTCTCACTTCAACAGTTCCTCGTCGATGTCAGACGCTTTTAGTGTATGCACTTCGATCTTAATTTTATTGTTTCTTTTATTATTTATATTTCCGATACAAGTAGAGGTTCATAATTTGTTCGGGGTTTTAATAAATGATGGCGAATACCTTTTTATGAGATGTCACGTGTCAGCATTGTCCTTTGTTTGTCAAGCAATAGAACAAGATTCCGGGAAGCAGATACACGTTCTGGGGTCGGTGATAACATTCGTCATAAAACCATTTTGTTAAAAAAATAACAACAAATCTTTCAGCATCCTAAATTTAAACACACGGCTTTCTGTCTATATTTCGGAGATGAAGTATTATGTACAGTATTTACATTATTCGGACTATTGTCCTCATCTTTGTCGCCATATTTGTTACAACATTTCGGCCGTTGTACGCCCCGGCCTTCTTCAGGTGGTCCTCAAGGACACATGGCACAGTGGATAAAGGCGTTGGTTAGATCCAGTGACAGGACCTAAAGAATGTGAGTTCAATACCCGGTTAAGGCAGTGGAGAAATTTCAGAGGGAAATTAACAGGAGATAACTGATAACTGACATCCATTAAACATGGCACGTGGAACTAGAACAGTCTACCTCAGTGTGCTAAATAAAGGGTTCAGTTCGACATTCTAACCAACTGAAGAAGGCCGGAGCGTACAACAGCCGAAACGTTGTAATAAATATGGCGACAAAGATGAGGACAATAGTCCGAATAATGTAAATAGTGTACACGGGTTTCTACTAATCTGGAATCTAGTCTAGCACAAAATCAACCATCCATAAAAAAAAATCTATTTTTATTTATTTGTGCAGTTGTTAATCTTCAATGTTTATTTTCACTTGTAGTGAATTGACGTTTTTCAGATATATTTTTTAAATGGTACTTTCATTCAGGACGTAGGTGATCATGGCTCTCCACAGTCTCCTTGGGTTTATTATCTGTAAATGATCACGGATTTTGGGTAGAAATAGAGGAGTGGTTTCCCGTTGCCTTCTCTTCCGTTTGAAACTTCGAGTTTCCCTCTCTCTTGGACTGCTTCAAGACTTGACAATTGCATCCTTTTTAATGATATGGTTCAGTCAGTAATCCGAAGAAAATTGATAAGCGTAAACTGTCACATAAAAATATAAAAGACCATTCTCTCCAAACAGACTTTGAGAAGTCAGGATGGAACCGAGAACTTTTCAGTACCGTCTAGTTTGGATATATATATATATATATATATATATATATATATATATATATATATATATATATATATATATATATATTTGTCATCCACAGACAGACTGTTTCGCTGTTTCACAGCTCATCAGTGTGGCTAGACGTCCGGTTGCCTCTAGCTAGGATCGAAACCCGACTGAATTTGCGTCAGTCGGAACTTCTCCCACTAAGCCGTCGGCGCACGGTAGGGATGAAAGTGAATTTTAGCGTGTTTATTTTTAGATTTAGATAAACACACAGTGACTGACAGTGACTCAATTCTGCCGAAGAGTCGTGCAATATATATATATATATATATATATATATATATATATATATATATAGTTAATTTGAAAAGCTGTTTTTGAAGCCAAAACTGCTGTTTTTCAGTGGTTTACTTATAAGCAGGCATTTAAGGGAAGCAGATTTTGTGGTAGAGTGCTTAATATCGAAGCTAAAGAAAGAGCATTAATAGAATTAATATAAAAATGTTTTTTCACTTAACTCATGTTTACTTCGAAGTTTCGTGGCAATTTAGATGTGGTCACTCGTCAAAATAGAGCTAAACTATTGAGATTTCCCGATTCTTTTGTACTTTTATTGTAGCATGAGTTTATTACCTCCCTTTTCGCTTGATGGTATTGATTGGTTGCTGATTTCTCTTCCACTTTTTCATTCTTTCTTCACCTTCTCCGTTGATCTCATATATACCTGTTTAGGATTTTGTTCCTGATATATATATATCAGAATATATATATATCAGAATATATATATATATATATATATATATATATATATATATATATAGTTTACGAAAAACTAGGTAATCCGTATGGGTAGACCCAAGGAGGATAAAATCCAGAGAGCTCAATGTAAATCAGAGCTAATAATTTAAATAAAAACACACCACTTTAAGGTTCCATGTAATAAATTATTTCACCACAGCCCTTTTAAAGGACCGCGTATCATAAGACTTTACTTCCAAAGGTTGAAACGAAAAATGAAAAGAAATTTACACATTTTTGACGGGCAGTACTAAGCATATGTAAATGAATGAAGTGAGGAAGTGAGGGAGAGAGACATGATTGAGTTAGATGTAAAGTTTCTATTCTCTCAAATTTAAATTGAGGAAATCCAGACATTGACACATTAAATCGGTTAACTTAACGGAAGTTATATATTGATATAGAGGGGAGAGAGCAGAAAAAAGTAAGCTTTCCATCTCATGTCATGAAGAAAAAAGTAAGCTTTCCATCTCATTCTTCTGATAAGGTTTTCAGTTTGCAGAGTTAAATGGACGAAATAATCCCTTTTGTTTGTGGTGGGGATGTTCTTAAGAGATAAGCGAAGGAGAGAAACATTTTTTTAAGATTTTGAAAGTACATAGCTGTGCTGACTGCTTTTATAAAATGGGAGAGTTCAATATTATGTATTTTTCGAAATTGCTTATTGACTCCTAATGCCAAAGGAAAAATCACTCCTGTTTCACCCATCGAGCTCTGTAATAAAAGCTTGCACTATTTGTTTATGTTACTCTAATTCACTTTTGAGAATATCATGGAAATGTCTCAGTCAAATAGTTGACCTACATGGTAGAATCAACAGCAAAGCAAAGATTACCTGAACATTTTGGGAGATCATGTTCATCCAATAGCCAAGACTTTATTCCCTGATGGTGACTGCATCTTCCAAGACGATAATGCTCCAATACATACCGCTCGAGTGTTTAAGAATTGGTATGAAGAGCATGAAAGTGAGCTAGAACACATGGAGTGGCCACCCCAAACTTAAGATATCAATATTATTGAACATTTGTGGTGCATTTTGGAGCGACAAGTTAGGATCCGCTATCCTCCATCGTCGTGTCGTAAAGAGCTGAAGAAAGTTTTAATGGAAGAATGATTGAAAATTCCTCTGTTTAGTCAGGAAGCTGTATGTTTCAATTCCTAGATGTATTAAAGCTGTATGTGAGGCTAAAGGAGGACCAACTCCATATTAAATAAATTTTCTTTGAATTTAACAAGTGTTTCAATTATTTTGTCCAACCCCTGTATCTCTCTTTTATCTGTTGGTTCATTCAGGAGTCTGTCGTATTGCAATTTGGGTGCTGTCTTGCCCCTTTTCAATTTCCGCAGTTTCAATCTAAGCTTACACACCACTAGAAAGTATTTACTCCTACAGTCGGCAGTTGGATGTGTTTCATTGTATAAAACTGCATTCCTGAAACTCTTATATTTAGTCGAAATAGTTTTGCATCTGTTCAGTTTTTGAAATCTAACGCCATGAGAGTAACATACTTTGACATGTTCAAATGTGAAAGTATGTGTAGTAGGAAGAGGCACCATTACAGCAAAATATTTAGTCACAACAAACCAATCGGAATGTCTCCATTTTTCATTATTCTTTTTTTTACTTTTATTTCACTGCCTTGCTCTGAAACGTTACTTGACAATTGCCAATAATTTATGAGTTTAAAATGTGTTTTCACACCTGCCTTTCGTTTGAGAACAATTCAAGGAATGTAAAAGATCTACTGCTTCCGTAGTTAAACATTTTCAGCTTGTGTCTCTCGTCATCAAATGTCAGGGATATTCTCTTTCATGCGTTCTTTTTCAAGAGGACAATGGTTTGATTTTTAGTTAAGAATTTACAAAACACTTTCGACGAAGATTTATACCTACATACGTGTATAATATGCTACATTCATACAGCATGCATATCAATTTATTTTGGATATGTGATGATAATCTTAAAGCTGAAGGGTTGCTTTATAACTGGATAATTCATCTTCGGGAAAAAATTAAACAATCAAGAATTAGAATAAAAAATTCACAAGCATAAGGAAGCCTTTCTCCGAATTGTTTCAGATGACAGTGAACTGTTGATTATATATATATATATATATATATATATATATATATATATATATATATATATATATATATATATATATATATAATATAAAAGCTCAAACACTAATATTCCATGGTTATAATTTACATTGGAATCGTAATCACGATCCAATTCATCAGACCTACAAATTCAAAAAGAAATCGGAAAATATAACTCCGGGTATAAAAAGTAAAATTTCAGTGAGAGTGTATGTGCAGGAGTGGGAAACAAGTGTGAGAGGGAAATGTATGAAAGCTCTAGAGAGGGGTGTAATAGAAGAAAGAAGAACAAGAAAGGCATAAAGGTGAAGGTGGGGATTAAAATTTAACAGAGAGAAGTTTTAAAGAGAGGAGTTAAATAACGGTTTAAATGAGTGAGATACAGATAAATATGAATTATTATTCGATGCATAATTTGCTACCGATTCGCTGACCTACATTAAAATTAAAAAAATAAATTGATTACGATTCCAATTTAATAAATTATAACCATGGAATATTAGTGTTTGAGCTTTTTATTAAGTTATTACTGTGTCCTGGACATTGAACTCTATTCTATCCTCTTGGAAATTTATTTATATATATATATATATATATATATATATATATATATATATATATATATATATATATATATATATATATATATATATATATATATATATATATATATATACGTATATATATGTATATTGACCACTAATATTTTATATATATATATATATATATATATATATATATATATGTGCGTGTGTGTGTGTATAATTCTATCTGTGTAGCATTTATTACTACTATAATGTATCTCCGAGTAGGCTTGATATCCCTCCTTCATTTATTTTTCCATCTGTAAAACGTTTCACGTTGGACAATTAGATTCCACGCCAAGAATCTAATGACCTTTGTAATAAATTAATATATTTTTGATTAAGTCGTGTTCTACGACGTGTCAATTCTTTGGAGGTTATTTGTGCGTAAGTGAATATAATGAACCCAACTGGAATTAGAACTCGGCTCTCCGATTTACAATTCTCAGCCATTACACCACCGCACGTACAAGCTAACAGCACTTGCTTTTTCTAAGCGGTTACCTATCAAGGTATTGACCAGGCTCAACATTGCTTTTCTTCAGTGACTGTTAGGGAACCGGTATTTCAACGTGATATGTCGGTAAGCCTTAGAAAGAATGAAAACTGATTTGTACAGCGCACTAAAGTTTCAATTAGATTAAGGTATGACTCTATAGAATAGCGAAAAACAAGAACACGGGTTAGAAAACATTTACATTTTTTGTTTAAAGTAATCATTTTTTTTATATTTTGTTTTCAATGCGGTCATTAACAAACATTTCAGTCCACTTTTCATTCGATTAAAAATCCTTAATATGCAAGCCGGCGAAAATAGACAATATTAAGATGAAAAGTGCCTGTATTATATGCAGTAACACATGGAGCTTCTTTGCTTAGAGAATAGGAAGCAATCGTCTGTGTTCGTTACTTATAACTAATTCTGTAAGTGATATGATTTTTTATCCACGGCTGATTATATACACACACACACACACACACACACACACACACATACACACACACACACACACACACACATATATATATATATATATATATATATATATATATATATGAAGTAATAAAAAAAATTAAAGACTGCTCCGGCCAAAATAATAGTTAGAATAAACTACAGCAATCAACCACAAAATTGAATAAATAGCTTTAATTATCTTCCCAAACAAAAACAAAACTAATAAATATATAAGATAAGAAATAAAAATAAATAAAAACAAGCAAATAATTTAACCCAAATAAATAAACAAACAAATAAACGTCTTCCGGCAAAATAACCGCCAAAATAGACTACCCACAATTCACCACTGACCCGCTATTTATATATAATAGCCGAGAAAAAAACAACACTCGTGGCCTGACGATTGCCTCAAGCATGAAACAGCCTGTCGCCTCTAAGTGTTGACTTCAATGTTCACTTTTATATTTACACACGCTCTATCTCTGATATTGAGCTCTTTTTATCCCATAAATATAGCACACCTTAAGAGTATATTTCTTCATATATATATATATATATATATATATATATATATATATATATGTGTGTGTGTGTGTGTGTGTGTGTGAGTGAGTGAGTGAGTGTATTCTCTTACATGCAGCAGTGATATCTGGAGATAAACTTAGCATTGTTAACATAATATTCCTCGACTATTTACCGTGTATCAAATTTCCTTGAGAAATCTATATCTGTGTGCAGGCGAGAACAAATCATATATTTCTTTATTCGTGTAATTCTAGAAGAGTGAGAATTCACGCTAAAAAGAACATTGTTATGATAATAAATTTAATGTCAAATTAAAATTAAATACTTAACTGATATAGTTTTAATCAAGGTTTCTCTAATATTTTATCTAGACTCATACATGGAAAACGAAAATACACAGAAGAAATGCTTTGTTTTCCATAAAAAATAGACTGTTGTCCATTTAGATAAGAAAATGATTTATACATTACACACTTCCAGTGTTCCAAACAATTCTTATTCTGAGTGAAATTTCCTCCTTACAAATGGAATACGCGAAGGCAATGAGGATGTTTCGACCCTGTGGATGTGGCGGTAAATATATCAACTGATAGAACTAAGTAATGTAGTTCGTTTGAACATTTGCCCTGGAAATCACGACGGAGCAACGAAAGACTTGCGACTTTTCATCTGTGAAAAAGCGGCTTTAAGGTTGAAAAGAATCATCCACAAAGCCACATAAACTCTTTCATAACTGCATGTCGGCCTCCTTCGTAAGCTTCAGGGATACGAAATTTCAAGTCGATTATTTGACTTAATACAATCATTCCTGTCAAACCGTGTAATGAAGGTTGTCCTTAACGGATTCTCCTCCAGTTCCTTTCTCACGAACGCAGGTGTTCCCCAAGGATCTATCCTGGGTCCTACACTGTTTCATATCTTCATTAACGATCTTCCTGATGTCATCAGTTCGCAAGTAGGCATCTATGCAGATGAATTTACTATTTACTCCTGCCTCAAAAACAAATCTGGTATCGCTGACAAAACTAACCTGGCCGTTAGTCTAGAAAAAGGACTTCCAATCGGTTGTAGACTGGGGCAGGGATTGGCTGGTTAACTTTAATGCCTCAAAAACAAAACTGCTCTCAATTATTCACTACAGAGAACCCTCCCTGCCACCCATTAGAATGACTGATGCTCAACTTCACGAGAGCACCTCTTTGCGACTGCTTGGTCTCACACTGTCCGTTGACCTAAGATGGAACAATTACAATGAATCAATTGCTCCATCTACCGCAAGGAAAGTTGGTTCCCTGTGTCGCGCCAAAACGTTTTTCTCGCCTGAGTCCATCCTTCAAATCTATAAATCAACCATTCGTCCTTGCATGGAATATTGCTGTCATACATGGTCTGGAGACCCCGCTGTTCGTTTTCGGGTCTCTCTCACCCTCTATCTCTCCATCCCCCTCTCTCTCACTCAATCACCCTCTCCCTTATTTGCTCTCCCCTACTCAAGCTAGAGGGTTACGTCAGTAGGGAAGTTTATATGGATCGGCATCCGTCCGTCTCGAGAGACGATGGAGTACCGCCGGTGCACTACGAGCCCGGGCGGAATATGTGGAGAACTAGGGCTGCCCAGACATCCTGATATGCAATGTCATTGGCTCTGATTTGATATCTCGTTTACAGACGCTCTCTCACAGACGTGCCGTTGCCTCCCTCTGTCTTTTCTACAAATACTTTCACGGTAACTGCTCCGACGGACTACTTTCGCTAGTTTCCAAACTGCATGAATTTAAACGTGCCACTAGGTCGGCATCTCAGTCCCATCCTTTCACTGTCGAAACGGTAAAATGTTGCCGTCTCTTCTACTTCAATAGCTTCACGTCTCGCACTTCTCGACTGTGGAACTCCATTCCTCTTACTGGCTTCCCTGATAGCTATAATCTCCAACTATTCAAATGCAATGTCAATCGACATCTCCCTTGACCTATTCCCCGTCCTTCTCTTCATCCTTTCCTCTTTCACGCCTCTTTACACTTGCTCCCACTTTCTGTAACCCCTTGCGTGCTAGTAGCACTCCCCCCCCCTAGCTGAGGGTGAAAAATTAAGAAAAAACTGAACCGAAAAATGAATAAATACTTTTTGCCCAACACAAGCGAGATGGGGAAGAGAGAGAAGGAGAGAGGTGGATGGAGAGAGGGAGAGAGAGAGAGATGGTGAGAGAGAGAGAAAAGGGGGAGAGAGAAGTAGGTAGAGAGTGATGGAGAGAGGGTGAAAGAGGGGAGAGCAAATAAGGGAGAGTGTGATTGAGTGAGATAGAGGGGGATGGAGAGATAGAGGGTGAGAGAGAGAGGGATGAAGAGAGGGTGAGAAATGGAGAGATTAACTAAATATTTAATCAGACATAAAACAAAAATATGGAATTATCCGATGAGGATTAAAGAAACAACCATTAGTATCGAAACTAGTTTCGTAACCAACCCTTACAATATGGCTGGCATCGTGAACTGTAACCCGATTTTATATTTTATGATTAAATTAACATTTACCATAATGGAAACAAATACACGTGGTTTTTCTGATCGGTTCCAATTTCCGGTGTTTTTCTCTCACCTTTACTCGTGTTACAATACTTCAATTTGACAACATAACATTGTATTTTAAAGCGATTTGTTTTTATTTTTTTTAACAGCAAGGTTCATCTGTTCAAGACCTGAGAGCCACTCAAGGTAGAGGGTTACGTTAGTAGGGTAGTTTATATGGATCGGCATCCGTCCGTCTCGAGAGACGATGGAGTAGCGCCGGTGCACTACGAGCCCAGGCGGAATATGTGGAGAACTACGGCTGCACAGGCGTCCAGTTTCCCCTCTCGGCCTTGCTAGCAGAGTCCAAAGGAGAGGATAAACCATACAGTTTGGTACCAATGCAGCTGCAGAAGTTGCCGGAAGGTAGCACAAAATGCCGTCCATCCGCCTTCGGGGCTCCACTCCGGGTTTGAATTCAGAGATGTCCTTCTCCTAGACCAGTTACCATCCAAGGCTATAGAACCCAGTCTGTCCTGCTACTTACCCATAGCTGGAGGGAGAAGAAGAGGATTCGCATCTTTCCCAAGAGCATTAGCACGTCAGTGAATGTAATGGATTCGACTGGAATTCGAACTCGGCTCTCCGATTCCTCAATCCAAGCCGATATCCATTATTCCACAGTGCCTCCTCTTTTATATGGATAAGAGAGGAAGATAACAGTTAACTCTAGACTTTAACAGGTTAAAATTTTAGTGATCGTGGAAACAACGTCTTGGGAGTCTGTTCCACAGGGCAGCGATTAGCAGGAAGAAGAATAAAAACAAAGCACCTAATTTATCTTTGTATATAAAAAAAAAACTGTTTAACATACAGAGAATCAATATTTCCTAAAAGAAAAATATTCTTTATTCAATTCGTTTACTTCGGTAAGATGTTCGTCATCATAATTTTGAAATGTTTTCTTCAACTTTTCAGTGCCCCCCCCCCAACAAAAGAACCCAGAAAATTAAAAATGATTCAGATTCGCCTTCCCATAAGTCATGAATGATTTGATGTCTAAAGATTGGATGGAATTCCATTTCTTTATTTTAAATTCTGATTTCAAAATTTTAGTCATCGAAATGGTTTTTATTTTGTTTTCTAAAAACATCAATCGCCATTTTCTGTCTTTCTGAATTCTGTTCTTTTGTTGTTCTTTCATCCATTTTCTTTCGTTATCAGGAACCCCCTTGCGTCTTAGCGGCATTATCTCCTTACCTGTGGTGAAATGACTTTAAAACATCGTCTGTTAAATAGACTGATGAAAATCCACTTGAAAAAGGGAAGCGATTTCATTTCCTGGGGGAAAAACCTTTTTGCTGAGAAAATAATTTTCCACAAAACATTTTTAAATACGTTTGTTTTGTTTTTCCACAAAATATAATAAAGCAAATCAACATTTTCCAACCAGGACATGTAAATTATAAATCGTGCGTTAAATCTGAATCCAGTAGGGCTTCTTGCTGTGAAAAAGATTAGTCACTCAAATTATTACTACTGTTGAGGATTCCCTACATTGGCCGCCTCACACTTCTATCGTGCTAGCAAATGTCCAACATCTGCTTACTTAATACATTAATATACAATATATATACATCTTATTTGATTCGAGTTCCGGCGAACAGCTTATTGTCTTATTTTTTTATATTAAATAGTGTGATAAATCTGTATTTTATCTTTGTGATAAGATATATACATATTTTAGAATTGTAGTTATTTGTAACAATAAAAAGTCTAAAAGCTGATCTATTACATGAATAGCTAATGTAAATAAATTCAATGTCAATGCACCTCATTACAATAATTTGTATGCGTCATTCTTCTATGTGCCGTGTACTTTTGGGACATTGGAGATCATGGCTCTCCACAACTTTCTTTCCTATGTAGGATTTAGAAATATTTGTTTTTTTACTATTCTTATCTCTCCCTGTTCAGTCATCGATTTACACCAGCTCGTTAGATAGATTACTAGTTATTCTCTTCTACTCCAATTCATTCACTAGGTCCTGTGAATATCAAATTTTCCTAGAGTCCATTTAAGTTTTCCGTTTCTTTAAAACATCTTCGTTGCTTGTATGCGCTGTCCATAATATGCTCAGAATCCTTCTGTAGAACCATATCAATTGCCGGAAATCACCTCTTTATCTGTGAGGAAATTGTCCAGAATCCACTGCCATATAGGAGGATTGATATTACATAGCAGTTCAGCACTCTTTTTTTGTTTCCAATGAAATATTTCGTTGAGTCGTTCTCCTTTTGTGTGTATCATTACCATGCAATAAAATTGTATCAGTAACACATTTGCTTGATGTTAAAGCGGTGTGAACTATCTTACTTATACAAAGTAAAAATACAAATATTGATGAATTATTGCCTTTCCTGAAGCTGTGGAGTTTTCAATTAGTCGATGCTTTGACACCAATTTTCATTCCTTTACGAAAAACGTCGTTAAAAAGCCCTTCCCTTGATCTTGAAACATTTGCCAGCCACCCTCATGTCCCCAGCAGATTCTAATCAATTTCTCGCTCAATTCATCTCTTTTACAAGCTTTACGCACTAGCAACGTACAAGCAGAGTGTAGTCTCCTGCTCCCACATTAACCTTTGTCTCCGCGCCTTGTCAGCAGGCGCGCACGCTATCTGGTCTCGTCTTTGTTCTCTAAACTTCAACTGCCCATATAAACACACGTTCTCTGTCTCTTGCATCATCATTTACAAGGCTATCATCGTTTGTTGGATCGGCGCGTTGCGTGTCCGCAGCTCTTCCGCTTTCTAATACTAAAACAAGACGCTCTAGACAAGATGCAAACCAGGGACTGATTTATAGAATACAATTTGCCGAAGCCGCCAGCATGGCTCCTCCTATCTAATGGAAGAGTCATCTTTGCGCCTGTGCAGTAATCAATCAAACAGGAAGCATTCGAAAACAGTCACCTGACCCCTGACTATTCTCGAACGATTTGGTTAAAAGGAGAAGGTCAGTGTTAGAGAACTCTCCGCGTCTCCACCTAAATAAAACCAACACAACATCTATTAATAGTGTTTGAATGACATGTTGACACTGGCCCTTTTAGAGATGCGCTAAGTAGACGATGGGATGGAATTCATGATTGTTCAGCGAAATTGTTGTTGAGTGGCTGTTCATTTTTCTTTTGTAGATTTTTCTTAAGATCCTAATTTATAGATGCTCTAAGGTTTAAGGTGTCTTTACAAAATTAGAAAAGGATTTTATTTCTGCCCCTGTTTAAGACGATCATCCTGTTTGTGATTAAATTTTGCATTTTAAAAGAGATAACTTATTGCAAATCAGTTTTAAGTTGTCACTTTGTCAGTGCCTTTTTTTTACCTAATACACTTGACGAAGTCTGAAGAATAGATCGGCTGTATTATCAGTAGCAAATATGCAAAGAAAACCCTTTTAATGTTCGAAAACAATGTATAATAAAATCCACCAATTCCATTGAGAAAGAATGAAATATATGAAGAAAGTGATTTCTTGGAGTTCCGATTTGAGCAGTTTTGAATCGATGTTTATATTCAGTAACAAATTAAAATAAATTAAACCGAAAACTTTCATTAAAGAGACAAAGACCTGTTCTATTTTTTATTTTTATTTTTATAAATGTTTTCCAATTCTAAAGGAAAAATCAAAAGCTGAATTTATTAGCACTGACAACGTAGATTCCCGTATTAATAATAAAGACGAGATTAACAGATGAGAAAATCATAAAAAGACTTTTAGTACGATTCATTGTTACATAATATGTCAGTGTCATAAAGTATATACGAGTGAAGACATTACGAGACATTACGAGACATATACGAGACACTTACATTGTAGCAACACCTACCCACATTCCCTTTGTAATACATCGGTGAAAAGTAAGTTCCACTCGAACTTCAATCTGAGAAGCACTCCCAGGAGGATGTCTCTCCGATCCCTACAATTTTAATTTGTTCAAGTCTAGAGTTAACCGTTATCTTCGCCTCCTATCCGTATAAACTACTCCTTAATGTAACCCTCTCCCTCGTGTGGCCACCGGGCCTTGTAAAGAGTGAACTTTTTTTTTACTCCCGTTAAAATACGACGTCAGATGTTGCCAGACTGAAGCATATTTGACTTTTTATCACGAGTAAAGTTGAGAGGAAAAGTACATATGGCAGTCAAATACCATTTCTTTCATATTTAAAAAAAAAGGATCTACAAATATTTTTAGCGGGAAAATTTTCTGATTCCCGTATCTGAAAAGTATAAAGTATTCTATGCAAGTATTTTCAAAACGATAAGAACCATCAAACTTTATCCAAAGATTATATTTAAGCAAGATTATCCTAAGTAAAGGCCTCTACTTGAAGGCGAATAGGTTAGTTGTAAATTACTACAAATCCACAATTATTGAGAAAACTTCAAGCAAGGAATTGGATAGTGATATCTAATAATTAGCTGATTAATAACGATACGTAATAAGAGAAATTATTATTTTTATTAATCCGAAAACAGAGAAAAGTATTCTGTATAAATCAATCGGAAATGGATTTCAAACTTTGCAAAACTCAATGAAGCATAAAAATACAAATTTTTCAAGTAGAACGAAATTTTTAAAAAAATTCTCTAAGCACAACTAACTTTAATCACGTTGGAAAATATTTACGAAGCTCAAATCATTGAATATAGGTTCAACGTCTTCCGTTCAATGATTTCATTTTTTCTATGCTTTCCTTTATTCGTTTTGATATTTCTACATTTTTTTATTATCATTTATATCTGATAACATTTCTTTAAAGGGATCACGTGACCAAATTATTTACACAGCGAACAGGAAATATTTAATGACACAGGATTTTATGAAAACTTTTGGAACAAGAAATCGATCGATTACTAAATACATCGATTCAATGAATACTTTTATGTTTTTAATTTTAATATTGTGAAATTAAAGGCTTTCAGAAATTCTTTAACAGATATCTGCATCATTTCAATATTTTTTAGAATGATTACTTAAGTTTTCTTAAACAAAACTGTTATATCCTTAAAGAAGGTTACAAACAGACAAAGGTGGTACTCGAGTGAAAGGAACAGCAACACGGGCGTAGATGAAAGAAAGAGAGATTTATCGTAAAAAGAGAATACACTACTGAAAGACAGGGAATCGGTTAGCAGGTTAGCACTTCCCGAGGCAAGCTTATTCACCTGATCTTAAATGCAATGCCAATCATTAAAACCTGTTCTTTTATCACCCTCTCTGATTCTTTCATCCTTAGTCATTGTTGCATCCTTAAAGAAGCTTACAAACAGACAAAGGTGCTACTCGAGTGAAAGGAACAGCAACACGGGCGTAGATGAAAGAAAGATGGGTTTATTGTAAAAGAGAATACACTATTGAAAGACAGGGAAACAAAACATGAATGAAAATTCTTATTTATTGTTTTTCCTAATTATTTTAAGCTTCGACGATGATTATGTTTTGTAAAAATTAAAATCACTTTCCCCTTTAATATATGCAACTGCATTTTCTTTCATTCAAGCTCAACAGAATGTGACAATAACTGATTCCTTGTATGAAGAGTTGGATATTATGAACAATTCCATTGCTAAAAGTTTTCTAATTAATTGTAATAATTTCGGACTAACGCACTCTCACCTGTGTCAAAAGCATAAGGTGCTTGGGCGCAATATTTATTTTTGTATGAAAAATGACACACACGTGCCACGTAGTCGAACATTGGAAGAATAGAAACGTATTCGTTTTCCCTCTCCTTTCATGACTTCGCTAGTCGTATTCACTGTGACCCAAACAGTCTTCGTTATTTCTTTTCACAATAACGTTTTATTTTTTATAAATCTTTCTGGAGACAGTCATCAAAAGCCATATCCTCTTTACAGAAATTCCAAAGATTCATATTTACAATTTAATGTTGAGGAGGGAATTAAACAAATGATTAATATATTACGATTTGAAAAGTTTACAATTACAAATCTGATTCGTTTCACGTGTCCTTAACATGCGACAATCTTGTATTTAACGTTTTTATTATTCACTTCTTTTACGTAGTTTTGACCTATTTTTTTCTGAAAGTAATTTTCATTTTAGTAAATGTGAGTTCATATCCATTTATTACTTCAGTGGAATATAACGTTGCCTCGAACATTTTCTCTCGTTCTTTAAAATTAAACATTTTTACGTTTACTCTTTAGGAAATTCTTGAAATTAACTTATTCTTAATCATTGCGTATTGCAGGTTTTATAAAGTCGTGTATGTGCTGATTGCAATGAACCTTTATGGCGTTTTGATAAAAACCTAAATCAAAGTATTTGTTTCATGTAATGAAAAATTTAATATGAGATGAACATGATATCCATACTTAAGGAATGCTAAATTTTGCATTTTAAAAATAATCGCAAAAATATGCAGAAGGACAATGAAGACCGGAATATGCATTTTACTATTTTTGAAAAAAAAAAAATTAAAATCAAAATTATAATTTCATCATCTTTTGCCCATAAAATCTACTTTCCAAAATATCCATTGTTATTTCGTTTCTGTGCACGTTAATCATTCGAAAAACCAAATTGGTTTCAGTTCTGATAAGGCTTCCATTATTTTTATAAGACTTTTCCTCTCCAAACCTCTATTTTCTCTTTCTTCTTTTTCTCCGTTAAGCTTTCTCTTTCTTTACCCATCCGCATCATGGCCGCCATCTAATCAAATGCTTTTATACGCCAGACCCAGTTCCGTTACCTCCATTTTTATATTTTTACCTTTTTTTTCCTTCAACTTTTGCCTAAGGCAATCTTCTCATTTAAAGCAGAAATATTTTCTTATCAAAGAACTAACTTGCTTGTGTCTGTTTGCAGATGCCTTCATTAATGCTGAAAAAATAGTCCCGTTTCTTCCCATCATGCAACATCGATCGCAAAGGCAATATTCACGCTGATCCCTAACTCATTGTGTTGACGATCTCCAAAGAAACGAGTGCAGTATTAAAATTGACTGAGATTAATGATGCTAAGATTTTAAGCTTGGAAGAAAGACCACATATGAAAATTTATGTTGGGCAAAGGACGACGTATGATGCTTTTTCTCCTAGCAGAATAAGTTTTGTGTTAAGAAAGATCAGTTTTTATTAAAATAGTTACAATGCGAGGCAAGCGAGCAGATAGTATTTTTCCATTATAACTCTCAGATGAGAATACATTTTTTACTTAATGCAAATGAAAAAAAACATTTATTAGTTTTTCAATGTCTCAATATGTCTATTCATCGTTACTAAACTAATATCAGAAAAGAAGGAATAAAGAACACTTTTCTTTCCTGTTAACTAAAAATAATCGCAATGCCTACATTCTTTAACAATGCTTGCTTTTGTAACTTTGGTTTTCGTAATTCTTCGGATGTGATGATCTAGAACAGTCATCGGCCACCCACGGCACGCGTGCCACACGTGGCACGCTGAACAATTCCTAATGGCACGCAGCCGCAAATGACATCACGAAGTCCGAACTAATAACTACTACAAAACAAAGAAGATATTTAGCTGCTTCAATTTTAATCTATACTAAAGTATATATACTATATATTACTATAAAAATATATTGTAGAACAGGTATATTCACTTTGACTTGAATAAAAATAGGTATGCTGTTGGCACACTGAATGTTTTTAAAACCCTAAATCGGCACAGTTAGCAAAAGGTTGCCGACCCCTGATCTAGAAGTCTCATCACAACAAACCTAAAAAGAATATATTATTCAAGCTAACACTTATTCTTGCTCTGTGAGCAGATAATTAAAATAAGCTGGTAGTTTTTGTGTAGACATTTATTACCTATCTATCTATCTATCTATCTATCTATCTATCTATCTATCTATCTATCTATCTATCTATCTATCTATCTATCTATCAGTGTGTGTGCGCGCGTGTGTTTCTGTGTGTGTGTGTGTGTGTGTGTGTGTGTGTGTGTGTGTGTGTGTACCTGATCAAACCAAACTCATGAATAATTATATTGGACATACCACTACATGCGTATCTTGAAGACTCACGTTACATTTCTCTGACTAGAGCTGAATTAGGATTCATTTAAACTCACACTTAAACCTACAAAACTCCACCCGTAACAAACTCGTAGAAAATACAACGATAATAGACTCATCCACAAACAAGGTTAAAAATAATTGAAGCATTGATAATCAAAAAAGAAAAAGTCAAGACTCAATAACATTAACTATGAACATAGTCACAATCTGCTGACCGTGATTAGAAAATTAAAAAAAAAATTCCCATAACTCTAGATACATACATAAAAATCTATACATTCAGTTATAAATAAAATTTTTAAAAAGTTCTTGATAACGTTTAAAAATAGCCTAAAACATATAGAATACAGAACATTCGGAGAATTTTGACGCAATTTTTGTACAGAAAAGAAAAAAAAGTTATACGAACACAAATAAAATGAAATAAATGCCTAACCACAGTAACTTATCGGGCGTGTTTAATGAAATTTGTAAAAAAGATGGCTTGCTTTTACTTTCTTTATTACAGTAACTGTTTCATTTGTCCTTGCAGAAAATAACCAAAGATAAACGAGAAAAGAGAGAAGTAATGGTAAAGCCAGTTGGAAATACATACAGAATTCAAAAACTGACGGTACTAAAAATAGAAATAAATATTTTTTGTCTTAAGAAAGTCATTTTAGCCGCTTCTGTTATAAGAAAACAATCAGTTTAATTCATCCGACACCACCCCACATAAAATAACCATCGTCTTTTCTCTAGAAGATTAATTCAATTCGAAAAAAAATAAGTGACGGTTTTAAACGCGCTAATCCGGTATCTGTCTAAATACTCCTTGTTTTCTTTACTCAAGCACAGGATTATCTCCCTTAATGACTACCATATGAAGCAGTAACGATTCAGCTGCCGTAAAGGGCTTCCAAGATTTTCTGAATAAATCTGCTTCAAATGAACACTGTGTCAGCTAAAAGATTAATATTGCATCGAGTGTGTGGACGGTGTGTCTCTTCTTATCACTACACCTCAGGCGTGCCACGTGTCTCACAAAACCAATTGCCTTTCAACAGAATTGAAATCATTGTAATCAACAAGTGCGTGCTTCTTCGATTAGCGAGAGGTTTAAATCCTTTTTCTATTGGCAAGTAAATCGAGCACGATGATTCAGAGAAGACTTTCATCGTTGTTAACACCCCCGTCTTCTTCGTCTTGGGAATTACTTCTCGGAATAATCTCTATATTACAAAATGGTGCTGAAAAGTTATCAGCCCGGCCAAGAAAGGATTTAAAAATCACATCTGCTGTTAACTCAGTCGAATTTGGTGGGGTCGGATCGGCTTGAGCCTTGAAACTTTTAGTCACCCATCGTACCGACAGGTTTTTCTTGATGCTGTGTGGATAACAATTTAAGTTCTTCACACGCAAGACAAAATGCAAGTCATTTTACAAAATACCCAACAATCCAGATTTTCATAAAATGATTCTCCGAGAGAGCAAAATCTTTTGTCATTCAATCGCAATTAAAATTAAGATTTTTAAGAAATTTCTTTTTATGATATTCTTGGATATTAATAATAGAAGTTTCTTATCAATTATATAAAAATAATTAGATGCATAAATCATATTTTAAAACGATAAAAAATGTTTTCGCCTCATTAGAATGTGTTAATTCGTATTTATCTCTGAATCCCAAAGAAACAATGCCGGGTTAGCCAATCGTCTAACTCGTAACTGTTATACATGTTCACCGTAGTCTGAATGTAGAAATCCAACGTAGTAAGTAATTTGTTCAATGAAACAACACCAATATCTAGTAGCAGCTGTTCAGTAATTCTTAAGGTCTTCCATATCAGAGGTTAGCAGTGAATATTCAGAGAAAACAAAATGGCCGCCTTTATACACGTCGGATTGAATATTTCAAGTCTTCTGCTTGTTTTTCTTCTATTGGTAGACTATAAAATGAGTCAGCTTATTTTGGTTGGCTCACTAGTATATAGAGATGTATCCAAGAATTGTAACAGTAACAATTATTAATCAATCATCCGAAATAGTGGATTATCATAATTTTCTTTATGTATTATTTACAGAAGATTTACACCCTTGTGCAAATTAATTAAAGCAAAATGAATAATTCCGTTATTATTTACTTTTTTTCGTATGTTTCCAATGAAACATGATCCAGTGCACATGTTAGTACTTCGTATGTCCATTCTAAGAAGTCGTTCTTTGCAGATTGACTACAGATTCTCGATTGGATTTAAATCAGGAGAGTTTCCAGACCAGTGTATTGTACTTTGATTTGCCACTGCTAAGTGTGTTTGTGCAGTGTTATTTTCGTACGCTTTCTTGGAGTAACAACCATCGCAGACAATGACCGTAGGACAACTAATCGACAGTGTCTGAGCGTGATAAAAATCTGATGCAATCCCGGATGACGCAATATTTTTCAAGGCCAAACAAATTTCATCATACAGCCCGAAAATAGATTCATATTACTGCAAATGACCTAATCTGAAAAAAAAATATCGATTAAACCTTGTCAGTGGTTCTAAAACTGACCGTAAGGTGAAAGAAAGGAAAGTAAAGCGGTTGATTTAATTTGCACAAGGATGTATTTTTGGTAAGACAAAATTGTTCTGGAGACTTCATTTCAAATATAAATCTTCTTTGAATTGAACGTAGAAAGTGTTACTGACACGATTACAGAAATTGAAGCAACAACACTTCATCCATTAATTTACATTATATATAAAGCAAGTTATTTGTTTCACACTTTGTCTAATAATCTAACATTAACTTCAGTGAACATTATTTATTAGTTTATTAAATTCGAACGTCAATCATTTTCGATTTGATATATTGTCATGGCAAAAATATCATTTGAATGGCTTTCAATACGTTGGCAATTATAAATCTATTGCAGTCTATTCGATAAAAAGTATTTGAAATTATGTTTCTAACCAAACGACTAACCAAATCAAATTTTGTCTCTTTTCATCATCATCATCATCATCATCATCATCATCATTTAAGAGCTGTATCCTTTCAGGACTTTGGTGAAAATTTCCTGTTCCTTTAAACTTTAAGTAAGGTTCGACGCTTTACAATCTTCCTCTTGACCCTGCTATGTATACATTCGCACAATCTCATTAGGTATGTTGCTCATTATTTCTCTTTAGCTCTCCTTCTCTCAATAAATTAGTATTTAATTTTCTAAAGATGAAATGGCCGACATATTATGGAGAAGGGACTTCTCCATAATATGTCGGCCATTTCATCTTTATTTTTCTGATTTTAAGTATTAATGTCTTCCTAGTTTCCCTTTTCATCAGAAAGCACTTCCCATAAACTGTTTATAAAAATTGTGATTTCATGAGCTCAACAAAAACAAAGATCAGAAACACAGTTGCTTTAACATCTGTGTCTATATTTCTGAGACGAGTTAACTATTGACATGATTTATATCATTCGGACTGTTGTCCTCATCTTTATTGCTATATACACGACATTTCGGCCGTTGTACGCTACAGCCTTCTCCAGAGGATATATGTTAGAATTTTGAACCGAATCCTTTATTTAGTCCACGCGGGTAGATTATTCTAATTCCACGTGCCATGCCTTTTTTGGATCTCTCAGTTTCAGTTAATTCCCTTTAGTAATTCAAGTCTCCAAGTTTGTTTTTTTTTCGCTCTGCTGCAGCCAGGTATTGAACTCTTTGGGGAAAGTCACTTTTTGGATCACTCAAGCAACGCTTTCATTCACTGGGCCATGTGTTCTTCACTAAATAAAGGGTTCGATCCGAAATTCCAACGTTTATCACCCGTGGCGTACAACGACCGAAACGTCGGGAATATGGCAATAAAGATGAGGACAACAGTCCGAACGATGTAAATAGTGTAAATACTCTTGCTTTAGTCGTGTTCATTCCTTTATTTGAGGAAGTCAAGAATATCTTTGCAGCTAAATCAGTTCACGAATATCCTATGTAGTTTTCAGCGAATAGGCCAAACGTAACGGATTCAATGTACAAATTGCTTCATCTGGAATTGATGTGTCGCTTTATTTTAACAACGACGCTGAACCAATTAAAATATAAATATATAAAAATATACAATCAATAAAATCTGATTCATTGTTACAAATTTCAGTGACAACGTTTCATCTCTTTTCTAAACACAAATATAGACGAAACGTGAGCAAACATTGAACATAAATGTGACCCCATTGCATTGATTCGATTTTTCAAAGGTTAGAAGACTTCAAAATTCTGAAATTACATTGAAATCACAACCGCCATCTCGCAAACATTTAATCAAATAGACCTATTTTAAGTCAAATAGAAATAAGAGACACGAGTAAATTTCAATAATACGCCGGGAAGTCTAAACTAATAAAACTAAGTTTGGAGGAAATGTGATATCTAAATTCCATTTTTCAGACTACTAGTAGGTAATTGAATACAATCTTCAAAAGGAATTTTTCAGACTAAAATACATACATCGAGAGGAAACGATGAAAATCTAGGAATATTAAATTTTGAATTTCAATTTAAAATTACTGGCGTTCATCATGTCTAGACGTACTGCATAGCCGATTTCATTCAACTCCCCCAACGATTTTGTTTGTTTTTATTGCTGTTGTTTTTAAATATCACAAACTGTGATGGAATAGAAGGCTGCAATGGGTTATAAACATGGACACACATTTACCATTTTTGACTCGAAATCACTGCACTTTCTATACATTTTTGCCATAGTAAATTATTTTCTGTTTCAATTAAAACTGCATTTTAAAGTTGAAATTCTGGTCAGATTCATTTCTATAAACGACAAATGCACTTGTGTGTTTCTTAAAGCAGACACAAAATAAACACACACACACATATATATATATATATGTATGTATGTATGTATGTATGTATGTGTATATATATATATATATATATATATATATATATATATATATATATATATATATATATATATATATTCTCAACAAGGAAAAAGACTTCGTGAGTAATTGCTAGTATACCATTGCTAAATAAGTAAATTGATCCTCACTTGGGAACCGACTTGTAACAAGCTAAGTTTCTCGACTCCATCGAATATTAAGAAATTATTTGTAGGTCATAAATGAAAGGTTACCTAATATGATAATAAGAGTAATGAACTGACAGCGATTCAGATTATAAGCCAGTGACTAACAGTGACTAAGTCAACGGAAGAAAAAACACTGGCTCATCGAGATACCCACGGTGATACACACCAAGTTCACATCGTCTGGAATGGTACTGGGTAGTCTCATGCCACCCATTTTCTTTCGCAGGCTCTCGGATTTAATACTACCGCCTACAAAGAGGTGCGAGGCAAGCCCTGGACCCATGGGAATTACCGTACGTGAAGGGCTTTTCACTATTTCGAATGTGATAGCTAACATGAACGAGAACTACCTGATCCGGACAAATAGTCGATTCCAATCGAATATCGAACCGTATTCAAGACTTAAAGCCGCGGTTTTATGAAATTATTTTTGAATTATTATACGTTGAACATGTGTATATATTTTTGAAAAAAGGTGTTTGTCGATTGAACATCTTTCTTTTGTACTTTAATAATTCCTTGTCTCTCACTTGGAGCATCTTGTATATGATCTATGGTTGAATTATCATTGCAGGATGGTTTTACTTCAGATTAGGTTCATAACAGAGTGGCATTAAATATGAATCAAACTGATGTGCATGCATATGCGCATGCGCAGTTTCCCCAGATTTTTTCTTCCGTTGTAAATATAAAATTTTATTCTCTGACTTTCATTCAGTATTTTGATATTTCCACTGATCAAATAAAAATAAGTTTCAATAAATTACCTTAAAAAGGATAAAGTTCATTAAGTGTAATAAGACTCATTGCCATTAACCAAATAAATGTTAAAAATCAGAAAGGAACAATTCATTAAAATGACTTTATAATGTTCCTTATATAATTGAATAAAAATGACGTTATAATGTTCCTTATATAATTGAATAAAAATGACTTTATAATGTTCCTTATATAATTGAATAAAAATGACTTTATAATGTTCCCTATATAATTGAATAAAAATGACTTTATAATGTTCCTTATATAATTGAATAAAAATGACTTTATAATGTTCCTTATATAATTGAATAAAAATGACTTTATAATGTTCCTTATATAATTGAATAAAAATGACTTCATAATGTTCCTTATATAACCGAATAAAAATGACTTTATAATGTTCATTCTATAATTGAATAAAAAAACAATGATTAAAAATATAAAGGTAAAAAATATACTTATTTTTCTTATATTAATTTAGTTTTGATAATGAATTCGTTTCTTGTGTCGTCAAGCACACTGATGCATAAATCAAAGTAAACAGAGGATTTTCTGTTGAATTACAAAATTAGAAACGGGCGTTAGAGGAGCCAGCAGAAATAGCAGACACGCTTATAAGCACACACAGTAATGTGAATAGATTCTCTCATACGCATTTCAAGGTTTCAACTGAAAATAGCTAATCTTAAAAGACCTTCCTGTACGTGTTTGGCTGTTTGAACTGTTTGTTTGCTGTTCACCAGAACGTATCGTATTGCCAATCGATCATTTAATTTTGCATAGCCCCGTTCAACGAGCCGTTCGCTGAGATCACTAACCAAGCGGTATCAGCTCGTTAACGTTACCCGGTTTTCTATGCGCACGCGTCGTCTTTTATGAATCCAGTGCAGCGCCGAGCAATGATTTGGTCACTTTTCATTAAAATTCAGTATGGTGGCCATTTTGCTTATCTCTTCTTTTTTTTTATTGCTCTTTTGAGTGATTAGAATGAAAATGCCGATTCTATTTATGCAGTCACCTTCTGGAGAATGGCAATAATCGCCCAAAGAGCAAACGCTTGGCATTATAATCTATAGAAATCATGGTTTTATACACAATCTTGCTTTTACGCATCATTAGGTCGAATATCAATTCATTGACATTGAGAGATGAATTCCATTTTATTAAAACTTTGATTTAGATTGATAGACCATTATTTATTTATTCACAGTTCAAGATACTAATAAAACTGGTGAAAAGAATGAAGATATACAAAAATGAATTGCTTCTTTATTTTAGATTTTATTTTATTTTGCCGATTGGAGATATCGATACCTTATCGATCTTGAGTGTCTCATACTAAAATAGGGATTATCAAACTAGCCTCATTGACCATTACTGTTATAGTTATTCCATTTCTCACTTACTGATACACATTTATGGCCTCGTGTTAGACTTAGCTAAGCTTAGTAAATATCAATAACGTCCCAGTAGAACGATAAGAGAATTATCACAGGTGACCATTATAATTTTTCAAGTTCGATCCCCACTGGGTGGTTACAATGATAAACCTATTAAATTTCGATACATTACAGATATCAAAGATTTTTTTATTATTAACAAACGACTCACTTTGATAAAAATTGAACATTTTGCCGAAGGTTTGACCTGAAATATTCTCAATATGTTTTTTTCTTTACTTTTCATATTTTTGGATGTTCGGGTGACGCAAATTGTTAGCGACACGAGAAGGAAAATCGCTGAGAGTTCTTTACCTTCACTTTTGCACAGATACACTTGAGAAAGGCAGAATTCATTTCTTTTCTCCCTGGCTATGGGTTAAATAATGAGGTTGGCTGGGTTCGCTTGCACTGAGATGGAAACTAGTGTCAGTTGAAAATAGAAGAAAAACTCTGAACTCAAAACCAGCCTGAAGAGCGACGGTCTCCATCAGGCTATCTTGCCCTAGACACACCACTTCTGCTATAGCTGCATTACATTTGGTGTCTGTATGACTGTAACAGGTTACGAGATTCGAGATATGATTCTCATTTTAGCTATTTTAAAAATATAAAAATGATTAAGATTATTATTGACTAACCAAAACGAAAAAAAAAAAGAAAGAAAAAAACCTTTATTTATTTTTATTTATTGTTGAACTTGTTAAAAAGTGTGAGCCAAAATCTAAACGAGTTAATTTGTGTTTCCTATTTTATTGGGTTGAGTTTAAAACCAGAGAATCTTTTTGTACTGATGCCATTTGTTTTAAAGTATAATGGCAAACACTTGATGGTTTATAATCCTAAACTCAGCAATCGATTTAAACAGGTATTTACCGATTCTAGTAATACTGGCAGTACAGGGTGCGATGGATAAATCGTCATCTAAATGACGAAAAAATGAAAATAACACTGACATCTCATTGTAATAGATATATTTAACAAAATTACACAAAAATATCTTGAAATACTAAAGTGTAAATTTATTCAATAAAATCACCATTGGCTTAAACCATGGCCTCCAGACGACTTCGGAATCTCCTGCAACTCTTCTGGACGGTCTCCTTTAAGTTGATGAAAACTGCCATAATCCTTGCCTTCAGTTCATCTTTGGTGCTACAAGGAGTTTTGTTGGTCTCTCGCTCATCTGTGTCCTGCGCATAATAATCAAGGAGGTTGCAGTCTAGGGAGGTAGGTGACCAGATGTAAGGGGTGATGTGGTCGTAGAAATTGTATGATTGCCATGACTTTGTTCTCTTGCTTGTGTGGCATGGTGTACAGACATGTTGCCAGACATAGAGTTTTCCTGCAGTTAACCTTATGACCCAGAGTAATACTACCTCCCCAAGGCACTTGATGTAGGCCTTAATGTTGAGTCTGAGGCCCTCACCAACAAATTCGTGAGTTCTATTCTTATTAGAACGACCAGAGTGAGTTTCCCAACTACCGTACATTCGTAATCACCATTAGACTCCTTCACCTCTTTCCCCTGCACTGTCCTCAGGCTGACACCCAAACACTCTGAAATATTCGTATTGGATCTGCCGTTTCCAAATTTCTGGCAGAGTGAATAGCGTCATAGTGCTCTTTGTCTCATAGACGGTGTCAAACTGACCCTACTACATAGTGCAAACGACAAAATCAAAAACAAGCAACGCGCATGTGCGAAATAAAAAAAATAAAATGGCGAAATGAGTTTCAGCAAAATATACACCAGTCAATTGAAAATGTTTATGACAGTGTCAACGGACTTTATCAACAAACAGATAAAAGTAAGAAAACCTTAGAGGGGAAAAGTACAATAATAATGAATCACTTTTAGTGAGCAAGGAATTGATTTTATGTATTACTCGCTGTTCAAATTGTATTTTGATTATTTAAATATAATGATTGTATCAAATTAGTTGATGTTAAAATGCTATATATATTCTATTCATTCAATAGCCTCTGGCAATCAACGTGTTAATAACCCCTGCTTGACTTCTCTAAGAACTTTGATGCTTCTTATAAGGAATTCAAAATAGGTGTTTTATGGGTCTATAGAGTATTCAGGAACTTACAGAGCTCACTTCAAGAGCGTATACTCACAAAATGCTTCTTATAAATCCTGCTCTTATTCGATGCGAGTATTAAAGCCGGATATTTCATTTCACTTTATTAACAACGATATTGATGATTGAGCTTTTGACTCGACGTTACAGCTTTTTACTGCTATATCATTTGGCAGCCAAAATTTCTTTCGTTCATTTTATTCTTCATCAAACACCAACTTGGAATTCTATCAAGGGACAAAGCAGAAGTGCTGGAAGAAGTAGATCCATGTTTCTGTTTTTTTTTTCCGCAAGGACATTTAATATCAAAGTAAACATAAACAGTTTCAACTGGGATTTGAACTCCGGTTTTAAATTCTTTTTTTTATGCCGATAACCATCGCATTAGCCATTTTTTTTTTTGTGAAATACATCACTTGGATTCTTTGGCACACACCACCAATGTTTTTAGCCGCGGTTACGACATCATACCTCTTCTCCACGGTAACCCAGCCGATACCGATAGGGTGTGTCATCCGTCACCTACAACTTTCCTCATTTTTACTCACACGCTGTAACTCCTCTTGGCAATAACTTCCGGCTCTTCCACAATCTACGCTCTTCCATAAAAAAAGTAAGCAAACGCAGTAATGGCTTCGATATTAATTTTCTAAAATTCTGAAATTATGTTATTTTATTGTATTTATCCTAAGAGGAAAAAAAGATTAATATTTTCTCATGAGTTTTTTGTTTATCTTGTGCCTTGATAATCCGTCATCGCTTCTGCTTTATAAACACGACAACATAAGGCTCGATAATTTTGTTAAGAAACGCGCGTTCCATTTGAACCGAAATCAAATGTTTGACTGGAATTCGAAAACTAAAGAAAATAAAGAAACCGGTGTTTAGGAATTCAGTAGCGGTTTTTTGTTTGTTTGCTTTTTATTTCACATCAAACAACGTCAATTGATTACACTCTTTATTTCCGAATAGATGCATAATTATCCCAGTTAGCAGCGAAGGAATCGGTAAGTCATTTCAAGTTCTAGTTGTAACTTGTAATATCATTATCAAATTCTCTTGGAAAAGAAAAGGTGATTGGATTGAATTAAGTCCTTCCCGCACCCGCTCGATTTGTCTAATTTATCTTCTTATCAGCACACGACGACGACGACGACGATGATGATGATGATGATGATGATGATGATGATGATGATGATGATGATGATCAAAAGGTGAATAATGCTTCACTGTTCTCTTTCTGAATAGTCTCCTTCCCACGCTCACTTCAATCACTCCGATAAGAATAGACACTTCACAAAGCAATGCATGATTTGTACGTACTTACATGACAGAAGTAGCGGATTTTTTTTCAGTTATTTCTCTCGCCTTGTGCTAACGTCTAATGATTGATTTGATTTGATGGCTTATCAACCCATTGTGGGTTATTTAAAACCGAAATATATTTCAGATTGTCGGCGGTTACTTAAAGTACCCGGTGTTTCCAAACGTTTGATGACATGTAACCGCCATCACAATTAAGTGCATGTGTCAGAATAAACCAGCCTTAATAAATATCCCAAACCTTGTTCGTACAGCAAAGTTTACTATGTAGACTTATGAAGAGAGATACAGGAATTCTAAACCTCAGAAAATGCAGCCTTTTGCCAAACTCTTGCTTTGTCCATTTTCGTCATTCAAAGAGTGTAAATATACAAACTGACGTGATTGATTAATTTGATTTTTTACGGATTCTCAACATTTTGCGGATTATTTAAAACCGAATCATAATGTGGATTGTAAATAATAATTATTTTTTGTGATTGAATAAGGTATTAACAATTTTTTGAGAATAGCAATGATTTTTTAGATACAAGTTACACTATTTAACCCACAGTTGGGGGAGAAGATCGATTCATACTTTTCCCAAAGGTATTTCACGTAAGTGAATGTAAACGAGCCCGACTGGAATTCGAACTCGGCTCACCGATTTCTCGTTCTTATTACACCACCCGCACATTTACTACAACCCACGTAAAAATCGTTCAAATGACCATAATTCATTCATCTTATTCGGTTAGCGTATTTTGCGCCGCTTTGATCAACACTCCTCTGTTTCTGTTTTAATTGTGGTTCATGGCGGCATTCAAGGCAAAATAATGCAATGGTTTGCCGGTTCCTTTTGGACCGGGGATGTTGAGGTTACCCCGTCACTCGTCTCAAAAGTACCTCCACCCACTGGTAAAGACGTTGACCTCTGAGACGCATCTCCGACTGGTCGATGGCCGCTTGTCACAGTTGGGTTGGGTAGAGGTTATATATTCAACCAATCTCCCTCACAAAGTTTAGCCGGCATTTAGATGCTGTGGACCTATGTGCGACCGTCGCAGTGTACATGCCACTTCTTGGAGCCATGTGTGAGAATTGGATGTAGGCCGTGAATTAGTACAGTTCCGCATCCGAATTCACTTGAGTAAAGCAGGGTCGACCACTTCGCTGCAAAATATCACCGTCGATATGCCCATAAACACATATATATTTTACACTAGATGTCGGAGTAAACCGTTCGTCATGAAATGTACCACTTATTATTATTATTATTTTTTTTATTTCCTTTGATTTCTGGCGTTTACACATTTCTTTCCGGGTCCCGCCCAGAGACCTAAGGTTAGAAATGGCATCATGACACTTTCCACTGACAAAAAAAATACATAGATAAAGCCTTTCGTAAAGTGTGGGCTGTACTTGTGAGAACAATCTTTTATATCTCTTTGAGGTATGAACTTCCAGGAATCCCTTCAATTATTCTACTGGAATCTTTTCCAACCAATCCTAGGGCTCCAACTACAACTGGGATTGTTGATGTTCCCATGCGCCACATTTTTGAGATTTCGATTTCAAGGTCCTTGTATTTTGACAGCTTTTTGAAGATCTTCAAAGATACATTGCAGTCTGCAGGGACTGCCATATCAATAAGGAGGCATATTTTTTGTTTATAGTCTTTAGAACAATATCTTCTTCTTCTTCTTCTTCTTCTTCTTCTTCTTATTATTATTATTAACCCCAACAAAAAAAAATACACATATTTTACATAGATAAAGCTCTTCGTAAGGTGTGGGCTGTACTCGTGAGAACATTTTTTTTATTTCTTTAAGGCATGGGCTACCACAAATCCCTTCAATTATTCTACTGGAATCTTTTCCAACCAATCCGAGGGCTCCAACTACAAGTGGGATTGTTGATGTTCTCATGTGCCACTTTTTTGTGATTTCGATTTCAAGGTTCTTGTATTTTGATAGTTTTTTGAAGTGTAGTCCCATAAAATTCTTACAGGTCCTATCTCCGTAACCGGATCTGGGTGTTGTTGCTGTTCTTGTTGTTGATCTTCTTCTTCTTCTTCTTCTTCTTACTATTATTATTATTAATATTATTATTATAATTATTACTTTGATAATAATCAACGTTGGTGGAACTCGTTGCCTAGTATTGGGGTGCTCATCGATAGTTCTTTCTGTGCGAAATGAGTCCTATATTGGATCTGAAGAGACGCCTGCAACCACCGCATGGTAGGGTAGGAGGGTTCAGGAAAGGGAGAGCTCGAGCTTTTCTTTGGTCTTTCTTTGTCTCTTCTATTTGTTTTCTGGGGGTTTCGAACGATGTTGATTTTTTCGTGGACTGCTCTTCTCCTGCAGTTTCCATTTCCCAATTGACCGGATTGGTTTCTGTCCTCAGCAAGGTGACAATCATAGAAAGCCTATCAATAAATAAGAAAAAAAAATAAAAATATAAAATTATCATCAAAGAGATTTTTTTATTATTGTTGGTGTTAACATATTTGAAAGATAAGAAGAAGAAGTGATTGACTCTTCTGAACGAAAACAGTAAAAAGATAAACAAAACAAAATAATGTTACAAATTGCTATGCATCGAAGAAAAATATTCCGCCTTTCGGCATTCATTACGTAAAAGTGCAGCCTGAAGAGGCGCGTAAGAAACATTCGATCAGGAAATTAAAAGTGCCTCGAAATATCGATTAACATAAATAAATACTAGACAATGACGTCAGAATTTGATCACATGTAAAGTTGAGTGAGTTCATTGTCACACAAAGTAACATGCGATGTCTCAGAAAAGGATTTAGTTTTGAAGTTATCGAGGCTATTAAGTAATCGTCTACAAGTTTAAGTAAGTATAAAGCAATGATTTAAAAAAATAGCCCACTAAATAAAACCAGGATGATATATATATATATATCATACTAAAAAAAGAAAGAACAGTAAGGTATATAATCCGGCGTTCTTAATTGATATTTTTATTTTTACAAAACAGTGCTCAATGTAAATTTACAGAAATTCGCTTGAAGATGATACAGAACTAATGCATAAAGATACTCATATTTGTGAAACAATCACACACTAGAAAAATGATGAACAAATTTCATACACATAAAATGTCTTGTTTTAATAATAATAATAATAAGGAAAGTATAAAGTATAAACACTTTTGACTTCATCGTCACTTTTAAACTTCGTGCCTCTCGTGAACGCTTTCAAGGGACCAAACAGGTGAAAATCTGAAGGGTCAAGGTCTGGGCTGTAAGGGGGATGAGGGAGCAGTTCCCAGCCCAGCTCGTTCATGGTCTGCACCGTTTGGGCTGCTGTGTGAGGCCTTGCCAAAATGTCATGTTGCAAGATGACTCCTTCTGACTGATGGCCCCTGCGTTTGTCCCAACAGATAAGCTCAAAGTCTTTGCAATGTCATCCACTGTCACCCTTCTGTCAGACTGAATGAGGTCATTGACTGATTCGATCACCTCAGGAGACCTCACTTCTGTAGGCCTCCCAGGCCTGTCTTCATCCTCAACACTGCTCCGTCCTTCTTTAAACAATTTATCCCACTTGTAGGCATTTTTTGGCTGAAACATGTGGCACCATACACAGTTGATATGAATTTCAACGGGTTTGCACCCTTTAGCAACCAAAAACTTGATAACTGACCGCTGTTCAATCCTGGAGCATGCTTCTTGGTCGGCCATCTTTGTTAATCGCCAAAACTCTCAAAGTTTTTTTAATCTGCAAAAGAAACTAAATCCATGTGAAAAAGAAGTAAAATAAAAAAATAAAAAAGAGCAAGCTTCTATCTGTATTAGAAGTCCTTATACAGAAAAATTCAACTTATTTATTGAATGACCCTCGTATACATACATATATATATATATATATATATATATATATATATATATATATATATATATATAAGTGAACATAGAAGTCAACACTTAGAGGCGACAGTCTGTTTCATGCTAGATGCAATCGTCAGGCAACTATGTTCACTTTTATATTTGCACACGCTCTATCTCTGATATTGAGCACTTTATCCCATAAATATAGCACACTTTAAGACTATATTTCTTCATATATATATATATAAATATATATATATATATATATATATATATATATATATATATCTTATTGATTTTCAGTCTAATTGTAAAGTTTGCTGTATACCCTTAATATAAGAATAAGTTTCAAGCGTACGTCTTGTAGTCGAAGTGTTAAGTCGCCAGTCTAGTAGGCTATTCGTTTTTATTGAGTTTGACGATCTCTTTTTTCTCAGTCTGAGCCAAGCATAGTAAATCATTTTTTAGGTAACTATAATTGCGTGATGGTTAACAAGCTCGTTACGCTGGTAAATTCGTGACTCATCGGTTTCTGTCTCTTTAACCTTTTTATTGACTAAACTAGTCCTAATCAATAACCCGTCGTGGGTGCTTTGTGTTTAGAAATAATATACAAACTAGAACTGTCCTGAGTATGACGATAAACTACATCCGGCAACAAGGCTTCTGATCGGGAGGTTTTGAGGAGCGTAGAACCACCTCAAACTTAACTCACTCAACTTTACATGAAGTGATCAAATTCTGATGTCATTGTCTAGTATTTATTTATGTTAATCGATATTTCGAGGCAATTTTAATTTCCTGATCGAATGTTTATTACGCGCCTCTTCATGCTGCATTCCCTGGTTATTCCCAGGTCATCCCTGACCCGGGGTGGTAGCACCTGTTAGGATCCCAACTATGGGTAAATAGCTACCCCCCACCGATAAAAACTGGGGTCAAAACACTATGAAAGTGTAAAATAGGTTTTTATAGTAAAAATACATTTTTGAAAAAGAAATATTACCATCAATAGATTTGACTCTCGACAAAAAACATTTTTTTTCCAAAAATACATCAATGAAACCTGATCTCTTACAAATTAATCTCTTACAAAGAATACATACAGTTGCCTAAGTAAAGTTTTTAGCCAGGAGAAATAAACTACATCCAATTTCAAAATTTAATTACGTAATCCCTATTCAAATAGTATTTGGAGCTAGTATGGAGTAGGTCCTCCATTTGCTAGTTTCAGTGCTTGTATTCGATTTTTTATGGATTTGATCAAGTTATCAACAATCATCTGATCCATATTTTGCCACACCTTTAGCAATGTTTCTTTGTTTGCACGCTCTCGAAGTCTTCGGTCAAGGTGGTCCCAAACGTTCTCTATTGGATTCATGTCAGGAGTTTAGGCTACCCATGGCAGTGACTTGATTCCTTGCGATTCCTTCCAGGCCTTTACTACTGTGCCCGTATGACATGGCGCTCCATCTTCTTGAAAAAGGTAGACATTCTTGTCAATCTGATTGGTTTCAAATAATGGGTGTGGCCCTTTCTCTAATATTTGACGGTATTTTGGACCATTCAACCGCTTGTCAACAAGAATCAGCTAAGATTTCCCTCTAAACCAGACAGCGCTTCCCACCATTACTCCAATCCCCCCTTTTTCACGGTCGCCTGCAGACATTCAGTGTTCCAAGTCTCATTCTGATTTCCCCAAACGTAAACCAACCTCGAATTCGGATATTGTCATAATTTACTTTCATCTGACCAAATTACAGACTGCCAAAATTCATAATCTTTGCTCTCGAATTCTCTCGCCCAGTCCATACTACGGTTCCCGTTAACCCCTGAAATCAAATGCTTCTTTCTTGTAACTCTTCTTTGATAGCCTAGCTCTTTCAGAGTCTTTCTCGATGTATATGGCGTCATTTCCATGCTGTTGGCGACATCTTTGACGCTCTGACGACGGTTTCTGATGACTTCCCTCTTCGGCGACCTTTTCGTTCGCTCAGACACGATGCTTGGTCTTCCTGAACGTTGTTCCACGCGGCAATGGCCTTCTTCCTTAAATTTCTTGACAATACCACTAACCGTTTGATGATTAACCTGGAAAAACCTAACAATTTCTCCATTTGACTTTCCACACTGATGCCATCTTATTATTTGCCCTCGTTGAAATTCACTAATTTTCTTACTTCCACGAATATAAGTCAACTGTTGTTCATAGATGAGAGTAGCTTGATACTAACACGGTATTGTCTGAAAGAAAAAAGAAGAGACTTTATTAAGCAAGCCAAAATTGCTGTAAACAAGGGTGGCTAAAAACTTATAGCACACTGTATTCTATTCATACGAATCTATCCTAAAAATCTTGCCGGTATTAACTAGTCCATTAAGGTTGATATACCGTGAAACAAAATAAACCAAAGCAAACTAGACCATTTAGCAGTGTTATCAATTCGATCTTTATTTATTGTCTCTCTCTTAGAGCCTTTACAGCCTTGTTCCAGACAAAGTTTAGTGTATATCTATTTTGGAAAATGTTCCGATGTATTTTATTTGTAACACGTTAAATCGAATCACTGTATGAAACGAATGACATTTCTGAATATGACTCATGTCGTAAACTGAGAGACACAAGCACAACATTCTGAGCTTTTATTCTAAGTCAGCTGGATTCACTGCAATAAATTAACCCGCAAGAAATAAAGCACATAACAAACGTGGCCCTTCTATTCGAAAGGTTAAATAAGGTTAAAATCAACGAACTATAAATCAGGAATAAAAGAATCAAAAGAATAATTCAATTTTTAATTGGCATAAATAAAGACTTGACAATGGCAGAAGAATTTGACAACTAAATTCTAAGTTGACTGAGTACATTGTTACACAAAGAATCTCATTCCTCAAGCAAAAGTTCGTTTCATATCAAATTATATGAAAGAAAAAAACATTAACTTATCGCTTGATCATAGATGTTATTCAATCTTCAAGGGGAGTTAATTAAAAAAAAGAACACACTACTGACTTGAAATGTATATGAGAATAATAACAATACTCTTTAAACATAAAATCTTAGTGGCATCTTTTCTTCAAATATGGCTCTCAGCTAAATACACAAGAAATATTTTCTTGTTCAATATTCCAATGGTCCTCAAACTTTTTGCCCAGTGCACCCTTTTCATCATATATCAGAATTTCATCCTATCACATTTCCAAGATTGTCTGACCCAAAAGGTGCATTCCAAATAATATGCATATATTATTGAAAATTTTCATTCTCTTCCATATTAGTACATATACAGGGGCTGGACAAAATAATTGAAACACTCGTTAAATTCAAAGAAAATTTATTTAATATGGAGTTGGTCCTTCTTTAGCCTCACATACAGTTTTAATACGTCTAGGAATGGAACCATACAGCTTCCTGACTTAATCCAGAGGAATTTTCAGTCATTCTTCCATTAATACCTGCTCCAGCTCTTTACGACACGACGGTGGAGGATAGCGGCTCCTAACTTGTCGCTACAAAATGCACCGGAAATGTTTAATAATATTGATATCTGGAGATTGGGGAAGCCACTCCATATGTTCTAGCTCACTTTCATGCTCTTCATACCAATTCTTAACCACTCGAGCGGTATGTATTGGAGCATTATCGTCTTGGAAGATGCAGTAACCATTAGGGGATAAAGTCTGGACCATTGGATGAACATGATCTCCCAAAATGTTCAGGTAATCTCTGCTATAGATTCTACCATGCAGGGCAACGATTGGGCCGGTACATTTCTATGATATGGCGGCCCAAACTATCACTGATTCACCTCCATGCTTCAATGTTGGAAGAAGGCAGTCAGGGTTGTAAGCTTCTTTGGGCTGCCTCTACACATAAACTCGCCCTGAAGTTGGGAAAAGAGAAAAATTGGACTCGTCTGAGAATATGACTTGCTTACATTGGTCTGTAGACCAGGCATTGTGATCTCAGCACCACTTCAACCTATTCTGAATGTTGCAAGTGGAGAGAAGAGGTTTCCTTACAGCAGCTCTTCCATGATATCCAGCCCTATGGTGCTCAAGGCAGTTTTAGTAGAAACTGGACTATTCAGATGATTATTCAACTCATCAGTCACTTTGGCCGCAGTAGTCCAATGATTTTTTGCCACATTGCATTTAAATGCACATCGGTCCCTGTCAGTAAGTTTGCAAGTCCGGCCCGAATTGCTACGGTTGTTAGAGGTTTTGCCCTGTTTCTCGAATTGCGTCATAGTTCTTGATATGGTAGCTCTTGAAAAACCAAACAGTTCAGTAACCTTAGCGATCAAGGATCCTGCCATGCAAGCTCCAACAATTTGCCATTTTTCGAACTCGGAGAGGTCACGCATTTTACTTTAAATTTTACTAAATTCTAAAAATAAATAAGACAAAGACAGTAAATTACATAAATAAACGTATTTACAATAGATATAACATGCAATTACAAAGTTTTAGTTAAATTTCTTAATATAATCGGTCTTTGAAATATAGGAGTGGAATTTGCACCTGTTCCAATTATTTTGTCCAAGCCCTGTACATTTACATGGATTATTTTCATAGACGAGTTTTACAAATTTAATAGCAATAGAAAATGTTGATGGTTTTAAACTTGAATAAACCTACAGTAATTTGTTTTAAGTCATGACGAATTATTAAATAACTAAACTGAAAAAGTTCAATAGAATAGCCAGGGTATCGTAATTCAATAAACAAAGAGTTCGATAGAAAGTAAGGCTATTTAAATTGATTTTGTTCTGATGAAGATTACAGTCAATGAGAAACTTGTGAAAAAGTAAAAGGTTTTTCCCTCTGTAACTGAAAAACAGAAATCCCCCCTCCTGAAAGGATAACCCTTCTCTGTAGTCTTACCCCCTGGGAGAATTACTCACCTGATTGAGAACCCCTGTAATATTCAAAGGAGTCTGTATATTATTTAAACTTTTCATATTCGAACTATTGTCCTTGTCTTTGTTGTTATCACGACGTTTCAGCCGTTGTGCCCTCCTGCCTTCATCAGGTGTATATCGATCTGGGTAACCTACAGGGAATTCCGAACTGAAGTTTTTATTTAATCTACTGAGGTGGGGGGGGGGAGACTGTTCTCGTTGGACTGCTTATGTCTCGGGATATCTCGTCTTGTTTTTACTTTTTATATAGTACGGCTTAGTTATTGCTCGAGCGTTTCCACTGAGTGTAAGTACACACTGACCGGACCAGGGATTGAACTCACAATCTCTATGTGACCAAATTCATAAAACCACTAGGCAAATTTGCTTTAGCAAACTTATACGCTTACACCTAACTCTGAGTGCTGATTAGGTTGCAACTGCTGTTGCTAGCTGTCATGTTTTGATTGCTGCTGATGCTGCGTTTGAAGACTTGCTATCATTTGTCTTTCTTTTTTTTTTATTAGCGGCTCCCATATTGTATTTATTTCCAATCCTGTCCTGATAGCCTAACTCGCTACAGTGTGTCTATGGTCTTCACTTCATTATATAGGGGCTGATGACTAATCCTTTCTATCCATACATGATCAGCCATGCCTGATTTCATTTTCTCACTTTTCACCACGGCCTTTCGATGTTCCTCCAGCCTTACTTTTAGGGGGCGGATTTTTTCACCTTTATATTTCCTGCCAAAATTGCGAGTAATAGAGTACACGCAATTCTTGGTTATATTTTCCCCCGTGTTGGATTTGATTCGGCAGACATTTCTCCATAGAGTGGAACTTAATCTGAATATTGTTCTGATGTTGTGCGGACCGAAGATCATTTGAATCTTTTCCGATAAGTTCTTGACGTATGGTAAACAGACCGTGGTCATTTTATGGTGCTGTCCCTTGTCCCTTCTGTTCCCACTTGTAGCCGAGGATGACATGTTTGCCGGATAGTTGTTATATTCGCTTAAAGGCAACACACACACGTCTTCTTCTTCTTTTTCTTCTTGGTGCTGTTCCTGACCTGTTAGGGTCCCAGCTATGGGAAAATAGTTAACCTTCAAACTAGGGTTTAAACACTATGAAATACATTTTTATACTAAAAATACCAGTAATACATTTTCATAGTAAAAGAATTATCCGTAATACATTTTTGTAAAAAAAATTTACAAGCAATGAAATAATAATAATAATAATAATAATAATATCAGCAATAAATTTTTGAAAAAAAAGAAAATATTTCCAAAAATAAATTTTATGCTCAAAAAATTACAAGCAGTAAATTCTTCTAAACAATATTATCAGCAATACATTTTTGTCAAAGAAATTATTAATTAAGAAAATTAAATTTCGCCATTAAATGACCCATAAAGGAGTTGACATGCCGCTAAAGAAAGAAACAAACTAATCCTCGGGTACCTGTTCGTTATCTATTTACACGAGCTCATTAGGAGGTTTTTTTGTGAGTGTCATATTTTCCAAACCTTCTGTCTTCATTATATGTCCCAGAAATTTCAACTGATTTCTCATTCTAAGTATAAGTGGCCATTTTCTTTTCATTTTTCTTAAAACTTCCTCATTGATCACATTCATAGCCCATGGTATTCTCAATATGATTCTTTGGAAACATTTTTTTTTTTTTGCCTCTCGGAGTTATTCATCATCTGAGAGAAAACTATCCAACATTCACTGTCATATATGATCGATATGGCATAGCAGTTCAGCACTCTTTTCTTCGTTTCTGATTAAATATTCATCTTTCTTAGAACATTGTTTAGGTTTTTCGAATGAACATTTTGCTATACCAACGTACCTTCGGATTTCGGTGCCAGCCTCTATTAAACCACTTCCCAGATATTTACACTTCTGTATTTGTTTCATTGTGACATCTTCAATTCTTAGTTCGCCACTTGTGTTGTTTCTCTTGCTGACCACCATACATTCTGTCTTTTTAAAATTGATATCTACTCCCTTCTTTTCGCTTTTCTTTACTTAGAGTCCTGTAGTTATCCTTCTGTGTCTACCATCAACACATTGTCATCTGCGTATATTATGTTGCTAAGATAGCGCACAACGATAATATATCCTGGTATGGTTTCCAGCTCTTTTCTATCCTCATCGTAAAGGTTGAATAAATTTGGTGAGAAGACACATCGTTGTCTTCAGCCCTTTTTCTGTTTTTGTACTTACTGAATTCAGACGGTTTGCTCCCAGTAAAAGTACTGGATTATTTGAATATCCTTCCCAATTAGATCGAGTTTTCCTAGTGAAACTCTAGCAAACCATTGAAAATACTGTAGTCACGGACCAAGTTCAAGATCAACATATGATCTTATAACACACGAACGAAACATATTTAATTCTAACAATTCAATCATATGTGAGATTTGATTATTAAGTTTCAAAAGGAATTGAATTTTTTGCGTAATTCTATTTCCTTCTTAGAGAAACTCACTATGAATTCATCAATAATAACAATAAATCAAATTTGAATTTAAAACAGAAAATATATATATATATATATCTATAGTTTTGGAAAAAATACATAAAATAATCGAGATTTTCTCGACTTCTATATTGTCAGTTTGATTTTTCTTTCTTGTTTTTTTAAGTGTCCTTCAATGTTTTCAACGCATATCTGCCAATTCGCTGGTTTTCAGGTTAAATCACGACTTTTGTAAAATACATGTGTTTTAAAACATTCCTCACAAATTATGTATCAGAATAAACTTGCAGTTTTAACGGATCATCAACTTGAATTGATTTGTTTAAAACTTCGACATCTTTGGCAACAACCATTTCCCAGCGAATGCACTGATTCTCTCATGGATATAACGAAGAATCACTAATTTCAGAACCGTCATTTTTCAGTAACCTTATAGATTCTGTTAGGTGCGGTTTAAAATAAAGGATATTTTTCTTTATAGCTTCATGCTATAAAACAATATTCAAAGTTGCATCTCCTCAAATGAGGATATTATATCTAGGAGCCTCTTGACGGTATTTGCGTATTTGAAATCTTTTCTCCTCACTACCTCCACAAAGACACTTTACTAGTGTTTGCTAATGTTTAAAAGAGATTTTACAGGTTGTTTGGAGACATTGCCGTATCTAATATCATGACCTGTCAACCGCTGTAGTATATGCATTTGGCATCATGATATTAAAAACATTTATCCTCCTACACCTATAAAGGGTTCAATGTAGCTGAGGTTACACGGTGTGAAGACAGACACCTGAAGAAGAGCGGAAAGTGCAACAGCTGAAACGTTATGAATAAAATAACGAAGATGAGAATGCTGACCCGAATATCAAAACGTATTAATAAAAATTCCTCATCTCAAAAGTTACGAAAAGATTTTGAAAATATTTTCTTAAAAATGTTTCTGTAAAGAATCCTGTCTCGTTGATAAAATATTGCCTGAGAACGTCTGCAGACAACCTAAATCATTCCCTATGGCTTTTTGTAGAAACAAAATTTAAATACAACTGCAATTTTATATTGACTTATACGCAAAAATTCTTAGTTAAAGAAAAAATGGAATTTACACCGTTTAAGTCAACTTACTCAATAAGATATCTGCTTGTATGCTCATCCATAAAGAACAATTAACAAACATTTGAAATATCTTTTTCTTCTTTAATATTTAAATCTTTTAAATATTTTACCGCTTTAAAATCCTATTTGAACCATTTCATGTTTCTTGAATAATTCTAGAAATTTTAAAGAATAATAACATTATAATTCACTGGCATCCACTTGCATTTGAAGCTTAAAACGAATGTTTTTCCAAATTTGTTTATAAAAAAATCCAACAAAAAAGAAAATGTCGAGCAATATTGATTAATCTGATAAAATCGATCATTTTATACTTGATGACTGCTGACCTGTCACAAAACTAACAACTTACAAACAACAATTAATTCGTTGGTTAAAAGAAAATTAAATAGTAAAAGAAGCAAATGTACACTAAGAAACTTTGCACACAATCTACTCGAGATGTAAACAAAGAGAGTTATAGATTTTTTTTAATCAGAACATTTCTTCGTACTGTGCAAAGAATCCCCCTAAGCTTCTAGATTTGGAAATATTATTAAGTGTGTCACTTCTTATTTCTATATTTTTAGCTCATAATAAACTCTGTATTTCCAATATTGCTTCTAACTTCTGTGCGTCTGCAGATTAATCGAATGCTCCAGGATATTTAAATACAATGTCGACTTGAGAAACATGGCAGTACGTTCCTCATGTGTATTAATGGTGAGCCTATCGCTAAACATTGAAATATATGGCGCCCAATTTTTTGAAATATATTCAACAATATACAACATAGCACTGCCGCATTTAAACTGCGTGCTTTTCGAAATATCACTTCTTTCTGATCAATACTAATGGATGGCTAAAAAGCTTTTAATGGAAACTATTAAGAAAATGTCTCTGAATAATTCTTGAATTTTTTACTAACGAAAAAAAAAGATTTTTTTCTCAGCTTTTCCTGTTTTTTATTAATGTATATGTTTACATAGTCACAGTGTGACTTTGTTAATAGATATTTAGCTTTACAAAGCAGAAAGGGTAAAACTTTGAAGATTAAATCAATTTGATAAAATGTCGGCATCTGACTGAAGATTATGGGAGGCGTAAGTTTATTTTTTAATCTAAAATATGTACAAAAAGATTCCTATATTTTAAAAAAATTCACGAATTGAACGCTGTTTAACTTGATTATGAGGGCAAAATTTTTTGTTATTACAAACTGGGCCTGAAATTAAGAGAATTTTTAAAGTTCTTACCTATTTTCGCCTCCATCAAACATCATGACATACCAGTGACGAGACATTTTATCATAGTATCTGGCAATAAGACAGTGCGCAGATAAAAGTGGACTCAAGCCTTTATCAAAAGCATTCGTGCGATATAAGCATACCTATCACGTACGAAGAAAATTTACCCTGCAATATTTTTTAACTTATGCTTATTTAGTTTTAGTCCGAGAGGATGATGGGATAGTTTATGTCTGAGAGGATGATGGGATAGTTTATGTCCGAAAGGATGACGGGATAGTTTATGTCCGAAAGGATGATGGGATAGTTTATATACGAGAGGATGATGGGATAGATTATGTCTGAGAGGACGATGGGATAGTTTAACAGATATCTGCGCGGCATGTGAAATCAACGTCCTGGGTTTAAATTGAGGACTAACCTGTTGGGTTCCCTTTTGCACTGATACCTTTGGTAAAGGCATGAATCAATCTTTTCTACCTAGAAGTAAAATGACCAAGAGAAAACTACCACGGATAGCAACAACTTTAGAAGGAAAACTCTGAAATACGATCCTAGAGAAGACACTGGCAAACTTTCCCATCGTCTTTCCCAATAATGCATAGAAATTTATAGATTTTTATAGATAATAATCTGTAAATTACCATGCATTATGTGGAGAGTCATGGTCGCATACGTCCTTAGGAACATGACATTTTTTTAAACAAAAGAAAAAGAATTAATGGTCTTTTCTCGGTCGTCAGTCTAATACTCTGTATATTTACTTGTTTCTTTGTATAATACTTTCTCCACTACTAACTGCGGTATAAATGTTTACCCATTATGTAAACGTAAATTGAATAGTTTCAAATTTTGCATAAGACATTTATTGGTTTTATTTTTACATTTTAAATATGGCAGCTCAAACCAAGCGCGCTCAAATTGTCGCATATATGTATGTAAATATAATGGCTAGCCACTTGTATACGAGGATGCCCATCGGCTAAGCTGGCTAGCCAATCCCGGTTACAGACCTCACTGAGCCTACCTGTGGTTGATATTGCAACGATGCTTCTGGAAGAGATTGCGTTATCTAGCGTGATCAACAGTCGGAACAAGGCCAGCACGCTCAAACCCTCGGTGACGATGACTTGTGACTGCGTTCTATCACAACTATCGACGACTCCCCAGAGAGTTATGTCTACACAATTTCACTTACAAGGCTTGGGTCAACCTATGGTAGGATTTTCAAGCACTTTCCAAAGGTGCTGCACGCTAGGATCGCTTCCTCCAGATTGATAACATCAAGAAATCATCTTCCTGACAAATCGATCATGCTGATGAGATTCGAACCACTTGGACACGTGGCCATATGTAATGTACACTTGTAAATACACAGGTATATCTGAATATACAGCTATACGTGTTTTTTTTGGGGGGGTATGTTTAGTTCAATCACCACAAATTGTACCAATTCTTCAAGTCTAGGGGGTCCGTTTGTCTTGAAAATCCGCAATTTTGAATTTGTTATCATCTCTTGTGATCTTAATCCTCCCGGTGCTTTCAAACACAGATAACACTATTTTTTAAGAATGTTATCAGAAAAAACAAAAGATACAATTTATTTAAGAATGTTATCAGAAAAAACAAAAGATACAATTTATTAAAGCTGCCATAACAGAAATAGTTCAATGGGGTTTTGATATGGAAGACATCAATTTAAAGTAGGACTAAATTCTTGACATTAAAAGCAAGGCAAAAAGAAGTGAGTGAATAGTGGAATTTACGAGCCTTTGGGAAATCTAATAAAATTGGTTAGATGCGCGTCTTTGGAGAAAATGGTAATCGAGGTCAAAACTCAAATGTCTGAAGAAATTCCTCGAAGACAGAGACAAATAGTAGAAATAATAAAGGAAAATAAAAATCCAATTAAACAAGGCGGTTTTATTTCTTCATATTAACAAAATATACAAATAAGAATTTTTTTTTTATATTCTAAAGTATACGTCTGATTTCTTAGAATTGACACCGTTGACAATTTTAACAAAAAAAAAAACAAAATAAAACATAATATTAGGTTGATAAAAACCAAGAACTGAGGTTTTATCTCCGTTACTAACAATATGAAGAGCTCTAATTATTGCAAGGTGTTTTGTTTTGAGCATAAAACAAATTATACATAAAAACTTTAGTAATCTTCAAAAATGGGGAAAAGAGATTGGCGTGCTGGAAACTGGAACTGTATTTGGCCATTTTGTCAAGTAAATTCTTTAAAAAATATTAGCATTTTATCTGCCAGGCTCAGCCCTTCTTCTTTGTGTCGTCCCAACAAGACGTTGGCAATCATGGTTCTCCAGACCTCCTTTATATTACAGCACTCTCTATTCAATCGTCCATTTAAACAACGCAGGTTACTCAGTTTGCCTCTGTTCTTCTTGCTTTTAATGTCTTGTAAGATATGCGAAATTCTCTTTCCTCATTATATTTCCACAAAATATCAACTCTCTCTTTTTCTGTATCTGTCTATATTTCTGAGATGAGGTATTATGTACACTATTTACATTATTCGGACTATTGTCCTTATCTTTGTCGCCATATTTATTACGTTTCGGCCTTTCAGTATCTGTCTATATTTCTGAGATGAGGTATTATGTACACTATTTACATTATTCTGACTATTGTCATCATCTTTTCTCGCCATGGCACAGTGGATAAAGGCGTTAGTTAAATCCAGTGACAGGACCCAAAGAGTGTGAGTTCAATACCCGGTTAAGGCAGTGGAGAACTTGGAGAGGGGAAATAACAAGAGATAACTGATAAGTGACATCCATTAAACATGGCACATGGAACTAGAACAGTCTACCCCAGTGAGCGAAATAAAGGGTTCAGTTCGACATTCCAACCACCTGAAGAAGGCCGGAGCGTACAACGGCCGAAATGTTGTAATAAATATGGCAACAAAGATGAGTCCGAATAATGTAAATAGCTCTTTGTGCCGTATTTTTTTCAAATGATTTTGCGCAGTTTACAAACCCTACATATACATCCTTATTGCTCGCTCTGATATCATTATGATCACAACTATTGTACTGGTCTGCATTTTTGGGGACCTGATGCCTGAACAGATATCGCAGATAGCAAAAATAGATTTGAGGATCCAACTGCTAACCTGGCGAGTTCAACGAGCCCATATAGCTAAGAATTCGGGTGCTGCAAGTTCCGAAAAATATTTTAAAATTTGACCAACAGGAGAATTTTGAGGTCATATGAAATGAATATGAGAACAATTTCTAAGGTCAACATTAGTCACATTCAACACATTCAAATTATTAATAGGCCCCTGAAAGGAAAGGAAAATAAAATTAGAAAAAAAAAAAAAGAAAATTCTAAACAAAATTACAAATTTTACACTTCTAACGCATATTAAACTAGATGAACAGAAATAAAAGTGAGTTTTTAAAAAAATTGTCCGATTTCACTGAAATAGATAGTTAATTTTGGGACACCATATATATATATATGTGTGTGTGTGTGTATACATATATATATTGTTTTTAAGACATTTTTTATGTTTATACATTCTTTTTATAGATACAAATATTTAAGTAATAATTTATAATAAACAGTGTTAAACAACATTTAACAGCCTGAATGACCGAGAAATATTCATAGAAAATATTCGTCCTCCGAGAGGAATCGAACCTGTATCCTATACGGAACTGTCATATAGCCTGACGTGCCTTAACCGATTGGGCCACAGTGAAGCGTTCGGTTACCATGGTCGATTTTACTGTTTTTAAACACAATCGATTTTGCTAACCGAACGCTCCTCTGTGGCCCAATCGGTTAAGGCACGTCAGGCTATATGACAGTTCCGTATAGGATACATGTTTAATTCATGTCGGAGGACGAATATTTTCTATGAAAATTTCTCGGACACTCAGGCCGGTAAATGTTATTAATACTATTTATTATAAACTATTTATTATAAACAGAGCAATACTTAAATATTTGTATCTATAAAAAGAACGTATAAACATAAAAAATGTCTTATATATATATATATATATATATATATATATATATATATATATATATATATATATATATATATGTATATATATATATATATATATATATATATATATATATATACCCAAGTCTTAGATTGGTGTATACGGAATAAATTCCAAAAACCAACAATTACTATTCTTAAAATTATGTTATAATTTTTAAATAAACAATTATATATATATATATATATATATATATATATATATATATATATATACACACACACACGGACACACACACACACACACACACACACACACACATATATATATATATATATATATATATATATATATATATAAATGTCAATGTTTACGGAGATTATATTTCTATAAAATACTAAAATTCTAATCTTGTATGTATGTGTGTTTCCCGAGATTACAGCTTAAACCAATTTAGAGACATGTTATACTTTGAACCCCTCCTCCTCCCAATTTCAGTGCCAAATTTCATTCAAATTAGACCAAGGGGTTCCTTGACCTAGCGCCATTTTTCTGTTTTTAAGGCATTTTTAATAGGAAATTCAGTATTGGTTTTTTGATACACATTCTTATATGAATCCACGTCTATAAACAAACGCTTGCATATTATATTCCAACTATTGCGCTTGAAAAATGATAAACATTCATAATGCATTATAAAATTATTATTAAATAAATTTAAATATGCATAACACAACATATATTTATACAATTCATTACACTACATTATAAGTGTTTTTACAAGTAATTACTTGAAAAGTGAAAAGCGATGCGCCATTTGACTTGATAGTAAATAAATAGATGCATGTTGGTTGGTTGCAGTTACGTGTTTTAAATGTAGACTTAATATTTTGTATTCAAAGTCCATTTGATTTTGTATTCAAAGTCCATTTGATGGAATAAATTTCTCTTTTAATGTAAAGAAGTAAAATATATATCTACTGATATCGTAAAATTTTCATACTTTAAATTAGGGTTTATTTGCATTAAGCCAGTTTTGATGAATTTCATTTGTTTTCGGACTGGAAAATATTTACTTACCAGTCCATCCATAAACACGTTGGGTTCCTTTTAAAATCAGTTCATGATACAAAATGATGAAGTAACAATATTATTAGTTACACATTTTAATTTATATTATGAAATGGACAAAATCCGACAATTATTTAAAGACATTTTTATGTTTATACATTCTTTTTATAGATACAAATACTTAAGTAAATGCTTTATTTATAATAAACAGTATTAAACGTCTGTCTATATGACGGTTCCTTATAGGATACAGATTCGATTCCTGTCGGAGGACGCATATTTTCTATGACAATTTCTCGGACATTCAGGCCGGTAAATGTTGTTAATACTGTTTATTATAAACAGATCATTTACTTAAATATTTGTGTCTATAAAAAAAGAATGTATAAAAATGTCTTAAAATTTTAATTTATATTTGCCATTCAAATTATTGTAATTTTGTATAATGTGAGTAATAATAATTATTACAATAATTTGTTTGTTTGTATTTTATTTTTTCTTATAGTAAATTACTTTCTTTTCTCTGTAAGGTTTAGCGATTCATTCCATGTAAATATCTATTCCCAGATGAACTAGTTTCTTTAGTTTTGTTGTCTATAACTTCGTTTTCAATTTGGTTAGAGAAAAAATTATAGCCACACCAAGTATGTTCGAATTTTATTTTCTCTTTTTGAAAAAGAACAAAATCCCTAAACAACACTTTGTTTTCGATCAAATTCCAATTCGTTTTTGTTTCCATATCGCTTGCATTTAAAGTTACAACCAATAAGCCATTCTAAGAGTAAGTATTTTAAAGATACGTTTGGTTATTTTCTGCATTATAATTATATTAAAGCCAAAATGGCCCAAAGCACCGACACCATTGTGTAGTTGTAAGAGCAAGTTTATAAGTCAGTCTAATATTAAAACCAAATCTCATTTGATGTGACGACATTCATGACGACATTTCTTCCGTCTTCAAAGGAACATCATTCGAATCATCAAACAACCAAAATGAAATATGTTCCGATTCACACTGCGATAATCACACTGACATTTCAAACTTTATTCTTTAAACTTTGTGAATTTCAAAAGATAAAGGATTATTTTATAATTTTTTATTCAATTGATCTTCACATAATTAAAACATGAAAGATACCGACTTCTTGTCAGTTGCTAATGAGATACACTGTTTCTTTAGGGCCATTACGTTTCATGGAACCCCGTGTTATTATTATTTGTGTGAAAACTATAAAAGAAAATATGTTTCGATTGAATTACTTATTTTCTTCAAATAAATATAAAACCAACTTTTCCATGAAGATTCCCTCCATTATTTCATTTTTCTTATCCCAACTGCTGTATAATTTCTACCAGAATCCGGGTCTTTCCAATATTTCAATTTTCTTATCCCTACTGCTGTATAATTTCTACCAGAATCCGGGTCTTTCCAATATTTCATTTTTCTTATCCCAACTGCTGTATAATTTCTACCAGAATCCGGGTCTTTCCAATATTTCATTTTTCTTATCTCAACTGCTGTATAATTTCTACCAGAATCCAGGTCTTTCCAATATTTCAATTTTCTTATCCCTACTGCTGTATAATTTCTACCAGAATCCAGGTCTTTCCAATATTTCATTTTTCTTATCCCAACTGCTGTATAATTTCTACCAGAATCCGGGTCTTTCCAATATTTCATTTTTCTTATCCCAACTGCTGTATAATTTCTACCAGAATCCGGGTCTTTCCAATATTTCATTTTTCTTATCCCAACTGGTGTATAATTTCTACCAGAATCCAGGTCTTTCCAATATTTCATTTTTCTTATCCCAACTGCTGTATAATTTCTACCAGAATCCGGGTCTTTCCAATATTTCATTTTTCTTATCCCAACTGGTGTATAATTTCTACCAGAATCCAGGTCTTTCCAATATTTCATTTTTCTTATCCCAACTGCTGTATAATTTCTACCAGAATCCGGGTCTTTCCAATATTTCATTTTTCTTATCCCAACTGGTGTATAATTTCTACCAGAATCCGGGTCTTTCCAATATTTCATTTTTCTTATCCCAACTGCTGTATAATTTCTACCAGAATCCGGGTCTTTCCAATATTTCATTTTTCTTATCCCAACTGCTGTATAATTTCTACCAGAATCCGGGTCTTTCCAATATTTCATTTTTCTTATCCCAACTGCTGTATAATTTCTACCAGAATCTGGGTCTTTCCAATATTTCATTTTTCTTATCCCTACTGCTGTATAATTTCTACCAGAATCTGGGTCTTTCCAATATTTCATTTTTCTTATCCCTACTGCTGTATAATTTCTACCAGAATCCGGGTCTTTCCAATATTTCATTTTTCTTATCCCAACTGCTGTATAATTTCTACCAGAATCCAGGTCTTTCCAATATTTCATTTTTCTTATCCCAACTGCTGTATAATTTCTACCAGAATCCGGGTTTTTCTGCATCCTTCCCACAACTGATATATTGACGTCGAATTTTCTTGGTCGTGGCGAGTGGGGAGACAGTGGATAACATTGGTGCAATTGTCCATGGTTCCTGGTCCTAAGCAATGAAGATGCGAAGAAGTAAAAAGAAAGAAACAAAAAATACCAATAAACACGCGTGGAAAATCTAAAATTTACTTCAGCCAGGAAACAGACCTTTTTATAAGAATATGTATTTTTTAAAATCCTAGCTAAAGGTTAAATATCAAGGTAAACTAAGTTCTCTAACTTCTGTTGACAACCAGTCGAGGAGACAGAAAATTCTGAATTCAAAACCGTGGGAAAAGCAATGTGAACACTTTCTATCTTTCCCAAGAACAATTATAGCAATGCAAAGCTTACAGTTATTAAAAGAAAGCCGTGGAGTGCCCAGTGCAGCGTTACGTTCTAAATAGCACTTCAGCAGTTGGATTAAGAGTAAATGCTGAATTTTTTTCGGCCCGATGACAAAGATATTGTAATAAAAATCTGACGTTTGATCATTTGGTGCTTTTGAGAAACTGATTGAACCGAGAACCTTTCAGCACCCCTTTGTAGGGGAGGGCAGGTTGCTTTGAAAATCAAAATGAACACACGTAATGTTTATTACTGAAATTCTCCTGGAGATCTCGTATTTGTTAATACAAACATATGTTGTTCTGTTCCGGCCGAAACTGACCAAAATAATATGGCAACCGCCTATTTGCTACCAGTGCCAATAAGACTCAAGTTCAAGACACACACACACACGAGAGCTAATCTTACAGGTCACTTGATCTTCGATAGTGGACTAAAGATGCAAGTTTACTCATCAATCATTTTCAACCTTTCAAATAAAATGACTTTTATTCTACGACAAGCCAATCAGATCACTAAGGGTAAGTATGCATTTTGATAAGTCTATTCAAATATGCATTTCAGCCAAAAAAGACTTAATACACTGTAAAGCAATGTTTGTTTTATAAATTCATACATGTAAAATCCTATTTGCCGCATGTCGCATAAAACCAAACTTGCCATGTTGTGAATCTTGTCGCAAGGTTGTCTTATCGATACATAGATGTTCGTCTCAATTTGGATGTTTGCATTTTCAATCGACTTTTGCGAGCAACGATGTCGCAAATTTCTTTTCTCCGTTGTCTCCCTCGGACATGGTCATAGTACGTAACTAAACAGTTTTAAAAAATGCACTTAAAGTATTTATTAATGAATTGACATGACTAATTTTAGTGAAAATTTTAATTCAAGATCGATGACAAATTATTATACATAACTTAAATTCTAAAATTGTTAAATATATATATACTAGCCGAATTACCCGCGCTTTGCTGCGTGTCACACATTTTTTGTAAGAAAATGATGGTTGATCTTAAATCATTGTTATAATTTATGGAGAAAAATTAAGCATTTCACTATTACTTAATGATTTTGCCGATGTGACCTCCATCTTCTGGATTTCTCCGTCTATATTTTAGATAGGAGCCATTCCCTTGTTCAAATTTAAAAAGGGGAAAAATTTCCGTGGTGGGGGTGTCCCTCGGACATTCACTTTGATCAAAATGAAATATACTTATCCAAGTACCCTGGGTAGTTTCAGAATGTATAGGGTTGGGGGGGGGTCTATCTCCAAAACCCTAGGAGGAGTGCGATAACAAACAAACAGACAGACAGATGCTACAACTATATATATATCTTCCGATAGTCATAAGTGATCTCGAAGTAGCGATCATCAATTATGTAATATATAAGCAGAGACTTCTAACATGACAGATGAAAAAGATTTACTAATTTTACACTACCACAGGGACAGTGTAGAAGGTCACCTAGTGAGGACAGAGCTCACTTAACGAGCAAATTTGTCTGCGAAATGAATTTATTATTTATGAATTAGTTTTACGAATTTGCTAGACATTACTTTATGGCCAGTAAGACAAGCATTGCCCAAAAAATGTTGAGACTGGTTAACTCTGTATGTGTCTTTGTCTTTGTCTTTCTCTCCCTCACACACACCCACACACACACACACACACACACACACACACACACACACTCTCTCTCTCTCTCTCTCTTTCTTTATCTCTCTCTCTTTCGTGCTAAACAGAGATTATGGCATTATTTACTTGTCTGCTTTGTAGATGTTTCCATAATATATAATGTTTATGTTAACGTATTTCTCTAGGGAACTTCGAGAAAGGAATATTCCTTATTACTTCTCTGTTTTTGTGTTGTGTTGATTTTCTTCTCTCTTCTTTCCTTTATTTGTTTTCTTCTCTTTCTCCCTCTCTTTCTTTCTACTTCCCCATCTCTCTCTGCCACGTGTAATCTTTATTTTGTTTTTATCTTCATTCTGTTTTACTGTATTTCAAAGCAAATACAGTCGGTCGTCAGATTAATTACTAAAATGACTGCATTCTTCATATATAACGGAACACCGTCAATGGTGACACGCAGATATTTACGTTTGACCTTTCTGATAAACATCCTTAATTTGTCAACTCTATAAATGATAGTCGTCTGTGGTAAGAATAGTCACCTTTCGTAACAGGCAAAGCAATTACCAAACACTGGCCAGATTCGGTTAACTCATTTCAGCAACACAGATATATTTCGTTCGTTTTGTTGGCGACGGCAACGGAAGGTCCGCTTAATGTTCGACACTTTGAAGGCCTGAATATCAGACAAAAATGGCGCGGGGGCCGACGAAATTATCCAATTGAGTTTCGTCTGTTTCCTTACTGAACGTATTTGACAACCTTTAATGAATCCCTATCAAATTCACAAGGTTATATTTAATGATGGGATCCAGTAGTGTATTTCCTCGAATGACTTTTTTCCCTTTGAGGTTCTTGTGATCTGCACTTCTTCAAGGAATATATTAAGGTTCTTTGCACTAAAATGAACCCTCCAGAACTTTTTCAAACATTATGATAGAATTGTGTCATTAGCTAGGCCACAATTATTAAGTAAAGGAAGTATATATATATATATATATATATATATATATATATATATATATATATATATATATATATATATATATATATATATATATATATAGTCTTAAAGTGTGCTATATTTATGGGATAAAGTGCTCAATATCAGAGATAGAGCGTGTGTAAATATAAAAGTGAACATAGAAGTCAACACTTAGAGGCGACAGTCTGTTTCATGCTGGTGCAATCCTCAGAGGTGCCTGACGATTGCACCATCATGAAACAGACTGTCGCCTCTAAGTGTTGACTTCTATGTTCACTTTTATATATATATATATATATATATATATATATATATATATATATATATATATATGAGAAATGTAATAAAACTAAGACATTATTTAATTACAAAAATTTTTTAGTTGTTTTTATGTATAAGATATATTATGGACATTATTTTCATAAGAATTCGATGAATAATGAATTTTTACAATAATTGTTTTCATTTTTTTTTTTAATTTTATTAAAAACTTATAAGGTTTTAAGTCTTTTAAATTTCCGTATTAATTTGTACTGATTAGGTGATAAGTAAAACCTATATTTACTAATCCTACATGGAGAAGCTTACTGCAGGTCAGAGACCCCGAATATTTTAAAACAACTTTTTGTAAATGCGAATGTCCATAGGCGACATTATTAGAAAATAAAAGCGATGATTAAAATTTATTGGTAATTTTCCTATATTTCCTCAAAGCGTCTTCGTAAGTAAGTCTATAAAACCAAAATAACTAAGACAATAAAATATTAGAATGCTTAAAATTTGCAAGGTTACTGTGTAGTTAAAAAATGTACACACACACACACATATATATATATATATATATATATATATATATATATATATTCTCTATTTAGTGTATTGAGCACTTTACATAGTTACTTTTGTTTTACTCGTTTTGGAATTTTTTTTTCTTTGGACTCTGAGCTTGGATTCTGGACGATTGTTTTCGCCTCAATTACATGTTCTTAGTTCTTTCTTTTTTTATCCCTTATTTTTCTTTGGGTATTGCTTTGTTCATTTACAAGCACAAAAACCTAATGTTTTTCCAGACGAGTATAATTACTTATAATATATATATATATATATATATATATATATATATATATATATATATATATATATATATATATATATGAGGCGTTGTTCGTCGTGCAATTTTATAACAATTCATCTGCTCCTTCGATAAATTTCCCAAACATCAGGCAGTTCATAAATATTGTCAACACCTCATAAAAACACCCACCTCCGTGTTTTAACATGAAGGTGGATGTTTTTATGAGGTGTTGGCAGATTTATATACTTTTCTGCGATTTTTAAAACTAAAAGTAGGTTATATTTGCTTCCCTTTAGATTAATTAGACTTTAAATAAGCTATTTTTTTTCAAATAACTTTCCAGAAGCTTACTATAACTTAGAGATTATTTATTTTTGCTAGATTTTTAATAAAGAGAATTATGTTGTGTTGACAGAGTTGTCAATATGGACGAATTTATCGATTTTACCGGTAATCAGAAAAATTAATTCCAAGAGAATCAATTTAAATTTGGTTTGGAATACAGAAAAGTGTTTCGCTTATCGGAAATATTAAATTTAATCGATTAGATTAAGAATAAAAATAAAATAAAAGCTTCAAGAAGGATTTTTAATTTTTTTAAATAAATATCTTATGTAACATCTTTTTTTTGAGTTACCTAGCTTAGAAAAAACAGAATTGTTCAGTCTGAGAAATATTCCGCCCTGTGTAAGACGATAAACTACATCCGCGTCCTGGGTAAGACGATAAACTACGTCCAACAGCAAAGCCTCTGATCAGCAGGTTTTGAAGAATGTGGAACCACCTCTTAATTGCCGGTGTAATAGCACCTGTTAGGGTCCCAGCTATGGGTAAATAGTTAACCCCCAAACTGTGGTCAAAACATTATGAAAGTGTAAAAATAGATTTTAATACCTGAAATACTTTGTAAAAAATTATTACCAACAATAAATTTTTGAAGAAAAATTATTACCAGGAATACATTATTAGCAGCAGTACATTTTTTCAAAACAATTTTACCAGCAATAAAAATGTTGTCGGCATTAAATAACCCATTGAGGTTGATATGCCGTAAAACAAAACAAAACAATATCTGCCTATATTTCTGAGATGAGGTATTATGTACAATATTTACATTATTCAGACTAATGTCCTCATCTTTGTCGCCATATTTATTACAACGTTTCAGCTTTATCCACTGTGCCATAGTGAATAAAGGCGTTAGTTAGATCCAGTGACAGGACCAGAGAGTGTGAGTTCAATACCCGGTTAAGGCGGTGGAGAACTTGGAGAGGGGAATTAACAGGAGATAACTGACATCCATTGAACATGGCACGTGGAACTATAACAGTCTACCCCAATGAGCGAAATAAAGAGTTCAGTTCGATATTCCAACCATCTGAAGAAGGCCGGAGCGTACAACGGCCGAAACGTCGTAATAACTATGGCGACAAAGATGAGGATAAAAAACCCTGAGAAATATTAGAAAATTAGAAAGAAATAATGAATATAATATGAAATAGAAACCATAGTTGTAGAATATACGAAGGGGTTGTTAAATTTGAAGACTTGCCTACTTTTAAAATGAACATTCTAAATCAAGATGTTTGCAAGAATCACTGGTGAATGAGAATAGAAGCATCCATCGTATTGAGAAAGGAGATCAGAAATACGTTTATATTTATGTAAATAGCAATGGATACACAGAATTTACCTTGACATTATTCTAAAAACACTGATTTATTTCTATTTCCCGTTTTAAAGATTTCTTTCATGAAGATAATTTCCTTATTTGCGAACGTATGTTCCTTTTAAAGAAATACGTTATCATTGACATGATCTTCCTTTATTCTAGCAATTTTTACCTGAACGTTGTCTGATCGGAAATGAAAGAAAGCAAAAGAAATGAACAATAACTTTTGTTGTTTCAAAGCTTACTAATTAAAAAGCAAGTTTTATTTCTATCGGATCTTGTATGTATGGTAACGGCTCTTCATTGTATCAATAACAGAAGTTAGATGTGACTGAATCCAATGTGTTAAATATTCAGCAACACTTGTTCTTGCAAGCCACTCAATTCCCAAGCCTTGATAAATGTATTTTCCCCTTATTCAAGTTGCGGAGAAAATTAAAAGCTCATTTGTAATGTGTTTTTTTTAACAATGTGAAATAATAGGGTAAAGTTGACAGTGTTTCCAAAAGCAAATTACTAATGAGAGAGATTCCTAAATGAATCGCGTTTATTGAAAACTTCAACACTTTATCGAAGGATGTTCTTTGCATCGTATTGATTTTCGGTTGACGAAATTAATGAAGCTGACTCAACTTAGCATTTATTACTCTCGCTAGACAAGGACAATTTTGAAAAGAATGGATTTCCTTTCTCAGAGGCAAAAGCATGTTTGCAACTTACAGTATTTTAGTCGAACTGAAGCGTGGACACCAATAGCTTTGACTATTTATTTACAAACTATAGCCATTAAAGTTAGCTGCTTGTTCACATAAATTATAGGAGAGTATGATAGAAGAAGAAAAAAAGTAAAATGCAGATAGATGTGTGTGCTGTATTTAGAAACAACAGGAGAAAAAGAATGAATGATAGATGCATATATAAATATACGTGCATTCACTCAAACACACATCTCGTCATCCAAATAATCTATGTATATTGATTTTCCAAGCGTAGCTTAGATATGGCACAAGGTTGAAAGTATGGGGCACCCATTGAGGACCGAACTCACTACTCAGTTGTAATTGTTCTAGCGAGATAAGCTGGTGCCCAAATCATTCTATGTATATATGGCCGATTGATTAGAACGTTCGTATTCTGACCATGCGACCCTGGTTCGAATCTCACCATGGTCGATTTGTCAGGAAAGAGATTTCACGATGTTATCGGACTGGAGGGGTCGATCCCAGCGTGTAGCACCTTTGGGTTGACCCAAGCAGACGGAGCCCTTGGGTGCCGAGGTAGCTGTGCTAGCACGAAGTCACAAGTCATCGTGGCCGAGGGCTTGAGTGTGCTGGCCTTGTTCAAATTGTTGATTACGCTAGATAACATGCTCTTTCCCAGAAACTGTAAGGTGTGCTCAGCATAGTTGCAGTATAAACCACAGGTAGTCTCAGTGGGTGCTGAAAATGCGCCCGAGCAAGCGCCTGCAATAGGGATTATCTAGCCGCCCTAGCAGACGGGTATCCTCGAATACGAGTGGCCAGCTATATATACATACACATTTCAAAAATCGTCTTTATCTGTTCTTTTTGCTTTATCATCACGTTTCGCCTGAGGAATTGCTTGGTTTTTCTCCCGTGTGTGCTGCACCCATTAAACCTTGTGCATTGCAACACACAACTGTGAAAGGCAAAAGAAATAATAAATATAACAAAGATGAGGATACTAATCCAAGTAATTTAAGGAATTATTTTTAAGTACATTTTCTAGTAACATTTGCGTTCAAGTTATTCTTTTCAATTAAAGCATCTCTGTATTTTATCTTTGATGTATTATGTTCAGGACTAGTTAAAATAAAACTTTTTTCTACCATAAAACGATTAATTTAAAAACATTACACTGTTAGCATTTTGTATGTGTTTTGTTGCTTTTTTTATTATCCGATTTCGGTTGTGTACTCTATGGCCTTCCTTGACTGTCTATTGTCTTATGCCATGTAGAAACTGCATTGAGAAGAGGGCCTGCATCTCTTCCGTATGTACGTCATATCCAGTGCCCACTGCTTTTTGATGTTGGAATTGTCTTCTTCTGACCTCTGTGCTAAACCTATGACCTTCCAATTGATTCGATGGGATAAAACAACCAAAGCAAAGAAATTAGTCTGATCTAACTCGCAATTATTAAAATGCCAAGCATATTTTGGATCACAAGCAAGCACTTTTACTAAAAATATTAATGTTCACATAAAATGAAACTAAGAAACAGTTTCAAACTTTATTATATATTTAGACGAAATTGAAAGGATCTAATATTCAATATGGCGGCAGACATACATCGAAATAAAATTCAGGAGGATAAAAATAATTATTATTCTACAGTTGGCGCATCTCAACTTAGTAAATGATAAATTTTAGAGTTTAAATAATTGCTTATTTGAATGTTAATTGCTGATGTAATTTAATATTTGTAGATTGGAAGATTTTCCGCTCTAACTTTTCTCGAATAAATTTACAATGGAGTTGAAATAATTTGAATTGTTATATTATTTTTATTCGTACGAATAAAGATTTCATATAATGTCACAAAGAAGAAATACGCTTAAGAGAAAGAATGACGCAAATCTTAGTCAAAATATTTGTAATTATTTACACTATTTATATTGTTCGGACTGCTATCCTCGTCTTTTTCCTATATTCACGACATTTCGGTCGCTGTACGCTTCGGCTTTCTTCAGGTGATTGGAATTTCAAACTGAGCCCTTTCATTTGTCCTCCGGAGTAGATTGATCTAGTTCCCCGTGCCATTCCTCTTCCTAATGTCTCAGTTATCTCCCTTTAACTCAACTCTCCAAGTTTTGTTCACTACTGAAGTAGTCAGGTACAACGGCCGAAACGTCGTGAATATGGCAATAAAGATGAGGACAACAGTCCGAACAATGTAAATAGTGTAAATAGTTACAATACATTACATCTCAGAAATACAGACAAAACATTGGTAGTTTTGATTCTCGTTAAGAAAAGTTATTTGGTCTCAAGAACAACGTTCTTTATGCAAGTCAGTCTTGTACTTGTGAATGGGTTGAGTTGCAAACAAACATACCTTCGGGGATTTACGCTGAGAAAGCATTTGATGGTTTCCCCATGACTTGAAATACAGCCAAATATCTTATCAGCAGGGATGTTGGGAAAGAATTAAACTTCTTCGTTAAAAGTTACACGCTAATCACCATGACGCCTATCATGACAAGGGCGATTCCAAGTTTTCCTACCCTAATTTGGCCTTGTGCCATACTTGGGACATCGATTTGTCTGCTCAAGCCGTACTTGAATGCTGTCAGTCTCTCTGTCAAATGACGAATGGGGATCTATCTATTTGGCGTTATATCCATATGAAGACGTGGACAGTCATGACGCTTAACAGATTTCTTTTCTTTGTTATTTATGTATTGCATGGTGGAGTGGTTGTCCGTTGTGTCTTCTATATGGTTTCGAATTCAGAGTGGTCCGGAAAAGTTAGAGATCCCAGTCAAAGTTTCTATTTAACACATAAATAAGAAATAAAAATGGTGATAATTGTAATAGCCATATCAATAAGAAGAAATTGAAATAATAATAAGCGTCGAATTTTGTACCCGAAACAATTTTATCCCATCCTGCCATCAATTTACTCAAGCTCGCTAGGGTAGCTTACGCGTTGTTTTCCTCTGTCTCTCTTGCTTTCAATCTGACCTGTGAGTATCAAATTTTTAGTTGTCGTGTCCTCCCTATAAAAAGTCCATGTTGGATTCTTCCGCCTACTATAAATTTAGTAGGAGAGAAGGCCTTGGGGGAACAGTTGAATAGATTGAATGCTGGGTCAACACACACACACTCACTAGTCGTGTAATACTCTACTGTTGTACTTACTGTTTAATATAAATCTGCAACATTTGTTTTGTTATTTCTTTAACCATTTACTTGGTCACAACATCGAAAACAAATGTTGTAGATATATCATATATTCAACAGTAGATTATTACACGACTAGTGAGTGTGTGTCGGTTCACCCAGCGTTCAATCTATTCGACTAATCTTATAGTAGACGTAAGAGTTCAAAATAGACTCTTTAGAGAGAGGACTCCACAACATTTTCCAAGCCGTCTTTCCGCATTATGTGACCCAGAATTTTCAACTGTCTTTTTCTTATTTAAGTATAAGTGTCGTTTTTGTTTTCATTTTCAGTAAAACTTCGTAGTTGCTCATGTTCTGTCCATGGTATTCTCAGGATCCTTCTGTAGAACTAAATTTCTGTTGCTTCAAGTTTCTTCTTTATCTGTGAGGAGATAATCCAGCATTCCCTACCATATGGGATTACTTATATTACGTAACAGTTCAGTTGTTTTTTTTCTGTTTCTAACGACATTTTCCCATTTCTTAATACTTTGTTTAGCTTTTGGAAGGCTTCTTTCGCTATTCCAATGGGCCCTCAGATCTCTGTGTCACACTCTTCGTCCTCAATTAAAACACTTCCCAAATATTTAAATCGTTATATTTTGATATCTCCAGTTTGTAATTTGCATATTTTTCTCATAATATGATCTTACTCGCACAAACAAACTGAAAAATACAAAAGGAAAAAATTCTGACAAATGTTAAAAATCTTCGCTTTAGCCTTGTTCCGAATTTAAAATCAGTTTATAGAACCTTTGTAGTAATGCAGTGATTAACACACAAAATGCTCAACACTTCAAATATAATCTTCTTGTCAATTCAGGATTGCCAAACTACAATTTGCTACTGCGTCGGCTTCATTCATTAACCCGAGTGAATGAAATTTAGTCAAAACTTTAATTGCTTCTTTACTCAAGAAATTAAGATTTTATAAAACCATCAATAGTTCACTGGCTACAAATGGATGAGCATGAAAAGCAAACAAAAACATTTTCTTTAATACAATTTTAGCGACTATTCAGGAAATTATTTCACTTTATGTAAATGATTCAATTATCAGTAATCTTAAATCCATTAAATACGAAAAGCAATTAGTCTAAAATCTCTCTCACTCTCTCACTATCTATCTATCTATCTATCTATCTATCTATGTCGGCCAGTTCGTTATCTATCTTTTTATCTATCTATGTGGTTCTGTTCGTTATCTATCTATCTATCTATGTGGTTCTGTTCGTTATCTATCTATCTATGTGGTTCTGTTCGTTATCTATCTATCTATCTATGTGGTTCTGTTCGTTATCTATCTATCTATCTATGTGGTTCTGTTCGTTATCTATCTATCTATCTATGTGGTTCTGTTCGTTATCTATCTATCTATCTATGTGGTTCTGTTCGTTATCTATCTATCTATCTATGTGGTTCTGTTCGTTATCTATCTATGTGGTTCTGTTCGTTATCTATCTATCTATCTATCTGGTTCTGTTCGTTATCTATCTATCTATCTATCTGGTTCTGTTCGTTATCTATCTATCTATCTGGTTCTGTTCGTTATCTATCTATCTATCTATCTATCTATCTATCTAAGCATGCTCCTATGTATCTCTATCTATCGAAGTATTCTCTTAACTCACTCTCTCTCTCTCTCTCTCTCTCATATATATATATGTGTGTGTGTGTGTGTGTGTGTGCACATTTCATTGAATACAACAGACAAGGTGCTTTTATTTCGCTTTTTATACAATTTCTCATGCGATCTAATAATGTTTTCTTTTCAGATGATAAATTATATAAAAACTTGTTAACAACACTAATATAATAGCATCATTTACATGCAAAAAACGTTAAAAATAACGGAAGCCTTATTAATAAAAACAAAAAAAAACAACACTTCATAATATTAACTTTGAACATGGACACAATATTTTGATCGTGTTTTGAAAAATGAAAGCATTTTATAAAACATACATACAACAAACTATTTCTTATTTAACAGTTAAAATATTTAATCCTTGAAAATGGCGAAATGTATAGCCGAAAGCGCTCGGATAAAAAGCACATTCGGACAGATTTTATATAATTTATTATCCGAAAAGAAAAAAAATTATTAGATCGCATGAGAAATTGTCTAAAAAACTAAATAAAAGCACCTTGTCTGTCGTATTCAGTGAAATGTGCATGAAAGAAGGATTGCTGCCTAAATACACACACACACACACATACACACACACACATATCTATCTATCTATCTATCTATCTATATATATATATATATATATATATATATATATATATATATATATATATATATTTGTGTGTACATGTCGACCTGTTCATTATCTATCTATCTCTGTAATGCTTGTTCCGTTACACAATTCTTGCTCAGTCGTGTTCTTTTTATTAAATTTAACTTGCGATTTTTTAGTTGAATACACATAGAATGTCATCAGTTACATACACTTAGATTTCATATGACACGACGTGTCACATTGTCTGCTTTCTTACTATGTCATTTTCGATTCTTTCATAATATGAAGAAAAAAATCGGAACAACTAAATATGATTTCCTGTAAATAACGAAATTCTATACCGTATCATTTTAATTTTTTCCATATAGAATTCAGATTATTGAGAAATGAAATTCACCGCTTTTAATGGCCTTGACCTACCAAACCTGATCTCTAATTCATTAGTTTCATTCATTTTTTTTCTTATTTGAGCAGGTACTGAAAAGTTATCAACCCGACAAGGAAGCCCTGAAGAAAATTTAAAAAAACAAAAACTTCAAAATAAAATGTTTAGTCACTTGGCCAGAAGTTGGGGAGTGGGTCGAGCCAAAAACTGTTCACTAACCCCCCCCCTACCCCGTACAATATTTTTATTTCTTATCCAAATAAACTCTTTTATACTAAACAGATTTTATTTTCGTTCTTTGATTTTTTATAAATCTTTGAATAAATTTCAACGGGAAAAATTCCTCGCATCTGTACTGGCACGAAAATTCTATTAACTCACTCGTCTCGTTTTATACAATAGGAGTTCTGAAAAGTTCTCAGCCTGACCAAAAATTAAAACTAACGTTTGTTAAGATTTTGAGAAGTGGGTCATGCTAAGAACTTTTCATAAGTGATGGAAGATTCCATTGTAGATCTATGATTATTATATTAATCTCGAAAGCCATTGCTCGTGATTGGAATCATCACTGGCTGTCCTTGCCATAGCAAATTTTGTTATAAACCGGACAGGATAAATATCTACAAAGCGAACGATTTTTTCAGATGGTCAATAAAAGAATATAAACAAAAAGTCAAATGAATGCATTGATCATGAATTTTTGCCATTGTAATAAGATTCTTTTTCTTGTGGTAAATAGAAAATTGTTTCCTTTAATAACAAGTTCTGTTGATTTTCTTTCTTTATGTTATTCTTTCAAAATTCTTTCATATTGAAGAGACAATGAAAAAAGCAAATTCGAACATTTGAAAAGTTTAACCTGCTACACCGCAATTTTGTTGATCATAAAATATAGGCGGAACCTTTTTACAATCATTAAAAGAAATCTGTCAAAGATAGAAACTGATTATACATATTGTCTCCTAGAGTCAAGAAAAAATATGAAAAAATCTCATTCAATCGCAAAATCTGTCAAAGAAAATGCCATATAATTTAATGTTAGTCTACAGAATCGATTCTGCTTTTGCTTTCTGTTAAATAAACGCAAATACTTGACCGTTAGCAGCTTTGAAAATGATACAGAAAAAAATCATGCCTACTCTAGTTGATAAAACATCTCGCATTCAGCCTGGGTGATTTTAATGTGTGACACGATTTCAGTACTTTATCGATAAGCGACTTTTATCAATTGATTAAAAATACTGTATTGATTGTGCGAGCAAATTGTACGAAAAGCATCACCTAGCGAATATACATATCGATTTCCAACTTGAATATCCAGCAATTAAACTTAACAAAACACAGCTTTAAACATAAAAGAGAAAAATGTTTTAAAATACATTAAAAGAAAATAGTCATTAATTTTTCAAATTGACTTTACTTTTAACGATTAATTTCAAAAGCTACAACTTAATTTCTCTGCGATACTATAACACACACATAGCTATATATGTAATTTAAATAAAATGGACGTCATTATTTACCTTTAAGACTGTTTCGGCCAAAACTTTTTCAAAAGATAATCGTTGACGAAACAAGAAACAATCGAAAACGCATTAATAAAGATTTAATTGTAAATAAATTAAGGACTAAAAAATTTGCCGATTATGATTGTTGGGAATATGGATTATCTCCCCTTTGATAATCCAAGCTATAAAAGTTGTACATTTCCGCTTGTCAAGTAGACGATACGAGTAGTAAGATTCTTAATTGAATAAAAGATTACTAGACAGAATCTCTTGTCCTGTTTTCATTACAATTTATTCAATTAAGAATCTTACTACTCGTCTACTTGACAAGCGGAAATGTACAGCTTTTATAGCGTGGATTATCAAAGGGGAGATAATCAATATTCACAACAATGATGAATTTTTTCCATCTTCCACTGTGTTCGCTCGGTTCGCCATCTCCGAGTCGTTGAGGCTGTTTAAATTCACTTTCAACAGCCGAGCTTATGTAAACAAAAGAAACATTTATTCGTTCCTTACATTTGATCGAATGATTGTGAGAGACATTTTGCCATTTTATACTCTTTGGAACTTCCCAATTTTTTAGTCATTAATTTATTTACAATAAATTCTATTTTAATCGCGTTCCAACTTTTCCTCTTCATTTGTTATTTATTATTAATCCGTCTTCGATTGTGTTTTTTATTTCGACAACGATTACCTTTTGAAAAAGTGTACTTATAGAAAAAGAAAATAGATCTAAATAAAATGGACGTTTTTTTTACCTTTAGGACCGTTTCGGCCAACGCTTTTTCAAAAGGTAATCGTTGTCGAAGTAAGAATATATATATATATATATATATATATATATATATATATATATATATATATATATATATATATATATATATATATATATATATATATATATATATATATATATATATATATATATATGTGTGTGTGTGTGTGTGTGTGTAATTTCGCAAATCAGGATTTCTGCGTTCGATTCTCACTGATGTCTAATAGTTGTAACATTGTGCAAAAACTAAGCTTGATAAGAATCAAATTATTTTTTCTGTAGAAAACAATCAGGCTAGTTTTATATCTCAAGTTCAAAACTAAAATTGTTATTTAATTATTCCAGGTTGCACAGCTATTTTTTTGCCAACAGGCGATTTCAATATAATATTGTTCTGCAGACAAAATCGCAGATTCTTGTTTTATTGCTTTAAAATTATTCGTGAAAATGAATAAAAAATCTCACCCGTGCAAAAATTACTACAGTTGATAAACATGTGGATGGTATATCCATATGTAATAAGCATAAATAGTTCTAGCAACAAAAGATAAAACCAAAATATTGAAATCTAACGTTTTAAAAATAAATTTATTACACTTGATTATTTTCAATACATCCGCACTTTGTTCGTAACGGATTTCATATCAGCAGACGCTTATATATACTGCGAGATTTTTAAGATTATTTAAAGAAATATCATTAAACTATATTAAAATATTTTTAATATAGTTTAATATTAATATATTTTTTCGTTAATATTTTCATCAATGTTTATTTCCCCTTGTATCGCGAACGCTAAATTTCGTATTCCATTTACTTCGAAGTAGCTGTCATTAACAGATGTCTATGAATTAATCTGTATTCTACACTTTGGATTCTGTCTGTTGCAAGACTCTCTTTGCAAAGATGGTATTTGGTGATTATGAGACAAAGAATTTATGTTTCCAAATTCAAGAGAGTTATCCATAAATCATTTTCTCGCCTCGTTCTCTTTTTACTGAAAAGTCAAGCATTTATATGACGTGACTTAAAATTTGTCAACTTTTATTTTATTCTCCCCTGTTGGAAATGTCGACTTCCTGTGGCGAAGGTTTTCTCAGCGATTTAAGATGGCGCCACTAGATTCATTTAGTTGCTTTGGACAGCGTAACGACAGACTGAAACTAAAAATGAGAAAGTGTTGTTTTTTTTCTCGATATTTATTGTTCTTTTTAAAGCATTTCAAAAGAATTAGTTATCCCTTTACTTTCAGAAAACAGTAATT
>OZ038476.1:2989607-3002107 GCA_964036315.1 Acanthosepion esculentum
TAAGGTTTCTTTTAAACAAATCTTTATGCTGGTGAGTCCCAAAATAGAACGAATCGGTCGTCCAGTGCTTTATGCATTCTGTTGAGGTTTCTTCTAGACTATAATGATTTGCCCAAATCCCCAAAATTCTATTATATATATATATATATATATATATATATATATATATATATATATATATATATATATATATATATATATGCACTTTAAAAATCAAGAAGTCAGTTGAATCCGCTACTTGGTTTCAGCATTACGGTATCCTCAGGTGATTTTTAAACCAGAAATCTGAAGTCTTAAGTCTTTGCTTAGATATCAGAAATTTTTTAAATGCATATGAGGCTAGATAAAAAAAGTGATTTAAACCCCCGTCAATACATTTCAAATACCCTTGGTTTTCTTCTTTTCCCCTTTCTTTTTTTTCTCCTTCCTTCTTCACATCCCTTTCTATTACACCCAACGTTGTGCGTTTATTTTTGAAAATAATAATATAGCGTTCTTTAGTTGATTTTTTTTTAATAAAAAAGCGTTAGGCGTTCATTTGATAAAAAACTCTCCTGAGGAGACCGTAAGGTTGAAACCAAGGTAGCGGATTCAACTGACCTCCTGATTTTTAAAGTTAAAAGCTCTACATGTTATTTTTACTTTTGTTTTTTACACGTGTATTGAGGACATTTTAATACTGCTGCTTCCTGGTCTGATTCAACTCTGACCATTAAACTTATATCTATATATCTATATATATATATATATATATATATATATATATATATATATATATATATTTATATATATATCGAAAAGAGAATAACTGCAAATTCAGCAAATGAGATTTTCTATGAACATATTAATTTCTATAATAAAGCTCTAAAAGATAGTGGCTACAAAAGCCCAAAACTAACTTACATAAAAATGAAACTGGAAAGAATTGAAAAAACAGAAGTAGAAAAATAATTTGGTATACACTCCCATACAACCAAATGGTAAAGAACAAATTAGGACAAAAATTCCTTGCATTAATCGTTAAACATTTTCCTAAAGATAGTAAATTCAGTACTATTTTCAATAAAAAAATTCAGTTGTACTGAAAACATAGAGAAGATTATTAAGAAAAATAATGCTAATATTTTGAATAAACACTTAAACCATGACCATAGAAATTTAGACAGTATAAAAATAAAAAGAGATGAAGATAAACAAAAATTATGTAACTGCAGAAATCCTCATAACTCTCCTCTTAATAATAAATGTTGCACTGAATCATTACTCTACCAATGCAATATCTCATCTATTGAGGATTCAAACAAGGTAAAATCTACTTTGCATGCCCAAGACATGAATTCAAAAGGCGTTTTAACATCAAAGTTCTTTTAGAATAAATAAATACCGAAATCAGACGTCCCTATCTGAATATTTCTGGCACTTAAAAGAAACCAAGACACATACTGTGAAATGGGAATTAATAAAAAAAAACAAAAAAAACTATAATATGGAGATCATTAAATGACCCATGTCCTTTGTGCATACATGAGAAATTATACATTACTAGGTTTATAAAAAATAAAAATTTACTTAATCAACGATATGAAATAGCTAATCTTTGCCGACATTGTCAAAGTTTTCCCTTAAATAATGTATTAAAAAAACTGAAACATACATATTTATATTCGATATTAATAATAATTTTTAAATAATTTAAGTAATTCTATTGCATTTATTTTATTTTTTTTTAAAGAAGTATAGTCTATTAGTAATTAAAATGAATAATAATATTTTAAGATTGTAGTTCAATACGACGTATTTATATACAAACAATTCTTTTAGAAAAAAAAATCTTTATGTACAAATTTAACGACGAAACAAAATAGCCGAAAGACTTTTTGTCGTTGATTAAGACCAGACGACATGCGTTGAACGGATGTCATCATTCGTTGAAAAAGGCACCCCTACCTGACCTTAACTTAACCTCTTTTCGAAAGTAACTCATATTTTGATACATTAGTTGTCAATGAAAATGAATACCCTACCACCACTTGTTAAAATTATTGGATTTCCACGTATCTTTATAAACTAAAATTATGAATGTATGTGCTCAGTAAATTTCAAAATAAATTATTCCAAAATTCGCTTGACCGACCGATAGGACCGGTAATTGAAATTTATCTCAGCGTAAACGATTATTTGTTTGTTTTGAACTCGATAAGTTGTTTAATTTTTACGTTTTCTTTACTGACTGTTCTTTTTTCTTTTTTTCACTCCCTCTCATTTTACTTTATCTATTTTTGTTTCTTTTTCTTTTATTATTCTTTTATTTATATTCCTTTTTAAATTTCTGTAATCCGCCCCATAGTTTTTCTTTGTTTTTACGTGTTTATTTTTTCTTACGTTCTTTATTTGTTTATTACGTGTTAATTTGTTTCCTGTTTTTCTTTTTGAATATCTTTTAAGTTTTCTCTCGTTTATCGTTCTGTGTTAACTTTTCACGTTTTTTTTTGTTATTGTTCGTGTTTCGTTCGTTTTTAGGCCGAACTTTATTTTAACGGCAGCCATTTTGAAAAAAAATGTTAATTTTTAATTTTTACGTATTCATTGTTTCGTATTTTTTTGTAGCTTAAGTTTTTTTAAACTAGTTTATTGTTGTTAAACGTTCTTTTTTGTCTATATTACTGTATTTATTTGTTCTTTGCTCGTATAACCTTTCTTTTTCTGTTTAAAAGTTATTGTGACTTTTATTTGTTTTATCTTTGTTTTTATCGTTTATTTTTTCTCATCGTTCTTTTACGTAATTTTTTGTACGTTTTTATGTATTCTTTTTGTCTGTTTAATTGTGTTGTCTCACTTTTTAGGCGAACCTTGTTTATTTAAGCTTTATTTAATACTGTCTATTTTGTCATTTCTATTTTGTTAAGTTTAATTGTCTATTGTTTATTTTTCTCTTCCAAACGTCCCTTCCCTTTCTTTTACAAAAAAAGTCTTTTGATATAGAATATCAATATGGCTGACAAAGTTACGTCAGCAAAAAAATAACCTTTTCGGGTCAAAGAAAAACCCTCTGGATAAAGATAAAAAGATTAATGATGACGACATTAATGATCAACAGACAAAAAGTATGTTGGCCGAGCATAACCAAAATTCGGAGAATAGTCAAAATATTACTGACCAGGAAAAAAGTAAAGACAACAGTATGGTGTCCAATAATACCAATATTGCGGTGGATACCAATGTTAAGAATGCAAAGAAAAGTATGGTGGCCTAAAAAGGCCAAAATTTAAAGGAAAAATTGCTGAAGAACTCAACGAAGAAAAGGCCAACAATGACGTAAATGAAGAGGTGGGGGAGACGCCCTCTTGCTGGAATCTTGTGACGAAAGATGGGTTCTTGGCTATTCCCGTTGAACTGCAGAAGGTTGATAAAAGAATTATGTCGTTCTTTGTGGTGGACAAGCTTTCGCGCAAAATTTGTCGCTTCGCAAAAGACACGGTAATTAAAACATTGATGTCTCTGGGAGTGAAGCCCCAAAGAGTCATTAAAGACAAAGGATACTTCATGTGGGATGTATTGTTACCCACGCCTGCAAACTGTGAAGACATGTCCAATCGAGACCTCATACTAAGAACTGAATATGAGGGCAGGACCAAAGTACCAATATTTGAGGTCTCTCCTCAGATCGTTGGTGAGCACTTGGCAGCTTATTTTTCCCCGTTTGGACAGTTACTTGCAGCTTTATCTGACGATTTGACTGAGGGATGGAGTTTCGAAATTATGATTGATCGGCAGGCCTTCATCTCCATCCCCAACTGCCTAGATGTAGAGGGCAAGAAAATGCCAGTCATTGTGACTAGCTGTAAACCAACATGCTGGAAGTGCGGAGAGACCAGTCACCTCTCTTCTTCCTGCCCAGAGAAAAAGACCCCTGGAAATCTGGCCCCCGCCGACGCAAATACCCCTCCGGTTGAGTCTGTTGTTTCCGTCTCGCCTGTAATGAGCATGCCAGCGACCAGGACCTGTGTGGTAAAATCCCCGGTCGGGTCCGTCTCAAAGCCCCCATTCCCTGAAAAGCCTTTGCCTACCGCTTGTGCGGTCGCGGAGAAGGGAGAGGGGGAATGGCAGGTCGTTGGTAGGGCTAGAGGGAAGCTCCAGGCAGCGGGACCTCGTTCCACTAAAGTCCTTACGGAAAAAGACACACACGGTCCCACTCCCTCTACCAGTTCCAAGAGCGACTCCCCGACCAGCTATACTGACCACTAACACTGAGGCATCACTTACCTGGCTGGTGATTTGAGGGACCCTCTGGGTCGCCAAAAGACTATGTTCGGCGGGTTTGCCAAGGTCGCCAAACTGCGTTCGCTGCAGCGGGGAGGTGGAGACCCTAAGTCACGCCTTTTTTCATTGTAGTGTCGTAGCTCCGTTGTGCAAGTTTGTCGAGGGCATTATGGTTCGTGTGCTGCGCGGAAAGTTCTTTGTCCACGAGGCCAGTTCCGTCTGTAGCAATATAGTACCGCCGTTGACTAAGGCTCAGCACTATATGTTCCTTTGCTTACTGGGTGTTATGTGAGTCGTGATATGAACGACGCGACAGGAAGAATTCCATGGGGTCGAGAAGTTTACCTCTTCCCAACTGATCCTGTTCTTTAAGCATCACCTTAAAGTCAAGATCAGGAGGGAAAGGAAACGACTCCATCCATTGGAAATTGGCGAACGGTGGCTGAGTCTTGCGCGTCTTTGCCGAGTAAAAGGTGCTGACTTAGAGTGTCATTTTGATGCCGGTTAGGTATTAAGGATATTTTGATTGCTGGGTTGAACATTGGCAACCCTTCCCGTGTATAAGTTAGTGTAGGAGTTTTTGTTTTAGATTTTTTTTCTCTTTTTTTCAAGTTAACTTAGCAAGGTTATGTATGCTCATTGGTCCCTTTTATTTCTGGAAATATTTTTTTTCTTTTGGTTTAATTCCCAATCCCTCCCGTCTTTAGGTGGATAGTGATGTCAGTTCTCCGGTGGGTGCGGAGTGTCTTTCGTTTCGGATGTGACTTTCGTAACTATTTTTCTGTATGAATGAGTGTGTGTTTGAGTGAGTGCATAGGATGTATGGATTTTTTATATTTTTTTTCAAGTCCCACATTGATTTCGTCCAGTGAACTGATGTTACTACCACAGTTAGGGCTTGTGGGTTTGTTTGTTTTTTATTACTAACAAAAATTTTGTTTAGTTTCTTGTATATAGTTTTGTACACATTTGTAAATACTCATTGGAGCTTTTAGATTTTTAAATTGTTAGTTTTATTCCCTCTCCCACCACAGACAATGAATTGTATATATGGGGACTAGTTAGGACTTCATAGAGTTTCTGAGGCATTATGGTGGATGAGGTAAGAAAGGTAAGTAAGAATGCATTGTTTTGGTGAAAGGAATATTATTTATATGTTTGGGTCAGTGTTTGTGGTTAGCTAAGCTTAATGATAAGACTGAAGAAGACTATCCTTTTCCCCATTCCTCCTTTTGGCCTTGTGCCGCATTTATATAATTCCCGTACAATAAATAATATTCCAAAATTCGCTTGAAAATGAAGCCGGACTAGGGATTTTAATTTAATTCTATAATTGAATTTGAAGTTTTTAGTTTCTGTTTTTGAAACATGGTAATTCCTGTGTAGGGATGGAACCATATTTTTAAATCAGTAAATTTATAATATTTATCCTCTGTAACTTTTCACTGAGCAGTTTTGTAAAAATAAAAATAATTAATAAAAACACCGGATTATATATTTTACTCTCTTTAGAACAGTTGGTAGGGTGTTCGCTTGACAACCTAACTGTCAGGGTTTCAATTCTCGGTAGTGGATGCGCACTGCTGATGAGTCCCAAATATAGGACGAAACGGCCGTCCAGTGCTTTCTGCATTCTGTTGAGGTTTCAGACTCGATGAATTACTTAATTATATTTATCAAATCCTCCTAATAATTTCTATCATTTCTGTATCATTGCTTGAACCGGCTTCTAATGCTCCTGTTGGCGCGGCTTGGTGATAGTAGTCGTGTCTCCCGGGGACACAGTCCTATGGTTAGAGAGAATCTCAGTTGGGTTCCACCACGGAATTTGTGAGTGATCGGCGCTATATTGAGTCTGATTTGCTACCACTTCGTCACTGAGGCCCGTAGAACAGTTGGTAGGGTGTTCGCTTGACAACCTAACTGTCATGGGTTTCAATTCTCGGTAGTGAATGCGCACTGCTGTTGAGTCCCACATATATATATATATATATATATATATATATATATATATATATATATATATATATAATGCTGTCTTCATCCGTCTCCTATGATGAAATCGACAGCCATCCTTCTATAACAGATCAATATTAATTGGCATCTATCGATACTCTTTTCCAGACGGTGTGTGGTGAAGGCAAATATGTTATAATCTGAATAAATCATAGGAGAAACCATTTTGCACTTTTAGTGGTAATGTCTCTTCCAAGGAAGGGAACACATGTCCTGTTTACCTTACAACCAGGAAAAACCTATGTTGATAAATAATGTAGTAGACATCGTTTTCATTGCTAAACGTATGTATTGCTATTTTTACAACAATTTTTCCAGTCATTCACTTAACTTTATAAAGCCGACAACCTTGCTTGCCTTTTAATCTTCAATCTAGAACTCTACCAGTGGAAAATATTGGTGACCCTTTTTACTAAGAATCTTATCTGGAATTCATCAACTAAACATCACGTGTTCGATTATCATTTCCTAAAATAGAAAAATGGAACAATGTATTTGCAGTCAAGTTGCTTTTTGTTTCCTTTAGCAAATCCACTACGGCTTTTTCTTACTGATATTTATTATCAACTTAAGACGAGTAGCGTTAACAAGACAAAAGCTTAACTGTATTCAGAGGAGTATTTAAGAGGTTTAAAAGCGAAACTAAAAACGAAATTTCAAAATAGATCCGCAACTAATTCATTGCCCCCCACCCCGGATGAAGTCCAAGCAATCATCGAACACTTGAAACGATTTATGACATTTTTCTACTTTTAGCAGAAAAAAAGGGAATCAGGACAGAATTTCATGAAGCCAATTATTTTTTTCCATTAAATTTTTAACAAGTTGCTAAATTAAATTGTTTAGTTGTCGATGTGGAGCATGGAGAAAAATATTTGGAACGACTGATTTAGTAGAATCTAGCGCACTACTTAAATGCGATATGGAAAAATGCTTTAGAAATCTAATTGAAAGATTAAGGCAATCCGTTTTTTCTACCCTCCGCCACATTTGGCTTCTTTTTTTTTCTTACTAATATACAATATAATATAACTAATCTAAGTCCGGTAAATATCAAAATAAGAAAAATGCTTCTGATATCATTCTGTCTGCGACTAAACTAAACCACGATATTTGTTCACAAACCAAGTGTATATATTTTATTATTCAACGAGTAAAAGGGAAAACTAGAAGTCAGGCGATTTCAAATAAATAAGATTTCTTACCATTTAGCAAAACGATAACCAACTCTTTTATTTGGTGCAAAAGAAAATCTGACATTTCTATTATTTTTCACTAAATTCTTTTTGCAAAATTGATTTTCAAGAGAAAAACTGCAGATTTGTCATCACAATTTCTATTAGTTAAAGTATTTAAGTTATTTAACTCCTAAAATATGAATTAAGGAGAAAAATAGTCACAAAGATTGAAAGTAATTCCGACAAATATGATATTAGTTAATCAATATTTAAAGAACAAATTCAGATTTGGAAATATTTCGGTGCAAAGCAACTAATCGGAGTATCTACAAGATGACTGTTAAGCTTGAGTGAGTCTGGCACACCGGGAGATGAAATTAGAAAGACCTACATTGAAAACATTCTCGCGTTTTACCAGGACTCGAACAACAAGGACAGAAGAAATAGTAAACTATACCAGCTTTGAAGAAAACTAAACTATTTTCCTATTGGAGAGCAGCTGTCATTGTGACCGCGTTTCAGTGAATGTGACATATCGTAAACCGATCTGTGACTTTTCGAGACTTGTTTATGTCGTTACAGGTTCGAGAGAAGAGTACTGACAATAAATATTGTTCTTAGAATTGTCTTTTGAATATTTTTTTGGCTTTCTTGAAGGGTCAAATAGAATTAATTATCAACAGATCTGTATATGCAAAATGAATACACAAATTCACATAAGAAAATGTCAAAACATTTGATAAAAATGTATCGTAATTTTTGTTTTGGTTTTATTCGTCTTCCTTTCAACCAACCTTTTAAAGGGTGAGACAATTCTTTCCTTCAAAATCTAATTTCTAAAACAAATCGTTTGTTTTAATTCTCGCAGTAATATTTTTGTTTTCAAACTAACTTTAATTCTAAATCAATACAATGAAAGGAAATGCTGTGTCGTCTGCTTTCTTTGCGAATTGATATTTTTATATGCTGAACTCAGAAAGGAAGTTCTTTGTTTTTTTTAGATATTGTTTTCTTAGTTCGTTTTAAATGACACTTTGCTCGCTTATTGCAAAATTAGCAAACTACCGAGTCTCGCGGCAGTGAACTATTTTAGTTATTGCTTTTTCGTAAGTTTACGTAAACATTTTTAAACTGTCTTTGTTGTTGCTTTGTTTTCTACAGGCACTCTCTCGTGAATGTCAAAGTTCATTGTATGGTGTTTTCATTTTTTTTTTAATTTGGTTTTTAACTGATAATAAATAATGCTTGATTTCTCTTCAGTATTTTTGAATCTTTGAAGGAATCGGACCAATCTTCTCTATTGTTGAAAATACACTCGTAAAGGGGTGGATTAAATAGACCAGCCACTATTAAAGTAGCAATCAGATATTGGAAACTATATTTAAAGAATTATTTTATTTTTTAACTCGTCCAGAACTGAGTCTTATCCAACATGATTTGAAAATAATTAATACTGGCTGTTATATTTGATATCTCTAAATCTGACACAAGACTTCAGTATTTGAGCACTCAGTGAGAAACAAACTCGCTATGCTACTAGTAGCCTGCAAGACTATCTTACGAAACTATTTCTCTATGACAGAAATAAATACTGCTTATAGTAGATATTTCCTAAGGTTAGCTAAAAGGAATTGCCGCGCACCACTCACTGGGGATCGTGTCGGTCATTCTTCCAAGTTGAAATAAGCTGCCTTCAAAACATTCATTAAAAAAAAACTAGGTACGACTATCCCATTGATCACCGAAGTGTTGGCAATAAGTAACTAACCCGCTAAGCATAGCTTATTCTGGCACAAGGCCATAAGATTAGAGCACTCTTTGAGGATCGAAATCACTAGAATAGTGCATAGTCGATCAAGTTAAGTTCACTTATCATTGTTTCACACGGCGTCTACAAGATGAGTTATGACACCTGATTTGTCATTAAGTTATTAAAACATGCCATCAAAAATCAGATAATAATTTTAATCTGCGCTCCAAGGAAATACATTAGTTTATTGGGCCGTCTGGAACGCATTCTCTAAATTTCCCAAAATACAGTTTTAAAATATGTGGATAAATTCGTAGATCAGGTAGCTTTTTATAATCGTTCTTAGTTCTCGCAGCAATATTTCTGCTTTCGAACTTTTGAATTCTAACGTAAATTAGATTGATTAATTCATTTACTTTTTACGGCTTATCAACCTTTTGCAAATTATTTAAAGCCAGAAAATATTTTTAGAGTGTAAGAATTTTGAGCTGGTAATAATTATTTACGAATAAAAGTCCTAGTAATTAACCTATAACTGGGGTGGGGGGAAGAAGTGGCGCATTCATACCTTTCCCAAGGGTATTTGCTCGTAAGTAAATGTAATGAACCCAACTGGAAGCCGAGTTCCAATTCCAAGCCCTCATACATTACACCATGCGTACTTCCAAGCTTACAGTATCTGGTATTCCCAAATGATTGCCCATCTCGGTATTGACCACGTTCGACGTTGCTTAACTTCGGTGATCGTATGAGAAACATCGTTTCAACGTGACATAGCTGCAAGCCTAAAATTAATTAGAAGTTAGCAAAGACGAAAACCAAGTAAAAAGAAATGGATGGACCGAACGTGTGAGCAACGATGAAGCTTTAGAGAAAATGGAAACAAAAGGACCGAGTGATGAGAGGACAGAGTATAAGAGAGCAAAAAAAGACAAAAAAGAGCTACAATGGACAGGAAATTGCCGAGAACCATGATAGGCAACGTCCTGAAAGGGCACGGCACATAAAAGAACACAGTTTGACAAAAGAACAATTAAATATATTTGGATGTTAATCGGGTGTAAGAATAAAAAGTACTAAATGATTAGAAAAAAATAGAAACGTTTTTAAAAGAGACTTGCTGCTTTTAATATTATGTTTATTTTTTATTTGTGAAATAGGGAAATGTTCTGTAACTCCTGACACATGTGAAAATGTTTCACGTGCCGTTCACATACCGAGAAAAATGCAAAGAGATACGATCGCCCCTCCGAAAGTAATGACCTTTAAGACGTTCAGGGGGCAGATGCTGGTAGCATTGTAGCCAGAACAGAACAACTTCCGCCGATAAGCCAACATTTTATTTATTCAATTACTTATTATTGTTTTGTTACGGTTAAGTGGGAAAATGGTGTATTACATGAAATTATATACGAAGCAGAAATGTGTCAATGAATTTCTCCATACTGGAAAAATTGCACCCACTGACATCTATCGATACTTTCTAGACGTTTACGGAAGTCAAACAATGGATACGAGCATAGGCTGTAAGTGATACGTTTCAGCAGTGGCTGTAGTGAATTGCGTGATCGGGGCAGCCCTGCACGGTTGTCAACCTATGAAATGAAGAGTGCAGAGCCAGTGGCGCTGTCTGCTGAAAACTTGTTCTATCCAACAGAATAATTGGGTTCCTGTAGCTGATGTAGTTTCAAAGGATATATATATATATATATATATATATATATATATATATATATATATATATTACTTTCGGAGCATTCCTAATATTCTTAATAATATTAGCGGTTATTTACAAGTTAAGAGCCGCGATTATTTTTTTTTAATTTTAAATTTCTTAACTTATTAATATATATTAATAAGTTAAGAAATTTAAAAAAATAATCGCGACTCTTAACTTCTAAGTAATCGCTATTATTATTATTATTATTAATTAATTAATTCGAAAAGGTTCCGATAGACTCATTGATAGGATCCCTGTAGCCCATGCCTTAAACAAATACAAAAAATTGTACACATTACGAAGAGCTTTGTCTATGTAAAATGTTCAATGAAAAATACATGAAGCCTTTTCTGACCTTAGGTCTCTGGCTGGGACCCAGAAGGAAATGTTTATGCCACAGAAATCCAAGGCAATAATAATAATAATAATTTATATTATAGTTATCTAATATTCTATATAATACTATTATTTTATTACGTTTTAGTAGTTAATATTATTGCATTAGAAGTCGTAGTAATAGTAGCAGTATTTGTTGCTGTTACTGACAGTGGCATAGCGTGGGCGTAGTACTAAATTCGTAGTAATAAATAAATAAGCCAACGCGCCCTTTCCCTCGCACTGTACGATAGTAAATATGGACTGAAATTAGTCCAAAAGTCCAGGATCTACAATGAATCAAAAGAGATCGAATAACATAGCAATTGAGACGGAATTCAAACTAGATTTCATTATTGTTATTGACATAAATTGAAACAAACTGGTTAAAAACAATACATGCGCTTTCGGGTGGCGGGGGTTTCAAAACTCTGTGGGTGGAGGGAATTGATAACAGGTTAGATGACGCAAGACTTTTGCCACTGGCGTTGTCGACCCATCAGATGCCTCTGATTATGGATTTACGATTTTATTTAATTTTCCTACAAGGAATTCTATTGAGAATCTACTGGCCGGAAGTCTTCTTAATGTTCTCAGTATTCTTACAGGCTTTACTTCTTCAGATTTCTTATTGATCCAATTCTTTTAAGGTCTTTGGAACCATTCCAGGTGCTCCATTAATCATGGAAAAATCATCACACACCTCCATCTTGTCCTTCTTTTTAGTTCGCTGATAAAATCTTTGATATTTATCATTCTTTCTCGGTTCCACTTTGCCATCTGCAAAAAACAACGACATCAGACCTTGATAATGCTTGTTTTTGCTGCCAATGAACAGATCCTATCTACTGGCCTGGGTTGAGTTATCTGTTTGAATTCTAAAAGAATTTCAGTTATTTCCGATCTCTCTGTTTTTTATTTACTTTTTACACTTTACAGGCAAATTAATTTTCCAATATTGAATTACCATCTCTACCTTGTCTAGTCTTTTCTATTCTAACTTGAATGCATTTAGTTCCAGTACACTTGCTTAAATTGCGTATTACTAATGATCTTGTTTCGTTTTTCTCATGCCCTTCACCCAACCATTTCCAGGTCATTTTATCTGCTATTCCTTTTGTCGGTTCAATTCTCTAAAGGTTCCACTTTTCTTTTTGTTTTCTCAGTTTTTTAGTTTTCTAATCGGATAAATATTGTTCTT
>OZ038476.1:3007107-3029607 GCA_964036315.1 Acanthosepion esculentum
TATTTGACCAGCAATCATGTCGACTATAGTTATTATGTGAGAAGAAAAAAAAACAACTGAAAAAGATTATCACCTCTTCTATTTCCCTTACTCCTCCTACTTCTCTTTTAACTTCCTCTCCTCTGCTCACCCACTTCCTGATGCGGAATGTGCCCATTGAGAAAATGGCGTCAAGTACAGACCGAAATGCAAAGAAAAGTGATTAATTATTAGATATTGCTTGGGATGCTTAAAACAAAACAACAAAAAAAACTACGTGTCAGGAGAGGCGGCCAATGAGATGTAAACTGTTTTGGGCTCTTTAAGAAAACCAAGTTACAATGAAAGTGAGAATCAAAATTCGATTCTGACTTGCATGATTAAAACTTTGTACAACAAGACAAGGATAAAACGTGAAGGATCAAAACATCTTTAAACAAAAACGGTTTAATTGATAAACAAGAGAAAGATTCATATTTGCGAATAAAAATTAAAAAATATACACAATATATATATATATGTGTGTGTGTGTGTGTGTGTGTGTGTGTGTGTGTGTGTGTGTGTGTGTGTGTGTGGTTTACGAAAATCTAGGTAATCCGTATGGGTAGACCCAAGGAGGATAAAATTCAGAGAGCTCAATGTAAATCAGAGCTAATAATTTAAATAAAATCTGATGATCCGCGGTCCTTTAAAAGGGCTGTGGTGAAATAATTTATTATATGGAACCTTAAAGTGGTCTGTTTATATATATATATATATACACTTAAATATTTGTATCTATAAAAAGAATGTATAAACATAAAAATATCTTAAAATAATTGTCGGACTTTGTCCATTTTCATAATATATAAATATTTTTAACGTTCTTTTTATAGATACAAGTATTTAAGCAAATGCTCTGTTTATAATAAACAGTATTAAATAACATTTACAGGCCTGAATGTCCGAGAAATTTTCATAGAAAATGTTCGTCCTCCGACAGGAATCGAACCTGTATCCTATACGAAACCGTCATTTAGCAAGGTCGATTTTACTATCTTTAAACTTAAAAATCTTCCATGAAATGACGGTTCCGTATAGGATACAGGTTCGATTCCTGTCGGAGAACGAAAATTTTGTATGGTGCCAGATTGTAATCATTAGATTCCCAGTTTGGATAAAACTCGCTATTGAAGAGATACTCGATTGTCCACCAGTTCTTCACACTGAATAGGTCCTAATAATAACGATATTTAAAGTCGGTTTGAAAAATACAAAGGAATGAAATTCTGAACGAAATTTCAAAGATGTCATTAATGTGCCTGTACTGATAAATCGTTAGTTTTCTTAAGGTCTCGGAGGTATAAAATGCAGCCTGTTAAATCCGCCAGTAGACGAGTAATCAGAGTAAAGTGCAATAAAGCATTGGTATAAGTTGATTCACTAGATTTGTTTTTACTATAAATCTCTCGTTACATTAAAAAAAGTTGATGCTTTTCAAAAGAGACATTTGTTAAATAAAAACTGGACTTGTTTTTTTGTCATATAAAGAAATCATCGGAATTTAAGTTAATGGTTGAAAAGGCACACCTACCTCATTAACAACTTTGTCTTTCAATCTTTTCCAAAGTTAGTTCGATCTTCATTTGGTCCCCTGTTACTGTGACCTTGTACCAGACTATGATTAGGAATGATAAAATGTTCTGCTTAATAGTCGAGTTTATTGCGAATTTCCCAGAATTGTCATAAAGGGAATGCCATGTAAAAGGAAAACCATATTTGAAGGAAGTTTTTAGAAAAATTACTTAACCCCTTCCCTGCCAATTGTTCTGGGAAAAACGTTTCATTTTCAGACGATTTTTTTTATTTGTTTTAATATAGCACCTAAAATACTAAAGCACTTTGAAGTACTCGAGCGATAACTATACCAGACGCATGAGTTGACAATTGGACTCGTTTCAAGCTCAGAAGGGCAGAAAACGAATTAAGATATAAACTCATCTGTAGCTGGTTTTTGAACGTTACGTTCTGGACGGATTAAGGCACGTCGATGTGGTGTAATGGTTAGAAAGCTTTTCACGCTAGAACAATTACTACTGAGTAGTGATTTCGATGCTCACTGGGTGACCCTTGTGCCATATCTAAGCTACGCTCGGAAAATCACTATTGTTTATTCGTCCGTTTCTGAAAAGTGTACTTTCAGTAAAAAGGTATATACACGTCTACGCCGGGGGGGGGGGGGTAAATATCGAAACTTTTTTTTCTCTTGGTAATAAAAGAACAATAATTTTTATTGTAATTGTAGTGCACGAAATTCGCAAATTACTGCTATTTTGCTATTTTAGTGTGTGTCTAAATTAGACATGGGTGAGCGTTAAGGTTAAGCAGGGGTTAGGGTTAGGGTTATTGATTGACCGTATTTTAATTTGCTTTTAATGTAATGCCTTCTTTCTAATACTATTCATATAACACTGCCACTAGTTTCCCTTCAAAAGAAGACGTTACAGAATATCTTAAATCTAAATGGGTTTGTCGACCTGTCAGATGTAATACATCAAATGCATTTAGCAAGTGTTCCAGGTGTTAAAAGCAGCTGGATCTTGAACAAATCTTGACACCAATGACATGTAAAATGTTCCTGGAATGTATGAGTGTGACAAGGAACCAATTTCTCACACGGTAGTATATTTTAAAAGTATACCAGCAAACACCAAAGAAAGTTTTCACTATTTTCAAGACACGTTTCTCTCTTAAGATTTCGCTATTCGTCTTCATCTTGAAGAAATAACTAAACAAAACTGCATATTGAAAATATTTACGTCGTTTAAATACCATCTGTATTTTCCTCTTTTTCTCTATCCTCTTGCCCTGGGGTTGGAGTTCTTATATGCTCACCAGTTTGACTTGTTTAACATCATAGTGTAACTGGTAAGCATTTTGTCATACAGATGACGAACGTTCCATCAATACCATTTTAAACAATAAATAAGACTTAAGGATCGAATATTTTTATCACAACCAATATCCAGCCATGTTCAATTTGTTCTGTTTTTTTTTTCACAACAACGCAAAATACAAGAATTAAATTAATAGAGTTAGAAGCACGGATGTCATGAGTTCAATCCTCATTGAATGCTCAACACGTGAGACATTTTATCAGATTAAGCTTACGAAATAATTTCAAATATTTTTTAAAAATATAAGAATATTTAAGCAAGGATGTTATGGTTTCTTGTAAATTCTAGAGAGTGATTTGGAAATCAAATATTTATTCATCTTGTTCGATTCTTAAACTCTGCAAATAGAGACAAAAGAATTTCTAGTGATCCTTTTTTATATTTTTACTAGCAATTCTGTCGAACCAAATTAATTGCAAAATGACCAAAAGAAGAAATACATTATCATAAAAAAAGTAATTTCGAAACGTTCGATTTAAGATCTAAATGTTGATGCAAAATCCAATCAAAAGTTCCAGGAATTATAGATTTTGGTAATACGTGATTTTATCTTGATGTCCAGTTGCTGGAGAAGTTGTTTCCAGTAAAAAAACAAAAAAATGAAAGACGCTGGACATTAGAGATAAAAATATGGAAGAATGATCAAAATAGAAAAGAAGAGATTTCAATAAAAAAAAACGAAAACGAAACAAAGAATCAAGTCACCTAGTGAGAATCGAATTCACTGTAGTAATAATGATTTCCAAGATAATCACGACTCGACAGTGATATATAAACACAAGATGTAAAAGAAAATATCAGAATATCTGAATCAAAATTGTCTGAAACATTTAGAATAAAAGGTGTGGATACTCGTTAGAAAAGCAATCGATGTCATTTAAAATCTTAAATAGCACTTCCAGAGACGTTAGAAGTGTTAGAGAGAAATAGAAATGCTGATGTGAATTGGCAACACGGGAAGACATATAAGTGACATTGGCACCTGTTAGGATGTCTTCAATAGACCGAACCTCGTTTCCAGTTGCATTTCTTCCGGTTGTCCTTTTTAGTTGGTTGGCTTTTATTTTCGAATCTTTAGACGTCAAAAAAGAAAGAGAGTGGGCGATGGGGAGAGGGAGTGATCGTGGAAATTGATATTCCGAAGAAAAGGTAAGAAAAGTAACGAGAACTGAAACGAGATATCACTTTTCTTTCAAACTGATTGTGACGAAATTCTTAAAAACACTAGTCGATTTTTCGGGAGTGGGTCGGTACAATCGCCAATTGATAAAAAGTCTTTGTAAAATTTTTAAATTATTATGAGTTTTGTACCCAATTCAACTAAATGGACAGTCTTGTTTTTACAAAATATAATAATGTATAAATTAACTCATTTATATTACAACAAGCATATAAACTATGACGTCATTAGCAAATATTTAATTCATAGAGCGTCACATTGTCTGTTTGTCTGTCTCTTACTCTCTCTTTCTTTCTTTCTCTCTCTCTCTCTTTTTCTCTCATTTAATATACTAGTTGACCTACAGTAACTAAAATCTTGGTACCCCTTTGAGCAGTTGTCATATAGAGACTTCCATTGGTAATCGTTTCGAATTCTTTCTGTTCTTGTGTTTGTATGTCTTCGGCTGAAATATAATCTTTTTCATTTGCAATTGTTTGACTGAGAACATAAAAATCTTCATTCAAAAAATATTATATTTCATAATTCTTTTTTGTATTGCTTCTCTGGATTCACGAAGAGTAAATTCTAAATAACTTCCATTCTGTAACCTTTTAGTAACCTTAACCCACAACTTCTGCCATATTTGTTCTACTTAAGATTTGGCGGGGAAACTTAGCAAACACACATACACAGTAAATAGAAACAAATTTTACTTAGTTAATTATTGTCAATTAAATGTAAGTGTAGCAATCATTTATGATATAACAGCTACAATCGTTACACTGGTAAATTTACACAAATAATAAAAAATAATTATACATGAAATTATAATAAGTAAAATAACAAATAATAATAAATGTAATTCTAAAAATAATAAACAAAAAATTATTTGATCCAATCCAATTGATTTTTGATTTAAAAACCTTTTAAATTTTTGAAAATTGGTTTTATTGATCTTATTTTTATGGGTTACTTACATCGATCTTATCGTGAGTTCTAATGATACCAAGTATACGAAAAAAAACAAAAAAAAATAATAAGTAACACGGTTCAATGGTTAAGAGTGCAAAACTAAGTTTTTATTTATTATTGTACAAGATTTGTCGGTCTTTTTAAAAGTTACCTGATGTGGTGTCTGTTGTCATTGCGTTTAACGGGGCTGTGTGACGTCACAGTTACTTAGCAGAAACCAATCAGACATGTCTGTCGGGTAATCAGGTCATAACTCTAATCAGTTATAACATCACCATTCAAGGGGAAAGATTGCATATGTGAAAGAGAGGATGCACACATACATACATATATATATATATATATATATATATATATATATATATATATATATTGTTTTGGGGGTTAAAATAATTTTTAATCTTACTAATATAAAGACTCCTTCTCGACCACCTAGGAAAAAAGTTTATTCACCCTAAGGTATTCTACTGATAATTATAAATTTGGATATAAATGAGATTCAGGAAAAAACTCTGTGCAAAAAAAGTGACTCAGATATCGCATTCTAATGATTAAACTGGTAAATTTATAGAGCTTTTGACAAAATATTGAAAACTATTTTACAATACTCTCAGAACAATATTCTAGAGAATTCTAGAGCAGCTTAAATTAATTCTAGAGTATTCCAGAAAGCCTCATACAGTATAAAAACAGCTTGAAATAGCCACTCAAGTCACTAACCATATGAAAGGGTACAAACACGCATTAGAACCACTTAAGGCATCTATTATTGCCCTCTCAAAAGCAGACAAGTCTACGAGAGTAATAGCAGAAATTGCTATAACCTCGCAATCAACTGTCTCTTGAGTGCTTAGGGCACATAATGATGCCACTCCTGCTCCAAGGAAGGAAACAAGGGGACGAAAGAAAAAGATTGATGATAGAACTGGCAGAGTAATCAAGAGAGAAGTTGCGAAGAATAGGACTATAACTAGCCAAGAAATTGCAGCCAGTCTAAGCGAAGAGCAAGGTGTTAGTCTTGCCTCTTCAACAGTCCGTCGGTGGCTGTTAGAACAAGGCTACAAATCTTGTACACGAAGGTTTAAGCCGCTAATAAGCAAAGCCAACAAAGCCAAGAGACTTTAATGGTCTCACTATTACAAAAATGTCACCGTAGAAGACTGGAAGAATCTTCTCTTCTCCGATGAAACGAAAGTTGAGCTAAATTCAAAGGATAAGGTGTGTCACTTTTATCGAACAGCACTGTAGTTGTATGCATATATATGCATATATATATGCATATATATGTATACATGGGTGTCTGTTTTTTATATATATATAGTTCTTATGAAAGGACTGACATTTTTTTAATTACCTTTTAATCTTACTTTCTCTTTAAATAATTTTCTAATTAGACTTGTAAGATTGGAAATTTTACTCATGTGGAGATAATCTCAATTTAAATTGACCATTTAGATTTAAATTAAAATATGTTACTCTTTAACCATTAGTTATGATGTTAAAAATATTAAAATTAAAAATATTTTTTTGAAATTTAAACACTTAATTCATCACCTAACGTTAACTGTAATATTTGTACTGGGGCAGCAGATCATTATTTAAACATATATTATTAAATATAACAGACAATGAATGTCTATTATGTCTGATCATGAGCCGTTCGAAGGTTCGAATGTTTACTTTAATTTCGGGTGAAAATAAAGACAAAAATTGTCCAATATTTGGATAATTTTTTATTAAGTTGGTCCTAAGCTTTCGGCTTACATAAGCCACCCTCAGACTGGTTATACAGACATGAAACAAAGGTATCCACCGTCAAAGATGATATTTTGTTATTTTGATATAGAAGATTGCTATGCGACGATAACTGTCGCGGAATAGCAGACGCAGATCGTAAGTTCAAGATGCGGTTCTATGACGTCATACCACGTAATAGACCGAAGTATTACAACCAATGTCTAGATTGTAATGTGTTGTGACTAGTTTGAAATGTAATTTTGTTGAGTGATAGTTGCTTTGTTTTAATCAAGGTGGTCTCCACTATTATTACCGTAATCGTCGCATAGCACTTTTTCAAATATCATCTTTGACGGTGGATATCTTTGTTTCTTTCAGACGTTTAATTCGGGAAAGTGTTTTTCCTTTCCCGTATTTTCACTTCATTTCACAGGAGCTGATTACTAGCCCATTACCTTAATACATGACCAGCCATATCTCACCCCTCATTACGGCTTTTCAGTGTTCCTTGAGCCTTACTTTTAGAGAGCGCCTTATTTGACTCAGATATACATCTGATGAAGGCTGGAGGGCCGAAACGTTGTAATAAGAACAGCAAAAATGCGATCAAAATAGTGTAATATAAAGATTGATATATGTTGTCGCCAAGGAAGCAAAATCGAAGAAGGAATTGAAATTAAAATCGAAATTACACAGTACAAGTTAATAACATTGAAAACAGATAGTAAATATTATAGAAATATTTTTGCCATCAATACCAAGTGGAAGAATTATGCAAATTTCCACTTGCTTTGTCCAATGGTGTTTTTCGTCTAAGCCGCAAATTATGTTCTGCTCTCGACCTATGCTGAAATCTCTCCATAAGGATGACCTACCTGCCTTTAAAACGAAGTCTATAAGTCTATAATTTATTTATTTAAATATCAGCGTGAAGCTGACTATACAGGTAAAACCATTCAATTTGTTGAGAATATAACTGCTCAGAACGTTCCACCGTCCATCAGAAATGGGGCCAACTATATAATTTACATAAGTCTACCGTTATACCCAAGTCTGCAATTACAGGTCAGCTTATCGAGAGGACTCGTTCTCAGTTCTGTACAGGTAGTCACATTCAGATTATCATGTAGAGGTCCTAGAAACAATTTTAATTAAGTCAACGTAACTTTTATTCTGTACACAAGAGGAATGTTTGCTGGAAGTCAATCTTATTTGCTTTTAACTATATATCCGTTTTCAGTATATTACTAATAGGGTGTATTATTTTTATTTCATGTTTTCTTTTAGTAGATTAGGCACACAAAATGATTTACTTCGATTGAGTTCTGAGTGGGGAGCGATAACCGGTTACATGACAACTTTTTCTTTTTCTTTCTTTTTCCTTTTCTCTTTCTTTCTTTTCCATTTTATCTATTTCTTTTTTTGCTTTTTTCTCTTTCTTTCCCTTTCCTATTAAATTAAATCCTTCCCTCTTTTTTTTTTACATTCATTTTAATTTTACATCTGTCCTGCTTAATTATTTACGCATTTATGTTTTGAGGTTCTCTCCAAAATTTGGGAAAATTTGTAAGTCGAACACAAATATACTAGATTTTGTTACTGCTCTTTCTTAGCAGTGAAATTTGTGACCCAATGTGCAAATTGTATAGATAGATAGATAGATAGATAGATAGATAGATAGATAAGAACAGAGTGAGATAGATAGATAGATAGATAGATAGATAGATAGATAGATAAGAACAGAGTGAGATCGATAGATAGATAGATAGATAGACAGATAAGAACAGAGTGAGATAGATAAATAGATAGATAAGAACAGAGTGAGATCGATAGATAGATAGATAGACAGATAAGAACAGAGTGAGATAGATAGATAGATAGATAGATAAGAACAGAGTGAGATCGATAGATAGATAGATAGACAGATAAGAACAGAGTGAGATAGATAGATAGATAGATAAGAACAGAGTGAGATCGATAGATAGATAGATAGACAGATAAGAACAGAGTGAGATAGATAGATAGATAGATAGATAAGAACAGAGTGAGATCGATAGATAGATAGATAGACAGATAAGAACAGAGTGAGATAGATAGATAGATAGATAGATAGATAAGAACAGAGTGAGATCGATAGATAGATAGATAGATAGACAGATAAGAACAGAGTGAGATAGATAGATAGATAGATAGATAGATAGATAGATAGATAGATAGATAAGAACAGAGTGAGATTGATAGATAGATAGACAGATAAGAACAGAGTGAGATAGATAGATAGATAGATAGATAGATAGATAAGAACAGAGTGAGATCGATAGATAGATAGATAGACAGATAAGAACAGAGTGAGATCGATAGATAGATAGATAGATAGATAAGAACAGAGTGAGATCGATAGATAGATAGATAGACAGATAAGAACAGAGTGAGATAGATAGATAGATAGATAGATAGATAAGAACAGAGTGAGATCGATAGATAGATAGACAGATAAGAACAGAGTGAGATCGATAGATAGATAGACAGATAAGAACAGAGTGAGATAGATAGATAGATAGATAGATAAGAACAGAGTGAGATCGATAGATAGATAGATAGACAGATAAGAACAGAGTGAGATAGATAGATAGATAGACAGATAAGAACAGAGTGAGATAGATAGATAGATAGACAGATAAGAACAGAGTGAGATAGATAGATAGACAGATAAGAACAGAGTGAGATAGATAGATAGATAGACAGATAAGAACAGAGTGAGATAGATAGATAGATAGATAGATAGACAGATAAGAACAGAGTGAGATAGATAGATAGATAGATACATATTAGCAGCATTAGATAGATATTAGCCATGTTAGATAGATAGATAGATAGATATTAGCAGCATTAGATAGATATTAGCAATGTTAGATAGATAGATATTAGCAGTGTGAGATATATATATATATATATATATATATATATATATATATATATATATATTAGCAGCATTAGATAGATAAATATTAGCAATGTTAGATAGATAGATAGATAGATAGATATTAGCAATGTTAAATAGATATGCACAGACTGAGATAGATAGATAGATAGATATTAGCAGCTTTAGATAGATAGATATTAGCAATGTTAGATAGATAGATAGATGAGCGAATAAAAACAAATGAATCTCGTGAGATTCATATAAACAGAAATATAAACAAAAAATGAGCATTTTTCTATTTCAATTCATTTCCATGACAAACTCAATGTGAATTGAAATGCAAGCAGATTGTTGAGAAGTAAAAGCTTATTTGCAGTAGGTTAATCAATATGCATGAAGAAACCTGTTTGTATTGGTTGCGCCTTAAGTAATCGTTTCTCTTTATTTTGAAAAGATCCTGTTTAGTTATTGGCCACATTCCAGATGTTACCTGATTATATTGACATTAACACATGGGCTCATTTTGAAATCATTTCAATGGTGTTTAAAAGAGAATTGACCTTTGATGAACCTGTAACATAACATTCAAAATAAGGGAAATATATTCTGGTACTCCTTCTACTACGCTTACAAATTAAGCCAAATTCTTACCTTTTCTATGAGCAATTTATAACACAAAAATTATAGAGGTTGAACTCTTTCTTTCTTTTTGCTTTTCTCTTTCTTTCCTTTTTCTTCTTTCTCTTTCTTTCTCTTTCCTATTAAATTAAAGCCTTTTCTCTTTTCTTTCTCTTTCCTATTAAATTAAAGCTTTTTCTCTTTCTTTCTCTTTTCTATTAAATTATATTCTTCCCTCGTATTTTTACATTCATTTTAATTACGTCCGTCCTTAATTATTTAAACATTTATGTTTTAAGGTTCTCTCCAAAATTTCGGAGAATTTGTAAGTCGAAGACATACATACTAGCTTTTGTTACTGCTCTTTCTCAACATCGTTAGACACCACCATACTTGGAAAGAATAGACTTTAGAGAAAAGGTGATGAAATAGAAATTATGAAATAAAAATCCCGAATCGAATAGAAAACAACGAACAACAACATTTCGTTAATAAATGGCAAGAACAACTTTCAAGAATAAAAAAATTACAATATGAAGACAAACTATAGAAATGCAATATTTGTTTAATTCTTTGTAGTTATTTCAATTGTTTCGGTATACAGCTATGGACAGCAAGAACAGTCAATGTGATATAGGAAAATATCGGATCCAATTTGTGAGAGAAAGATACATTAATCGATATAGATTAATTGTAGCGATTGTAGCGGACCGCATGTGGGTTAAGTGTTGCTGAATTAGGGACAAAGTGCTATTTATTCCTGCTAGAAAGTCCAACCACAAGAAAATTGTGGACTCAAATTGAGTCCAACCGAAGATGAAAAGAAAACAAACAAGACCGATATATAAATGTTAACACATATATGTATTAAACAACAATTTTACAGGTGACAAAGACATTAACATTTGTGTTTGTGTGTGAACATAAAGAGTTTGTATTTTGGTAAATGTTCGTACGTACGTGTAGGTGTGTTTCATGGCGTTCTCTCACAAGTGGGCGAAAACACGGATCTCTACGAGAGATTACATTTTTAAATGTGTCCGCTGAAATGCAAAGTGAAAAAGAGAACGAGGCAAGATGTCGCCCAGTATTTATAGTGTAGGGAGAGCGACCCCTAGTGGACCATTAAGAAATTAAGGAGGAGCTAACTCCGACACGATCATTTAACTGACAACTTAAATGTGCTCAGTCTAATACTGTCTGGTAAATACATTTAGAATGCGAAGAGCCTTTGATTCGATTTAGATGTGATCCTCAGCTTGGAACCAAAACAGGAGATTATTTTCTTTTGTTCCACCAATGTAAATTAAAAGTGTTATTTCTGAACTAAGGTTAAACAACAAGAAACACAAGTCACTTGAGTCAACTTTTCCATGAGTCAATGATCAAGAATGGCTAATAAGAAAAACAAGTGAATAATAGAAATTATTTCTTCATAAAAGTTGAAAAATCATTCTTTGAAATTCAGTTTTGAATAGTATTTTAATTCAACTCCAATTCAAATCACCATTTTGTAATAATAAAATCCCTTTTAAACAGTTCAGGTTAATACAAGATTTTTTTCAAAGAATAAAATGAAAAAAGAAAACCCTTCAGAATCTTCAACCATCACAAATAAAAAAACGGGACGTAAATTTTATCAAAAATGTTAAAAGAAAGTTTGAAATTGTTGGGATGGCAGTTCGACAAAATACAAAGAATGACAATTCATACAAACGGGAAATATACGAAACTCGATGATTTAATACACGAGGCAATATGAAAATAAATGTTGGTTACTTGGAACAGTGAGATAAAAAAAACTTTTTTGTAAAAAAACTGAAATAAATGATAAATCTACAGAAAATAGAAAATACGCTCGTCATTTCGTCGTCTTAATGACATCGGAATATTTTATTAAAATTCTGAGATTTCTTTAAAAGAAATAGCTGTATAAATCATAAATCACATTGCCGTCCTGGGTAAGACGATAAACTACGTCCAACAGCAAGGTCTCCGATCGGGAGGTTTTGAGGAGCGTAGAACCGCCTCTTAGTTGCTGGTGTTCTCAGGTTCGCCTTGGCCCGGGGTAGTGGCACCTGTTGGGGTCCCAGCTATGGGCAGGTGGTGAACCCCCGGACTGGGGTAGGAACACTGTGGAGGTGTAGAAATAGGTTTTAATACCAGAAATTTCCAGCAATAAAAGACTATTGCCAGCAATACATTTTTGGAAAAATATTACCAACAATGTTTTAAAAAAAATAAATATTTCTAGCAATACATTTTTAAAAGGGAAAATTGCCAGCAATACATTTTTGAAGGAAAAATATTACTAGAAATAGATTTTTGACAAAACAAAATATTACCAGTAATAAAAAATCTTGTCGGCATTAAATAACCCATTGAGGTGTTGATATGCCGTAAAACAAAACAAAGCAAACAAACCAAACCATAAATGGCATTGTTTTTCCTTGTCTGATTTTTTATTAATATTAATGTTTTAAGTTTGTTCGATGACAGAGAAAGTGTTAATTTTAGTATGAAATGAACCAATTACGATTTAAGGACAATTGCACTTTTAAGCATTTAATCAATGGCAATATTTTTAAAAAAAATTTTATCGATTTTAATTGAGAAGCAAGAATTGACCTTAAATAATATTAAAAAACCGTGAGAAATTATTTTTAAAATTTAAACGGTTATTGCAAAATTACATTTTTGTTTATTCTGTTTATTAAATAAAAGGCAACATTTTTATTTTTCCATAAGAACTTTATTGAAAAATATCTTCACAAGTTAGTTTTACTAACTTCATACAATTTTCATGGAAATTAATAATTTTCTTCTCTTAGGACATTTTGTCCTCAGCACTGAAATATTATAGCTGCCATTTGCAATCTATTATATTCTGCAAGAGAATTCTGCATATAAACAGTATCACTATGAAGAAATGATAACCAAAACGTGTAATATACGCTGTTGAATGAATAAAGCTGTAAGAAATGTCCTGGTCACCAAAGAAATATGCGGTTTTTCATTATTCTGAAAGAATATTAATCTCTATCTCTTTATTAATTTTGAACGTTTTTGTTGATTACTGTCTTCAACTGAGAACAGTATTTGTTCGAATCAGTCGTATTCGTATTCAGAAGGATCTCATATTAGAGGAATGACCTCCACTCCAACTATATATACATCCTCACCTTTTATTTATTTTTATTTACTTATTGGTGAAATCTATCCTTTAGCAAGATGCGTGTGTGTTCATTTCGCTTGCTTCACGATTATCTATGTTCTACGTTGTTGTAAAGTATCCACTTTTCATCACTCACCAAAATTTACTAAATTATATATTTAAGAGGAAATTACATACGTATATCCGATTCAGTAGGTTTTCTTTGGTTGCATCAAGTGAAGGCCACACATCAAAGGGACTAATATAATCAATCTGAAGCAAAAGATTTTCAATGTTTGATTAGGATGTTTTTGAAGATATTTATTGCCTCTATCGTGCGCGCCATTATTCTCCCGTGATGCTTTCTTTTGATCACTGTCAAACCGTGCTCTAGTCGAATATGCAGAACGGAACATTTACCACATTTGGTCATTCCCAGTACGTTCCCCATAAACTGAACAAAGCGTATTTTTTTAGACAAATCTTAAAATTAAAAAACAAAAATGTTGCTAATTTTCATCCATCTTTAATGTTTGAATCAATAAACAAAAAATACAGCAAATTAACAAAACAAAAAAAAATAAATGCACAATGATATGAATTGAAAAGCGATCGTTATAAATAAAATTCAATCTAAATACCCGTAATAACATCTAACAATAAAAACAAGAGGGACATTTTCAACTACCCACTCGAAGAGTCGATATGCTTTGTTCAGATTAAAACCTTTGTCAAAAAAGTTTAATCACGAAGCCGTTTATTTTAATAGCATTTGCTTTCGAAATTGGATTATGTGAATGGCAACAAATGGAAAATGGTTAAGTGTATTTTATCAATAAATGTCACATATATTAAATGGAATAATTTAATATGAGTAAATATGTCCGCCTGCCACTCCGTTCGCAATCATACCTTGTCTTTTAGTGGCATTATCACCTTTGCTTGGGGTGAAACGATTTTAGTGTCATTATCACCTTTGCTTGGGGTGATACGATTTTAGTGGCATTATCACCTTTGCTTGGGGTGAAACGATTGTTTTAAATAAAGAAAAAATGATGTTAAGAATCAATTTTTACAGACTTTATTCCTTATCTATTCTAATCTTTTCTGATTTTGGTGGGTAGTTAAATAATCAAGACGCCCTGTGTGGATTAAACTCACTAAATTAGTGAATGTACTAAGTTACTAAGTTATTAAACATCAGTCTAGGCCAAGCGTCCAGATTCAAATTTTGGGGGCATCTGTAGAAGGAATTGGAATCTTTAAGAGTATAGTCTGTAAAAGATGAGATTTATCTTTTGCAGTGGAACGGAAGAGACCGTCGTTTTCTCAACGACCAACGACAAAACTCACAGAACCGTTGATGAGATTCAGATGCGAAATGGAAATATTGATAAGGAATAATTACTCATTAGTAGAAACGCTGGTCTCGAAAGCTCAGTGGTTTGATTTCTTTTCTGCTATTATTTTTTGTTTCTTTTCTTCATTGCAGAAGATTAGTTTGTTATATATGGTTTGTTGGGAAATTCCTTTTGCTCGCAGCTATCTACACAATTCTAACGGATGATTTCGAATGAGAATGAAATAGATGAAGATATAATAAAGAGGACAGAGGCTTATATGATTGATAAGAACGCAATTTCTCTCTTTCTTCTCACTTGCTTTTCTATCTAACTCTCTTTTTCCATTTCCATTTCAACACTCTTTTCTTTTCCTCTCTCTTTTCTTTCAGTCATTCACTCTCTCTCTCTTTCATACTGTCCCCTTTTCTGTCTTATCTCTGGCTACATTTGGATACATTTCAGTCCCTGAATCCATTTAATCAGAATTTAACAAAGAATTTGGATTTGGTTTTCTTTCAAAATACGTGTAGTGCTGTTAACAAAACAAACGTAAACATATCGAGTGAACAACTGATTAATATTAATTCAACATTTAACAATGCACCTCAAGTTCATATTGAAACATAAGAACAGAAAATGTATGTATAAATAATTTTAATTTTCATGAAGGTACATTTTGTTCTCGCAGCTTCGTAAACTCACGTCAAAATCAAGGTAATCTTTTTTTTTTTTTCGTTTTTGGTTTAATTTCATCAACCTTGTGAAAAGGAGGACAACACCTCATTTACAAATCCCTCAACAACAAACGCCCTTAAAGTGGGTTTAGACAATCTAAGGCAATTTTTCTCACCAGAATCTATCTTAGATATTTATCAATCTACCATTTGTTCATGCTTTGAATATTGCTGCTCATTTGGCATGCTGCTTCTGCTATATATTTAGAGATTCTTAATAAAGTTTAAAGAAAATCTGCAACATTATCGGTCCTGACCTGGCATCTTGGCTTCGGTCACTTTCCCACCCGCCATAATATAGCTTCTCTGTATCTTTTCTGTTAATATTTTCATAGTAATTGTTTTTAATGAACTTTCCTCTTTGGTACCTAGACTTTCTTACTTTAAGTGTAGCACTCGATTGTTGAGAAGATTTTATCATTTTACACATTAAATAGCTAGATTTAACCGCACTACCCTTACACCTAATCGCCTTCCTGACGATCAGTAACTGAAATTGACATTTTCTTAAATTTTCCAACAACTGTAAATATATCGATGTATATTAAACAAATACACGCTGTTTGAAAATCTAATCCTTGTTATTCCTTTCCTTTTGCTTTTGTAATAACAAAAGACTTTGTAAACTTTTAGAAAAGTGAAAGGAATACCTTGGATAAATGTATGAAGTACCAAGGAGAATACTTTCAAGGAGAGTAAAGTGTCATTGCGCTGACATTTTCTGAAAAGATCTTACTTGCCTATGCATGCACACACACACACACACACACACACACACACACACACACACACACACACACACACACAAACCCAAAAATAAAAAAACACCAAAGCCCCTCACTTTGGGAAGATGGAAAAAATAAAGCAAGTTGTATCACTGAAAAAGATGAGAATAAAAAAAAAATGAATTGACTAGAAGTGTTATGATAGGCACTTCGAAATGAGCTTCATTGCTGAGGTTTCAAGATAATAAAAAAAAGCTCACAAAGCTAACAAGTCAACAGGAAATATCACTGAAATGACATTTTAATGCCTTTATTCAGAATACAAAAAATACTTGTGGGTAATCTGAATGTTGCTTTCACTGAACTAATTGATTAGGTTTTTAAACAAACTTCTTCTTACACCAGTTAATTAAAGGGAATTAATTTTATTTTCTACACTTAAAAAAACATTATTTCCAACCCTTTTATCAATATTACCTTTAAAATGTATATCAAAATTCCTGCAGTTGCTGGAATGAAAAAAGTCACATATGAATTGTATTTTTTTATCTGAAAATGTATTTTTTGATGATAATAACTGCCTAATAATCAGGCAAATTTAGCTCAACTTTTTCAGATGAGGAATCATTGCTTTGCTATTCCAAGTTTCACATTTATTTTCGTGGTTATATTCACATGTCAACCAAGATGAACTCGTTGGTTTCAATAGCAGAATATATAATAATAATTAATTTTAATTTTGATTCATAATAATCATTTTTATTTTCTGTATCAAAGACCATAACCAATGATTTCAAAATTAAATCTTGTGTTTAAAATGGCATAAATTCTTGCTTTTAAATTTTCTTTCTTGTATTTGCAGTAATAAAACCACTTTATAATATAATTTTGATTTTGTTATCAAACAATAATGCATTTTTTATGACGATTACCTGACGATGTACTTCACTATGTCTATTTCATTGAGTTTAATAAAGAAAAGATATTATATTTTGATCTCAAGCAAAAAAGGAGAAAAGAATATTTTTGACACAATTTTGCTCACAAAAAAACAAATTAACCTTCAATTTTCCATCTGTAAGAAAATTTTATACTTTGTAATTACTTTTGCTCTATAAAAATCAATCTAACAAAATAGAACGATATTATCAACAATGTCGTACCTTTAGTCATTTCATTTGGAACAAAGCCAGATGTACTTGCAACATAAAACTTAGCCACCACCCCTTATTAATAAAAAAAAATGTCTTTTTTATTGACTTATTCAACAGAAAGAATATTACTTTAATTTTATTCATTTATCTTTTTTATCATTTTTATCATTTTATCTTTGGAAAAGAGAAATCAGTTTTAGAATTAATTATCATTTTTCTTGAATTGATAATTACAGTCTTTGATAATCTGAGAAAAAATATTTTTTAATAGAAAATCAAATATTATAAGCAATTAAAATTTTAACAAAATGTTTCTTATACTCAAAAGAGTCTCTGATGAATCATTCCAATGCTTTCTATTGAAATCTTAAAACTTGAATCATAACAACTTTAATGTGTCATTAATATGGATAATTACTACACTTATCTCAGTATAATGTAACTGAAAAACTACTAACTATTAATGCTACAGATCAGATTAATACTTCTTGGCCTGTGTTTTGTCTAAGCTAAAAGTAATGTTGCAGTTAATTGTAGATTAAAAAAACTAAAAAGATAAGCAGTGAATCCTTAAAGGGATTCACTGCTTATCTTTTTATTTTTTGTAGAGTATATTTAGGAGTTTCATTTTGAAGATAAAAATTTCAAATTTCACTTAATTAATAAATAATTAAATAAATGCACTTTATTTCCCTCCCTCTCATTTCTCTCTTTCTTTATGTTTTCCTAGTTTTCATCTCTCTCTCTCTCTCTTTCTCTCTCTCTCTCTCTCTCTTTTGCTGTATATATATATATATATATATATATATATATATATATATATATATATATATATATGTATGTATATTTAGTTAACTTTTTTCCTTTTATCTCTACTTTCCTACTTGGTTCTATCTTCACCAATTCTCTTCTTCCTTACACTTTCTTTTTCTTCTCTGACTATATTTCTCCAATAACTACAAACAATAAGTCTTGTTTTCCTTTAGTAGTTTAAATCCCATTTATTGAGACTCTAAAAGAAAGACCGATTTGCTATGTTAGGATTTTGCACTGTTTAAACTTTCTTCTGACTCATACCATTATTGTTGGTAATTTTTTTAATTTATTTACTGTGAAAAAGAAAGAAAGTGCCATGATTGCTTAAATCCTAACTTACTGATTTTATTGAACTGTGAAGAAAATTATACAATGAAGAAAATTCATTGTAGCATTTACAATACAAAAGAAGAAAGTTAATTTTAACAAAAAATACATTCATTTCCCCTTTTTGTATAATGACAGAATGTCTGATAAAATGTCCAAAGGCAAGAAACTATACAATTATTATTCCTTAATTTTATATTTGGATTTATTGTGATATTTTTCTAAAGTGAGATTTTTTTATTTAATAATTTCAGGTTTTTCCATTTCAGCTTGAAATAGATTAAATAAAATTAAATTAGAATAAAATTTTGGAATTCTATTAACATTCCATCTTTTCAATTTCAATAAAAAAATTGAGAAAATAAAAAATGATATACTATCAGCCTGAATGCGTAGAAAAATGGATTTAGGGGCATTATTTTAACCTGAAATCCAAGATTTTTACTAGCTTCTTTCTTTTTTTCTCTCTCTTTTCTTTCTCTGTTTTTCTTTAAAACAAACGTATCATGGATTTAATTATGTTTAATTAATGATCAGATTAAATGCTGATTATAAAAATCTAATTTACTAGAAAAGATGATAATGAAGATGAAAATCCATTTTAAATCCAGACATAACATTGATTATTTTTTGTTTATTTGTTTTTAATATGTAAGTCATTGTAAATAATATTTGTCAAACAAATTTACCTGAAATCAGTTAGAAAATGCAACAACAAACAAAATTAAGCAAAAATATTGATTATTAATTTGACTGATATTGTATAAATGCAAAAAGTAATTTATAATATTTTCTATTCTAGAATCTTCTGTTATTTTTTTCTCTCATCGTATATTATTTATTTTAATGCATTTAATTTAAATTTATAGAAGAATCATTTCGATAATTTTTCCTTCCAAAATAACTAGAATTATTCAAAAGTGTGAAAGCAGAATGAAAAACAAATCACTCTCTCGTCTGCCTCATTGAAAATGAAAAAGGAGGCACTCAAGTATGAAGCAGATGATGATTCATTCCTCTTCTGATACCTGTTACTCAGTCTCTGGTAAAGATGTGTGTCCTTCTACAAAAACTAACTCTGTATCAAGTCCCCCTGCCAACTCTCTATTCAGATTATCTTATTTCCCCTTTTCTTTTTTTACCCTTTTATGCTACCATCACTTTTACCTCCTCACATTTTGCTACCATCACTGCTACTACTACTATATTACTCCCCCTACCACCGTATCTAACTATAAACACCTGCCTAAACATTTTCTGTTATACTGTAGAGCATTACTTTGTCTTATACCATACTTGACAAAATACTTTTACTATTTTTATTTCAATTTTTACATAATTCTAGGTATATAAAAATAATACCATATGTGATAATTAAATAGCTGAAATATATTTCAAAATATCAAATTCAGTATCAATCCTTACTCAAAACTCTTCTGAGCTTTGATAAAAAAATTTTAAAAGAATCTATGAAGCCAACCTTTCGTAAGGAGTTCATCATTTCCAAACGTTCAGTTTTGCAAACTTGATTAAAATCTGACTTTCTTTTTTTTTAAGAATTATCATCTTCATAATTTTTTCTGAAAATATAAAAATGGTACTTTAAAAAGATCATTCATTTTTGAAGCTGCAAATTGCACCAAAATCTTTTAAGCTTAAAGTTTTTAAATTGATTTCATTTTTTGAATTGATTTCATTCTAAAAATAAAAAGAATTGTTAATACACAAATAATTTTCATTCCTTTCACCTTTGAAAAGATCATTTTTATTATTCAATAGAAAATTGTGAACTCATCTTAAACTGAAGATTGTAAGCAATCTTCTAAAATGTTTCAGAATTCCACTTTATATAACTTAAAAAATAAAATAATATTTTTGGCTCCAATCTATAATCTCCTGACATTCACAACATATGTAATTATTTTCTTGTTAAAAATAGAAAAACAGTTAAAGTAAATTTACAAGCATTTCAATTAAAAACCGATAATTAATATTTGATTAACTCCAAGCAAATCTTTTAGTGTAGACTTCAGCCTTTTACTTGTTCAGATAAATTTAAATATAACATGATAAACATTGTTTTAATTAAATATAATTTCTTAAAAATCCTTTATAAGCAAAGAAATTAAATAATAAACCGACATTTTAAAATTTTTTCTGCGTATTCTTTTCAATTGTAGAAAAATAAATTTCTTTTTTCCAGATATGTAATTATAAATCCTGCATAGAGCTTATTAGAAAAAGATTTCTAGTTAATTAAATTATTGAAACAATATAAACAATTAATAATAATAATAATAATAATAATAATAATAATAATAATAAAATATAAAGAATGTCTGGGGAAAGTTGTAATTCTTATCATGACAAGAACAATCTGCTGGCCACAACTGATTTACTTAGAAAATCAGGGAAAATTGAATTGTTTCAAAATCATAATTTTTCTTGTTGCCTGTTACTCTTCATTATTGTTCTTGCTTGATTATTAAATTTGTTCATTATTACCAAAGCAAATAAACATCAAATGATTAACTATAAAATTCATGTCTTTTTAGACTGTAAATTATTATATCAGGGCCAACAAATAAAATCTATTTGTTGGCTAAATATTATTATTTAGGTTCTCATAGATTTTCATTGTTTATCTTAGCAACTTATAAACTTATTCATCTTTGGTTATTCTGGTAAAAGGCTTAAGCACTGAAGAACAGATTTCAGAATTTAAAATCATCGTTTTTCAACGGATTCAAGTACAAGTTATGTCGGTGGGAAACATGCGACTAACACAGCCATAATGCAGCTACATTCCGAGAATTTAATACACAAAACCTTGTAAATGCCAAGTGCTTTTTAATATTTAAATTAGAAATATATTACTTTTTCAGTCTTTTTAAATACGCACATGCATGTTCGTCCACGCAGAGAGTAATAGAAAAAGAAAAATGAAAATCATCAAATTCTAAAAATGTTCACAGATCTTTTAAAATTCAATTCCATTCATTTTTTTAAATTAATTTTTTTAAATTAAATGCTAATCCTTTTTATTACTAAATTAATCCTAATAAACAAGATTTTTGTGCAGATTTATTTCCTGTGTTATAAAAGAAAGAAATTAATAGGAGAAAATAGATAATCTGATAACTAATCTCCAGAATAGATAAACAACTGAATCATTTTTTTTAGCATAAATAAAATTTCCAAACCAAACATGTCAGCTACATGTTGCAGCTACACAGTAAGAACCCCTTATATGGCAACACACACTAACGTTTTCTTTTCTATCATCTGAGATTAGTAAAGATTATCAGACACATATATCAAATCTTAATACAATAAATTAAGAGAAAAACAATTCCTTCTTCTTAGTTTATTTTTTGTAGCTATTCTCAAAATTATAGCTGACATTAAATAATTTTATTTCAAAATTTTGATGATCTCATTTTTATGATCCTGAAACTACCATATACCTCGTTATGGTGTAATGGTTAAGGAACTGCACAATAATCCTTAGTAGTGAGTTTGATCAATAATTGGTACCCCATATTGTATCAGAACTAATCTATTCTTAGTAAATCACAATTACCATTCAGCTAAATATTAATTAGGGATGGGAAACAAGAAATGGAGCCAAAATGGCTGCAAAAAGTGGTTAAGAATTAAACATAGTCTAAGCATTGTTTTAACAATTCTCTAAACTTTGCTAGTGTAATGGCTAAAAATGATTCTAGCTAAAAATGCAACCTTGAATTGATTGTTCTGTAAGAAGACAAGCAATATAATTATAAAATATTTCAAATAAGAAAAGATGCAGTTGTAATGTTTAAGAATTGTTTTTCATGTTTAGCTTCCATTCATAAATATGTAAATTCAGACATAAGTGCGATTCACAAATATATTTATTAACTCGGAGAAAGGAGTGC
>OZ038476.1:3032107-3067107 GCA_964036315.1 Acanthosepion esculentum
TTATTTAAACGACGAATATGTTTGAAAATATAAAACTAAAAAATAATAACTAAAGAATAAATAAAAATCATTCTCAGTATTAAATCTATATTTTTTCTCTCTAAAAGATTGAAAGTAAAAATTATAAAAAATAAATTCTTGCTGATAACTTTCAGTATTTCTATTAAATACTTATAGTTATTCATTTAAAATTGTTAAAATAATTTAAAATATATAAAAAAAATTCTGCAATAGGAGAACAGTTGTTTTTGTCCAGATAATTCACATAATTTTACATGAGTTCACTCAAAAGTACAAAATAATTCTACAAAATTTATCCAGTCCTATTTTTCATTTTTATAGAAATCTAAAGTAATTTTGAATCAACAAAGTTTGGATTATTGTGACAATTTCAGATATTTTCTGTGATCAAAGTAAATTTCTTCTCACACACACACACACACACACACACACACACACACACACACACACACACACACACACACACACATATTTGGCAGCAATCCTTATTTCATGCACATTTCACTGAATATGACTGACAAGGTGCTTTTATTTAGTTTTTTATACAATTTCTCATGCGATCTATTAATTTTTTTTCTTTTCGGATGATAAATTATATAAAAAACTGTCCGAATGTTCTTTTTATCCAAGCACTTTCGGCTATACATTTAGCCATTTTCTAGCATTAAAAAGCATCATCTACATGCAAGAAAAGACTAAAAATAATGGAATCCTTATTAATAAAAACAAACAAATCAACTTTTAATAATATTAACTATGGACATGGACATAATATCTTGACTGTGTTTTGAAACAAAAATGGAAACATTTTATAAAATATACATACAACAAACTATTTCTTATTTTAACAGTTAAAATATAATCCTTGAAAATGGCTAAATGTATAGCCGAAAGTGCTTGGATAAAAAGAACATTTGAACAGTTTTTATATAACTTATCATCCGAAAAGAAAAAAATTATTAGATCGCATGAGAAATTGTATAAAAACTAAATAAAAGCACCTTGTCTGTTGTTTTCAATGAAATGTGTATATATATATATATATATATATATATATATATATATATATATATATATATATATATATATATATATATACACAGTCTATACTTTGTTAAATATGAAAATATTATGTTTTTAAAAAATATGTTTATGAAAAAAATATCAACTCAAAAACTATTAACTCTTTAGTGGCATTTTGCATGAGTACTTATTTAAATATTTTCATTAAAAAATTCTAATTTTCAAACTTTGGTACTGTATTTTTTAAAATGATTTGACTTTTAAATTTAGTATTTTCATAAAAGACACTTAAATTCAATTAGAGACAAAAAAAAACCCTGTGCAAATCATCTTTTAATCATTGTTATTTGGCATTGCAAAGTAAAAAGATACCAAGTGCCATCTTCACACTTCTAGGCACTTTGTAATATTCCAATTTAGTAGATATTACGTCGGTATGACTTTGATTAGAATATAATCAACTCATTCAGAATTGTTGGGAGGGGTGAAGAGGGAAATGATGTGGGGTTGAGTTTTCAAGCATGAATGTCAATTGTGTTCTTAATACACAGAAGATAAAATCTAACATAAGATTACAATTTGTAAAAATCATAAAATATTATTATGATAAATTATGTGTGGGTAGATTAAAGGTTATTGGTGTGAAAAATGGAATTGACAATCTGAGTTCAAATTCCATCCTAGTCTGTTGCATTTACTTTTGCAAAAATGAAAATTACGACTCCATTTTTTCTCTCTCCAGCTATGGGTTAAACAGCAGGGTTGACTGAGATCAGCCTAGGGTGGCAACCAGTCTATTAGAAAGACAACTCTGAATTCTAAATCATGTAAAAGGTACTGGGAAAATAAACAAATATATTTCCCAAGAAGTTATGGCAATTCACTGATAATAAAAGAAAAGGAATCTGTGGAGAACCATAATCACTTAAGATCTGAAGGGACATTGAATATAAAATATTGTTATTATGATGATGATTATTATTTATTGCTTCAATTCATATTTTTCTGTTATCATTTGAATCAAGTAGCAGAAGAGAAATTAGTTTTAATAAAACAGATAATATTAAATTAGAATCTTACTGTAAAAAAGAAACCACCATAATAAAGCCAGACAGTTTATAATTAAAAAATATCAGGAATAAAAATTTATATGTAAAAATAGTGTCTCCAAATTTTGATGTTATAAGAAAGCACAAAAATGTAGCCAGAGGAATTTAAACAGTCTATGGTAAAATTTACAAAATGTGGAACAACTATGATGTTATCAAAAACCTGTTAAATTTAAGTTACAAACAGCTGCGATTTGATTGGATTGTGATTCTTAATTTTTTAGCCAATGGGAGAGAAATTATATGACCCCCAAAGATCTGGTTTGGATCTGTTTGGGCTTGCCCATTCATTGGGGGAATTTCGTCTATGAAATTTGAAAGGAATGGACAATAATCAGGCAAGGAAATGTTTTGACCTGGGAAGCACTGCTTGTACTGTTGCTGTTGGAGAAGAAGAAAAAGAAGAAGAAGAATCTTATAAATCTGATATAAAATGTCATCTAAACATTTGAGTTTTAACTCATATATAAATGTCCTTTTTAAACATCTCACTTGAATGTCTTTTGTAAACCTGTGAGAGTTTACCTCATATCTGAGAAAGCCTGTTCCAAAAACCTGAATTGACCCAGAGAAACAGCTTCACCTGAAATAGGTTCTCCTTTCTCGGTTTACCTTGGCCATTCATTTGTGATCTTTTTGAAAAAAAGAAATTTGGCCTACATGAACTGTTGTTCTATGAGAAAGTAAGTAAAATTACTTCAATGTCAAGAAAAAATTATTTTTCATGAACTGTAGTTTACTAAAAGAAAACAGATTTGTATTTCAAAGAACTGTTCATCTGATGCAAAATGGAAATTTTGTCAAGGCTAATATTGTCTTTTGTACAATTTGCATAAATAATTTTTTGCCATTTTAATAAATATTTGCTTCTTTGCATCTTCCATTTTGAGTCTTAAAACTTTTGTTGTCAACTTTAAAAGTTCTTTTGTAAAAGAAAAGATTTTCACCAGTTTTTTCAAATATCTTGTGCACTCTTCAATATTTTTGCTCAAATAAAACTGTTCTGACCTGATGCTTATTTTAAAAATGTCATCTTCTATATAAAGTCCAAATGTTTACATAAAGAATTTGTGGCATCTTAAAATGCATATAAAATAGGACAATAAATTCTGGATTTCAATGTTGTTATTTTTAAACAAGTAAATGAATAACTCTGTTCCACACTGGTCGCTAACTTTCATATTTTGCCTTTCATAGAAAGAAAAAAAGAAAACTGAATATTTTATCATCAAGTCAAGGTTCTTAAATGGGAGGGCTTTGGGAAGAAATTTCCTATACGCAAAGTCCCAGCAAGATTTTCATAATAAAATATGAAATTTAATTAATGATGATCTTTATAAAATTGAATGAAATTTTCTCTGTAATTTTGTCTGTAGTTTCTTTATTTTATTAATGCAGAAGAAATATAGAAATCTTATTTAATTTATTTTTATTCATTATTAAAATATATAAATGACTTGTGTTTCTATGAATTTATCTGAGATATGTAAGTAATATATGTTAAATAAAAGTTATTTTTTGCTAATTGCAAAAGAGATATCAGTTACCTGTAGGAAATAGCAATATCTTATATATGTATATCACAGTATTTACATTATTCGGACTATTGTCCTCATCTTTGTCGCCATATTTGTCACAATGTTTCGGCCGTTGTACGCTCCGGCCTTCTTCAGGTGGTTGGAATTTCGAACCGAACCCTTTATTTCGATCACTGGGGTAGACTGTTCTAGTTCCACGAGCCATGTTTGATGGATGTCAGTTATCAGTTATCTCCTGGTAATTTTTCCCTCTGAAAGTTCTCCCTGCCTGAACCGGGTATTGAACTCACACTCTTTTTGGGTCTGTTACTGGATCTAACCAACGCCTTTATCCACCGTACCATGTGTCCTTGAGGACAACTGGGTATGAATTTCTGAGTATTATAAACCTAATTTTTCAGCAACCATTTTTTACCAGTACTCATATTGCAATTTTGCTGTTATCATTGCATGTTCTTTACCAGATCTCATATTGCAACTTTTTGTTATCATTGCTGTTCTCTGGCACTCCTTATTACTGGTTCCCATATTGTATTTATTTCTATGCTTGGCCGACTCAGGAGATTTTTGTGGCCTAGCATATGTGCTGATTCCTTAAGTTTACGAATTTTCCAATGTTGTTCCTTGTCTATGATCTCAACCTGATCCCACAGGGGACGGTGATCTCCCTTCTCTCTCCATATGTGGTCAGCCACGCCTGATTTTTCTACTTCCCCTCGCATTACAGCTTTCTGGTGTTCTTGAAGCCTTACCTTGAGGGGGCGGCCTGTTTCTCCTTTATATTCCTTGCCGCAGCTGCACGGGATAGCATACACACAGTCTTTAGTCCCGTTCTCCTCTATGGGGGGTCTCACTCGAGAGAGATATCTGCGAAGTGTTGTCACGCTTTTGTATATCAGTTATATAATCAATATATTTGTTACTCTTGTATATCAGTTTGATATACTTTTGTATATCAGTTATATAATCAATAAATTTGTGACTCTATGTCATTTTTATATTGTAACAAACTTGCATTTAAAATGTGTCCCATCATTATGGGACACTAAGTATGCATGTATATGTATCTATCTATCTATCTATCTATCGATACGTGTGTGTGTGTATGTTTGTAAGTTTATCTGTTTGAATATATTTACATTTTCTTATTAATAAAATATTGAACATGTTAATATGTAGATAGTTATTGAAAATAAATATTTGTATATCTATCTATTTATCTATCTATACATATATATATATATATATATATATATATATATATAAAAAGTGAACATAGAAGTCAACTCTTAGAGGCGACAGTCTGTTTCATGCTAGATGCAATCATCGGGCCATGGTGGCCCAACGATTGCATCTAGCATGAAACAGACTGTCGCCTCTAAGAGTTGACTTCTATGTTCACTTTTATATTTTATATTTACACACGCTCTATCTCTGATATTGAGCACTTTATCCCATAAATATAGCACACTTTAAGACTATGTTTCTTCATATATATATATATATATATATATATATATATATATATATATATATATATACTGGCTGCAATGTGTAAATTGTCGCCTTTTCATATTGTTACTTTGGTGCACAACAGCTCAGAAAACTCACTGTGATTGTTCTGATGAGAAAAGATCTCCCGAATTTGTTGTTGAGGACCTTAGACAACACAGAAGCCTATATCAAGTGCCTTGAGGAGGTAGTGTTGCCCTGGGTCAAGATGGTGGCTGCTGGAATACCCTACATCTGCAAGAGAACCCAGTCATGGCTGTCAAACTATTTCTATGATCTCATCATCCTTTACATCCGGCCATCTAAATCCCCAGACTGCACCCCCACCCTTAATTATTATGTATGGGGCACAGTTGAGCGAGAGACCAACAAAACTCTTTGTAACACCAAAGATGAACTGAATGAAAGGATTATGGCAGCATTCACCAACTTAAACAAGGAGATCATTCAGAAGAGTTGCAGGAGATTCCAAAGTCGTCTGGAGGCTGTGATTGAAGGCAATGGAGATTTTATTGAATCAATCTACTCTTTAGTATTTCAAGATATGTTTGTGTATATTTGTTAAATATATCTGTTAAAATGAGATGTCAGCGTTATTTTCCTCTTGCGTAATTTAGTCAATTATCCATCACACCCTATATATATATATATATATATATATGTATGTAGATATATATGTGCGTGTGTGTGTGTGTGTGTGTGTGTGTGTATCATTGATACTCTTGTGACTATTTGTATTATATAAGAAAGTACAGATTAGATGTGTATATTTGTATTTAAATTAGATTAAAAGTATTTGTATTTGGAATTATGTAAGTAAATATATATGTGTGTGTGTGTGTGTGTGTGTGCATGTGGGTGTGTGTATGTGTGTGATAAAATGTATGCTATATTTATGGGTTAAAGTGCTCCATACCAAGGATAAAGCATATGTAAATATAAAAGTGGATATTGAAGCCAATGCCCAGGGGCAACAGTCTGTTTCCTGCTAAATGCAATTGTCATGCCTGATATATATATATATATATATATATATATATATATATATTGGCAAAGATCATGGCATCAATTGTTGTAGATTCATTGATTTATATACAAAAGCCTTTGTTCTTTTGAAAATTAAATATTCCTCCTTTCTCCAAAAATATTCTTGTATATCTACATTTTAAATTTCGGTAAAAACAGCCAAAGGACATTTTGTGTTACAGGCACACAGCTACTTATGAACAAACAGAAAACACTTTTTATATATTTGCTTGGATTCTCATTTCCTTTTGAAAATGATCACAGGCATTTACTTTGAGTACATTCAGTTAGCAAGATTCTCATCAAACAGCTGACCATCAAGTTCAGCCAAATATCCTTTTTGTAATTTTTAGTACTTGTTTGTAAAAACCGTCCATGCAACCTCCTCTATGAAAGACCACACATCTATTGGGAATATTATCTCCTTTTCTTTCTCTCTTTCTCTCGCTCTCTCTCTATCTCTCTGTCACTATCTCTCTCTCTCTTTCTCGCACACATGGGCACACACTCACACACATACTTCTACCATGCCTTTTCATTAATACATTCATTTACAGAAATAAAGCAACCAAACCCTGCAGTAAAAAGAATGTTTGAATAACAAAGTCATCTCCCGCTTTGTCTCCCCTGGAAAATGTTGTATGACTTCTCATTTCTTTGCCACCAGTTTTCTATTTCCTCTCACCCTCTCTCTCTCTCTCTCCCCTCCCCCTCTCTCTCTCCCCTCCCCCCTCTCTCTCTCTCTCTGTATCCTTGTTATATTTCAGCTTTTTAGACTAGCTTTCTTTTCTCCAGGATCACCTATTCTTTCTTTCTATGTCTATGTCATTTTCTTATCCTATCGCACCATTATACTCGCTCTCCGCCCTTTTTCATTTTCTTTCTTTTATCCCGTGACTCGTAGGGCAGCATGTATACTGCAGCCATGGTAAAAGTGGTGTTTCTTGGGCAAAATAGCCTGATGGAGTTCAACCCTCTACAGGCCGATTTTGAATTCAGAGTTTTTCTTTCTCCTAGACCGGTTGCCACCCAAGGCTATAGAACCCAGTCTGTCCTGCTATTTACCCTGTAGGCTCATAGGGGCACCATGTATATTGCAGCCGCAGAAGAAGTGGTGTTCCTTAGGTAAGATAGCCTGATGGAGCCCAAACCTCTACAGGCCGGTTTCGAATTCAGAGTTTTTCCTTCTCCTAGAGCGGTTGCCACCCAAGGCTATAGAACCCAGTCTGTCCTGCTATTTACCCTGTAGGGTCGTAGGGGCACCATGTATATTGCAGCCGCAGAAGAAGTAGTGTTCCTTAGGCAAGATAGCCTGATGGAGCCCAAACCTCTCCAGGCCAGTTTTGAATTCAGAGTTTTTCCTTCTCCTAGACCGGTTGCCACCCACGGCTATAGAACCCATTCTATCCTGCTATTTACCTAGGGGGAGAAGAGGATTCATACGTTTTCCAAGGGTATTAGCACGTAAGTGAATGTAATGGATCTGACTGGAATTCGAACTCGGCTCTCTGATTCCTCAATCGAAGGCGTTATCCATTAATCCACCGAGTGCAATTATTGATATTGAACATATTGACCCATAAATATAGCATCCCTTAAAACTATATTTTTTATTAATTGTGCATATTTATATAAAGAGAGAGAGTAAGAGGGCGAAGATCACATTGAAACATGAACTGATAGTCACCATGCATTGTTGATTCTTATGTCCACACTGTCTATAATTCTAAACGCTCTATCTGTGATATTGAGCATTTTTGCCTTACAAATATAACAAATTTTAAACAGTATACATATATGTCCGTGACCAAGACGAGTCTTCAAGTTGGGAAATATCCGGTGGTGATCTGAGCAAGCGAGGAGTGAGCTTCACCTGGTCTACTTGCCAAATGAATACCTTTCCGTTTTTTTTAACTCATATATGTTGAGAAAGCTGGTCAGGTGTTCAGCTACACAGCGACCCTACGACCACATCCGGTCATGAGATTGATCATAATGACGTATATACATTTGCGCGCAAACACATATACGCAAGCATACGTGTGCACACATGCTGTATGCGTGCATAACTCTGGTCATTGGTGATTTTTAAAACAGTGAAAGTAATTTGAAACATTGAGCATAATAAAATGAAATATCGATTCTAATCTTGTTTGTGGAAATCCGGGTCTTTTGCCCGTCATTGATATCGGTTTTAAATTCACATCATTGTGGTATATATTTTTCTGCTGTCATCTGACAAAAACGTTATTCATTATATATATATATATATATATATATATATATATATATATATATATATATATATATATATATTCTCCCGATTGAGTCTATTTCTACAAGTGGGGGTGGAATGGCGAAATGAACTAGTATGCTACAATCCCCGATTTTTTCTCGCTTGTTGATATTCCATACCTCCCCCCCCCCATTTGATTGCAGTTTTGCATTTCCCTTTTTTCTACAATACTCATGAGGCATAAATCTCAGTTCTCCTCTATCCAGTTTGTTTTATCTATACTTTTTCCTACATTCTATCCCTCCGTAATCTATCTATCTATCTATCTAACACAGTCTGTTCCTATCTATCTATTCGTTTCAGTCTCTTCATATCTATCTATCTATCTATCTATCTATCTATCTATCTATCTATCTATCTATCTATCTATCTATCTATCTATCTATCTCAGTCTCTTCATATCTGTTTATATATCTATCTACCTCACTCTGTTCCTATCTATCTATCTATCTATCTATCTATCTATCTATCTATCTATCTATCTGTCTATCTATCGGTTTCAGTCTCTTCATATCTATCTATCTATCCATCTATCTATCTATCTGTTTCAGTCTGTTCCTATCTATCTATCTATCTATCTATCTATCTATCTATCTATCTATGTATCTATCTATCTATCTATCTATCTATCTATCTATCTATCTATCTATCTATCTATCTCACTCTGTTCCTATCTATCTATCTATCTATCTATCTATCTATCTATCTATCTATCTATCTATCTCAGTCTGTTCCTATCTATCTATCTATCTATCTATCTATCTATCTATCTCCGTCTGTTCCTATCTATCTATCTGTTTCAGTTTCTTCATATCTATCTATCTATCTATCTATCTATCTATCTATCTCAGTCTGTTCCTATCTATCTATCTGTTTCAGTCTCTTCATATCTATCTATCTATCTATCTATCTATCTATCTATCTATCTATCTACCTCACTCTGTTTCTATCTATCTATCTATCTATCTATCTATCTATCTATCTATCTACCTCACTCTGTTTCTATCTATCTATCTATCTATCGGTTTCAGTCTCTTCATATCTATCTATCTATCTATCTATCTATCTATCTATCTATCTATCTGTTTCAGTCTCTTCATACATATCTATCTATCTATCTATCTATCTATCTATCTATCTATCTATCTCACTCTGTTCATATTTATCTATCTATCTATCTATCTATCTATCTCAGTCTGTTCCTATCTATCTATCTATCTATCTATCTATCTATCTATCTATCTATCTATCTATCTATCTATCTATCTCAGTCTGTTCCTATCTATCTATCTATCTATCCACCCTCTCTCTCTTTCTCTCTCTCTCTCAATAAAACTTTGTTGTTCGTTTCCCTGGTCCTTTGAGGGTTTGTCAAGTGGGCAGATCAAAGGCACAATGGAAGCAAACGTTACTAGTTATTTTCATCAATGAATAGGAATGCCCGTCAGTTCTGTGGCTTTTATGGTCACTTTTCATTATTCTTTTTGATTACCACTGAGTTTGAACTCCTCGTCTGCAGTCAATAATGCAATGAGCAAAGTGAGATGCAGTCACGCACACGGACCATCAACTTATTTCCAAATTTCAAAGGAACGAATTCAAGAAATGGAAATACTTTTTCTCTTCTTAAAAATAGCAAAAAAAAAAAAAATGAACAAGATTCTTTTTTAAAAGGCTTCCATAATTCATCTACAGCGCGAATGTGACGTACACATTTCATCAGTGGAAAATATTTTTTATTCATTCGCCCTTTCGAACGGAATATGGTACATGGTCTTGTTTAAAGTTGGATGTATATGCGTATATGGGATTGGTAATAAAAGAAAACTGCTCAGTGGTAACACAATGGAGAACTAGCCTCGTTCACCATGACTATTGATTAGTGAACTCGATACTCACTGGTCGCTTCCTGATTGGGTCAGGCTATGCTAAATATGGTTAATGGCAACAAAAATTGCCAAGTCTTCCGCAATACAATAACGTTGGGACGCCGAATGAATCAATAAGTGACCATGACCACGCCCCCGACACTTTAACTATAGTTGAACATTTTATTTTTATTTCGATTTGGAATGTAAAACCTTTAGGGATAAAGTTTTTGTTTTCATATAACTTGTAAAATTGGAAGATTTTCTGATAGAGTATAGGACATATCTTTGATATTAAATTTGCAAGACCAAGTATTAATAGATAACTAATAAAAGCGTTGTTTCTTCAATCCAAAGACTTTAAGCATTGTAACGATCAGTGAACTTTATTTCTTGTCAAATCTCTACCGCTTTAATAAACAAAATATGAGTATGCGGCCGAGTGGGGAGAAGGTTCGCATTATGTCCAATCTTGGGTCGATTTGTTAGAAAGGAGACTACCTGATGTTATCGGATTGGAGGGGGCGGGCGGTACCTTCGAAAAATGCCTGAAAAGTGCCACGCCTTGTGAGTGAAATTGGGCAGACAGTCGATAGCTGTGCTAGCACGAAATCACAAGCCATCGTGGCCGAGGGCTTGAGCTGGCCTTGTTCAAATTGTTGATCACGCTAGATAACACGCTCTTTCCCACAAACTATAACTAAGGTCTGCTCAGCATAGTTGCAGTATAAACCACAGGTGCGATCTGTGGGTGTTGAATAAACACAAATGCAAACCAACAAAAACACACAAGGATTGACTAGCCGCCCTAGTAGATGGATATCCTCGAATACGAATGGCCAGCTAGCCGCCCTAGTAGATGGATATCCTCGAATACGAATGGCCAGCTAGCCGCCCTAGTAGATGGATATCCTCGAATACGAATGGCCAGCTAGCCGCCCTAGTAGATGGATATCCTCGGATACGAATGGCCAGCTAGCCGCCCTAGTAGATGGATATCCTCGAATACGAATGGCCAGCTAGCCGCCCTAGTAGATGGATATCCTCGAATACGAATGGCCAGCTAGCCGCCCTAGTAGATGGATATCCTCGAATACGAATGGCCAGCTAGCCGCCCTAGTAGATGGATATCCTCGAATACGAATGGCCAGCTAGCCGCCCTAGTAGATGGATATCCTCGAATACGAATGGCCAGCTATACTAAAAATAGATAAAACATTATCTGTGGTATTAATTCTGTCATGTTTTATTTACAAGCGTATGAAAAATTTATTTCTTTGGCTAAATAAATGAAAATGAATTTTGATATTGATCTGATCAATTCAGTTTCAATTAGTTTTTGCAAATAAAAACAAAATTCACACCTTTGAAACAAAATTTGTTCAAAGCTTTTTTAAAATGATCTATATTAACCTTTGACCAATCATTTTTATACCGCCAAAAAAATTGTATTAAGAAACATAATCTTTTCAAATATTTGTTTAATTTTTTCAGTGATGAATTAATTAATCGACACCATCCACAAACTTATTGATCAGCAAGTTTCTTTTTATGCATATTTTAATAGACCTGATCAGACGAAAAGAGATAACGTCAAAGACGGAAATGCTTTTATGATTACCAAGAGACCAGAAATACATTATCAAAGACTGGCTCTTTAAAAGTAAAAATAAAAAAAAATATAACACGCAGAAAAAAAAATACCCTGAATCGATATTAAGTTTCGCTTGGCTGAGCGTGTGTTTATTAGTATCACAAGATATAGTTTCCTTTGGTCGGTAGGATTAATGTCTGTATCATCATAGATCGACAGAGTAGGAAGAGAAATACTTCATTATCATAGATGCATATATATATATATATATATATATATATATATATATATATATATATATATATATATATATATATATAATTATACAAAATAAAAGAACACACATACAAACTTCAGATCAACATTTTAGTAAATGTAGGGAGTTGTTTCCCAGTTTAATCGATATTTGCCAAATGCAGCTTTAGTATCCAATAAGGGAGAAGCTAGTAATGATTAAATGTACCAACAATGCTACTGGGCAATCGCGCTCTTCACGCAGTCGGCCCCACTTCCGCTGCTTAAGTGAGCACCTGGTGGAGGGTGAATCACCGCATCGTTATGTATATTTGTGGTCGTATGACCGAGTGGTTAGAACGTTATCATTCTGTCCATGAGACTCGGGTTCGAATCTCACCATTGTGCATTTGTCATACTTCTTGATAATATCAGTCGGTGGAGACGATCACATTAGCATTTGAAAGAGTCTGAAAAACAATGGCACGGGTTGATCTAAGCATTGCGACGGAAACTGTGTAATTCGGTAGCCATCGATGGTTGCGCTAGCATAAAGTTACAAGTCATCGTGACCGAGGCTGTGAGAGAACTGGCCTTGTTCATTTTTTTTCTACTCATCACGTTAGATTATATGTTCTCTTTCAAAAACCAATAGCGGAGTGTGTCTAAAAATATTGGCAACCAGGAAACAAAAGGAAGAGGTATCTACAACTACAATGATATTTAATTTTCATAAGTACTAATAACATTTTCAAAAATACATATGGAAAAGGGGTACAATTAAAATTTTTGTGGAAAAAATGTGTATTTCTTAGTAATTACAGTGTACAGGTAATGTATATATTGCTGTCAGTAGATTCCAAATGTAAATTCAGACTGTTACAATCGAATTTGTTTTTAAATCTTAATTCATTAGCTGATATTTTTACATAGTTTACTGAACAATTTACACATTTTCTTTTACTCCTGTGGCAGTGGAGAATTCTGGGGTTGTTGGCCCTTGTTCGATGGCGTTCCTTCGGAGGATTGACGGGATTGCGTCTCGATTAAGGGACGAGCCTCGCGAAACGGAGTGGCTCTTGCAGCGTGTCTCACTGGCGATGGTGCGGGGTAATGCTTTCTCCAGCATTGTGGCTGGCAGAGGATAGCAAAAAAAAAATTGTTTATAGTTACTTTGTTCAAACTTTTTTTTCATTAAACAAGATATTTAACAACGAAAAAAAAAGAACATCTTTTGAATTTTTATCAATCTATAAGAGATTTAGAAAAAAGACTTTGTATTGCGTAATGAAGGAATATTATAAATCTGAGGGAAAAAAAGGAATTGAACAATATGGCGGCGTTATAATGACGTCATCATGATGTCATGCTAATTATCGGTTTAAAGACATAATGATAGCAAATTTCAAATAATATATATAAGTAAAATGCTGTATAAAATATATTTTCAAAGGAGACCCGACTTGTCATGAGATGTCTATTAATTCTTCAGGTCGTTGTGTCGTATTATCTAAACCCAAACCGGAAAATTATTCTGTGGCGCCAGTTACCTTCCCTGAAGTTTTATACGTGTCATCAGATTTTGAAAAGATATAATTAGGGAATATACTTCTGAGTAATTCTTATAGTAACATCAAATAGGACACACACACACACACACACACACACACACACACACACACACACACACACACACACACACACACACATATATATATATATATATATATATTGTCATTCATACTTTCTGTCTTCTCCTTGAAGTTTTTGCCATGTCGATTTGCACGTAGATTCATAAAGGTTATTGTTAGCAGAGAATATATTTCGTGGCTAAATTCTGTACTGCATGGATGTTTGATAATCGCCTCCTGAAATATCTTTCGCAAAGAAAATACTGATAAAACCAATGAGGTTCTTTATTTCTTTAAAATTGATTTCCAGAGATGTTTAAAAGGTCCAGCGAGACCAGGATAAGCTGGGTACTTTGACAAGTAAACAGATTGAGCAAATTCCCAGGGCCTTCGGTTCAAACTTCGATTATAAGCACAAACTAAATAAAATAGTAAAAAAAAAAAAAGAAATGATGTGGCTTAAAATTAAAAAAATAGAACATTCTTTTTATTTTGTCCACATGTGGTCGAACTTAATACACGATTGATTCAATCAAAGGCCCTAAAAGCTGCCAATGATTGCAATTGCAAACATCAGCATTTTTTCTTTCAATGAAAAATGCTAAAAACTTCTTGGCTCGACCAAGAGACCCTTCCCTAAAAGAACGATATTTGGTCATTTGGCCAGATTTTGAGAAATACGTCAAGCTTTTTTCAGCACACTCGATCAATCCGGTGATGTGCCCCTCACTTGAAACTGACAGTCAAAGACTGGATCTCTGATTCTTTCTGTTTAGTCTTTATTGGAATTTGTCGATATTTATAAATTGATTTTTTTTTAATCACGCATGGAAATGAATCGAGTAAAAACAGATCGATGATATAAAGAAAAGTTGGTTTGATTTTGAAATCCTATGGCTAAGCGCAAAATATATATTTTTGATATTTCTTCTAAAATGAAAGTAAAATTGTTTTTCCTACATGGAAAAAGGACTTGTTTTTTTTAATGGGGCTTCGTTTTTCAGCAAAATTTTAAAATTTGGTTTGAAAACTTTCAAATATACAAATGGATAAAGAAGATGTCACGTATTTTTTTAATCCTTCTGTATTTTAGCGTGTATAAGCCGCGTATTATTTTGTATCTAAGTCGTTTTACACTGGATTGATCAATAAATCCTTCACCTGGAATTTTCACTGTATAATATTCAATCTATGTGATTAATTGGGAAGCATTGTGCATTGATAAGGAAGGATATTATATTGAAAATATAAATTAGTTATTCTAAAATCTTTTTTCGTTATCAGGCTATAGACTTATTGATTTACATACGTATTCATGGCTCAATAAACAAAATGCAAAAGATTCAGTCAACATGAGCAAATCACGGACAATTCGTTCATTTATTCTGAATTTTATGCAAGATAACGAGACACAATATGCATATATAATATACATATGCATATATAATATACATATATAATATACACATGCATATATAATAGAGTCCTAAATAAAATCCAGTCAGTTATATGCCATGCGTGATACACGCTTAGGTGATCATGTATCTTTCGATATATGACTGACGAGGTAAATTCTTTTCATTTATTTCTGCCGTAGACCAGTTGCCATTCAAGGCTATAGAACCTGGTCTGTCCTGCTATTTAAATGCGGGGAGAAGAAGAGGATTCATACCTTTCCCAATGGTATAAGCAAGAGGATTCATACCTTTCCCAATGGTATAAGCTAGAGGATGCATTCCTTTCCCAATGGTATAAGAAAGAGGATGCATTCCTTTCCGAATGGTATAAGAAAGAGGATTCATTCCTTTCCCAATGGTATAAGCAGGAGGATGCATTCCTTTCCGAATGGTATAAGCAAGAGGATTCATTCCTTTCCCAATGGTATAAGCAAGAGGATGCATTCCTTTCCCAATGGTATAAGAAAGAGGATTCATTCCTTTCCCAATGGTATAAGCAAGAGGATGCATTCCTTTCCGAATGGTATAAGAAAGAGGATTCATTCCTTTCCCAATGGTATAAGCAAGAGGATGCATTCCTTTCCGAATGTTATAAGCAAGAGGATTCATTCCTTTCCCAATGGTATAAGCAAGAGGATGCATTCCTTTCCCAATGGTATAAGCAAGAGGATGCATTCCTTTCCGAATGGTATAAGAAAGAGGATTCATTCCTTTCCCAATGGTATAAGCAAGAGGATTCATTCCTTTCCCAATGGTATAAGCAAGAGGATGCATTCCTTTCCGAATGGTATAAGAAAGAGGATTCATTCCTTTCCCAATGGTATAAGCAAGAGGATGCATTCCTTTCCGAATGGTATAAGAAAGAGGATTCATTCCTTTCCCAATGGTATAAGCAAGAGGATGCATTCCTTTCCGAATGGTATAAGAAAGAGGATTCATTCCTTTCCCAATGGTATAAGCAAGAGGATGCATTCCTTTCCGAATGTTATAAGCAAGAGGATTCATTCCTTTCCCAATGGTATAAGCAAGAGGATGCATTCCTTTCCCAATGGTATAAGCAAGAGGATGCATTCCTTTCCGAATGGTATAAGAAAGAGGATTCATTCCTTTCCCAATGGTATAAGCAAGAGGATGCATTCCTTTCGGAATGGTATAAGAAAGAGGATTCATTCCTTTCCCAATGGTATAAGCAAGAGGATGCATTCTTTTCCGAATGGTATAAGCAAGAGGATTCATTCCTTTCCCAATGGTATAAGCAAGAGGATGCATTCCTTTCCGAATGTTATATGCAAGAGGATTCATTCCTTTCCCAATGGTATAAGCTAGAGGATGCATTCCTTTCCCAATGGTATAAGCAAGAGGATGCATTCCTTTCCGAATGGTATAAGAAAGAGGATTCATTCCTTTCCCAATGGTATAAGCAAGAGGATGCATTCCTTTCCGAATGGTATAAGCAAGAGGATTCATTCCTTTCCCAATGGTATAAGCAAGAGGATTCATTCCTTTCCCAATGGTATAAGCAAGAGGATGAATTCCTTTCCCAATGGTATAAGCAAGAGGATGCATTCCTTTCCCAATGGAATAAACAAGAGGATGCATTTCTTTCCGAATGGTATAAGAAAGAGGATTCATTCCTTTCCCAATGGTATAAGCAAGAGGATGCATTCCTTTCCGAATGGTATAAGCAAGAGGATTCATTCCTTTCCCAATGGTATAAGCAAGAGGATGCATTCCTTTCCGAATGTTATAAGCAAGAGGATTCATTCCTTTCCCAATGGTATAAGCAAGAGGATGCATTCCTTTCCCAATGGTATAAGCAAGAGGATGCATTCCTTTCCGAATGGTATAAGAAAGAGGATTCATTCCTTTCCCAATGGTATAAGCAAGAGGATGCATTCCTTTCCGAATGGTATAAGCAAGAGGATTCATTCCTTTCCCAATGGTATAAGCAAGAGGATGCATTCCTTTCCGAATGGTATAAGAAAGAGGATTCATTCCTTTCCCAATGGTATAAGCAAGAGGATGCATTCCTTTCCGAATGGTATAAGAAAGAGGATTCATTCCTTTCCCAATGGTATAAGCAAGAGGATGCATTCCTTTCCGAATGTTATAAGCAAGATGATTCATTCCTTTCCGAATGGTATAAGCAAGAGGATGCATTCCTTTCCCAATGGTATAAGCAAGAGGATTCATTCCTTTCCCAATGGTATAAGCAAGAGGATGCATTCCTTTCCGAATGTTATAAGCAAGAGGATTCATTCCTTTCCCAATGGTATAAGCAAGAGGATTCATTCCTTTCCGAATGGTATAAGAAAGAGGATTCATTCCTTTCCCAATGGTATAAGCAAGAGGATGCATTCCTTTCCCAATGTTATAAGCAAGAGGATTCATTCCTTTCCCAATGGTATAAGCAAGAGGATGCATTCCTTTCCGAATGTTATAAGAAAGAGGATTCATTCCTTTCCCAATGGTATAAGCAAGAGGATGCATTCCTTTCCGAATGGTATAAGCAAGAGGATTCATTCCTTTCCCAATGGTATAAGCAAGAGGATGCATTCCTTTCCGAATGGTATAAGAAAGAGGATTCATTCCTTTCCCAATGGTATAAGCAAGAGGATGCATTCCTTTCCGAATGGTATAAGAAAGAGGATTCATTCCTTTCCCAATGGTATAAGCAAGAGGATGCATTCCTTTCCGAATGTTATAAGCAAGAGGATTCATTCCTTTCCGAATGGTATAAGCAAGAGGATGCATTCCTTTCCCAATGGTATAAGCAAGAGGATTCATTCCTTTCCCAATGGTATAAGCAAGAGGATTCATTCCTTTCCGAATGTTATAAGCAAGAGGATGCATTCCTTTCCGAATGGTATAAGCTAGAGGATTCATTCCTTTCCCAATGGTATAAGCAAGAGGATGCATTCCTTTCCGAATGTTATAAGCAAGAGGATTCATTCCTTTCCCAATGGTATAAGCTAGAGGATGCATTCCTTTCCGAATGTTATAAGCAAGAGGATTCATTCCTTTCCCAATGGTATAAGCAAGAGGATGCATTCCTTTCCGAATGGTATAAGCAAGAGGATTCATTCCTTTCCCAATGGTATAAGCAAGAGGATGTATTCCTTTCCGAATGGTATAAGAAAGAGGATTCATTCCTTTCCCAATGGTATAAGCAAGAGGATGCACTCCTTTCCGAATGGTATAAGAAAGAGGATTCATTCCTTTCCCAATGGTATAAGCAAGAGGATGCATTCCTTTCCGAATGTTATAAGCAAGTGGATTCATTCCTTTCCCAATGGTATAATCAAGAGGATGCATTCCTTTCCGAATGTTATAAGCAAGAGGATGCATTCCTTTCCGAATGGTATAAGAAAGAGGATTCATTCGTTTCCCAATGGTATAAGCAAGAGGATGCATTCCTTTCCGAATGGTATAAGCAAGAGGATTCATTCCTTTCCCAATGGTATAAGCAAGAGGATGCATTCCTTTCCCAATGGTATAAGAAAGAGGATTCATTCCTTTCCCAATGGTATAAGCAAGAGGATTCATTCCTTTCCCAATGGTATAAGCAAGAGGATTCATTCCTTTCCCAATGGTATAAGCAAGAGGATGCATTCCTTTCCGAATGGTATAAGAAAGAGGATTCATTCCTTTCCCAATGGTATAAGCAAGAGGATGCATTCCTTTCCGAATGGTATAAGCAAGAGGATTCATTCCTTTCCCAATGGTATAAGCAAGAGGATGCATTCCTTTCCGAATGTTATAAGCAAGAGGATTCATTCCTTTCCCAATGGTATAAGCAAGAGGATGCATTCCTTTCCGAATGGTATAAGCAAGAGGATTCATTCCTTTCCCAATGGTATAAGCAAGAGGATGCATTCCTTTCCCAATGGTATAAGCAAGAGGATTCATTCCTTTCCCAATGGTATAAGCAAGAGGATGCATTCCTTTCCGAATGGTATAATAAAGAGGATTCATTCCTTTCCCAATGGTATAAGCAAGAGGATGCATTCCTTTCCGAATGTTATAAGCAAGAGGATTCATTCCTTTCCCAATGGTATAAGCAAGAGGATTCATTCCTTTCCGAATGGTATAAGAAAGAGGATTCATTCCTTTCCCAATGGTATAAGCAAGAGGATGCATTCCTTTCCCAATGTTATAAGCAAGAGGATTCATTCCTTTCCCAATGGTATAAGCAAGAGGATGCATTCCTTTCCGAATGTTATAAGCAAGAGGATTCATTCCTTTCCCAATGGTATAAGCAAGAGGATTCATTCCTTTCCGAATGGTATAAGAAAGAGGATTCATTCCTTTCCCAATGGTATAAGCAAGAGGATGCATTCCTTTCCGAATGGTATAAGAAAGAGGATTCATTCCTTTCCCAATGGTATAAGCAAGAGGATGCATTCCTTTCCGAATGGTATAAGAAAGAGGATTCATTCCTTTCCCAATGGTATAAGCAAGAGGATGCATTCCTTTCCGAATGTTATAAGCAAGAGGATTCATTCCTTTCCGAATGGTATAAGCAGGAGGATGCATTCCTTTCCCAATGGTATAAGCAAGAGGATTCATTCCTTTCCCAATGGTATAAGCAAGAGGATTCATTCCTTTCCGAATGTTATAAGCAAGAGGATGCATTCCTTTCCGAATGTTATAAGCAAGAGGATTCATTCCTTTCCCAATGGTATAAGCAAGAGGATGTATTCCTTTCCGAATGGTATAAGAAAGAGGATTCATTCCTTTCCCAATGGTATAAGCAAGAGGATGCACTCCTTTCCGAATGGTATAAGCAAGAGGATTCATTCCTTTCCCAATGGTATAAGCAAGAGGATGCATTCCTTTCCGAATGTTATAAGCAAGTGGATTCATTCCTTTCCCAATGGTATAATCAAGAGGATGCATTCCTTTCCGAATGTTATAAGCAAGAGGATGCATTCCTTTCCGAATGGTATAAGAAAGAGGATTCATTCGTTTCCCAATGGTATAAGCAAGAGGATGCATTCCTTTCCGAATGGTATAAGCAAGAGGATTCATTCCTTTCCCAATGGTATAAGCAAGAGGATGCATTCCTTTCCCAATGGTATAAGAAAGAGGATTCATTCCTTTCCCAATGGTATAAGCAAGAGGATTCATTCCTTTCCCAATGGTATAAGCAAGAGGATTCATTCCTTTCCCAATGGTATAAGCTAGAGGATGCATTCCTTTCCGAATGGTATAAGAAAGAGGATTCATTCCTTTCCCAATGGTATAAGCAAGAGGATGCATTCCTTTCCGAATGGTATAAGCAAGAGGATTCATTCCTTTCCCAATGGTATAAGCAAGAGGATGCATTCCTTTCCGAATGTTATAAGCAAGAGGATTCATTCCTTTCCCAATGGTATAAGCAAGAGGATGCATTCCTTTCCGAATGGTATAAGCAAGAGGATTCATTCCTTTCCCAATGGTATAAGCAAGAGGATGCATTCCTTTCCGAATGTTATAAGCAAGAGGATTCATTCCTTTCCGAATGGTATAAGCAAGAGGATGCATTCCTTTCCCAATGGTATAAGCAAGAGGATTCATTCCTTTCCCAATGGTATAAGCAAGAGGATTCATTCCTTTCCGAATGTTATAAGCAAGAGGATGCATTCCTTTCCGAATGTTATAAGCAAGAGGATTCATTCCTTTCCCAATGGTATAAGCAAGAGGATGTATTCCTTTCCGAATGGTATAAGAAAGAGGATTCATTCCTTTCCCAATGGTATAAGCAAGAGGATGCACTCCTTTCCGAATGGTATAAGCAAGAGGATTCATTCCTTTCCCAATGGTATAAGCAAGAGGATGCATTCCTTTCCGAATGTTATAAGCAAGTGGATTCATTCCTTTCCCAATGGTATAATCAAGAGGATGCATTCCTTTCCGAATGTTATAAGCAAGAGGATGCATTCCTTTCCGAATGGTATAAGAAAGAGGATTCATTCGTTTCCCAATGGTATAAGCAAGAGGATGCATTCCTTTCCGAATGGTATAAGCAAGAGGATTCATTCCTTTCCCAATGGTATAAGCAAGAGGATGCATTCCTTTCCCAATGGTATAAGAAAGAGGATTCATTCCTTTCCCAATGGTATAAGCAAGAGGATTCATTCCTTTCCCAATGGTATAAGCAAGAGGATTCATTCCTTTCCCAATGGTATAAGCTAGAGGATGCATTCCTTTCCGAATGGTATAAGAAAGAGGATTCATTCCTTTCCCAATGGTATAAGCAAGAGGATGCATTCCTTTCCGAATGGTATAAGCAAGAGGATTCATTCCTTTCCCAATGGTATAAGCAAGAGGATGCATTCCTTTCCGAATGTTATAAGCAAGAGGATTCATTCCTTTCCCAATGGTATAAGCAAGAGGATGCATTCCTTTCCGAATGGTATAAGCAAGAGGATTCATTCCTTTCCCAATGGTATAAGCAAGAGGATGCATTCCTTTCCCAATGGTATAAGCAAGAGGATTCATTCCTTTCCCAATGGTATAAGCAAGAGGATGCATTCCTTTCCGAATGGTATAATAAAGAGGATTCATTCCTTTCCCAATGGTATAAGCAAGAGGATGCATTCCTTTCCGAATGTTATAAGCAAGAGGATTCATTCCTTTCCCAATGGTATAAGCAAGAGGATTCATTCCTTTCCGAATGGTATAAGAAAGAGGATTCATTCCTTTCCCAATGGTATAAGCAAGAGGATGCATTCCTTTCCGAATGTTATAAGCAAGAGGATTCATTCCTTTCCCAATGGTATAAGCAAGAGGATGCATTCCTTTCCGAATGTTATAAGAAAGAGGATTCATTCCTTTCCCAATGGTATAAGCAAGAGGATGCATTCCTTTCCGAATGGTATAAGCAACAGGATTCATTCCTTTCCCAATGGTATAAGCAAGAGGATGCATTCCTTTCCGAATGGTATAAGAAAGAGGATTCATTCCTTTCCCAATGGTATAAGCAAGAGGATGCATTCCTTTCCCAATGGTATAAGAAAGAGGATTCATTCCTTTCCCAATGGTATAAGCAAGAGGATGCATTCCTTTCCGAATGTTATAAGCAAGAGGATTCATTCCTTTCCGAATGGTATAAGCAAGAGGATGCATTCCTTTCCCAATGGTATAAGCAAGAGGATTCATTCCTTTCCCAATGGTATAAGCAAGAGGATTCATTCCTTTCCGAATGTTATAAGCAAGAGGATGCATTCCTTTCCGAATGTTATAAGCAAGAGGATTCATTCCTTTCCCAATGGTATAAGCAAGAGGATGTATTCCTTTCCGAATGGTATAAGAAAGAGGATTCATTCCTTTCCCAATGGTATAAGCAAGAGGATGCACTCCTTTCCGAATGGTATAAGCAAGAGGATGCATTCCTTTCCCAATGGTATAAGCAAGAGGATGCATTCCTTTCCGAATGTTATAAGCAAGTGGATTCATTCCTTTCCCAATGGTATAATCAAGAGGATGCATTCCTTTCCGAATGGTATAAGAAAGAGGATTCATTCGTTTCCCAATGGTATAAGCAAGAGGATGCATTCCTTTCCGAATGGTATAAGCAAGAGGATTCATTCCTTTCCCAATGGTATAAGCAAGAGGATGCATTCCTTTCCCAATGGTATAAGAAAGAGGATTCATTCCTTTCCCAATGGTATAAGCAAGAGGATGCATTCCTTTCCGAATGTTATAAGAAAGAGGATTCATTCCTTTCCCTATGGTATAAGCAAGAGGATGCATTCCTTTCCGAATGGTATAAGCAGGAGGATTCATTCCTTTCCCAATGGTATAAGAAAGAGGATGCATTCCTTTCCCAATGGTATAAGCAAGAGGATGCATTCCTTTCCGAATGGTATAAGCAAGAGGATTCATTCCTTTCCCAATGGTATAAGCAAGAGGATGCATTCCTTTCCGAATGGTATAAACAAGAGGATTCATTCCTTTCCCAATGGTATAAGCAAGAGGATGCATTCCTTTCCGAATGTTATAAGCAAGAGGATTCATTCCTTTCCCAATGGTATAAGCAAGAGGATTCATACCTTTCCGAATGGTATAAGCAAGAGGATTCATACCTTTCCCAATGGTATAAGCAGGAGGATTCGTTCCTTTCCGAATGGTATAAGCAGGAGGATTCATTCCTTTCCCAATGGTATAAGCAGGAGGATTCATTCCTTTCCGAATGGTATAAGCAGGAGGATTCATTCCTTTCCGAATGGTATAAGAAAGAGGATTCATACCTTTCCCAATGGTATAAGCAAGAGGATTCATACCTTTCCCAATGGTATAAGCAGGAGGATTAATTCCTTTCCCAATGGTATAAGCACGGATGTGAATGTAATGCATTCGACTGGAATTTGAACTCGGCTCTCCGATTCCTCAATCAGTACCACTAACCATTACTCCACCGCGCCTAATTGTTCAAATTATCTGTGTCTCAACTCTGAGTTTTGCGGAGATAGTATCCCACTCGTCAGTAAGATTTTACTGTGTCTGGGAAACTCATAGTCAGGAGAATCAAATTGAATAATTTTATTTGTTGCTGTTAATACTCTATCTAGCACTTTAAATACAATGACAACTCTTGCCTTAAAAGTTTTATCTCCCAGAAATACTCTGATCGGTCGACCGTTTTCAGCGAAAAACAATCTTTGTTATCGTTATTATATAAACACACACATGAGTCATTATTTTATATTTAATTCTCCCCTGTCTCCACGGATGTTTTACAGACATTGCTTTATTTTTCAATAAGTCATTGACTATGGCAATCATTTTTATCATGTGTACTTTGAACTAGATTAATGTTAAATGTCAATTGTTAAGAACAGAAAAGTCTTGTATTATTATTCAATTGGAAACTGAGATTACATCAACGTCTACACGTCTAATTATATTACAGCACATCACAGTAAATCTGTCTATAAAATTTAGTGACAAAAATCTTAAATGTTTTATTGCTGGATACGTTGACATGCAGATAAACTATCATAAAATATTAAATTTACTGTTGCTATTATTTATTTACTGATTCTAAATGTCTCTCTAAACAAAAGTCCTTAAAAATGAAATTGCGGTTTTTTATGGATTTGTACAGGAAGTAGATATTTATCTGCACACACTCACTCGAGCCCAATATCGTCGCAAGTTGCTGTGTTTAAAATGAACATCCCACGCGCTTATGAAATGAGTAACAGAAATTGCTCACTCTTCTTCGACACTTTACTTTTGCCACTCCACGGCCACCAGGGATTGACCCTGATTCTCTCAGTGCAATTCGAGATGTGCTTGCTTCAGAGGACGTATTTCTGGACCTGAACCTATTAGCCAGATTTTACCCCGATTAGGGTGTCTTTACAGTATGACGTAAATAAACTTAAAGATCTTATCATGTACACACAGAGTGAAATGAGAATATGTTGGTTAGATAAAATGGAAAGATATAATAATTAACAGGAAAACAGGAAATTAAAAAAATGTTCATTCTCACAGGTTCGTATTTAAAAGCTACAATAAATGAAATATTAATCTTGCTTAAAGTTGATTTCCTATACTCTGTAAAACGAAAAGCAAGTTCTCAGGGGCGACTTAGCGGGTATATCAAATTGGGGTAAGTATTTCAATAGGGAGAGAAAGTTAACGAATAAAAAGACACCTGACAGGATGTTCATTTGCTATTTGTCGTCTGTAATTTTTGATGAAATATTTTGATGAAATGTCTTTTTGAAATATGACTAAGGTAATGAAAATCATTCATGACGAGATATCAGAGTAGAATTTGTTATAAACTGATCGCTTCAAAAAAGCGCTTTAAAATCATTTTTCTAGATATTTGCTCTAGTCCCCATGGGATTAAAACTGAAGTGTACTGTGTTTCAAATGAAGGCCGAGGCGAACTCTCGAGAACCCGATACTAAAAAACTAGTCTGCTCAGGCTCACCAGCAAAAATAAAACCTGATTATCCATCGAATCGCAAAAATGTACCCTTTTCTCTTAGAAATGAACTAATGAGAAACACGGATCATCACATAGAATTGAATAAGATCTTATCTTGACATTTGTTCAAATATGAAACTGTAACTAAAAGTGTAATGTAAGATAGTTAAGGAGTGGAATAAGTATACGGTGGGTGAATATGAAGATGATGGGTGAACATGAAGACGGACGGTGAATATGAAAACAGGGGTTGAACATGAAGACGGTGGGTAAATATGAAGACGGTGAATGAATATGAAGTTAGAGGGTTAATATGAAGACGGAGGAAGAATATCAAAACAGATGGTGAATATGAAGATACAGGTTAAATATGAAGGCTGAGGGTGAATATGAAAAGCGATTGTGCGAATATGAAGACGGAGGATGAATATGACGACAGACATTTAATGTGAAGACGGGGGTGACTATGAAGATAGTGGGTGAATATGAAGAGGGGTGTATATGAATACGTTGAAAATGAATAAGCTGGGTGAATATGAAGACAGAGGATGAATATAAAGATGATGGGTGAACATGAAAATGGAGAGAGAATATAAAGACAGCGGTTGAACCTGAAGACGGTTAGCAAATTTGAAGATGGCGAGTGAATATAAAGACGGATGGTGAATATGAAAACGGTGAGTGAATATTAAAACATAGTACGAATATGAAGACAGAGGGTGATTATGAAGACGGGGTGGGTGAATATGAAGACGGAGGGTGAATATCAAGACTGTTGGTGAATATGAAGACAGAGGGTGATTATGAAGACGGGGTGGGTGAATATGAAGATAGATGTTGCATATCAAGACTGTTGGTGAATATGAAGACAGAGGGTGATTATGAAGACGGGGTGGGTGAATATGAAGATAAATGTTGAATATCAAGACTGTTGGTGAATATGAAGACGGAGGGTGAATATGAAGACGGAGGGTGATTATGAAGACCGGGTGGGTGAATATGAAGATAGATGTTGAATATCAAGACTGTTGGTGAATATGAAGACGGAGGGTGATTATGAAGACGGAGGGTGTATATGAAGACGGAGGGTGAATATGAAGACGGAGGGTGAATATGAAGAGAGAGGTGGAATATGAATGCGGTGGGAGTATGAAGACAGAGTGTGAGTATGAAAACGGTGGGGTGAATATGAAGAAAGAGGTTGAAGATGAAGTCGGCGTGGGAATATGAAGGCATAGGGTGAATATGAAGATAGTGTACGAATATGAAGATTCAGGGAGAATATGAAGACATGGGTTGAACAGGATGACGGTGAGTAAATATGAAGACTGTGGGTGAATATGACGTATGTTGACGGGGTGTGAATATGAAGACAGGTTAAATATAAAGACGGTGGATGCATATGAAGACAGAGTGTGAATATGAAGACGGGGGTGAATATGAAAATAGAGGGGGAATATGAAGTTGATGGGGGAATATGAAGACGGTGGGTGAATAGGAAGATTGAGGTTGAATATGTAGGGGTTGGGTGAATATGAAGACAGAGTGTGAATATGAAGACGGAGGGTGAATATGAAGACAAAGGGTTAATATGAAGACGGGAGTGAATATGAATAAGGTTGAACAGGGGTTGAAAATGAAGCCGGCGGACAAATATGAAAACGGATGGTGAATATGAAACCGAGGTGAATAAAAAGATGGTTATTGAATATGAAGACTGTGGGTGAATATGAAGACACAATGTGAATATGAAGGCGGAGGTTGAATATATAGATAGAGGGCGATTATGAAGATGGTGGGTGAATATGAAAACGGAGTTGAATATAAAGTCGGAGGATGAATATGAAGAGAGAGTGTGACTATGAAGACGGTGGGTGATATGATATGAAGGCCGATGGTGAATATGAAAACAGAATTTGAATATGAAGACGGAAGTGGAATAGAACGACAGAGATTGAATAGGAAAACGGAGTGTGAAGATGAATATGGTGGGTGAATATATCATCTTTGTCACCATATTAATTACAACGTTTCGGCCGTTGTACGCTCCGGCCTTCTTCAGGTGGTTGGAATGTCGAACTGAACCCTTTATTTCGCCATCTGGGGTAGACTGTTCTAGTTCCACGTGCCATGTTTAATGGATGTCAGTTATCAGTTATCTCCTGTTAATTTCCCTCTGAAAGTTCTCCACTGCCTTAGCCGGGTATTGAACTCACACTCTTTGGGCCCTGTCACTGGATCTAACTAACGCTTTTATCCACTGTGCCATGTGTTCCCGCAGGTGATATACAAATCTGTGCTAACTGAACAGGATATTTGCTCTAACAGATATTAATTCACCAAGACAATGCTACCACCTCTCCATCAATCAAGATCACACGCCATGACTTTCATGCTTGGCGTAGCATATTATTATTATTATTATTATTATTATTATTATTATTATTATTATTATTATTATTATCTTTGATTTCTGTTGTAGACACATTTCCTTCCAGGCCCAAACCAGAGATCTAGCGTCAGAAATAGCTTCATGACATTTTCCACATTTTTCATCAAAAAAAAAAAAAATTAACATCACTCACATTTTACATCGATAAAACTCTTCGTGAGGTGTGATCTGTGGACTTGTGAGTACAATATTTTGTATTCCTTTAAGGTATGGGCTACCAGGAATCCCTTCAATGAGTCTATTGGAACATGTTTCAATCAACGACAACTAAAATTATTGATGTCCTCATGTGCCACATTTTTAAGACTTCCACTTCAAGATCCTTGTATTTTGATAGTTTTTTGAAGATCTTTAAATAAAGATTACAATCTGCACGGACTGCCATGTTAATAAGAAAGCAGATTCTGTTTTCTTACTCTTTGATCACGGTGTCTGGGATTATTATTATTATTATCATTATTATTTTTATTTCCTTTGATATCTGGCGTTTACACATTTCTTTCCGGGTCCCGCCCAGGGACCTAAGGTTAGAAATGGCATCATGACACTTTCCACTGCAAAAAAAAAATAAAATAAAATAAAAAAAAATAATTACATCGATAAAGCCCTTCGTAAAGTGTGGGCTGTACTTGTCAGAACAATTTTTGTATCTCTTTGAGGCATGGACTTCCAGGGATCCCTTCAATCAGCCTACTGGAATCTTTTCCAACCAGTCCAAGGGCTCCAACTACAACAGGGATTGTTGATGTTCCCATGTGCTACATTTTTGAGATTTCTATTTCTTGTATTTTGACAGTTTTTCGAATATCTTCAAAGATACATTGCAGTCTGCAGGGACTGCCATATCAATAAGGAGGCACTTATTTTGTTTGTGGTCTTTAATAACAATGTCTGGGCGGTTGGATTTGATTGTTCTGTCAGTGTGTATTGTGTAGTCCCATAGAATTGTAACAGGTCCTATCTCCGTAACCAGGTCAGGGTGGTGTTCGTACCAATTTCTTCCAGTTTCCTTCCCATAGGAGTTGCAAATTTTCCAGTGCAGATATTATTATTATTATTATTATCATCATTATTATTATAATTATAATTATTATTGTCATTATTATTATTATTATCTAATTATTATTATTATCATTATTATTATTACTATTATCATTTTTATTATTATCATCTAATTATTATTATTATTATCATTATTATTCTTATCATCATTATTATTATTATCATTATCATTATCATTATTATTATCATCATTATTATTATTATAATTATTTTTATTATTTTTATCATTATTATTATTATTATTATTATCATTATTATTATCATTATTATTTTTTTATTATTATTATTGATATCATTGCATAAATAAAATGAAATTGTTTATGATACTCTCTTCTATGACGAAAATATCTTTTCTTTAAGTACTATACATGTTAAAAAATTGGTTTTAATAAATCCAGGCAGTAAAAAATCTTGACCAAAGAAATATCGTTTTATAATTTCCTTCATCAATTCAATGTGTTTCTTTATAAGATCTTGAAATTATAAACGAATCATTATGTCACTCGGTGGTCTGCAGACGATGTCTTTTCATATACGTTATTTGTTTATACATTCGCTTTCTTGTTTTATGAGGACATTACATTGATTTCGAACGACAAGTTGTCGTTCTGTAAAGTTGTCAGATTGTTTTTCTGGTATTCCATATTCAGACAACTGTTTTTATCTTTGTTGCTACTGACATAAAGTCTCGACTTATACATTCTTCGACCTTGTCAGGTGTACGTTGTGTCCGGTCATTAAAATGGGAACATACAACATACATCCGAAAAGGGTCGAAGAATGCACGAGCCGAAACAAGAAAGATAAAGACAATAATCTGGAAAATATATGGGATCCGTGTTCTTTGTTATTGTAAGGCTGAAAAGCTGCGGCGTCAAACGTCGGTTAAGAAATACGAAAAACGTCAGGAAAGTGACAGAAAAAAAGACTAATGCAGGTCAGGCAAAAACTAAATACCACAATAAAGAAAAAAAAAATGTTGCTGAACGTCTCTGATTACTAATATTGTTCCTCGTCTATTATTTCGTTTGACAGCACTTTAAAGGGATATTGGAAAGTTTTCCTTATAATTCTGCCACATTTACATGCGAAAATATTAACTCAATTTTAACTCATTTTTAATCGAATTACTGCCTTTTGCTGGACAAAGAAAGAAGAAAAGATTGACAAATAACGTTAGCAACATGATACGCTTATGAGATTTGTTTATAAAACCTATTGAAGTTTTGTCAGTAAATAAAGGAAATTAAAAAATGCTAATTCTCATAGGTTCGTATGCATTTGTATTTTTCACATTAAATATGCAGTCATCATCGCTGAGGATTGAGCGGCAGCAAGTCTCCAGCACCTTACATAGTATTTTGGTCTGTACGGGTCTCTTCTTCGGACTTCCAAACATCTAACCACGATTTCAGTAATTTGGGGCACTAATCCTTATATTCCAAATCTTTCTAAACTCCCGAGTAAGGTCCTGGTATTTCTTTAATTTCTCACTCTCTTTTATATTCGCTCTCTGGTCCACCAACAAATCTACGCCCACAATCTGATAGATTCTGTTTTACCTTATTCACAATTATCAGATTAGATCTTCTTACTTGACTGGAATGGTCGGCATGAGTGTCAAAATCACAGGTTATTTCGAATTTTTGTCTTTCAGAATTCGTGTTATTATTATTATTATTATTTTGCAGGTGACTGCGTCTAAAAATTAACTGGTAGTAAGTAGGTTCAAATCCCCGGCGGTTTTTCTTGTTCACTTCAACGCCTGCGCCGTCTCATCTATACGGATAATATAAAAGGCTCAAACACTTATATTCTATGGTTATAATTTATTACACTGGAATCGTAATTTATTGTACATACGATTGAAATATACGCGCTTGGATTTGAAACCCTACCTCTTGAAGCCGTCTGATAATCATTGGTCTATTTCATTTTCAAGGAATGCTTCCATTTTTGATTCGGTGAATTCTTTGACAAATTTTCCATATCTTGAATTTTTGGGAAACACTGACTCGACAAGATGTATATCTTGAAACAAAATATTAAGAGCCTGAATAATAAAATGTCTTCGGAAATACGCCATATGTGGAAGAATTTTCTATTACAGTGTCATGATTATCTGTTGCATGACATTTCCAAGGAAAATTTCCTATCGACTTCATGGTATACATCATTCAAACGAGTTAATTAATATCATTTGTCATATTTGAATCTAAGAAGACGTAATATTTTTCTCTAATTGATTCCGTTTAAGTAGAGATGTTGCAGCCTGAACTGGATTTGTTTTCAATGTTTTTCATTTTAAAGAATTTACTTTCATTTTGAAGAATTTACTTTCATTTTGTTGTCCATAAAATTATATTTTGAGCAAAAAGTGTAAAAAAAAAACAAAAAAAAACAAATGTTTAAATTATCACTAATGCCCTTTGCACTGAGTTCATGTGAGGGCACCTTTTTTAACTTTTTTGAAGCTGTCTGGTTTCGTAAGCAATAAGGGGCTACGAGACATGTAAATACAGTTAGTAATGGATAGCGGCTCGGATTAAGGAATCGGAGAGCCGAGTTCGAATTCCAGTCAAATCCATTACATTCCCTTACGTGCTAATACCCTTGGGAAAGGTATGAATCCTCTTCTTCTCCCCCTAGCCATGGGTAAATAGCAGGACAGACAGAGTTCTATAGATGGATGTCAGCTGGCCTACCGCAGAAAGAAATGGCAACCTACTGCGGGAAAAAATCAACCTCGTCAGTCATGATCGCCTAAGCGTGTGTTACGCATGGCACATAACTGACTGGACAGGTCACTAAAATTGTAGCAATGATGACACTGAGCTTCTGCGTCAACATCATACCAATACAGATGTGTGCAAGCATATGTATAAAAATCTGCATGCCGATATATATATATATATATATATATATATATATACATATATTGTCATCCACAGACAGACTGTTTCGCTGTATCACAGCTCATCAGTGTGGCTAGACGTCCGGTTGCCTCTGGCTAGAATCGAAAACCGGCTGAATTCGCGTCAGTCGGAAATTTTACCCTGAAGCCGTTGGCGCACGGCAGAGAAGAAGGTGAATTTAAGCGTATTTATATTTAGATAAACACACAGTGACTGAGAGAACTCGATTCGATTTACATATATATATATATATATAATTGTACGTACTCTCTGGGCATCAACTGGTTCGACTGGGTCACTAATGCCGTAGTTCACACTCTTGCCTAGTTACCCAGCCCCTATGCCCTTCTCCAGCAGACCGTGCGTCGTTGGCTTGGACGAGAGCACCGTGTGTCAGGTGGGAGAATTTCAAATGTCCTTCTGTACGGGGATCTGGCCACCGGCACGTAGCCACGAGGGCGGTCACATTTTCGCTATAAGGACATCTGCGAAAGGGACATGAAGACGATAGATATGGACATCGAGAGGTGGGAAGACGTCACCAACGATCGCTCACGCTGGAGAGGCGATTTACACCGAGAGTGGAGCGACGGGAGAAGAAACGAAGGCTTGCCACCAGGGAGGAGCGTGCCCGACGGAAAGAAAAAAAGCAATGCGACATCGGGAGAGAGAGTATTCACATGTATTCGTTGCAATCAAGACTGTCACTCCCGTGTGGGCCTTTACCAACATAACATGCTGCGCTGTCATCATCATATATATATATATATATATGTACGTAAACATGCACATCGTTAAATATAGTTATCTATGTATCCGTTTACTACATCCTAAAGCATTTCTTTTTGAAGAGCGTTCTATGAAGGCATGTAATGAAAAATTAGTAAAGAAATATTTGAATTAAGTAAAATCGACAGCAAGAAATTTGTATGGCAAAAACGCTCTCTCCATTTGACAACGCCAACTTCCTGTTCCCATTAAACTTTACGCCGTGCTAAACTAAATATCTCGAGAAAGTCAGTAAGTGAATTGAATGCCAGCTGTAAAATGAACGAAGAAATATAGAATAGAAATTTAAACAAAAAAAAAAGAAAAATTTAAAATGTTCTGATTGAACTTTCAATTCAATTTTAATATTTTTTATATATCTTAAAGTCATAATCATATCAATTATAATCATATTAATTACATTATTAAAGTTATGTAGCGGACCGCTGGGGTGGGTGAAGTAGTATCAGAAGGTTAAAATTTCCTGCTAGCCGGTCCAGCTACATGAGAATGTCGGACTTTAATTAAGTCCAAAGAAGACAAAGAAAAACAAACAAGACCGATATACATGGGTAAAAACAAATATATATTAATAACAAGTTACACAAAGACATGAACAGTTACATAGTGTTTGTATGGAGACATTATGTGTGTGTGTTGGGAGTGTTCGTACGTACGTGTATTGTTCTTAACGCGTTCCCAGAATTTGGGAAACGCTGTATGTGAGAGGTCACATATTGGTGTAAGTGGAAAAAGAAAGATTTTACCTCGCCTCCGCACGAGGTAGCGGCTCAAGGCCTAAGTCGAAAAAGAGAAATTTTATCTCATCTCCACGCGAGGTGGCGGCCCAAGGCCTGAGTCGGATAAAGAGAGAGAGGTGAAGGGTCAGCCAGTATTTATAGCCAGGGGTGAGAGACCCCTGTTGAAGGATTAAGGAACTGAGGAGGAGCTAATTCCGACAGTTATAATGTTATTCAATATGATTATGAATGTAACGCCAATCAATACTTGAAGTGTTTCATAAAGATGTTGATATTTTTATTTGCCTTTCCTATGAGAGTTATCAATAATTTGTTGCTAAGAAATAATTCATAATGGGCAAAAAACAATCTAAAATATTTTCAGTGTGTAACTTTTATAGTTAGCGTTATGAAAATCCACTGGCAACCACAAGTCCATAAAATGAAGAACAGGATACGGAACATTTGCAACTTCATCGGCGAAAAAGAGAAAGCTTTAAAAAGGAAGTAGAATTATAGACAGAATTAAAAAGAACGAATAAAAAATTGTAAATCGTTTGAAAAAAACTGTTATGTGACTGAGAAAGGATTAGACAATAATCTCATTAACAACAATCTTGGTTTAAAATATATTATGAACATTTGTATTTTTATATTTAAGACGATAAAGATACAAATCAAAAGTCAAAATCGTAGAATAAAGATACAAAACACAGGCTTATAAAAAAATCGTAATTAAATGGGTCAGAAGATAAATTGGAGTAGAAAAGAAAGTGAAGAAGAGAATTAGAGGAGGAGGATGAGGAGGAGGAATAAAAAAATAGTTGATAAGAGGGGAAGAGATCAATTAAATCAAGTCATGTTTAATTGAAAAGAGAAAATCTCAGTAAAGACAAGAAAAACCAACAAAGAAAAATCGGAATTAGTAGTGAAAATAAAACGGGGAACGAGAAGTAAAATGGGATACAGAATGGTTAACAAACTCTCTCTTCAAACATTTACTACTGTAGTGAGTTAGAACTTCATTTGGTGCTCAATAATGCTTGATCTTGTGCATATTGAAGAAACAAGAAAACTTATTGAAAATGAAGTTCTTTTTCAATTATTGCTAAATTAAGAAAGTTTATTGGCTTTTGTCAACAGATTCATATATATATATATATATATATATATATATATATATATATATATATATATATATATATATATATATATAGTAAAGGTAATAAATCCGTTTGTATATAATCCAAGAGTGGATCCTAGTAATATAAAATATTATAACTGATCCACAAAAACAGCCCAATTTATTTATTTATTATTACAGAGCAATATAATTAATAATAATATGAAGTAATTCGGGATTTTATTGTTATATATATATATATATATATATATATATATATATATATATATATATATATATATATATATATGAAGAAACATACTCTGAAGGTGCTCTTTATTTATGGGATAAAGTGCTCAATATCAGAGATAGAGCCTGCGTAAATATAAAAGTGAACATTGAAGTCAACACTTAGAGGCGACAGGCAGTTTCATGCTAGACGCAATCGTCAGGCCATGCTTAATTGAAAAGAGAGAAAAAACGGTGGCCTGACAATTGCGTCTAGCATGAAACAGCCTGTCGCCTCTAAGTGTTGACTTCAATGTTCACTTTTACAAATACATATATATATATATATATATATATATATATATATATATATATATAATGAATTCTCCTGTCGATTTAGAGGTATGAGGATCCGACAACCCCATTGAGTTTTTATGTTTGTGTTGTATGTGACACTTCAGTCCCTCTAGTG
>OZ038476.1:3072107-3109607 GCA_964036315.1 Acanthosepion esculentum
TATATATATATATATGAAGATGAAGAAATATAGTCTTAAAGTGTGCTATATTTATGGGATAAAGTGCTCAATATCAGAGATAGAGCATGTGTAAATATAAAAGTGGACATGGAAGTCAGCACTTAGAGGCGACAGTCTGTTTCATGCTAGTGCAATCGTCAGGCAACTAGTGCTGTTATTTTTCTCGGCTATTTATATATAAGGGTCAGTGGTGCATTATAGGTAATCTGTTTTGGCGGTTACTTTTACCGGAAGTCGCTTATTTGTTTATTTATTTATGTCAAATTATTTTGCTTGTTTTTTTTTTAATTTTATTTTTATCTTTTATCTTATATATTTATTTATTTATTTTTTATTTTGATCGGTGTTTTTTATTAACGTAGTAAAAATTTGTTTATATAGCTTATTGTTGGTAGTCTATTATGGCGGTCATTTACCGGAAGTCGGATGTTTGCTTATTTATTTGGGTCAAATTGTTTTGCTTGTTTTTATTTATTTTCATGCTTATTTTTTATCTTATATATTTGTTTATTCGTCATTGATTTAATCTATATGTCGAATTTTGGGGTGGGATGTTGTGGTTTGTTCTTACTATTATTTTGGTCGGAACAGTTTTTAATTTATCTATTTGGGTTGATTATCTTTATTTTTTTTCTAAACGGCTAGTTTATCGTTATCATTTGTTAGTTTATTTATATATTTCTTCGTATTTAGTTCAATTTATTATACTTGTTGTTATTTATTTGTTACACTGTATATTTTCTCTTTTTGGCTTTCGATTTTTAAGTAACGTAGTGTATTATCTTTTATTAATTTTTTATTTTTGTTTTTATTTTTTTTATCTTTATATAATAGTTATAACTTTCGACCGTTCTTTTGTTTTGATTTTTATAGTTTTGATTTTTATAGTTTAATTTTTGTTTCGTAATAGTTTGATAATTTGTTCATTATTTACTTTATTGATTTTTCGCATATTCTAACAGGTGTAGTTTTGTAATTTGTTTGGAGTAATTTATTTTGCTTATTTTATTGTTATTTTGTTTGTTTATATATTTATTTATTTTTCTATTTTAAGTTACGTAGTAAAAATTTGTTTTCATGTCTGCATTTTGAGATTAGCTCGGATCTTTTATTTAATAATTTATTTTGATCTGGGAAGGTAATGATAGTTATTTTTATATATATATATTTATATATATATATATATATATATATATATATATATATATATATATATATATATATATATTCGTTGAAAAATACATCCCTACCCATCCCTAAACATAACCCCTTTTTCGAACGTAACTAATAACTGATACAACAAATGTTAATGAACACGCTACCACCCCTTGTCTGGATGAGTGGATTTCTCTGTATTCTTGGAAAAAGTGAATTATGATTTTTTGCCGTGCCTTTAAAACTCAGTAAATTTAAAATTAAGTTACTCCAAAATTCGCTTCAGGATGAAATGGAACTAATGTTTTTAATTTAATTACAAAATTAAATTCGAAGCTTTTAGCTTCCATTATTGAAACATGGTTATTACTGTGCAGCGAAAAAACATATTTTAAATCAGCTAATTTCTAATATAAAATTTATAATATATATATATATATATATATATATATATATATATATATATATATATATATATATATATGTATAGTCCCTAAAAAAAATTTTTTTAATTAATTTTTTGATTTTGAGAAAAAATCTTTTAGCTTTTACATTCTGATTTATATATAGATATGTATATGTGCGTTCATGTGTGTGTATGTGTGTGTGTGTGTGTATGTATATATATATATATATGTATATATATATATATATATATATATGTGTATATATGTATATATATGCGTATATGGATGTATGTATATGAAGGTAGATGTGTGTGTAGATGTGTTTATATGTGTGTGTCTGCATGTCTAGGTATGTAGGTATACGTATATATCTATGGGTGTATATGTACGTATATATATATAGTTAGACGGATAGATAGAGTGATACATTGTTTATTTATTTAGATGGGTGTGTGTATATATTTGTATGAAGATGTGTAAGGTTTTATGTATATATTGTTTATGTGCACGTATGTGTATGTCTGTATGTATATATGTGTGTAGATGTATATATGTGTAGGAGTGGATGTGTATGGATGCATGTATTATGTATGTATTTGTATGTGAGTATATGTATATATATATATATATGTATAGATATATATATGTATGTATGTATATGTTTGAGGGTGTGTGTACACGCATTTATATATGTACGTGAAAATATAAATATGTTGTTGTGTATGTGTGTATACGTATATGTTTTTGAACATAGAAATATAAGTCCTTGCTGGATTAGATAATCGTTATTTTTATATGTTTATATTACATTTGTAACCTGTAGTCGATATAACCTTTGTCAAATTTTCTTGATTACACAGCGGTCCTTTTATAAATGCCCTTCGGTTTTAGCCCCCCCCCATCTCTCCCCCCACTTTTTCTTTTCCTCTCCCTCTCTCATCTTCTGAGCTTTAAGATTATATCGTCTATTGTGTGTGTATGTCACCACAAAATGTATACTCTTTTCCGGTGTATCTTTAATGTATTACACATTTGAAAATATTCGTATTTCTCTCACTTAAACCGTCTTTGACTCCCCTCTTTAAAACTTCTCCCTCTTAAATTTTAATCCCCCCTTCATCTTTAGACCTTCCAGTCCTTCTCTCGTCTGTTACTCCTCCCTATAGCTTTCATTTACTCTAGCATTCGCCCCACACCCTCGTACATACACTCACACTAAATTTTATTTTTTATTCCCGGAGTTGTTTTTTCTGTTTTCTTTTTGAATTTGTAGGTCTGATGAATTGGATCGTATTTACGATTCCAATGGAATACATTTTGACCATGGAATATTAGTGTTTAAGCCTTTTTATTATATATATATATATATATATATATATATATATATATATATATATATATATATATATATATATATAAGTGAACATAGAAGTCAACACTTAGAGGCGACAGTCTGTTTCATGCTAGATGCAATCGTCAGGCCGGACGATTGCCTGACGATTGCATCTAGCATGAAACAGACTGTCGCCTCTAAGTGTTGACTTCTATGTTCACTTTTATATTTACACACGCTCTATCTCTGATATTGATCACTTTATCCCATAAATATAGCACACTTTAAGACTATATTTCTTCATATATATATATATATATATATATATATATATATATATATATATATATATATATATATATATATATATGATAATAATGATATTAACAGGTAAATACTTATATATACACATATATACATATACATTTACGCACATCTATCTATCTATCTATCTCTCTCTCTCTCTCTCTCTCTCTCTCTCTATATATATATATATATATATATATATATATATATATATATATATATATATATATACCATTGATGACAATTCCAGAACAAAGTAACTATAAACAATTTCTGTTTCTATCCTCTGCCAGCCGCAATGATGGAGAACCATCGCCATTGAGACACGCTGCAAGAGCCACTCCGTTTCACGAGGCTCGTCCCTTAATCGAGACGCAATCCCATCAATCCTCCGAAGGAACGCCATCGAACGAGGGCCAATAACTCCAGAAGTCTCAACTGCCACAGGAGTAAAAAAAAAAAAATCTATCAGGAAGAGAAGCATATTTAAGTTTTTTTTTTTTTTTATCTCTGCGTCCCGGGCGACGGACCCCGGTTTTTTTCCCTTTTTAAGAAAAAAAAACAAAAAAAACAAAGATATCAACTCAAATATGTATATCCATTAAAATAACTTTTATAGTAATTAGAAATTAGAAATAATATCTGATAAAAAAAATCCATTTAAAAAATGCATAATTATATACCGACAGATGGTGCTAAAAACACTGTGATAACACATGATAATCATTAGATGAAAAACCTGCTTTCAAACAGCAAAAGATAAAATTTACGAAGCTAATAATTTCAGTTAGTAGTAAAAGGAAAAACCTATCCGATGGTTACCTATCAAAACAAAAGTTTCATTTAGAATCAGTCAACTTGATGGTTTAATGAGTCATACTTTTCACCGTACAGTCACAATAATCACCTCAGAACCCGTACAAATTGATTCTTTGGTAAACGGTTTGAGGACTGAAACTCGAATTATATCTACTTCTGTACAATCCTTTTCATGAATTAAAAGAGTGGACTTGACAAGGAATATGCGCACATGCATAGTGTGACCACACGATGCACATCTGATGTCGTCAGAAAACAAATTGGGTGGTAGTGGGGGGGACACTTCAAAGAGGTGGAACCAATTCTATAGAGTCCAGAATCCTTTTCATAGAATACAGGAAGTAAATGTTCGAAAGTAAATGCCAGAATCAGAGCTGTATGGACGAACGAATGGCGAACCAGCAGTGAATAGTTGCGGGGAAAGAAAGAAAGGCGTTTCAGACTTGACTGATTAAAAGCTTTTATTCACTCATGCAAACAGATCAACATTCGGGGGGTTAAAAGCAGTCTACATCCGATGATTGTGTTTAGTCACATTTATCCTTCAGCACTGCTGCATCTACAATTACATTTGTGATTTAGAAACGAGATAGGAAATCATTTACTAGTCTGAGTCGATTTTCAACAAAGGTAACATTTTTACAAAGATCCAATGAGGAATAAAACTCTCTTCAGTGTCTTGATATATATCTTATCTCACTTATCGTCCATCTAAGGCATGCGAATAAGCTGATATACGTAGATAACCTTCATAGGAAATTCTGCCTGGTGGTTGAGAAAGCTGTGTATTTCTCTTTAGCGCTATTGTTTTGTGTAAACAGATCTTATACATTATATGAAAATTAGGAAAATGCTTTTTTTAAAACTTACTTTTTAGATTTATTGCCAAACTACATTAAATTTACAAATATCTATATCGGTTTTTACATAAGTCATGTATTATTTTAATGTATATCCCTATTTTAGATCAAGCGATCCCCGAGAATTTTTTAAATCTTTGATCCGTTTTATTTCGTTAATTAAAAAAGAATAACTGAATGGCAAACACAAAAAAAAATCAAAATGTCCTCTCAACAAATCCAGACTTTGTTTATGACGCTGAGTATCTATGTCCCCCCAAACTTATTTAGTATCTTTAAGCTTCCAGAGCAGATTATTTGCTATAAGATATACCTATCCCTGAGACAAATTGCGTTGATAAAGAAGATTTAAGTTTTAAGCTAGTTTGACACTTTGTCCACTTGATTAATTTTTCTTTTTAATGTTGTTACCGGATCCTTTCTACTCCCTTTTTTCTCTTCATAATAACACAAAAGTGTGTCATGATAATCTTCCCTGCTCTGATTAACATCGACTTTGTTCGGGGATGTGTGTCTATAATCAGTCTGAGAAAAGGAAGGTGGACCAGATTTTTGATTCATGTCATAGAATAAGTGAGAGACGAAAAGGGGTGTAAAAAGGAATAGAAAGAGAGAAACAAAGCAATAAATGAGAGGGAAAATTAGAAACGCGATCAAAGAATGTAATGTAAGGTCTGAATGTAAGAGAGAGAGAGAGAGAGAGAGAGAAAAGAAAAGATAAATGTAGGGAGATAAACGAAAAAGAGAAAGAGAGGGAAAGAGAAGAAAAAAGAGAAGTAAGTAAAAAAAGGTTTGATATGCTGATCTTTGGCTTAAATCCGGTTTCGCAGTCAGCGTTTCGTTGTTATGGCAACGGCGAAAACACTAATAGTGGATACCGCGAGGAAATGTTGTCAGATGCACAGACAGACGCATAAGTAAACTAATAAAAGAAACGCATTAATAGAAACTACTTTAAATTTTAAGTTAGAAATTGGTAGGAGGTTAAGCAGACTCGATTCATTGACAGAAGAATTTTGCTTTTTGCGAAGAGACATAAAGCAACCCTTAAAAACGAGAGAACCAAACATTTTTTGGTCCAAAATCCATTTATGATCCGTTGCCTTGATGATAGGAAATCCATTAAAAGTTCTGCATCATTTTTTCTCTTTGACGAGTCTTTGTTATGGGAAGTAAATTTAAATTTGTTTCCAACCTTTTTCAAACAAAATTTAAACTCGCTTTTGTCTGTATTCTAGAACACATCTCGAAAAGCCTTTTGAGTCGAATGTCGTGACTTATACGTTAACATCTTTGTGTGTGTGTGTGTGTGTGTGTGTGTGTGTGTGTGTGTGTGTGTGTGTCTGTGTGTGTGTGTGTGTGTGTGTTCGATGTTTTTAGTTGGTTCCACTTTCAATATTTGATTGATAATTTAAGAAAAGATTTACCTTACAATATCCTATGTTTTGGCTACACATTGGTAATGCTTTCAATATCCAGAGCCGATATAACATGCAATATTATTTTACAAATATTCATGTTATGGAATTTCCTCTGGATTTTCTATTTACGTTAAATTATAAGTTATAGGTTTTATGATGCAGTACTAAAAGGTAATTTACACTAAATTAACATTTTATTAAAACTAATTCCATCAGGACATTATTAACATATTCTGTTCACAGCCTACACATTTTTTTATCCTCACCAAAATCGCCTGTCTATATTTCTGAGATGAGGTATTATGTACATTATTTACATTATTCGGACTATTGTCCTCATCTTTGTCGCTATATTTATTACAACGTTTCGGCCTTTCAGTATCTGTCTATATTTCTGAGATGAGGAATTATGTACATTATTTACATTATTCGGACTATTGTCCTCATCTTTGTCGCCATATTTATTACAACGTTTCGGCCCTTCAGTATCTGTCTATATTTCTGAGATGAAGAATTATGTACATTATTTACATTATTCGGACTATTGTCCTCATCTTTGTCGCCATATTTATTACAACGTTTCGGCCCTTCAGTATCTGTCTATATTTCTGAGATGAGGTATTATGTACATTATTTACATTATTGGGGCTATTGTCCTCATCTTTGTCGCCATATTTATTACAACGTTTCGGCCTCAAGGACACATGGCACAGTGGATAAAGACGTTAGTTAGATCCAGTGACACGACCCAAAGAGTGTGAGTTCAATAACCGGCTAAGGCAGTGGAGAACTTTCAGAGGGAAATTAACAGAAGATAACTGATAACTGACATCCATTAAAACAGGGCACGTGGAACTAGAACAGTCTACCCCAGTGAGCGAAATAAAGGGTTCAGTTCGATATTCCAACTACCTGAAGAAGGCCGGAGTGTACAACGGCCGAAGCGTTGTAATAAATATGGCGACAAAGATGCGGACAATAGTCCGAATAATGTAAATAGTGTACCAAAATCACCGTTTAAGATTTCAAAAATAAAGCTGTAATGAATTCTGCTAATTTTCTGTGAATACAATGATCTTCGTGTGTTGTTCTACGACATCTATAATAAGTTAAATTGTTTAAATATTTTCTGTTCTAGTTAACAATACAAACGATTCATTATTTCATTTTACCACGAGTTTTAGTTAAAATAACCACACTTCAATTCTATTAAATTGAATTAAGATAAAAGTCGTTTTCATTACCAACAGAAATACGTAATATTAGCAGACGCCATCTTTATAGTTATCTATGAACGCTAATTGTGTTTAAATGGCCATCCTTATCTCCCATATTTTTCTAAATATATCAAATACTTCCCATGAAAAACGACATCTTATTCAAGCGACTTCCAATGCTATTTTATATTTGTTAATTTTATTATAAATAGATTTAATTATCGTCAAAATAATATAATAAAATCACAGCTAATAAATTATAATTTACATTATATTTATTAGATTCCATATTGCATTTTTCTACCAAAGTTCTATCACCTCACATCAGAAATGCTAATAAAAAGGAAAATATATTCATTCTAGTAAGAAAGTCAGTTTGTTTTTTTTTAAATTTTGCGATGCTGCAAACAAATCTAAATTCGGAATTTAAAACAAATGCCGATTTTCGCTTTCCCTAATTTCTGTTTATTTTGAAAAATATAAGAATTTAAACTTTATAGTAGAAGAAAACACCTTCCTATTGCTTTCGTAGATCTTATGAGGAACGCAAGAATCTCCTTCGTCTTGAATAAAATTCCTTGAATATTCCCATTTGACACGATAAACGGTGAGGGCAGGGGTATTGTAACTACACAGGAGGAAAAGTTTAAGTAATTGAAATACATTGGACAAAATTTTAGTTGAATGAAAATTATTCTCTCTAATAATGCAGATATTACATAGGTCAACTTTTCCAACTACAAAAGAAAAAAAAATTATTTGCGAATACAAAAAAAAGACAATGCAGGATATGTTTATCCCCTAACTACGGGCGTAATGGCTGGTCGTATTCTCATCATTTTCAGGTCACATGACAGGCGCAGCTTATCTTTCAAACAGATTTAATGAATCGCATGCCAGAACAAACTCAATCATTTCCACATCATCAAATATTCATGTCGCGAGCCTTGATTAAGCAAACTGACTGGACGCCGCGTTCATCTCTTTCTTCTTATTTAGATGAAAATTATGATTTCACGTCACATGATCAGAAATTTGGACCCGGATGTTGATAGAAAGTAATTGGAGCCAATTTATTTCTGGATGTGCACCTTGCAAAATCAAAAGAACAATTTCTGGTGATTAATCTAATCTCATTTATATTATCAAAGCTTTATTAGAAATCAGAATTCGTTATTCAAGAAACTAATCAAAATCGATCGAAATGAACGAATACTTATTTATACATACGTAATATACATCTGTGTGTGTGTTTGTGTGCGTGTGTTTGTGTGTGCGTTTGCGTGTGTGTGTATGTGTGTGTGTGTGCGTGTGTGTGCCAACGATCATCTAAGACTGAGGTTGGACTGAAAATTCAGGTTATCATTGGAGGAACGAAGTGACAAAATTCAATGCTTAATAAGCAAAAGTGATGTTCTTGATTTTATTTTATTTATTTATTTTTTTTGCTAATTACTATTTAGATTATCTTAGTTAAAGAACACAGCTAAACCATATGATCCTTCCAACTATAGGACTATTAGCCTTCTAAATTATTTGTCAAAGTACTAAAGGCTCTAATCAACTCTGAATTGGTCAAGCTTCTCACATCGGAGAGTCTTCTTTCAAATAAGCAATATGGCTTTCGCATTTCTAGGTCAACCACTGATGTATTAACAGTTATTGCTGAAAGAGTTTAGCAAGGTTTAGATAATCATGGCGAAGCTCGAACTGTTGCTTTGGGCACATCTCGAAAGCATTTGACAGAGTTTGGCATGCCGGTCTTCTTCATAGGTTGAAAGATTATAGAGATTTTCCAAGCGTAGCTTAGATATGGTACAAGGCCGAAACACTGTTCTAGTTCCACGTGCCGTGTCTGTTTCTGCTCGGCCACAAAAATCTCCTGAGCTAACCAAGCATAATAATGAATACAATATGAGAACCAGTAATAAGGAGTGACAGAGAAAGGCAATAATAACAACGTAAAATTGCAATATGAGCTCTGGCAAAAAATTATGGAATGATAACAGAAAAAATTACAATATGAACACTGGTAAAAATATTTGCTGAAGACAATAAAGTTTATAAGTCCCAGAAATTCATGCACCGATGTCCTTAAGGACACATGGCACAGTGGATTAGATCCAGTGACAGGACCCAAAGAGTGTGATTTCAATACCTGGTAAAGGCAGTGGAGTAAGTGGAGAGGGGAATTAACAGGAGATAACTGGTAACTGACATCCATTAGATATGGCACGTGGAAGTTGAACAGTCTACCCCAGCGAGTGAAATAAAGGATTCAGTTCGACATTGCAACCACCTGAAGAAGGCCGGAGCGTACTACTGATAAATATGGCAACAAAGATGAGGATAATAGTCCGAAAAATGTAAATAATGTAACCTGGAATTATTCGTTTGTATGTATTAAATAATGTTTCCTTTTATATTTTATTGCGTTTATTAATTTAAATTAAATAAATAGTTCTATTTGATTGCTTGTTAATCAATTTACATCTTCTTCTTACATGTGCAGTGTTCCTTTAGGGCAATCATGGGCCTCCACATCTTCCTGTCTCTTGTAGATCAATCTTTTGTCTTTATTTCTCCCAAACCCTGTCCTGCTATGGATCGAACATGTTAGCAGAGATGAGGTCTTGGAGAGGAGGCAAGCAAAAAGGAAACATCCTTAACAGCAGGAAGAGGCAGCTGAAATTCTGTGACTCGTAATGAGAAAAGAAGGCTTGAAAAATCTGATACTCACAGGGCAGATAGAGGAGAAGAGGGACAAGGGAAAGCAACGTGTGACATACTTAACGGGTTTAAGCAAGTGGATGGCAAGCCCATCAAATATGTTACGCGCTGCTTTCCTCTGTACTTCTTTTCCTCTGTCTGTCCTGTGAGTATCGGATTTTCCAAGCCCTCCTTCCTCATTACGTGCCCCAGAAATTTCAACTGCCTCTTGCTGATGTTAAGTATAAGTTTCCTTTTTGTTTCCATTCTAGCCAAGAACCATGTCGTAGCTCACATGTTCGGTCCATGGTATCCTCAGCATCCTTCTGTAGAACTACATTTCTGTAGCTTCAAGTCTCTTCCTCATCTTTGGGGAGATTGTCCAGCATTCGCTTCAGCCTGGTTTAGAATTCAGGGAGTTTTTCTCCTCCACCCCAGTGCGAGAGGAGACCCCAATCAGTCATGATATTTCATTCGGGGGGAAAAGCTGGATCTATGTCTTTTCCAGCAGTGTTGGCGTGAAAGTAAACGTAACGGCTCGTTTAACTTCTCTTCCCGCGTTACTGACCATTTTACTTTCTGCGCACGCGCGTACATCACTTCCTGATTGTTTATTTAGGTTTCGAAATTAAATCTAACCCATTATTATCTCTTTTTAAAAGGTTCTTCGTAAAATAATATCCGATTTTGAAATCAACTTTTATTCCTGAATGAATGTATTTAAACAGTGTTTAAATCATTAAAAATATGATCCCTAAACATCGATATGTTTCTGCTATCGAGTTACAAGACTCTCTCTGGAAGCAGCAGTGGGGGTGTGGACGGCCTTCGACCTGGTCACATCAAGGACTTAATTTCTGCCCACACTGCAGAAGCTGGTGAACATTTGAAAACATCCATAACAGCTCTTATTAATACCCTTCTCCGAGCTGAGATACCCCAACATGCTCGCGACTTAATATTTTCAGCCAACTTAACTGCTTTAAAAAAAAAAGATGGTGGTATCCGCCCTATCGCTGTTGGTAACATTTTTCGTCGACTCGCGGCAACAATTGCTTGTAGAGTTGTTATAAAGGAGATAGGGCATGAATTGCGACCTGTCCAGCTCGGGGTAGGCATACAGGGCGAATGCGAAGCCGCGGTTCATGCCACAAGATCATTTTTCGAGAATACATCACCTGTTTCCCCCAATATCTTATTAAAATTGGATATGAAAAACGCTTTCAATAGCATCAGAAGGGATCATGCCCTGGAAGTTTGCCATCAACGGACTCCTTCCATATTTAAATTGGCTCATCTTTCGTATAGTCATCCAAGTTTGTTGATCACCTCCGATAATATTATCTCTTCTGCTACTGGAATCCACCAAGGTGATCCACTTGGCCCGCTACTTTTTGCGATGGCTATTGACGGGGTAGCTCGTTCCATCGCTTCTTTCAATATATGGTATCTTGACGATGCAACGCTGGGAGGATCTGTCGAGACTGTAGCTGCTGACCTCCAACGAATTATTCCTGCTTTATCGCTGCTTGGACTTGAGATTAACTCGTCCAAGTCAGAGATAATAAACTTGAATTATAGTGCAGATGATTTCGAGAGTGCTATACGGGATATCAGACTCATCCTTGAGGATATAAAAATAACACCTAAGGAGGAGTTACACATTCTTGGTTCTCCAGTCTTTCCAATGGTCATTCGAGAGTGTTTGGATACTAAACATGTCATTCTAACAAGAATGACTGGGAAATTGCAACTAATTGATGCACAACCTGCCCTCTTCCTCTTGAAGAACAGTTTTTCGCTACCGAGTTTCCTCTACACTCTCCGAAGTGCCCCTTGCTACCTTGAACAGGATTTCTTAAATGAGATAGATATCACAATTAAGGGATGCGCGGAGCTAATTTGCAACGTCAATTTCGACGACACAGGATGGAGGCAGGCAAAGCTCCCTTTGAGTTTCGGAGGCCTGGGCCTTCGATCAGCGGTAGATTTGGCCCTTCCAGCATATCTTTCTTCACTTTCGTTCAGTCGCGAATTAATTGATGAGACACCCAGTGGATCGTCTCAGTGTTTCTCGGGTAGTTCTTTCGAACAAGCTTGCAGTGTCTGGGCCCAAGAATTACTTTCTATCCCACTAGACACATCAAAACAAAAAAGCTGGTATAAAATAAAATGTGAGGCCAGTTTTACTAATTTGAGGCTCTCTCTGGATCAGCATTGCCTCGCCTGTCTACTATCTGCTTCACAACCGAGTCGTGGCGCCTGGCTCAACGCAGTGCCCTCTTCATCCACCGGTACCCTTTTAGATGATGAGTGCACTCGGGTCGGAGTCGCGATCCGTCTTGGACTCAAATTATGTGAGCGTCACAGATGCAGATGTGGAGCCTCCATCGATGAGTTTGGTTTGCATCCTCTCTCCTGTCGTCGTAGTGCCAGCCGCTTTCCACGGCATGCAGCAAATAACGACATCATCAAAAGAGGTTTGGATGCAGCTGGGTTCCCTACTCAAATCGAACCCGTGGGCCTCGACCGTGGTGATGGAAAGCGGCCGGATGGCATTACCATCTTCCCTTTTAAAATGGGTAAGTCGTTGATTTGGGATGCGACCTGTGCGGATACATTTTCGGCCGGTAATATGATCAGGTCCGCGGTTGAGCCGGGGTTCGTCGCCCGAGACGCAGAGATAAAAAAAATAGCTAAATATTCTTCTCTTGCTGATAGATTTTTTTTTACTCCTGTGGCAGTGGAGACTTCAGGGGTTATTGGCCCTCGTTCGATGGTCTTCCTTCGGAGGATTGGCGCGATTGCATCGCGATTAAGGAACGAGCCTCGCGAAACGGAGTGGCTCTTGCAGCGTGTCTCACTGGCGACGGTTCGAGGTAATGCTTTCTCCATCATAGCGGCTGGCAGAGGATAGAAAAAAAATTGTTTATAGTTACGTTGTTCTGGAATTGTCATCACTGGTCGACTGAACTTGCTTTGTTTCAATGACTTTTGTTTTGTTATTTTTATATAGTAATATATAGTTATTCAGTTACAAGACTATTTATGCCTTTACGATAAAACTCTAAAGTTTTGGACGCCAAAAACTGTTTGAATGCAATTACAGCATCTTCTTCGCTACAGAATGGCTTAAATAATTGTCAAGATGCTTGAAAAAGTGGTAATAAGTGGATGAGAAAGCAGGGGAATATGGTAGACATGGGAAAGTCTCTTCTTAGATGACGTCCTGGCAACATGTGACCGAGCATTTTCAGGAAGTAGAATTGAACCTCGTCGATTAACCCTGTGTCACTCGCATTTTGCTTAACTGAATGTGTATTTCATCCAGTTACTGGCAAGTGTTTTCATATGTTGATTGTCAATTACAGATAGACTTACTCTATCACATTGTTCTTCAAGATTCGTATCCCCTCTGCAGAACTTTAGAAACTAGTACCAAAATTTCCAATCAACAAGTGAATCCTTAATGTTGGCAGCAGTTTGAGAAATATTATGAGGAAATTTGAACTCATGCAAAAAAGTAAACGTATTTCTTCTTTTTCATGAAGCTTATCCGAAAGAGATTGATATAAAATTAACACTTTCGTCATAACGAAGAATGAATATATTTTTGTGCAACTATTATAATCATATATTAGAACACAATTAAAAGTTCTTTTTTCTTTAATTGGAGTTTTACTTTCCGAACAATCTAATAATTAGTTGTTTTGTTTTTGCTTCGCCTAAAATAACCACACCTCTCTCTCTCCCTTTTCCTCCCCCCCTCTCTCTCTCTATCTATCTCTCTTTCTACCCCCCTCTCTCTCTATTGCCAGGATTTATTTTCGGTCATACCTCGTTTTTATTGTTTTTTTTAATCTTTTACACTCTACCTCGATTGAAATGTACTAATTATTCATTAGTAATAACAAATGAACCAACAATCCGATAGAGAAATAAGGGTGATGTCATATAAAGACTAAAGACTAACAATAGGCGAGGTCAATTCCTATGAAAAAGGCTGAACTTGATAGAAAAATGAAACAATGTAACTCCTCCACTTGAAATAAAAACTTATTTCGACATTTCCAAAAAAGTTATCAGACGACACATATCTGAAGAAGGCTGAAAGAATTGAAACTCTTGAAAATAACCAATTTCAATTTGAAATATGTTCCCATCCTTCAATAAGTTTACAATATCGTCCTTCACTTTCGAAATGAAAACTTGATTTGGATTCAGGGCAATCGTGTGACACTATTTAGCTACGGTAATTGGTTAACTAATTAACCATAGAAATTAAAACAAGAAAATAATGAAAACGGAAAAGAAGATAACCCGAATTTTTTTTTTTCTTTTTTTTTTTACTTAAAAATAAAATCGAGTTACTTTCTCAAAGACCCGTAAACTGGCGTAGACAGTGGATAATATTTTATTCGGGTCTGACTGAGATGGTGACAATTTCTTATTATATGTTCGACCGTGAAAGGTACTGTGGCCTGATGGGGGGGGGTCATTTTTTAGGGGATGTGAGTGTGTCGAATGTGTATGTTCTATTCTGAATTTCGATAAAACTATTTCCTCCCGCCTTATTTCTCTGAAGCCTGAGAGTCATAGTTGCTTGAATATCGTATAGTTTGTTAAGTTTTGAATTCCAAATTGTTTGCCATTTTTTATATATTCTTTTATTTTGTTTCTGAAGTCTATATGCGATGTCTTTATGATGGTTGTTGTCATGTTGAGGACGTTTTCAGTTTATCTGCGATTGCCGGCTAAAGCAACATGACTTGAAATCCAGGCGAGGATGACCGATTTTTGTGATTTAACTCTTCCAGTCTTGATGTCTAAGATGCTTTGGACTCTCCTTCTTCGAGAAGAGGAACAATCGGAAGGAAAAATACAAAAGACCGAACACCGAAAATGTACACTTCGAGACTAAAACCAAATGTAACCTAATTATAGATAAGAGCATGAAATGAATAAATTTTCTTTCTTTTTTTCTATGCCTGTTTCACTGCCCCTACGTTCTATCTCTCTATCTCTCTCTCTCTCTCTCTCTCTCTCTCTCTCTCTCTATATATATATATATATATATATATATATATATATATATATATATATACAGAAATATAGTCTTAAAGTGTGCTATATTTATGGGGTAAAGTGCTCAATATCAGAGATAGGGCGTGTGTAGATATAAAAGTGGACATGGAAGTCAGCACTTAGAGGTGACAGTCTGTTTCATGCTAGTGCAATCGTCAGGCGCCTGACGATTGCACTAGCATGAAACAGACTGTCACCTCTAAAGTGCTGACTTCCATGTCCACTTTATATATATATATATATATATATATATATATATATATATATATATATATATATGTACAGTGCTGTTCCATAAAAGTGACCTTAGTAAATGTTCTCTTCTTCGCTGAAACGAAAATTGAGCTAAATTCAAAGGATAAGCGATCTAAAATCCGAAGAAGAAGCTTTGAAAGCTCTTTGAATCTAGCAGTAACTACTGTCAAGCATCCGTTCAGTATAATGTTCTGGGGATGCTTTTCTTTTCATGGAACTGGTTTCTTAAAACCTATTGAAAAGACCCTCAAGAGCGAGTAGTACAAAAGAATTTTAGAGTCTTGTCTTCTCCCTTCTGCTGAAAGGGTGCAAATCGACCCCACCAAGCTCATTTTTATGCAGGATAATGCTCCCTGTCACAAATCAAAATTGATGAAGGAATACTTTGATGAGAAGCAGGTGAGTGTTATGATATGGCCGCCCCAATCTCCTGACCTCAACCCCATAGAAAACTTATGGAGCATTATAAAGTAGAGGCTCTCGAGAAAGCAGTTGAGCAACAAAGAGGATTTGATTGTGAATTTCATATCCGAATGGAATTCAATGCTTGGAGATGAGATGAGCCAGAACCTAATCAAGTCAATGCCAAAAAGGGTTGAAAAGTTTATTCAAAATAAAGGAGGACCCATAGATTATTAAATATTTGGAACTATTTTACCTATTATAAATAAATTATACCTCTATTATTCTTTATTTGAAGCTGTTCGGTTATGTTTCTATTGATTACTAGTTGCAGGAAATAAGTGAGTCACTTTTTTTGCACAGTGTTTTTCCCTAAATCTCATTTATATCCAAAATTATAATTATCAATAGAATACCTTAGGGTGAGTAAACTTTTTTACTAGGTGGTCGGGAATTGGTCTTTATATTAGCAAGATTAAAAATTAGTTTGACCCCCAAAAACAATAGGTGAAAAAAAATTTAAGTAAAAAAAAATCAGGTGAGTCACTTTTATCGAACAGCACTGTATATATATCTTTTCTAATTTATCTGAAATTGAAAATAAAAATAGTTCGGTGGATTATATTTTACTGTAATGCGTAGTAATTTCTGGTTGTGAAGCAACATACAAAGCAAACTGTTGACGCCTTGTATGTCTGCAAAGGAGAAAATCAAAAAAAATATTACGTCATTCTATACAGCATTTGTACAACATTCCAATGTTATATACGAATTCCAGTCAAATAAGAGGTCCTTTTAATTTAAATCTGTAATCCTTATATACTTATATGTATTTTATGAAAGAATTATTTGACATTTGCGTGGTTTCAAATTCATAACGCATGAAATGAGTGAAACTGATGTATGGATTAAGGATTCAAGTCGACCTGATTTGAAAGAAAGATAGAGAGAGAAAATCTAAGACGGGTAGTCGATAACCTGTACATTCTCCAATTCCATCATTGGTCTCGTGGCAAATTTCTCTACATAGCTATTCCTTAGAATATTATCGACGGGGTTTCAAGACTCCTGGTTCTCTCGTTCGACCATTTGCTCGTGTTCTGACTTTAACCGTCACCGGAGGTGTGTGTGTGTGTGGGGGGGGTCGTCCGCTTCTACTGAGTCGGTGCCAGATTACTAAATATCTGTAAGCAGTGCTTTGCATTTCCTGTTTTCACGTGTGCCGTGAATGAAGATACATACGTATGTTCGAAAGTAAAATAATTCGAAAGGAACGTCTTCTTTATTTTACAAGTTTCTAATAGAAGGGAACATTAACATGTTACATGGTAATTTTAATAGATATGAAGAGGAATACTGTTATGGGACCTTACCTATAACGATAGAGTGAACTCTTCCTAACACTATGAATACTGTGCCTCTCAAGAGAGAGAGGGACGAGACAGAATCGAGTCGAGCCGATAGTAGTTCACTCCAAACCAGACTGACAGTCATACTAACACCTTCCACATGAGATGGAGTGTTATGGTCCAAGGTTAGGACCAAGGAAGAACAATACGAACACAAGAGTAGAAATAACAAAGATATATTACACAGAATGATAAAACAAGATGTGGAAGGTGTTAGTATGATGTCGACAGAATAACAAAAACAAAAACAAAATAAAAAAACAGTAGACTTACATATTCGGGTTTTTGCTTTGTCTTTTCCACATTTTCATCATACCCTCGGATCTACATCCACACATTTGCTTACATATATATATATATATATATATATATATATATATATATATATATATATATATATATATATATATAAAGAGAGAGAGAGAGAGAGAGAGAGAGAGAGAGAGAGCCTAGGGCTTAGAATCACCGACTGATGCCAAATCGGTCGGGTTTCGATGAGCTGCGAAAACAGCCTTTTCTGTGAATGACTATATATATACATATATATATATATATATATATATATATATATATATATATATATATATATATCGGTGTATAGAGGGCGTCCACAATTAAAAGTTTCATGAGTTTTCACGAAATGATCACGAAGTTGGCAATTGTTATTTGTTAAATATTATATTCCCTCGGCATGCTCAATATTTTACAAGGTTAATTGATGCGTACATATGTTCAAACACCAATCAAACTCACATGGGCGGGGGGGGGGGTAATGCCCACTCGCCCAAGATCGAAATAAGATGTTACTTATGAGGGAAGCAATGAAACGGAAGAGAGTTACACAGATGGGAAAGTCCTAGAAAAGAAACTGTTGGAGTAGTCGGTTGCATTTACCTATTTCAACAGTAAAAGGGTGGGACCTAGATGCCAATCTAGTAGCACAATTAAATACATTTATTAGTTTTTATTTAGTTGGTTTTATATCTTACAGTTGTTCTTTTTTCTTCTTCTGGAACCGTCCGTAATTATTGTTGTCTCAAGCGATTTTGCCCAGTTAGCTATTAGGGATTAATTAGAAAAGTGCACTGTCAAGATATTCACCCATAGCTTGGGGGTGAAGAGATGGATTCATACCTTCCCAAGGGTATTAGCAAGTAACTGAACGGAATGAACTCGAGTAGAATTCGAACACGGTAGAGTGGACTATATATATATATATATATATATAGAGTGGACTATATATATATATATATATATATATATATATATATATATATATATATATATATATATATATATATATTCTGTATGTATACTTAAACATGAAAACAATAAACAAAAACTAAATATTCTTGAAGCTATATACATAAAACAGTTGAAACCTAACCTGAACAAAATAAGCTATGAAATCTCCACAAATATTCTTAAATATCTATAATTGATGACAGAAGCCATTGGTTTATACCAACGGCTTCCCATACTAAACACTTCTCGTTTCCTCTCTCGCGTCGTCATGTGTGATGTCATGAACTGCGGTGCGATTTTCGCTTCCAGCGTCTCGTATGCACGAGTTTGTCGTTGCTTGGAAATCTTCCATGCAAACAAAAACAGACTGTCATTATTGTTTTGTCCGTGTATTGTTTAATATATTTTAATGTAATTGTCATCTTTGATAATGGCTTATGTAAGCCGAAAGCTTAGATGGGATTAAAAAATATGTATGAATATGGTAATTTTCTTTCGTCTTTTAATGATAATGTTATTAAGTTTATCAGACGATATTAAAGGAATTTACATAAAATAGACAAAACTTTTCTATATTATTTAATAAAACATGCATCAATATATATATATATATATATATATATATATATATATATATATATATATATATATATATATATATATATCAGTTCGAATTGGAAAAGACGTAAATTTGCTTTTAACCTTCAGCACATGATTTATTAAAATGCTTCGTTACTGGTATGCTACAATATTTGAGAGAGAAGAAGGCGATTAAACCCTGCCTGTGAAATACTCCGGCGCCATCAGACAGTCGTAAAACGAACAACTGTGAAAGTCAAACGTCTGTCTCATGCTCAATTTTCTATTTAAAACAAGCCAAATTACATTTGTTGACTCGCTATAAATAACTTTATCAAATCGAGTTTGTTGATTTTGTTAGCTGAGGAACCACTTTCAGACTGTGTAAGCGTTCGTCACATTCTTCTCTTTCTTAACAAGTGTATAAATAAGGATTTAGCTTACAAAAAAAAATCTTCGCTATTTTAATTACAAAAACATTTGTGCGTTTCAGATGTATTTTTATTGATTGATAGAAATAGGCAATTATTTTATTGTGTTGCAGCATTTAATTGTGATTACTTTTATCAAAATTAATTTCCCAGCTTCCTCAAGTAAGAAAATATGTGAAAATATATTAGTGAAAATTTCGGTTATGTTTTTAATAGAATTTTGTAAAGTTTACATCTTAGTCCTTATAAAGCCTTTTAAGAGATCACGCCATTAATTCCCACAAGGAAACATGACGTTCATCTATTCTTACCTCCATTGAATTAATAATCGACTTAATCGACATGAGAACCGAATAAGATTTCAATAAGACGAGCTTTTTGCTTGTTCCGTATCGTCCAAGTGTTAATGAATCTATCATGTTTTCTGCAAAATAACATCAAAACGGACAAACTACTAACAACCGCTTTCGTTACAGTCATTTGAAGAGAAAAAGCGAAGGGAAGCGTTTTCAGCAGTTCAGATTACGGATCATCCAGATGTCTGACCGAATTTATATTGGCATAGCAACAAAATGTTTAATTATTCGGACTATTGTCCTCATCTTTGTTGCCATATTTATCACAATGTGATAAATATGGTGACAAAGATGAGGAAAATAGTCCCAATAATGTAAATAGTGTACATAATACCTCATCTCAGAAATATAGACAGATACTGAACGGCTGAAACGTTGTAATAAATATGGCAGCAATAATGAGGACAATAGTTCGAATAAAGTAAATAGTGTAAATAATGCCTCATCTCAGAAATATAGACAGATACTGAAGGGCCGAAACGTTGTAATAAATATGGTGACAAAGATGAGGAAAATAGTCCCAATAATGTAAATAATGTACATAATACCTCATCTCAGAAATATAGACAGATACGGAAGTGCCGAAACGTTGTAATAAATATGGTGACAAAGATGAGGACAATAGTCCCAATAATGTAAATAATGTACATAATACCTCATCTCAGAAATATAGACAGATAGTGAAAGGCCGAAACGTTGTTATAAATATGGTGACAAAGATGAGGACAATAGTCCCAATAATGTAAATAGTGTACATAACACCTCATCTCAGAAATATAGACAGATAGTGAAAGGCCGAAACGTTGTAATAAATATGGTGACAAAGATGAGGACAATAGTCCCAATAATGTAAATAGTGTACATAACACCTCTTCTCAGAAATATAGACAGATACGGAAGGGCCGAAACGTTGTAATAAATATGGTGACAAAGATGAGGACAATAATCCCAATAATGTAAATAGTGTATATAATACCTCATCTCAGCAATATAGACACACACTGAATGGCCGAAACGTTCTAATAAAGTTGGTGACAAAGATGAGGACAATAGTCCGAATAATGTAAATAGTGGACGTTAAAGCAATTTAAAGAAAGTACTTTCATCAATTATAATGCCTATCCGAATGTTATCGCCCAAGCAGAACGATCAACAAGCAAAAAGTTTGTTTAACAGAGTCCAATTTTGATTTTGAGATTCAAAATGACAGGAATATATATATTTATTTTTATTTTTCAAAAAATCTACATACAAAATGAAAGATTCTCAAGTTTATAATGAGATACTGACTTTATTTCTTATTCAGCCTCTCCCCCCCCCTCTCTCTCTCTTGATCTATTTTGCCAGTGGATCTTTTCTCACTGTATCTGACACTTGACACTTCCGTAACAGCGTTTAGAAAATTATATTTTCTATTCTGACTTTTAGTTCTTCTATCTCTCCTACCCGGCCAGAAACATTATATTTCGTTCACATCTATTCTAAATAAATGTAGATATTAAACAATATTTGTAAATGGCCCCTTCTTCTTTGCTAAAGAAAAATACAACCCTGAAAGTTAAGCGAGTAAATCCGTTTAGATCCAAATGTTCTATCTCTTGTTTTTTCATCTTTCTAGTTAGCATGTGTCGTATGTCATAACATGAAGTTCTCTAAACCATAATGAGATATAACTGTTCATATAAATGTCAAGCTATTAGTGAAAATGTGATTCTTTTCAACCTTCCCTCTCTATTTTTCTATCCTTCCCTCCTCTCTCTCTCTCTCTCTCTCACTCACTCACTCACTGCGAGTTAATCACTTTTTATTGAACTCAAATTCTGACCCTCTAATTTAGGCATGCTGCTCGTGCTTGAAGAAAATTACCGTGATCTTTTAAAGATATTTTGAAATGCCATCTCCCTTCATGACGTCAGCGATCATGGCTCTACACAGTTTCCTTTTCTTTATTATCTGCTAATTGCCATGACTTATGAGGAAAGACAGTTGAGTGGTTATATACTGCCTTCTACGAGACTGTCTTCTACCCCGAGTCTAGGTAGCCAAGTCTACCCTACTATTGAGATCATACTTGGGAGGAGAAGAAATAGAAAGATGCCTTTCTTTTGAGCAAGCGACCAATCCATTTGAACACAACAGAAAAGGCTGTCATTTGAACCCGGCTCGATGATTCTACTTTCCCTGCCAATTACCACATGCACAGTTTTGAATATAAACATATTAAGAAAGCTCTGGATATTTAAAATTTCTTAATTTTACTTGAAGCAAATAATTTTGGTATTTTAAATAATTTAACAAAGACGTTAGAATTCAGTTTTAATATCATCATTGCCAAATTAAAGAAAGTTGATATTAAAACTGTTTTTAACGTCTTTGTTAAAAAATATATTTTTCTTTTATAAACTTCCTGTATAAATAATGAAATGTGTTCATTATTTTGATTATTACTTATGAATATTTAATAAAGTACGCTTTATTGTAGAGTTGACTTCAAATATTTTCTGATGTCAAAGTAGTCAGCAGATATTTCTTTTGATTTCTTTCATAAGATTTTCTTGAGACTGTTAAAAATAACTAATTCTTTTGACTCTTAATTGGCTAAATGTGTTTAATCGGCTGTTCATTCTCTTTTTCAATCATTGAATTCATTAAAATCCGCATAAAATCTGAATTTGCATTTGGGAAAACATTACAAAAATGTATCAAATCAGGATAAAATTACAAGTGGCAATAATGTCTTCTAATTGTTTACAGTTACAAACACATTTCGCCTCTGGAATCCACTTGACAAACCTCTTTTATTCATACTACATCCACCCAGACGGAAAATAATACACGTAACACGATTTGCTGGGCTTTAGGCGCTGAACACTGCAGTTGTTTGCAGAAGTTACAGACAGGCAGACGATTGCCAAACATTCACGCACGCGCATGCGCGCATCATCCCTTTCGCGTTTTCTCCCAAATTCTCATATTTTGCTTCCTAGGTCATCGGGATTTGAGTCTTGATATTGAAGGGCGTTGATTGTGCAGTCCGAGACACCTGATTGTTCATTCATTCATATGATGTTAAATCAGTTGGAGCTGCCACGTCATTTCCTTTCTTTCTTCTTTCTCCCTCCTTCTCCCCTCTCTCTCCTTCTCTCTCTATCTCTTTCACTCTCTCTTTCTCTGGCTTTGCCTTCTTCACTCATTTGCTTTCCTTCATTTACGTGCTCCGTTTTTAAAATAAGTCATTTTATGCCCCCCCTTTCACTAGGTTTCTCATTCTCTCTCTCATTTTCTCTTTCTTTCTTTCTTTCTTTCTACGCACGCACAGGCATATATGTGTGTCTGCATTTGTCATAATATGCCTTTTGTCATTTTCCTTTCTCTCTTTCCTTTCCTTTCTCATCTCCCCCTCTCGCTCTCTCTCTCTCTTCTTCACTTTTTCCTCTCATCCCAGTCACTTTTCTTTCTTTCTCCTATGTACACATCCTCCCTCATCAATGTATTTCTATTCTCTCTCTCTCTCTCTCTCTCTCTCTCTCTCTCTCTCTCTCTCTCTCTCTCTCTCTCTCCCCAGTATGCGAAAGGTTTGCTCGCATCGAGAGAGACAGAATGAATCAGGCAAATAACACTCGTTAATAATTTTTTTAAATAAAGCAGGATTGATTGATTTGTTTTTTACTGCTTATCAACCTTTTGTAGGTAATTTAAAGCCAGAAAATATTTTTTACAGTGTAAGAATGTTTTGGAGATAATAATGAAGTCCTGCTAATTAATCCATAGCTGGGGGAGAAGAAATGGATTCATACCTTTCCCATGGCTATTTGCGCATAAGTGAATATAACGAACCCGACTGGAATTAGAACTCCGCTCAGATTAACAATTCTGAGCCGTTATGCATTACACCACCCACACATCCAAGCTTACAGCACAAGATATTACTAAGCGGTCACCCATCTAGATATTGATCAGGCTCGATATTGCTTAACTTCGGTGATCTTAAGTGAACCGTTGTTTCAACATCGTATGGCCGTTTTTTTTTAAGTGAAGTTTACCTTGTACAAGGTGCGAGAGCTACTCGAGGTAGCGGGTTACAGAGTAAGAGCCACAGTTTATGCGTATATGTGGCGAAGATAACGGTTAACCCTAGATTTAAACAGGTTTAGATTGTAGCGATCTGGAAAACATTATCTTGGGAATCGGTTGTAAACCTAATAAAAGCAGAAAGCAGAATGTTTTTGTATAAAACTACAGAGAAAATATTTCTAAAATCCAGGATATCACACACACACACACACACACACACACACACACACACACACACACATATATATATATATATATATATATATATATATATATATATATATATATATATATATAAAAGAAACTAGAAGTGCAAACGTTGGCATTTCAAACTAACTTATATATATATATATATGTACTTCTAGTTTCTTTTTTATTACTCATTTCGTAAAAATCTTCACAACCATACTTAGTTACTTCCCCTTAAACGGTGTCAGCAGTCCTCACTTCACATGTAAGAAATTTCAGATGAACTCAACAATTTTGTCTTTGATAATAATGAACACTATAATATTTATCTTGTAATAAACAATGCTCTCATGATGACATTGTTTTATGTCGAAAGTACTCGAAATAAAAAAAAACATGTATCAACACTGCGATTTTCTCTTGAAAATAAGTAAACAGAACATGTCTAAATTATTCAACGAAACATCTCTCTCTCTCTCTCTCTCTCTATATATATATATATATATATATATATATTGATGCATGTTTCATTAAATAATATAGACAAGTGTTGTCTATTTATTTTATGTAAATTCCTTTCATATCGTCTGATAAGCTTAATAACATTATCATTAAACGAAGAAAGAAAATCACAATATTGATACATATTTTTTAATCCAATCTAATAATAAATATTGTCTATATTATTTAATGAAACATGTATGAATGAAAAAATGCTGCCTAAATACACACAATACATACACACATATATATATATATATATATATATATATATATATATATATATATATATCGATTCTTCAACCAGTAATATTTATTATAGTGACATTATATTGCATATTTTTCTATTGCATTGCGGAATCTTATTAAATATTTTGATGTTTTTTTTTATTTTACTGATAATATTGCGTGAAAATAATGTCATCTAAAATAAATATAAAATTTGAATTTATTAAGAAACTTTGACTTGATCAATTTCTGTTTAAAGGCTAGTGGATTAAAATATTGGTTCGTGAATTTGGTGACATAGTAATTGTGGGTTCAGTCCCTGGACTGGGTAGTAGAAACAGGACGAACGATAACTGCACAATAAGAACAAGACGAGAGATGAACAGTCTATCCACGTCGGCTATAACGTTGATAATAAAAACAAAGTTGAAGACGTTAATCCGAAAACTTATAATTGGATAAATAACCTTAAATAAATGCTTATTCCTGTTACAAATTAATTAAACTTTTCGAATTGTTCTTTTATGTTCCTTTTGTTTCAGATTATTTCAATTTGATTCATACTTGAAAAAGTTCGAGTCTTCGGGGAATTCACGGCCATGAATTTTCTATGCATTGTATAGTAAAACCTAAAACATTCAATCATAAACGATAAGTTTTTATATAAAATAGTCATTGATTAATTTTCTAATCGTATGATAGCTTTATGTGATCTGTAGCATTTATACGACTAAAAGTATTGAAACAGAATTCTCTCTTGCATAAATTATAAATCATTCTTCAACCATTGAAACAGGGGCTCGTATTTTTTAATCAATGAATTTGGGGGTTGAGAATTGTTTTATGGACACTATACATTCCTCGGGGATATGTTGCCCATCCGGTTACCACTAGGAAATCTTGTACACGCCCAATTTTCCTCCTGTATATGCTGGATCAGATTCCAACTAACTAAGGAATTTTTAACACTTACCATTCCTGGAGCACATACGGTTTACAGCCACAGGGTGTTTTGAACACTTTCAGACTTACTCCTGTATCATCCGGTTACACCCTTTCTCGGTTCATAGATCCTTTTTGTTTTTGTCTCCAGGGAATTGCAAAATTATCGACTTTCTTCCAGTATATGTTTCATCCGGTTACAGTGAGGGGATTTTAAACACCCTCGCTTTTCTTCGTATATATGATGTCTTTGATTAGGAACAAGCAATTTTGCAATCAGTTTTTTTATCTCGCCCAATCAATTTTCTTTTTGTCTCTTGACTTTTATTATATCTATCATACAGTTTTTTTTAGGATTTTAGCTCATAACTTTCTTTGATTTTACCTCCCTAAAAGGATTAGCTCATAACTTTCTTTGATTTTTACCTCCCTAAAAGGATTAGCTCATAACTTTCTTTGATTTTTACTTCCCTAAAAGGATTAGCTTATAGTTTTCTTTTTCTCAAATTATGAATTTTATGTTATTTCTGGTACAGTAACCATAAAAAATAACGCATTAATTTACTCGTGGCCAGAGTATCTGATCTACGCTGATCTACGCTATCTACATTAAATCAAAGGGTTAATTTCTGGCACATTTTTCTTAAGATCATAGTGTAGTATCTGTACGTTCTGGACAGTATGTTATATCAGTATGTATATCAATATGTTATATCAATTATGTTATATATATATATATATATATATATATATATATATATATATATATATATATATATATATATATATATATATATATATATATATATATATATAAAACACACACACACACATATATATATATATATATATATGGGAATCCCTCGATTAGTGTGGCTAATTTGTACATCGGTAACCATTTAAAAAAGCAATTTTCAATTACGATGGTTAAATTGACGAATGTTTTACCGCACTAATCGAGTATTATGTATGCACTAATCGAATTTTGCTATATAAAAACTTTAGCGCACTAATCGAAACTGCATTAATCGAGGGTCCCTGTATTTATGAAGAAAGGAAAAAGAAAAAACGTGAATATACACGTATATAAAAACTAAACATTTACCCCCCCCATATATATATATATATATATATATATATATATATATATATATATATATATATAGAGAGAGAGAGAGAGAGAGAGAGAGAGAGAGAGAGAGAGAGATAGATAATTTTTATTTTATTACCTTTTTACAGCTTGTTTCACGCTTAGCAATTTTTCAAAATGGATGTTTCTTTACCTTCGGCGCTAACGAGATATATCATTCTTTTCCGGTTTTTCAAACGGAATGCATAAACATACCGCCAGTTCAAAATAATTGAATTCCGTTTTTTTATTTTTTTTATTAAACTATTTCTGTTTCCTAATTCTATGATTTTCTATTTCTCTTCCATAAATAGATTGTAATTCCCTCCTCTTTTTCTGTTTATCTTTTTCTTATATGCCATTCTAAGGTTTGTTGAGTTTTTTTTGGTTTTTTTACTTTCTCATTTTTAGTTAAAATCCTTGAAAGAACGATAGATATCAGGAACGTCCAAATTGAACAGCCATTTTGAAAATGTTCTATGCGAAAACGATTTATAAGTATGTAAACATTTTAAACAATTAACCCCAAGCAAGGCGACAATGCCACTAAGATGCAAGGGGCTACTATAAGTGAAAGAAAACAAGAAAACTTTTAAAACTTTTGTGAACTGGACGATAAACAAACATATCTACTCTTAAATAAAAAAAATTTTTTATATGTATTAAAAAGCTGATTTAAAATTGAGCCTTCTTATATACGTAAGATAAAAATATACAATCAATATATATATATATAAAATGTACATATATATATATATATATATATATATATATATATATATATATATATATATATATATATATATATATTATAATAAAAAGAAAGAACAATAAGATATATAATCCGGTGTTCTTAATTGATATTTTTATTTTTACAAAACAGTGCTCAATGTAAATTTATAGAGTATAATATTCACTTGAAGATGAAACAGAACTAATGCTTTTAATTTAATTATATAAATAAATTTGAAGTTTTTAGCTTCGGATTTTGAAACATGGTAATTCCTGTGTAGCGAAGGAACCATATTTTAAATCAGTTAATTTATAATTTAATAATATATATATATATATATATATATATATATATATATATATATATATATATATGCAGTTTTTATATATATCATTTATGTATTATATATACGCGGTAATTATTGGAAAGCGCTCAATATCAGAGGTAGAGTTAACATATTTAGTTGGATTGATATGAGTTTGTGACCCTGGGTTTCACGCCCTCTGCGATCATCAAGCGTGAAACCCAGGGTCACAAACCCACATCAATCCATCTAAATATATATATATATATATATATAAATATATATATATATATATATATATATATATATATATATATATATATATGTATGCATATATATATATATATATATATATATATATATATATATATGTATTATTATTATTATTATTATTATTATTATTATTATTATTATTATTATTATTATTATTATTAAATTATGAGTGTGTTAAGTGCCAAGATTGCTGGATAAATTGGGAAGCCATTTTAGACAGCCATTTTGGTCATCAATTGCTCGATACCAAAAAGAAAGGACAGAGCGTTAATAGAATTCATGTCGACAAACTTGTCACTTAACTGATTGGTGTTATTTCAGTCATGTCATAATACCAATCAGTTAAGTGACAAGTTTCTCCACATTAATTCTATTATCAGTTTTATATACTTGTACGTATTATTTCTTATTACTAATATCTTGCGTTTTGTATAAATAATTTTATAGCGAAATAGCTAATTTTCAAGCGACTTGTTTTTGCATTTTTCCACTATTTCAAACATTTTTTTAATTTATAAGTTTATTTTAAATCATAAATCGATATTGATTTTCAAGCCGAATCGGTATCATTGAATCAAACAAGTCCAGAATTGGAGTCCGTATAATTCATCACATAATACCAATATTTCAATGAAGAACTTCAGAAAACATTTATATAAACCTGTTCCTCATCTAAATAACAATAGTATGCGTGTTTTAATCTGGTTAGATGGAATAGATTCCGAACAAACCAAGTTGTGATTCGTTTATTCTATTATTCGTACTGCTTTGTAGACATCGTATCGTCTCTCGTTTTTAACGATGATGGACTTATTTTTCTGATTCACTGATTATTTGGGATGCGATCAATTGATGCATGTCTGCTCCCCAAAGATCATATTATCCTTCATCGGAATAATTCCTGAATGATTTATTCCCTTTGCTGCAACTATCTCTGATTTTGAAACTCTTATTTATAAATTCGATATCACGCGCTTTGAAAGAAGTGGACTGAATCGGAAGTGAACTGGGCGGTGCAGGAGTGAGCAATGGAGGGCGGACACATCTACAGGAAATCGTTGATACACATAAAAAGACACAGGAGCAATAAATTTTCATAAACCTATCTGTCTGTCTGTCTGTCTGTCTATCTATCTTTTTATCTATCTATTTATCTGTCTTATTTGCATTATTTATATATACATACTGACGGCTGGTGCTGCTACCTCGATTGCACTCACAGGAGCTTCACTTTTTATTGCAGCTGCTGCTGTTAAAGCCTTGCTGTCACATCTCTTCAAGCCCCGGGCCGGGCAGTGTGTACTTGAACACAGTGGAAACAAAGAAAGCAATACTAAATGGAAACACGAATAGATACGAAACGAGGATAATCTACCCCCGTAGATTAAATAAAGAATTCATATCGAAATTCCCCGCGGGTTACTCTGATTGACAATCACCTGATGAAGGCCATGGAGCGGGGGGGGGCAGAAAGTTATAATAACAACAACATGTATGGATACAATAATCCGCGTGTAAACAATGTAACTCCTCATACAGAAATTGCCTGTCTATCGATCTATCTAAAACAGAATGATTGATTGATTTTGGTAAGCTGCATGGGATCTCTGCATTTTTGGTACTTTTTAGTAATTATATATATATATATATATATATATATATATATATATATATATATATATATGTATGTATATATATATATATATATATATATATATATATATATATATATATAAAAGTGGATCGTCAGGCAACTAGACTAGTTGCCTGACGATTGCACTAGCATGAAACAGACTGTCGCCTCTAAGTGCTGACTTCCATGTCCACTTTTATATTTATATATATATATATATATATATATATATATATATATATATATATACACACATATATATATATATATATATATATATATATATATATATATATATATAATTACTAAAATGTAGCAAAAATTTATTTTTTTATCATGCAGAGATTCCATGTCCACTTTTATATTTATACACTTTTATATTTACACACGCTCTATCTCTGATATTGACCACTTTATCCCTTAAATATAGCACACTTTAAGACTATATATATATATATATATATATATATATATATATATATATATATGCAGTATATTTTCATTCAGGAATGTGTGGTTAAATCATTTAGACGTATTATGTCTCTTTATTTTAGTTTTAATTCTTTCAAGTCCACAAATTAATTTCTTGGTGGCTCTAGAAAATTGATGAAGAAAAATTCCAAAATTTTCTTTCAAATAATTTTTATTTTCTCAAGTACTTTCAATCTCATCTGAGACCATCTTCAGTGATTGCATATCTATGGAAGTATTATGCGTTAATACCTTATTTTCAAAAAGTTTTTCACAGCTATGCAAGGGAGGTAACTTATGTGATTTTTCTAAAAAGATTTTTTAATTGTAGTATTTTAAGTTAGTATTTTTTATATAACATTTTACTGCGAGAAACATTTAAGAACTTTGTTGCTATACTCGTAGAAGACTTTATTTATTTTGGGCCGTAATTCTCTTATATAAAGGACTTCCAGAATTTTAAGTTTCTGCTTATTATTATCTTGATGAAACACTGATTTTATTTTCGAATAATATCTGTCTAAACTGTGAATGTAGACATGAGTGTTCCTTCAAATGTTCTGAGATTGAACTATGATCGTTCAAGTGAAACGTAAGCTTTCTCGTCATCGTCGTTGTTGTAAAACCAACATATTTATTAAGTTTTTATCAGATATCCAATCTCCAAAAGGAAATTTAAATTGATATACGATGTTGGTCTTTTGCAAGACGCTATATATATATATATATATATATATATATATATATATATATATATATATATGTACGCATATATATATATATATATATGTTGCAATATGGGCTGGACTCCCGAGAGCGTGCTTCCCTGATCACTACAATCTTAACCTATTCAGGTTGACTGTGAACCCTTATCTTTCCTGCATATCCTCTCAATATGAAATCCTTGCTCCTTCACTATACGCCCTTACAACATCCCCATTCAGTAACCCTCCACTTTGAGTTGCACTTATGACTAGGTGAACAATATATATATATATATATATATATATATATATATATATATATATATATATATATACCAGATGTTCTAAATGTAATTTAATGTCAATAACCTTTGTTTTAAGAGAAGTTGATCTGCGGTGACCCCAATATGTACTGGACTCACCTTTGCCTAGGTACCTAAGTTGACTTTGTACTCAGTGTGACACAGTATCAGAGGAGCCAGGTGCACCAGAGGTTTAACTGTGGATGTAAGCTCATCGCCAACAGGTGCAGATTCGAGCGACACGGCTGACGTTACATGTAAAAAGGGGGGGTCGACCCAAATGCGGTTAGGATACACGCACACGTGGAACAACCGGATGACAGGAAGATATGTAAGGACTCTACTCGAAAGGGAAAAGTTTCTTACATCCTCGTAAGAAAAAGGCCCACGTTCGGAGAAAGTCCCCATAGCCACATACCATCACACCGATATAATTTTTGAATAAACAATAATTTTTGATATATGAAACTTTTAGCCCAATATTCTTATTAGTTCTTACAATGAGAACGTTTTACAGGATGGATAAATTGTCGTCACTATTACGCAAAAATGAAAATAACACTGACATCTCATTTTAGATATAAAATGGTGACACTGTACCCATCGCACCCTGTATATCCATTAAAGATTGAATAGAAAAAAATACAGGAACTTTTAATTTTATAGCAAGAATATTCTAGAAAACGTTTGCTTGTTCATTTTCAGTTTCTGTCTTTAAAAGATATAAATATGGATAGTCAATAATTCTTCTTTCCGTTCAGCGAAAGTGAAATGTTTACTGCTAAACTCTATAAAAAAAAACATTCAGAGTCCGGAATATTTTGGTCAGTGGGAAATGAGAAAACTTGAAATAAAATCTTGGATAAACTAACCGAATATCCGAACTACGAATAGAGAAAAATTAAGTTGTAACAAAAGTTCTCTTTAACTCAAACATTTCTATATAAACGACAATTTTAGCAAGACATTTATTTTCCAACGTTCTTGTCATTTTACAAGGTCTACTTGAATTTCCTACGGAGCTGACCAGGGGAGAAACATTTGAACAATTTTCTAATATTTATATTAATAATAACAAAAAATGAATTCAGCAAACTTACTATTTTTTCCCTTCTTTAAATAATTCGGTACAGTTTTTTAAAATATAATGAACGGATTACTTTGACTTTTTTAGATAATTCTATAAAATTTTTCGGCTGCATTCGGATAATTTGTGGTAATGTGAAATATCAGATGCCAACGATGCTTATTATTACGAACGCCGTAAGTTTTATAACTTACAACTGAATTTTGACAAGACAGATATAAATTATTTCTATACAAATACGATGAGTTTTAAAAAAAGTTTTATCAATAAAAAAAAAACAAACATTCCTTATTTTAAAGGAAGTTTTAAAAATTGAATTAAAATAGTTAAAACTTGAAATATTTATTAAAATATGATTTAAAAAATTGTTATATAAATTAAATGTAAACGAATTTTGTTAGCAATATATATAAAAAAAAAGACTTATCATGTTAGCAGTATGAGCTGAGCTGTTTTTTTTGACTGACGTAAGGCCGGGATAAAATTGTAAGAAATGCATTTCGAAATATCTGCGTAAAAACACACTTTGATATTTGGTGTAACTTTTCGTTTCGTTCTCACTTTATGGTTTTCGATGGGCTGGACACAGAAAATAAATTTGGAAAATTATTAGAGGCAAGTGCATAGAATAGGCAAATTGAATACGGATGACTGCAAAAAGAGACGAAGAAGAAAGGGAACATATGCCAAGCACGGAAGAAGCAGAAGTAAAAAAAGATGGCAGACAACACAAGGTTAGAAAAGGGGCATACCAATAATAGATGGAAGAAGGGTCAAGAGAAATAACGTTATTTGAAAAAACCCTATTCTCTCCCTGATTCTTTTCATACACCTCAGATTGCTACATAATAATTACCGATTCGTAGTCGCTGTCAGTTCTCGCTTGAGTCTTCCTGGCGCTAACTCTGTACGAAACTGAAAGACATTTTTGTTGTCGGTGATGACAGTCACGTCAATGGCCACATGTTCGGTCCCCCCCCCTCCACCGACCAACTACAACTTAGCGTTCCCTCTTCGCCATGGACCAGTATCATTAGCGCCAAAGGCTGTAATCACAAAATCGATGTCCTGTGATTTTCCCTGCTCCTGACTGCTCCACTGGACACAATCCTTTTCCTTCTCTTCACTCTTGCAGACATTTATTGTTATTATTATTATTATTATTATTATTATTATTATTATTATTATTATTATTATTACTTTTCTTTTTCTTTCCTTTTCCTTTCCCTCCTACGCGGCCCTTAATTTCACCAGAGGATACGTTTTCATTTTGTTTACGCTCTTCTTTTTCTTTCCTTCTTTCTTCGGTTGTTTCTTTCTTTCTTTCTTTATTCTTTCTTTCTTTCTTTCTTTATTCTTTCTTTCTTTCTTTCTTTCTTTCTTTCTTTCTTTCTTTCTTATCGTTTATAAAGAGACTCGTTTTTCCGCTCCTTTTTTCTTTCTCTTTTCGTATTTTTTATTCACTTTCACTTTTCTTCCGATCTCTATTTTATTAGCCCTCTCCCCCCTCTCTCTCTCTTTCTCACTGGCTATTTCTCTCTGTACCTGAAGCAACCTTTCTTTTCTCACTTCATCTGTCTCTCTGCCTATCTATTTATTTATCTATGTGCGTGTGTTTGCTCGCGTGATCACTTTTCTCTCTTTATCTCTGTTCTCTAAGCTCTTCTCTTTCTCTATTTTTCTGTCTTCCTCACTCTCTCCCTCTTTCTCCATTTTTATGTTTCCTTTCTCTCTCTCTTTCTATTTTTCTGTCTTCCTGTCTCTCCCTCTCTCTCTATTTCGTTTCTGTTTCCATCGATCTTCTTATTCTCTTTCTCTTTCTCTTTCTCTTTCTCTCTCTTTCTCTCTCTCTCTCTCTCTCTCTCTCTCTCTCTCTCTCTCTCTCTCTCTCTCTCTCTCTGTTCTATATCATACCCACTCTTCCTTTCATTTATTCTCGTTACACACCTACACCTTTCATTTTTTTTCCTCTTTAGTTTTCCATGTTTTCTCTTGCATTTATTCCCCTTCTTTTTCTCTCTTTTCCTTTTTCTCCCTTTTCCTTTTTCTCTCTTTTCCTTTTTCTCTCTTTTCCTTTTTCTCTCTTTTCCTTTTTCTCTCTTTTCTCCTTTCGTACTTGAAATGATTGAAGTTGAAGTTTTTACTTCAATCGAAAATCCCTTAAACGTAAAACAATTTAATGCTTCGCAAGGATTTTATCCATATCTCAAATTCAGTTACGGCTAGCCACAAAAAAACATTAACCGTCATCAACTTTCTCTATCTTCTTCCGTTATTTTCTCTTTTTTCCTTCACATATCTCTTTTTATTTCTCTTTCTCATTATTTCTTTTTTCTCCTTCTCTTTGTTTTTATACAATGTTTTGGCGGGAAAGGAAGAATGCATTTGGATCCGTGTCTCGATGCCGTGATATGCGAAGAGATTACATACTTTTACCCCCAGTGATGATAGATACAGACTTCAATGATGATTTGTTCTTTAAACCATTGATCAGTTTGTGAAGGGTCGGTGAGGATCTTGATCGTCTTTATTCGATGACAGAGGATAGGTTGTTAATTGTTGTCACGTCTCTAGGGTGATGTTGAATCTTGACCGATAACTTCGCCACGTTGTTTCATTCTATGAAGACGTTACTTTGTGATATGCGTTAATCGAAATGAAGAGAAGACTTGAACAGGTTCTACAGAAGGATACTGAGTATACCGTTGACCCCCCAAAATAAGTAACGATGAAGTTTTGGAGAAAATGAAAACAAAAAGTAAACTAATACTTAACATCAGGAAGAGACATTTGAGGTTTCTGGGATATATAATGAGGAAAGGGGGCTTGGAAAACCTGATACTCAAAGCGACAAATTGAGGGCAAAAATAACGCATAAAGTACTTGCTGAGCTTGAGTAAATTGATGACGGCGACAGGTTTTAGGAGAAATAACAGAAAGACAAAGTTTATTAAGAGCTGTAAGGGAGAGGATGTTGTGGAGAGCCGTAATCGCCTACGTCCTGAGGGGACACGATACATAAAGAAGAATGCTTACAGCCATATTATATTTAAACACCGGTTCACATCCGATCACCGAAGTTAAGCAACGTCGGGACTGGTCAGTAACTAGATGGGTGACAGCTTGGGAATACCAGGTGCTGTAAGCTTGGATGTGCGGGTGGTGTAATGGATAATCGGGATGGAAAATCAGAAGGCTGAGTTCGAATGCCAGTCGAATTTGCTACATTCATTTACGCGCTTAGGAAAGGTATGAATCCATCTCTTCCCTGCACCCAGCTATGAGTTCAAATCGCAGGACATACAGAGGCTCCTATAGTCTTGGTTGGCCACCAGTATACCACAAAAAGTAACGACAGCCTACTGCGAAAATTCTTCTGCCAAGTGAGTCATGAATCGAAAAGAGATATGATCGTCTATGCATGGCACCTTGGATGGAAGGTGTGTAGATTGAACATCACTTTCTTAATAAATAAAAAGGTGTCTATATTTAAAGGTAGAGAAACAACGTGAGAGAGAAGTTATTTACAGGTGAGTTGGTCTCTGTGTTACTGATATGAATGTAGGAAGGTCGGGGAGTGTTTAATATTATTTCGTGACACCTTCTCAATTTTGATAAACTGTTTTCTTTAGTTCGCTTCTTCAGTATCTGTCTATATTTCTGCGATGAGGTATTATGTACACGATTTACTTTAATCGCACTATTGTCCTCATCTTTGTCACCATATTTATTACAACGTTTCGGCCCTTCAATATCTGTCTATATTTCTGAGATGAGGTATTATGTACACTATTTACATTATTCGGACTATTGTCCTCATCTTTGTCGCCATATTTATTACAACGTTTCGGCCCTTCAGTATCTGTCTATATTTCTCAGATGAGGTATTATGTACACTATTTACATTATTCGGACTATTGTCCTCATCTTTGTCGCCATGAAAAGTAATAAGTCCGGCCATTATTTAATATATATTCTGTTTATACGTTATTTTTGTTATAGATATAATTATTTTCAGTAAATGCTCTGTTTTTTAATTAAACAATATTAATTACATTTACCGGTCTGAATGTTTGAGAAATTTTGTAGAAAATATGCACTATCTGACAGGAAACTTGTAACCCTTATGGGAACCATCATATAGCCTGACGTGCCATAGCTGTTCAGCCACAGAGAAACGTCTAGTTAGCAAAGTTCAAATTACTGTTTATAAACACACACCTTCAACGATTGAATGGTAACTCAATGAAAATCACAGATGCAACACATTTGATTGAACTCATAAAGAGTGAATGTATTACAATTGACCACAGTTATGCAGTTATTAAATCGAATTCACGTGAATCTTGAAAAGCGCGTCAAACTTTGCATCCCAAATCGTATTGAAGATGTTATTTGTTAATATTCCAATTCAATAAAATGTTGCTGAAAATTTCATTTCTTGAAAATATGTATTTTTGTCAAGGTATCCAGACTTTAGAGACGTCTTGTATTATATTTGATCAACTGGTTAAATTTCAGAAAGTGGGTTAAGCACATCATCGTAGTTAGGGTCAACCAGTGTAATTCTCTCCTCTAGGCAAATATTACAGATGGGGAATTTTTGCATATTTTCCATTTATTTTTTTTATATATTTTGGCTTATATTTTTGAGTTTCCATATAAGTTTTCCGAGGGCTCTGTTATTTACATATGTTTGCTATACATTCAGACAGGTAAATGTTTGGTATATTATTAAGTGATGTTTTGTGATGGCGTCTGTTTCCAGTTACTTTCTGTTATTCCCATATATATATTTTGGCGGTTTGTTTTGGATTTTACAATAACTTTGTAGACAGTTACAGTTTAGCGAGTTTTCGATTCTAAAACCCAAACTGGTCTTGCAAAAAGAGTTCAGGGTTGCATGATAACACAGCGACT
>OZ038476.1:3112107-3127107 GCA_964036315.1 Acanthosepion esculentum
ATGTCAACTATCGTCCAATGCCTTCATAAATTAAACAATGTCGATTATTAAATCTTTTCTGGCGAATGTTTTCTGTTGTAATTTCATTCTTTCATGCTTTAAATTTTTCTGATGAGCCAAATCTTTTTTTAAGTATATCATATTTTTATATCGAATTCATTTATTAATCTTTAATGATTATATCTACATTAACAATAATTGCAAAAATGTAAGCTGCTTTGAAAGTAAAATATAAATCTTAGTTATTCCCCTTAAATTATGTAAACTACGTTAATTTATCTCCCTTTGATTTTAGAAAACCATTTTTTTTTACTTTTAGAAAATGTTATTTTGGTTCTTTAATCTGTTACGATTATGACAGACGAATATTAATTGCAGAAATTGACAAATATCACATTCAAGTCGAAAGGGAATAAACTTATCTATAACTTTTTCAATTAGTTTTTAATTATTGCCGAGATTATGATTTTTAAAAAAGAAACCTTGATGCCTACATTGGCGTGACTTTGTCGGTGTATAAACAATGGATATTAGAGTGACCTTTCTAGACACAGATCAGAGTAATGTTATATGGAGGTCATGTTCTACCAATACTATATGCTCCCACCATTCGATCTACCGAAAAGATCTAAATGAATTCATTTGGTGCAGGAAGGTTATCAGTATTGATAATCAAACGCCGTCAGGTCTACACTCCGGATTTTCTATGGATTTACTTCCCTAGCCTTTTCCAGGTAGCGGAGTTTTAAAATGAGTTTTCCTTCCCCTAGATGGATAAACTTCCCGAGCTGATAAGCTCGATCTAACCGAGGCTTCAGGTTATGAGGCGTCAGTAGTTCACCTACGCATATTCTCTAGCTTTGACCTGGACTTAGTTGTCAGATGTTATTTGAGACGTCATAGGAGTATTTTATATACAATGGGTACTTGTCCCCATTACCACTCTCGTCTATGACAGCCATTGAAACATATAAATTACATATATAAACATTACATATATTATGTGTTTTAGAAGCTTCTTCTAAATTAACGTTATATATATATATATATATATATATATATATATATATATATATATATATATTATAAATTTACTAATTTAAAAATATGGCTCCATCGCTACACAGTAATTACCATGCTTCAAAAACAAAAACTAAAAACTTCAAATTTAATTATAGAATTAAATTAAATTCCCAAGTTCTGTTTCATTTTCAAGCGAATTAATATGTTTACAGAAAATCTTCTCATTTGCTTAATTTGTACTTATTCTCTTTTCGATAGATAAAGATATATTCTTAATTATAGATGGAGGATGATTAGATTTAGGGTGTATATACAAAGGATTAGTATTGTGTTTTTTAGAAGGAATGTATACATTTTTCATTAAGTCTAATGTTATATCAAGGAAATTTTTAAGTTCAGGCTTTTTAATTCTCTATATAATATTTTTCTAATTTTATCGATTTTAAAGTTTGTAGAGTTCTTTATGACCATAAGTCCATCATCTCTGTACAATCCAATGCCAGTTATATTAATTTCGCGATATGCTGTCAGATTGTATAATATAAAAAGACCTATAAGATGAAAAGACTCAGCTGTGTCTAGTGATCCCATTGTGATGTCAAAGTGGTCATAAGAATTTTTTATCCATTGCTCACCCTTATGTATTAGTACCGATTTTATGGCATTTATAATAATGCTCTTTTCTTCTTCTGTTACGTCCATGTTTTGGGTAGCAAAGTCCATCGCATTCATGAAAATTTCTTTTGATATTGATTGATAGTAATTTCCAATATCAAACTGCATTAGTGTACAGTTTGTTTTATCTTTGATATCAGTAAACTAGTTTGTTACTTCTTTGGTATTAATCCAAAGTTTCAACCCTAGGTTATCTTTAATTTGTTGATTAAGCTTTTCTAGGATTTTTTCTAACTTATTCTGCCGATGTCATGTCTTGTTGTGTTGATAATCCTTGTAGTTGGATTAGCTTCGAAATCTGGTTTGTGGTTTCTTTATGGTTTTGTAGCACTCTTTTTTGATAAAAAATCTACAAGAATAGCAAAGGCAAAGTTGATAAATATAATTTTAGGTCAGCAAAAACAAAAAGTAAAAACACGAATAATGGACACTAATAATTCGACTCTTTAAACGTGTAACATTTCTCTTTGTTATTTATGAAAAAGGACGTAAATTTCGAAATTATAGGAAAGGCATTTTGAGTCGTAATGTTTTCTTTTCTTATTATTGGTTCGGTATCGTCGATTTCTTTCTCTATCATTTATCATTTATCATTCAAACTTTTTTATCATTTGCTAAAAATGAGTAAATATAGCCACGAAATGGCCATGGCCTAGAAAAATCGGGGTGATATCCGGCAGAGAATAGCCGTGTTTAATGGTAAAACGAGCTCTTTAGTTTTGGTCGACAGTCGCCCTAGAGGTGGTATCTTCAACAAAATTACTCCTTAGCAAAAAAATTAAAAAATACAAATACAAATATGTTTACAATCAAAAACAAATACCGGATTGGTCGCCACTCAGGTCAACAAGGGCCAAGTTCCGAGAGGAACTATTTTAGGATCTAAAATTCTGTAACTAGAATGAACTCTTCCACCAACACATGGTCACCAAAACCGGATTAACTCCAACATTGGATTGGTGACGTAATACCAAATCAATTAATAAAAAGAATGAGAACGAAACGTAATCGTGAAGAGTATAAAAAAAAGTCATGGCTTCTTTTTTCACTGCACGCAAAAATCGACAAAAGAACATCACGGCCATCGCCAAATATGGATAGATATGGTAGGAACTGAAATAAGACCGTATCTCGACCCAAATATGCTTACCAATGCCCGCAAGGACATCATGCGAAATAAAAGACTCTCAAATACAGAAATAGATAAGATAAAACTAAATATAAGATAAAGTACAATCAAACATAATCCAAATAAAAATGAGGCAAGAATGGAAATAGATAATATAAAAAAGATGAGATAGAAATTAAAATAAATGAGATACGAAATAATGATCTCACAAGAAATAAAAAGGAAGAATTTAGCTGCGACATAAACAATTACACTGATTCATATTCTGCCATTGATGAAGATGAATCAATTGAAATTAGATCAGAATCTCTTGAAAACCACAGAATTGAAATCACTGAAGCGAAAAACGACATCATTCAAATAATCATCAAAATAACTAACCCCAAAAATGTCAGAAAAAGACCGGCTTCCAAAAATTCATATGACAAATTCCAATAAATATCCTGTACAAACATATAACGCTGTGTTGCAAACATTGTTAACAAAGAGACCGCTGGAAAATATCACAGAAGCAAATGATGTCATCTATGCAACAGTTTTACCAGCTACTGGAAAAATGAATTTCAAGACAAAGAAAAGATCAGAAAACAGGCAAAAAAAAGTCCGCTGAGAAGGCAACATTTAAGCGAAAAATTGAGGAAAACAGATGTAAATTATCAATACTAGATGAGATTTCAAGAAATTCAAATGAAAAGCAAGAAGATCAAGCGGAAATATCAAAATACATTCCACTAATCAAGGAAATGCTTAATAAACATAAATCTTTTCATGGCCAATACTCTGCCGTATCAAACAAGCTGATATAGTCAAACACCGTATACATCAGTGGCTACGTAGTGCAGGGTTAAAAGCTGAAACCGAAAGTTTTATTCCTGCTGCATAGGACCAATGCTTGCTAACTAGAAATTACCAAACACACATACTCAAAAATTTTGTTAACCCGAAATGCAGATTCTGTAATAAATATCCAGAAACAATTGACCATCTTGTATCAGGTTTGCACAATGTGAACACCCACTGAATATAAAACTCGGCAGGATAGAGTGGGCCAATATTTGCACTGGAAAATAGGCAATTTTTACGGGAAGGAAACTTTTAGAAACTGGTATGAACATCACCCAGAACCGGTTACAGAGATAGGACCTGTTACAATTTTATGGGGCTTTACAATGCACCCAGATAGAACAATCAAAGCTAAACACCCAGACATCGTGGTCCACAAGAACAGAATGTGCTTTCTTATTGACATAGCAGACCCTGCAGAATGTAATGTATCTTTGAAGATCTTCAAAAAAAACTATCAAAATACAAGGAGCTTGAAGTGGAAATCTAAAACTGTGGTACATGAGTACAATCAATAATTCCAGTTGCAGTTGGAGCTCTCGGATTCATTGGAAAAGGTTCCAATAGACTCAGGAACGGTATTCCTGGTAGCCCATGCCTTAAAGAAATACAAAAAATTGTACTCACAAGTACAGCTCACACATTACGGAAGGCTTTATCTATGTAAAATATTGGTGATCTTGTTTTTTTGGGGGGAGGGGGTTGTTTTGTTTTTACAAAAATAAACAGTGGAAATTTTCATGAAGCCATCTCTGACCTTAGGTCTCTGGTTGGGACCTGGAATAAAATGTGTATTCAACAGAAATCAAAGGAAATAATAATAATAATAATAATAATACCACAAACAAAAAAAATGCTTCCTTATTGATATGGCAGTCCCTGCAGACTGCAATGTATCTTTGAAGATATTCGAAAATCTGTCAAAATACAAGTACCTTAAAATAGAAATCTCAAAAATGTGGCACATGGGAACACCAACAATCCCTGTTGTAGTTGGAGCCCTAGGATTGGTTGGAAAAGATTCCAGTAGACTAATTTAAGGGATCCCTGGCAGTCCATGCCTCAAAGAGATACAAAAAATTGTTCTGACAAGTACAGCCCACACTTTACGAAGGGCTTTATCTATGTAATTATTTTTTAAATTTATTTATTTTTATTTTTTTATTTTTTATTTTTTTGCTGTGGAAAGTGTCATGATGCCATTTCTAACCTTAAGTCCCTGGGCGGGACCCGGAAAGAAATGTGTAAACGCCAGATATCAAAGGAAATAAAAATAATAATAACAATATATAAAAATACAAATAAATATAATAATTATAATATAAATAATGAATTAAATAAAAGTTAATAATTTCGAATTATATTAAATTATTATATTACTTTTAAGCAATATTTCTATAAGTTGAATATATAAAAAATATAAACCAAGGGAGAGAACTCAAAATTTCGAATTCGAGATATTGTAGGGGAGACAATTACATTAAGTATATTTTTTATTTTTAATGCATATCTTTTAGGATTTTCAAAAATCCTACTTTTCTTTTTCTTCAATAAAACTTTTATAAAATTCTGAATTCTGTCTGTCGATTTAAATTTATTCCTGAGTCACCAACAACACTACCGATACTTTTTTTTTAATGAACCTCACCTAACTGGTACGATGAAAGAGTTTGAAAGTTGTTCATCAAAAATAAAATTATGTCATCTCAAAACCGTGGACTGTTTGTATTCATATTTAGGAGGTGTCGTGAATTTTGCAAGTATGGAAATGGCTGTTGAAAAGAAGAACCATTTATTGCAGTTCGAAAGCAGGATGTATAAGATCGCGGATTCAAACATTGAATTATATTCAAAGTACAGAAAATTTCTCTCTCTCTCTTTCTGTCCCTCTCTCTTCCCCTCTCTGCCCCTCTCTCTCCCTCTCTCTATTTCTCCTTCTCTCTTTATCTTCCTCTCTATTTCTCTCTCTTCGTCACTCTTTCTCTCTCCCCCTCTCTCTATCTCACCACTCCTCTCTCTCCCTCTCTCTCCCTCTCCCCTTCTCTCTCTCCCTCTCTCTCCATCTCCCCTTCTCTCTCTCTCTCTCTCTCTCTCTCTGTTTGCTGGATAATGAAACTGTAAAACAATGTATAAAAGTTTAAATATTGTTTCGAAAATTTAACATGCATCCTTTATAAAGTTTTTTGCGATTTATAAAGTTTACATTAAATCAAATGAAATGTAGTTTTTTCAATAATTTCACCCGCAAGTAAGGCGATAAAGCCACGAATGCACCAGAATTTGCTTAGCGTGAAAGACTCTGGAAAAAGGCTAGAGGATAATAAAATAGACGGATGACGATTGAGGTTTCATTTGAAATTTTAAAGATCGTAGGTGAGAGGAAAGCAAGAAGGTGAGAGAGAGTTCCACAACTGAGATTTGCAGGTGAGATTTGAGAGGGAAGGATCGATTAGAATACAACTTACGGTCACATCTCTCGCCATTTCAACAGTAAAATTACGTCGCTGAAAATTTAGTATTGCGTTTAAATTCATGAAGTCAAGGAAAGCTCGTTGAACCTACATCACGGTGGGGTTTTAAATTTGACAGCAGAAACAAATCAGCATTCGCGATGATGAATTCCATTAGGGCCTGAGCACACTCCATGGTTGTCACTAGTGGGAAACGAACAAATACCTCAACTATAAATCAAGACAAGTTTTATTGGTTTTATGTTACCAAGCAATTCACAGAGTCCATACTTTATCACGATGAAAAGTGGTTAGTGGCCACAGGTGTTTAAACCTGAAGCTACAAGTTCGTACCTCGTGGGGTGCATCGAAAGCGCTTCTCATTAACAAATGGTAACACTTTGTAATAATGGAGTTTGTATTTTTACGGAAGGCAAACATGAAAGATTTTAAATTGGGTGTTCAGTATGCATATTAAAATAAGCATAACAAAATTTATTGGCTTTAATTTACGATTTGGTAGATAATTTGTATAAAAACTGATAGTCGAAAGTAACAAAAACGGTTACTGCCCCTTGATCTGACTGCCTCATAAAATTTAGGAATAAAGCAGGTTTTGTCTGTCTATATTTCTGAGATGAGGTATTATGTACAGTATTTACATTATTCGGACTATTGTCCTCATCTTTGTCGCCATATTTGTCACAACGTTTCGGCCGTTGTACACTCCGGCCTTCTTCAGGTAGTTGGAATTTCGAACCGAACCCTTTATTTCGATCACTGGGGTAGACTGTTCTAGTTCCACGAGCCATGTTTGATGGATGTCAGTTATCAGTTATCTCCTGGTAATTTTTCCCTCTGAAAGTTCTCCACTGCCTGAACCGGGTATTGAACTCACACTCTTTGGGTCTGTTACTGGATCTAACCAACGCCTTTATCCCTAGAAGAACGGACCAGTATTGCAATAGATAATCTGATGGAAGTGTCAGAGGTCAATCTATCCCTGACTACCGAGAGTGCCTCCTCCGTGGGTACCTTGGTGAACAAACTCACCACGTCCAAGCTCACCATCTGGTTGGATAGGATGGGAGCATCTTTGATTATTTCCACGAAGTGGGCTGAGTTTCGGACATATTAGGTTTATAATACTCAGAAATTCATACCCAGATGTCCTCAAGGACACATGGTACGGTGGATAAAGGCGTTGGTTAGATCCAGTAACAGACCCAAAGAGTGTGAGTTCAATACCCGGTTCAGGCAGTGGAGAACTTTCAGAGGGAAAAATTACCAGGAGATAACTGATAACTGACATCCATCAAACATGGCTCGTGGAACTAGAACAGTCTACCCCAGTGATCGAAATAAAGGGTTCGGTTCGAAATTCCAACTACCTGAAGAAGGCCGGAGCGTACAACGGCCGAAACGTTGTGACAAATATGGCGACAAAGATGAGGACAATAGTCCGAATAATGTAAATATAGCAGGTTTTATTTATTTTTAATTTTTAAAATTTATTGTTATTATCTTATAATTAAGCAGCAAATATTTGTGACTTATGTAAGTAGAAACTAATTTGGTGTCCAGAATTTAAAACATAAATTCTTTGATTTGAACAAAAACTGACAGAATAACTCCATGTATGTGATTCTTAATTTTACTGTAATCGTCAGTAAACTGGAAATTAAAAACTAGAAATATTGCAAAATATATTTTCAGAATCCTTGAAAATAAACCTATCCTATTTTTCCAAGTACATTTATAGCTTTTAAATGCTATTTTTATTACGGCTTTATTCGTAATGTAGATCAGATTCCATATCAACAAAAACTTCTCTTCTTTGTAGTTAGTAAGAAACTTTCTTTCAAATGATTTTATTTAGAGCTTGACCATCCGTTTATTTTACTAAACAATTCCATACGAGAAATTCATTTTAAGATGATTTAATCAATCATTAATTATATATTAGAAATAGATTCCTAAAATATTTAATTTACTAAACGTCCTACATATGTAAATATTTTCTTTTAAGGGATTTAGTTTTTATTTAATTCTTTAAGCTTTATATTCAAAGACTAGCAGCATGGCCCGTGCTTCATTCAAAAATCTTACGACTCATACAGCAATCGCTATCACTTGACTTAAAATATTTTTGCCCTTCCTTGCCTTTGTGCCCTTTGACGTGCTGATGGTGCTACATGCCTTACTTCTTGCCTATCTCACACTGCGAATTTTTTCTAAGCTCTATACTAAACATTAAATCTGTTACGAAAAAAGAACTAAACAAAATGAACACAAAACGATCAGCTTTAAAAAAGGACTCGTAACTGGAAAACCGAATGAAAAAAGAATGTTAACAACAAATATTTTTTCACACCCAACCCAGTTATGCGGAATCAGAATCAACGTTGAGTTTAAGCAGGCGAATGAGCCAATTGGAGTAAAGTGCCATGCAGATTTAAATTTTTCCCACTTGTGATGAATGCAGCTATCGATATTTTTTTGCATGCTAGCATGCTAGTTAACATTCGTGTCAGTCAGCTGTTGGCTCTCACGCTGGCCAATAGAATCTTCCTGCCTATTCGTGGCAGCCAGCTATAGGCTCTCACTCTGGCCAGTAGAAAATCGTCGCAAACTACATGAAAACTACCGTAGAAGCATGAAAAAATCGACTATTTCCACTATTGATGGGAGTTGGGAAATGCAAAGTCGGTCTTGGCCTTCCCGCAACTTGGAGCATGTGCATGTAAATTTTGGTGCAAATCCGTCGAAAATTGCGGCCGTGCATTCGTTACACACACACACACACACACACACACACACACGCACGCACGCACGCGCACACGCACGCACGCACGCACACACACACACACACATCCTGCCTTTTATAGATAGAGATAAACCTAGAGAAACTTTATTTATTTCCAGATTTGTAAACCTCTAATCCTGTTCAAAAGGCTGGGGAGGAGTGGAGGATAAGTTTTAGCAGATTTAGTATAGGAGATAAGCAAATTGAACATAGACTAGACCACGCGAGATGAAGTTTCGTCTCGTATCACAAATTGCTAGAAAACCAGAACATTAAGCTGAAAACTCGAGTCGTGTTCTAAAATAGCCTCGTCAGATCAAGACATTCATATGAATGCCATGCATATCAGCAAAACTGTACAAAAATATTTCAACTGTCAGTTGTATACAACCGATTTCTCAGATCAATGGTTAAAATTCAAGCGAGTGAAAAAGATCGCACTTCTGGGTGGAAACCACACTTCTTTGAATTGCATCAAATAATAGAAACAATGTTACCTATGGACTTTCAAAAGCAGCAACACTTAAAATGGATAGCACAAGTAACTCGAAGAGAAAATAATCAGATAATCAAGATGTTGACATTCCACACTATTGAAATATAGATACCTCCAATAATTCGCTAAAAATCAGTATAACATAATGATAAAAGGCACCAAACTTAATAAAGACAAAGTTTTATCGTTAAAATGTTTACGTTATTATTAAGAGGAAAGAACAAAGTATTTTTTAATTATTATTAAAACTTTTTCCTTCTTTCTAACACGCTCTAAATTTGGGTAAAAAATCTCGTTTTTGTTTTTTTTGTTTTTTGTTTTTTTTGTTTTTTGTTTTTTTGTCAACTTTGTACTACTTGTGGCAATGGCCATGAGTATGGTGTAGGTTAAGTTTTTAAGTGAAGACTGTATTTACTAAGCGAAAATTAAAAGTTTAATACAAATAATGCTACCAAAACTTTTTACCATAATTAAAAATATTTTTGGGCGTCAAAATGTTATATTTTTTTTAGTATAAGTGACATTATGGCTAAAAGGTCACGTGTTTCAAGGCTTGTCTTCCCCTTGGGGAAAGCCCCTTGACTTATAAAGGTCTTATCTCACTCTCAGTTATTAAACTAAAAATTAAATTAAGATAATAAAATGATCTCATTTATCAATTTAAACAATTGATAACTGAGTGAGATATTTTAATTATTAATATAATAATAATTTTATTAGTAATTATCTCAGTTATTAAATTAAAAATGTAATAACTTAATGTAATATTAATAATTAATAAAATTATTTATCATTATCTTAGCTATTAAATAATGAAATATCATTATAGAGGTAACTCAATAATGTAAGAAATTTTTATAGTATTTTAAATATTTAGTATTTTTAATTTTTATAAGAAACAAAAAAAACCGTTATGTCAATTTTGGTGCACCATACTAAACCTGTCAACACATTCAGCCATCAAATTATCGATAGAGACTTGAAAATAACAAGACCCCGAGGTCAAGAAATGTTTGTCTACAAAATTTTATGCTATAAGTAAGTGATATTTGTTTTAGGACAGATTAATTTAACTTTAAATTTACTAATTTTACGAAAGTAACGTTCCAGAAATGTATATCTTATTTTAGCGGGATATTCAAAAAGGAAAAAATAAGTTTTGTCTAAATTTCTCTAAAAAAAGTTAAAAATGGCCGTTTCGATTTGTTTTTCGGAAGAATCGACTAAAAATCATTCAAATTTCTATTTGAAATACTCCACGGTATTTTTTTTTTCTGGAATTAGAAAATTTAATCCTTTATCTTTCAATTGAAGCTGGGGGAAAGCTTCGAAAAGGATTTTTCCTTTATGAAAAATGTATTTAAACCTTAGGTATACCTTAGGTATGCGAATTTTTGGGAGGTACCTACCATAATATATCTTATCTATAAAAGCAATTAAAAGCTTTTCTAATTAAATAATGGCATAATTATTGCATTATTTATTTTACAAGTCAGAACAAATTTTCGGTAAATGGTGTTTTCGGTTTGACAAAAAAATTATGATTTAAATTTTCTAAGAAGTCCTATAATAAATATGAAGAGGCTGAAATTTTAATTTCTCGAAATTTCACAAAATTAAATAAGTGGGAGATAACAGATATAAAATAATATATATTTTCTAAAAAAAGGTTTTTTAAATAATTTATTCATTCAATAAGTCCTGAAAATTTCATTAAAATCCTACAATTACTTGATTTTTGTTTTAAGAGAAATGTTTTGTAAATTTCACTGAACTATCTATATATCTATGAATCTATGTATCTATGTATCTATCTATCTATCTATCTATCTATCTCCTTCTGTTTTATTCTTTCTTTCTTCTTTTCTCTCTCTCTCTCTCTCTCTCTCTCTCTATCTATCTATCTATCGCATTGTTTCTTTCTTTCTTTATATCACAACGTGTCCATATCTATCTATCTATCTATCTATCTATTACTGGCTGATTGATAAATGAATGCCAAATGTTTCCTTATAGGGAAACGGATAATGTTATCATTACTATTATCGTTATACCGCTTTGTCGCTTATATAATCTGTTTTTGATAATAAGCAGAGTAGGCTGGATTAAAAAAGGAAGGAATGTGATTCACTGGACACAGAGCAACGTTTTTATTCGATGATCATGCATCAAAAGTTCTCCAGCGAGAGAGAAGGTAAGTATGGCATAGGCTAGAAATAATGTGTGTATATACATACATGTCAAAAGTAAATGAACAGCCTCATTTTCACCTTTGCATCTCATAAGGCGCCAACTAACAAATCTTTTTTTTCTTTTCAAAATTAATGGTCAAATCAAAATGCCTAGAGCAAGAGAGTCAGTAGAATCGTTAAATTGTTTTAAGGGTCATAATTGCCGGGCAGTCATAAGGAGGAATCAGTCAGTGTAGAATTGCAGAGAACCGTAATATCCCTCTTTGCTAGAGTGAAAAGGGCCATTACTCAGTTTAGATTTATGGGGGGTCGGGGAGAACATTTATCGTAAGGTTCTGGCAAATCTCTGCAATCTGTCCAGCAATCTGTAGGGGGCAAGCCAAAAGAGAAGGCTTGAGACATAGCAGCCGCCATCGATGTGAGTCAGAACAACTGTACGGCGTCTCCATAGCATTGGCTACCAGACGAGTGCTGCTCGAAGCAAGTCTTTGCGCACCTCACCTAGCATTATTGGCTGCATTCATTAAATGAACAATAATTCCCCAAATTTAGTTTGCTGATTATACTTGCTTTGTAAATTTGGCGACTGCCTAATCATTTTCCACATGTCTCTGGACAGTGGAAGTGTTTATGTATGTATAATCGCATGCGCGTGTCTTAAATTACGATGTTTCCGTTAATTTGCATCCCCCAAAAGGTTTGTTTTAATAATGAATATAAACTCCGTTTGCTGCTTCGTATATCAACAAAATTCTCAAGAACATTTCTTTGCTAGCGAAAACCAACTTACTGGCAACATTACAATCTATGGTTGATTAAAATCGTTAATTTTTTTTATTTCATTTGAACGCCTGTACAATCAATATTTGCATTCTTTTCCCATCATGTATGTGGTCCATGTGCTAAGGAACCATTTGATGTAAGTGCGTTGACTAACCCGGTGGTCTCTCTACCCACCACCCCACCACCCTTGACAGTAGCATGATTCATAGCATGATCGATGAACATGGCCTTGTGCCAACATTTTCTTAATGCAAAAATACACTTAAAAGCAAGTACGCGCACACATGCAAACACACACACACATAGATAATAGATAGATAGATTGGGTTCATATCAATAGGTGATGTTTGAATACCTGATTTCGTTTCACACGTGACTGAAATTTATAACATACATTTAACGCGTTTTTTATTCGATTCCTGTGCGGTTTGCTAATTTTAAATCTTTTTACGTAACAGTGAAAATGGAGGAAAATGAGATGCATTTTCACCCCTTTTATTTCTGGAAAGGAAAAAAAAACAATTCTGTACAAACAGAAAAAACAGGGTAAGTGCCGTTTATGGAGATGGTGTCGTAGCTGAGAGTAGTGTTCATAAATTGTTCACTAGATTCAGAAGTGGAAATTTTGATTTGGAAGACCAAGAACGTGCCTGTAGGCCTGCAGTCATTGATGTTGACTAAATGAAAAACGTTGATTAGAAATAATCCAGGTGACACGACACGCGAGACATTGCAGAGATACTCCACAGATGTTTGGGTATCTAGCAACTTAAGAGAAAAAAAATAATGGACCGAATTTCTATCAGAGATGCTCTGATCAAACGCAACAAACATGACACAATTTTGAACGGATGATCAAATGTGAGGAAAATGAATTGTTTCAACAAAAATCCTGAGCCGCCATTAATTGAGCCACGTTTAATCATCCCAAAAGCCAGTCTTCATACAAAGAATATAATGTTGTGGATCTGATACAATTGGAAGGCTATCAGGAGCTTCTTATATAGAACGACGACGGACTTTCTCTACACTAATTGTTCATCCGCTAGGATTAGAAAGTCTGCTCAGAGGAACGTTCGTTGCAAGGCGTATCGTTTGAGTCGGACGCATTGCCACACTGAAGTACGACATTCGCTATTACTGTATTATTATTAATCCATATTTTTCGTGTGAATTAAAACCTGTTCTTCACTCAACCTTCTTATTCCAGTGTTAGAGTATTATTCTTGTATTTCGTGTTTTCGAGATAACAGAAGGAAATAAATAAGCAAGATAAACTCTTAGGTAAGTAATGAAATAAAAGGTTTTACTATACAAAGGTACATTTAGCGATTGACCTAATTTTGAACTCTTCTTCACTCTGTTTATTTACATAAACGAACGATTCCATTCATTTATGTCCTTTATGACAATTACTCAACCAGAAGAACGAGCGTTTTTTAAACTTTATTAAAATGGCGACAAGGATTCCGAACTCATGTTTGAAAAAAAAAAAAGTAAGGTTTTTTGACGTTGTAAGGAATTTTGAACTCACGTCAACGACGGATTGGAAAATAGACTGGCAATATAGAGAACTTAAAAATCGTGGTAAGACCGTTACTACAACTACAACAACAAGTGAAAACAATGGAACAAGAGAGCTCCTTCCGAAAAATCAAACGTTCACTTCAGAGAAGTTCTGTTCATTACTGAGCTGATTAAAGACAGAATTAAATGAAAGGAACGATGGACTTATAGTTCACATTTCATACCTGGGGGGGTCTTTTAAGGTTAAAAGTTTAAAAGGTCGCCTTGTACGCTGACATACGCTATTTCAGTAACATATCCCGATACTGTAAAGTGTTAATATTATTGATTCATTCATTTTAAATGTCATTATTTCATTCCAAATTGGGTGGGGGTGTAATGATGCCTGCCTTGAAAACCAGCATTCAACATCCCGTTTCTTAGACAAAGCTTTGAATGCTGACTTCTGGTCATAGCACAAGTCATAAATTGGTTCCTTTTTTTTTTCTTTTTGGGACTAAATAATAAAACATCTTTTTACCGACAACTCATCTTTCTCCAAATTTAATTTTAAATAACTTTTGAATAAAATTCTTTTTTCTTATTTTTATTTTCAAGGTGCATTTATACGCTTTTTTTCTCAATCTTCATCTGGATTTTTTATTTTGTAATACATTTTAATTTTTTTTATATTTTTTTTTTAACTTTTTTATTTTAAAAGTGCATTTGAAACTTTCAAAAATAGAATATTATTTTGGTATTTGTAAAGGTGGACTTCTTAATATGATGCAACTATTTTCCCGTACAATTTTTGCCTCCTGAAATTTTGGAAGTGCCTATTCCTGTTTATTCGGCTCGTTCTGTCTTGTGCTCCGTAGTCAGTCACTTCAAAACCTATGAAAAATTTCAGAAATTAAAAATGGACTCCACGTGAATTTGAAACAAAGGAAATTGGTCAATAATTAAAATGTTTTTTTTGTTTGTTTGTTTGTTTGTTTTTTTCTTTGCATTTCGCGTCATTTCGGCAAAATAGTTACTGGCAATGAAAAATAGATTTCTTGTAATGAATTTGCTCAAATGAATGCACACTGGAAGAG
>OZ038476.1:3137107-3204607 GCA_964036315.1 Acanthosepion esculentum
TACTTCTTACCTTCTCTTCTGACGTTCATAAAACAATCACATTTTCTAATCATCTACATTGAGTGGCTCTTGGGATTTGTTGTAGGTGATCAATTAGTAAAAAAAACAAACATAGAAAGGGTTTTAAAACACATAGTGAGATGACTGCAAATTAAATGTATTGACAAATTGCAACTAGTTTTTATATAAGCAGGCGTATTATGGAGATTCGTGAGTTACACATAGCATTTGGTAATGCTGAATGAATTTCAAACGCAGTTTTCAGGATGTCACGTGACCGGACCAGATCTACCCGCTTATTTACTTTCGTTGATTATCGTTCATTATTTCTTTGTTTCCTACCGAGACTCTTTTCAGCGTGACTCGTAAAAGTGACGATAAGTATCTGTTTTGATTGCCTATTAAACTAACGAGGATGACAAGGTCGTGTGCTCGAAGGATAAATGCATTAAAACAAGACCGAACGTCACAAAGTTTCAGCTCGAATCGATCGGCCAGACAAAATATCTTCGTTATAATTTAAAATGAAAAATTAACGTTCTTACTGCCATAAAAGAATGGAAGAAATTTCATATTGTAACTGATTCTATAAATGAAACTATCTATTCCATGTCTCGAAATGATGAGAATTAAATTCTGATAGGGAACAAAGAAACGGGCGAGCAGATGAAAAGAAGCATTCATTTTATTTAAAGTATTGTTTCGATAAGAAATGCTACCGCAGAAGAACTGAAAAGAAAACTTTTAGTTTTAAGTTTTATGAAACCTGCTTCAGACGAATAAAAAACACAACCATGTGAAAGAATAAAAATACTAGAAATACATTGTTATAAAAGAAAATTGCCAACGATACATAATTATAGTAAAATAACCAATAAAGGATTTTATAGTAAAATGTCTAATAATACATTTTAACTGTAGTTGAAGGCATAAAATTACATTCAAACATATTTAGATTTCTCTATTAAATAACTCATGAAGTTGTTGGTATGCCGCTAAAAAAATCAATCAACCAACTACTCAGACGAGTAATGATTAGTAATAATCTCACACACGCAAATATAATACATCTACATATCTTTTTATTGGTATAAAATGACAATTGGAAAAATCTTAGATTGTCATTTTATACCAATATGTCTTGTCCACAGAGTTGATCTGGGAATTTAACTATATCTTTTTATAGGAAAGCTTCCAAAAGTCATTATAACTATTTCTAAAATTCATTAAAAAGTAATCTCAATTATTTTTGGGTGGTGGTGGGAGGAAACTTTGAATGAAGATCGTCTTTTTTAGAAGTATTTACACTGATTCCGTTTAGAGGATTCTAAACTAAAAAATATCGACAGTGTCCATCAAAAGTTTCCCTGTTTTTACGCTAAAATAATCTTTAATAAATAGTTATGTGCCTTGACAGCATAGCCTGTTCAGCTTACGCTTTTTCGGATGTTACATTCTCCAGCCTCCTTTGAGTATCGTACACTTTGACCGTATCTGAATGTTAACCAAACACTTTATTCAATTCACGACAGCATATTGTTCTCATTTGCTTTCTGTGCTGAGGAGATATCTCCTCTTTATTTCCCCTTTGCATCACTTGTCCATTTCTTACACTTACCACCCTACCCGGTCCAGAGTTTGAACCCACAAATGCCAGGGAACTCTATATGTTTTAAAAATGCTCAAAACTTCAATAAAAGGTAAACATTGAAATAAAAAAACTGAATCTAAAATAGTCGAATATTTGAGGAACTGCTATAAGAAAAATGCGTTCAATTGTATCTTTCCGTAGTCGAATTTAGATAGATAGATAGATAGATAGATAGATAGATAGATAGATAGATAGATAGCCAATGAATGCATTGAGATAGATAGATAGATAGATAGATAGATAGATATGAAGAGACTAAGATATATATATATAGATAGATAGATAGATAGATAGATAGATAGATAGATAGATATGAAAAGACTAAGATAGATAGATAGATAGATAGATAGATAGATAGATAGATAGATAGATAGATAGATAGCCAATGAATGCATTGAGATAGATAGATAGATAGATAGATAGATAGATAGATAGATAGATAGCCAATGAATACATTGAGATAGATAGATAGATAGCCAAAGAATACATTGAGATAGATAGATATATAGATAGATAGATAGCCAATGAATTCATTGAGATAGATAGATAGATAGATAGCCAATGAATACATTGAGATAGATAGATAGATAGATAGATAGCCAATGAATACATTAAGATAGATAGATAGATAGATAGATAGATAGCCAATGAATACATTGAGATAGATAGATAGATAATGAATAGAGTGAGATATATATATAGATAGATAGATAGATAGATATGAATAGAGTGAGATATATAGATAGATAGATAGATATGAATAGAGTGAGATAGATAGATAGATAGATAGATAGATAGATAGATAGATAGATAGATAGATAGATAGATAGATAGATAGATAGATATGAATAGAGTGAGATAGATAGATAGGTAGGTAGGTAGGTAGGTAGGTTGAACTTACCTCAGAGTGAGATCTGGATAATATTCTAGACTCCTCATCATTCGGTATCTGCCCATTCTCTTCCGGCTTCAGCACCCGCTTTTTGATCATAAACGAACTGACTCTCGGTTTCAGGCGCTCCGGAGGCGTCGTCTCTTCCTCGTCCATTTCATCATCAGAGGCTTCAATCAAAGACGCTGCACAAACAGAAAAGAAGACCCCTCATTATTGTTTCCATTTTTCATCAGCCTTTCGCTTTATTCTACACTACAAATGCATGTATGTGTGCATGTATGTGCATAAAAGAGTGTATGTATCCGTAGGAATGTCTATAACAATGTGTATGCAAATATGTGTAGGCATCTACAAGAATGTGTAAATATATATATATCAAGGAATTAGTAAGTCGAGATAAAATGTTTATGTATATACAGGAATGTGTATGTAATTATTTTATTGAGCATGTATGTAAAAATGTGTCAGTACAGATTATATACATACATATATATATATATATATATATATATATATATATATATATATATATATATACTAAATTTAGTTTGTTATATATAAGTGCAGCTGCAGCATCGTACCTATATGCATGCAAAACATGCACTTTGAGGAAGTGGGTGACCGATAAATTTAGCGAATAAAGCAAACAGTAAAAATTGACCGAAATATTTTTGGCTGCCTAATAAATATTTTCTTCTGGAAAAGTTAATATTTTCGTTAAACATTATGATACGCCCAGATACTCGCTCATCTGCATACAGATTTCCGTTCTGCATGTACACGCTCCTACACACACAGACGCACACACACACACACACATATATATATATGCATATATATATATATATATATAAATATATGCACATACATACAGGCATATATATGCACATGCATACATGCATTCAAACAATCACCTGCACATATACACAAACACATGCACCATAAAAGGATGTATGGCATCAATCTATCGTTAGTCAGACTATTTACTAGTATTTTTAAAAATTTTAAATGCCATATCCTTTCAGGACGTATGCGATCATGGCTCACTACAACTTCCTTTTCTATGAAAACGGGGGAAAGCTAGTCACGTGTTTTCCCGCCCCCCTTTTTCACAGTTTTGAATTCAGAGTTGTCCTTCTATTTAACTGGCTGCCATCGAATGCTCGAGATTCCAATCTACCCTGATCGTCGAGCCTAAAAGGAAAGGAGCATACATGCTTTTCTCAGAGGCATTGATGCGAAAGTCAACACAGTGGACAAAACCAGAATTTGAACTCAGAGCGCTAATTCCACTTTCTGCGCCGACAACCGCTACGCTATCCGCAATTCTTATTGGAGACTTCATAATGAAATGAATAAGTGTAAGTGTAAGTGTGTGTGTGTGTGTGTGTGTGTGTGTGTGTGTGTGTGTGTGTGTGTGTGTGTGTGAAAGTATTTGTGATTGTCTATGCGCATGCGTCTGTTTGACTATGTGAATGAGCGATTATCTAGGCGTATGATAATGTTTAATGAAAATATTAACTTTTCAAGAAGAAAATATTAGATAACCAAAAATATTTCGGTCCATTTTTCCTGTTTGTTTTATTCGCTAAATTTATCGAGTCAGCCATTTTACCCAATTTGCATCTTTTGCCGTAAATGATATGAATAGTTTCATAATAAAAAAAGCTGACGGACTTTTAATAAATGACTCTTTTATCAGGTTTTTAGATCTGGTAATGAAAAAATTTTAAATTAAAAACACATTATTTACATTTAAGGTATCAGGCACGGTGGAGTAATGTATAACGGCTTGGATTGAGGAATTGAAGAGCCGAGTTCAAATTCCAGTCGAATCCATTACATTCACTTACGTGCTGATACCCTTGGGAAAGGTGTGAATCCTCTTCTTCTCCCTCCAGCTATGGGTAAATAGCAGGACAGACTGGGTTCTATAGCTTTCAATGGCAACTGGTCTAGGAGAAGGACAAGTCTGAATTCAAAACCTGCGGCGGGTTGCACCAGGCAACTGTATTCCTCCCTTCAAAAAGTGTGGATGGTCCTGCACGAAACCTTCACCACTATAATCAAATTTCATGTGCTGGTGTCTGGCTCTCAGTTTCTAGGAACTGATCTGCTTGACCCTCATACTTCGAATTCGACGGGAGAGTCGATGATATATATATATGTATGATGAAAATATAATTTTGGGGCATTTTAGATTTATGATTTGTGCTCAATGTCAGGGAGGGAGTGTATGTAAATATAAAAGCGGTCACCGAATTCAACACTGAGTATCGAGAGTCTGTTTTCTGCTTGAACGCAATCTTCAGGTCTGGATATGGCACGTGAAACTAGAACCGTCTACCCCAGCGAGCGAAATAAATGGTTCAGTTCGACATTCCAACCACCTGAAGAAGGCCGGAGCGTATAAATAAGCGTGTGATAAATATGCCAACAAAGATGAGGACAATAGTCGAATCATGTAAATTGGTATATACTTAGATATATATATATATATATATATATATATATATATATATATATATATGTGTGTGTGTGTGTGTGTGTGTGTGTGTGTGTGTATGTGTGTGTGTGTGTTGATTTGTGTGTATGTAATTGCGCGTGCATGAGCGGTTAGCGTCTAGCAATGTGTTCGCGTGTAAGTTATGTGTGAATGTCTGTATCTCCATTTTGTCGTGGAGTGGGATTGGTTATTGTATGTGATTGTTTTTGTGCATATGGATTTGTGATGTGTATATGGCTTTATATCTCTTGTCTACGTCAATGAATGAGTCACTGAATACATGTATTGTGTACATGTGCCTGCGTATGTGTGTTGTAAAATTATATTATATTACATGAATGGGCGTTGTATGTACCCAGAAGAGATTGCTTACTACCAAATTAAATTAAGTGCCTTCATTAAAGCAAGTCAGCCCAACCCAGAGACAAACCAAGACCCCCACCCCTTTTTTACATCTGTAGTCAGTCATTACATCATAGATTTAGATTAAAAGAATGATGAACGGAATACCTCATTAAAGAATCGATTATATATCGTATATAGAAATCATGAAATAGTGATGTATATTTATAAATATGAAAAAGATGTCTATTTATTTTGTCTTTATTATATCAATTAGATGCACGACATAAAATACGTATAAAAACTTGTGTGCCTTCTATGTATGATACGACACACATGGAGGGGTTGGAGAAAATAATTGGAACAGGTGCAAATTCCACACCTATATTTCAAAGACCTATTATATTAAGAACTTTAACTAAAACTTTGTAATTTCAGGTTATATCTATTGTAAATACGTTTATTTATCTAATTTACTGTCTTTGGCTTATTTATTTTCAGAATTTAGTAAAATTTAAGCTAAATGCGTGACCTCTCTGAGTTCGAAAAAAATTGTTGGAGCTCGCATGGAAGGAGACTCGATCACTAAGGTTACTAAACTGTTTGGTTTTTCAAGAGCTACCATATAAAGAACTATGACGCAATTCAAGAAACAGGGTAAAACCTCTAGCAAGCATAGGAATTCGGGCCGGACTTGTAAACTTACAGACAGGAACCGACCTGCATTGAAACGCAATAAAAAATCATCGGATTACTGCGGCCAAAGTGACTGCTGAGTTGAATAATCATCTGAATAGTCCAGTTTCTACTAAAACTGTTCGTCGTGAGCTCCATAAGGCTGGATATCATGGAAGAGTCGCCGTAAGGAAACCTCTTCTCTCCACTCGCAACATTCAGAAGTGGTTGAAGTGGTGCAGAGATCACAATGCCTGGTCTGGAGACCAATGGAAGCAGGTCATATTCTCAGACGAGTCCGGTTTTTCTCTTTTCCCAACTTCAGGGCGAGTTTATGCGTAAAGGCAGCCCAAAGAAACTTACAACCCTGACTGCCTTCTTCCAACATTGAAGCATGGAGGTGGATTAGTGATAGTTTGGGCCGCCATATCATATAAATATCTCGGTCCAATAGTTGCACTGCGTGGTAGAATCAACAGCAAAGATTACCTGAACATTTTGGGTGATCATGTTCATCCAATAGCCCAGACTTTATCTCCTGATGGTGACTGTATCTTCCAAGACGATAATGCTCCAATACATACTGCTCAAGTGGTTAAGAATTGGTATGAAGAGCATGAAAGTGAGCTAGAACACATGAAGTGGCCTCCCCAATCTCCAGATATCAATATTATTAAACATTTTTGAGTGACAAGTTAGGAGCCACTATCCTCCACCCTTGTGTCTTAAAGAGCTGGAGCAGGTATTAATGGAAGAATGACTGAAAATTCCTCTGGATTAAGTCAGGAAGCTGTATGATTCCATTCCTAGACGTATTAAAACTGTCTGTGAAGCTAAAGGAGGACCAACTCCATATTAAATAAATTTTCTTTGAATTTAACAAGTGTTTCAATTATTTTGTCCAACCCCTGTATGTGTAAATAAAGTGATATGCACACACGTTCTTATTTCTGTGTGTGTAAAGCGTTAAATTGGAATGATAATGGAAAGAATGAAATATATTTTATCTAGATGAATATAATATAGAAAAAAAAATGATTTTATATATTTAGATTTTGTTATAAGCACTATGCGCCAGCTATATGAGAACGCATCTTTAGCGGGTATTAAATAAAAGGCAACCTAACAAGATATTACGCGGCAGCCGCGTCATATTAACATTCTCGTTACTCTTCCAAATATAACAAGATTATTAACATAGCAGCTTTCAATCTTACAGCTTACGGCTATATTCCCGTATGATCACCGAAGTTAAGCAATGACGAGCTTGCTCAATACTTAGATGGGTGACTGCTTTGGAAATACCAGTTGCTTGATGTGTGGTTAGTGTAATGGACAATATCTTGGAATTGTTAATCGCAGAGCCGAGTTCCAATTCCAGTTGGGTTCGTTATATTCAATTACGCGCAAATACCCTTGAGAAAAGTACGAATCCCCCCCCCCAGTTTAAGTAAGACTTTTATTACTAAACTATTATTATCTTCAAAAACAAAATAAAATCTTGTAGCACCTTTCAATGGGTGGCATTTGAATACGAGATCTTGATTCACACGAGACTGAACTTTATGGTATTTATGTGTAAAAACTATTTAGATTTCGGCATTAAATAACCCATAGAGTTGTTGATGTGTCACTAAAACTAAACTAACCAAAACTCAAAAAAAAAGATGTGTGTAGAATATACACACACAGACGCGTGCCAGAGAATCTTTTTTTGTTTAATATATTTCCTCTTCTATTGAATGGCATTGTTTTGCTTTATTTCTTTTGTCGCCTGCGCATAAAATTAAGTTTTGAATGTCCAATATATTCTTTACATTTTGTAATAAAATCTCTGCATATATAGAAAGGTATCTAATTTATCAAATTCATTAAACTATAGAAATGTACTTGTCTTAAAGAGGAATAAAAAGAAAAAACAGCAGATGAAAGTTTGGAGAGATCAAAGTTCGGTTCAGCTTAAATTAAGGACTAGAACACTATTCAGAGAACTGTACGCGTATATTTTGACATTTTTTCATCCATTTTCTTTCATCAAAGTTATAAAAAAAGTAGATTCGTTAATAACCAATTGATTCAGCTACGCACGTCTCCACAAAATTCCATTATTTAGTTCCTGAACTTGCTCTAAGATTAAAAGCACGTCAGAAATAAAACTGAAATTTTTTCGACATAATTAGCTTAATATGAGCACTTTTGTCTGAGTTGGTTTAATTTGCCGATTCTGATCAACGTACAAAAATGAATAAATGTTTCAAAAAAATTTTAAAAGACCAATTTGCCATTTTTTTCTACTCAGTGTCCAATGTCTTCTTCTTTCGTATCCAAAAGTGATGTAGTGGCCATTAGCTACACTTAGAAAGTTTTTAAGAAGCAGTAAAGGTAGTTATGTGAAAGTCGAATAAACTTTAGTACATCACAATCGTTGTCAATCAATAATAAAGATCGAATTCACTAATGGACTGTGAATTTCTTAGCTTGATAAGCATTGTTACACGGCCGGACACCTGTTTTACGGATCCGTATCATCAAACGAATCTCTCAGGACGCAATGTCAGACTTTATGGTCAACTGAACCAAATACTAATACCGATCAAGAAACGAGTTTGTGTAATAAGTGCTTTCAATCAAGATTTTGGAGTAAATTCAAATTTCCTGGCGCGGGAAATATTTACGGCGAATAAAAAATGAAGTAAAAAATCATAATTAATATCAACCATCAGAATATATATATATATATATATATATATATATATATATATATATATATATATATATATATATATATATATATATATATATATATATAGTTTACGAAAAACTAGGTAATCCGTATGGGTAGACCCAAGGGGGATAAAATTCAGAGAGCTCAATGTAAATCAGAGCTAATAATTTAAATAAAAACAGACCACTTTAAGGTTCCATATAATAAATTATTTCACCACAGCCCTTTTAAAGGACCGCGGATCATCAGACTTTATTTCCAAAGGTTGAAACGAGAAATATACATATAATTTTCAGATATTTGAATATGTATTTTGGCCACAGGTTTTTTTTTTTTTTTTTTTTCGAAAGATAATCTGACACAATTTTGACCGGGGTATAAAATGATGGAATATTCATAATGTAAATATTAAATTTAATGCAAAAACGCGATTCCTGGAAGCAAATTTGCGATTATTTTAATACCACCTGACCAAATTAATATTCAAAAATTGTGATTAAAGAACATGTTTGAACGCATTCAATTATGTTACATGGAAAAGATTATCAGGACTTAAAACATTTGCTTAACAATGTGGACCATATTTAATCTCATAATAATTGATGGGGGTAAATTTAATCTAAAATCTAAAGCATTACGGAGAAATATGTGGGCTGGGTAAATTTAATCTCATGCATGTGAGTTGTGGTAAATTTAATCTCTAGTTTTACGAAGAAATGTGGGTGGGGGTAAATTTAATCTCAAATATTACGAAGAGATGTGGGTGAGTGTATTTAATCTCTAGCTTTACAGTAAATATGTAAAAAATAAAAATATGATTGGCCACGATTCGAAAAGCATTTTTGTATAGAATTTGATTCACTTAATAATTAATTAACAATAATCCATTAATTATCAATAATCCATTAATTATAAATGCGAAGATTAAATTAATACATCGCTACTTTTTTCTTTTATTTGAAACATTTAAAAACAGTTGTAGATAGTTATCGGATAAATCAGTAAAATTAATGGACTTTTGCGAAACAGAATTTCTTGACTTGACAACCAACAGGATTGGAAAGGAATAAAATATATCAAGTCAAAATTTCCTTTTAAGTTTGAATTGAACTCATGACACAAGTTTCGAACAGAGAGATTAGTTTGCTCACCATTGTGTCATAGCAGTGAGCTTCGATCCAAGACTAGGCAATGTGAAAAAACACTAAAATGATTTCCGATTCCACTTTCTTGCCCCGCTGCTATTTAAGGATGAGTGGATTTATTTACACAAAATTTGGAATGTGCATATGAAACGAGAAACATCGAATGAAGCGTAATAATTGTTATCTTTAAGGAATATGCGAAGATTTAAAAGTTTATTTCATATATTCTATGTCGGCCAAATATATGCTTATATAAGAGGGTTACGGTAGAAGACAAAACAATGGATGGCTTAAATCAACACTTTTCCACCAACCAGATATTTGAATTTCATCGCGTGCCTGTGACTAACATCACGTACGATAACTGCATCCATTTGGCCGCCTTACCATTCATTTTTATTTTTTATCACTATTCGTCATGGTACGCAGGATTGTAGAAATGGCAAGACAAGTTTATAGTCTCAAGAAGAATTCCTTAAATAGATTGCCACACATTTAGAAACATTATCAATGGCTGTTCTCATTCGTTCATTCACAATTTTGGAACAAACGCAAATTGTGTCTGCACTGAAAAATATTTTTTCTTTAAAAGTAGCAAGGAAACCGAAAACAAAAATCAAACAAGTTTATACAGACAAGGGAGACGCGATTTCGAGTAATGCTATCGTTTGATTGATCAAATATGCACAGCGTGGATGTGGTTTTTAAATCCTACGAGGGTCTTACACTCTCTTCTGCAGCTGAGGCAACTTTGGATACCTTTGCAGTAGCTATCACAATAATATTCTGGTAAATTTTCATATGAAGCTTTAGTCCACCAACTGATGTACATTCTCTTCCACAGTCGCTACAAGTATAAATGCCGTACAACGTGGCTTTTCTGATGATTTTCAGGCCTGCTCATACAACATATTCACAGGCATTAGATTATACAACGTACTCACAGCCAGGAGGAGATCATACAACGTACTCACAGGCATGAAATCATACAACGTACTCAGAGGTATGAGATCATACAACGTACTCAGATGCAGGAGATCAAACAACGTACTCAAAGACAGGAGATCATACAACTTACTCACAGGCATGAAATCACACAACGTACTCAAAGGTATGAGATCATACAACGTACTCAGATGCAGGAGATCATACAACGTACTCAAAGACAGGAGATTATACAACTTACTCACAGGCATGAAATCACACAACGTACTCAAAGGTATGAGATCATACAACGTACTCAGATGCAGGAGATCAAACAACGTACTCAAAGACAGGAGATCATACAACTTACTCACAGGCATGAAATCACACAACGTACTCAAAGGTATGAGATCATACAACGTACTCAGATGCAGGAGATCATACAACGTACTCAAAGACAGGAGATCATACAACTTACTCACAGGCATGAGATCAATGCAATTACCTCCAAGGCTCTTTCCATGGTCCTATATATATATGTAGATTATGGTAGCACCAGCAAAAACTTGATCCTGGCAGCTGGTTCTTTTCTGACTGTGTCCACAGAGCTCAATTGTTGAGGAACTGGTAACATGTAATTCCTTCGAAACCAAACTAGTAATGTTTCATCGTCACAGAGCAGAGATTCTGTGATGAGGAGGAATGGTCGTGTACTCTCAATGTGATTTCTTGTCTGGAATTTCTACTGGAACTGAAGCTCAATATCGGATCTTAAGGGAAACTCGTAACCATCAACCCATCGCAAAAGACGTTCAGAAAAATGGTTGGTTCGATGTACCGCGGCAGAAAGTACCTGACACCTGCTGACGTCGTCTGCTTTACAAGAGCCAGCTGTGATCAAATCTGGGGCATTGCTGCCACATCTGGGCGAGAACTGATCGAACCTAACTTTCTAGCATCAAACGTATTTAAAAGTATTTGTGTAGCCCTGTGGTAGACGATAAATTGTTTTCTACCCCCCCATCCCCTTTCTCAGAGACGAAACCTGGCTAGCTTTTTTGCTGCTCGGAGAGATTAACATCAAAATCCTTACGGACATCTTTCTTTGGCTTTTCCTACTCGACATTCTATTCAAATTATCTTTTACTATCGTGCACAGAATGAACGATCAACAGTGAAATCATTTTCCCCGTTCGGTTTGTATGATGTTTGCCTTCTGCAGTGCGTTCTTGATTGAAACTTTACACCCCAAATTCGGTTTGTGCGCTGGTCTTTTACCTTTTGGCTAACTCACCGTACAGAAACTGCTTAGGATCTTTCATTCTGACCACAAAAACACCCCCATCGTAATCAGTGCTGAAGTACCAGAAACTATACTAGCAGACTAGCGTTTCTCAACCGGAGTTCCCTGGAACGCTAAGTTTCCGCAAAAGGTCCCTAAGTGTTCTGCGAGAACAGGTGAGATAAGCTAATGCACTTTTGACATTTTATTTCATTTCATAATATTACTAAACACACCCAATATATTCTTGGTTATTGTAATATTGTAATATAGACATCATGCTATCTAACCTATTATATTCTTAAAAAATATAACAATTATTGGGAATATATTTAGTGATGTCTGTACGGCATCAGTGTGAAACCACCTTCACTAGTCAGGGCCCACTCTGTGAACCAGTTATTCAAAAATATATACTATGATATTTACCACCTGGGCTACGGTGAAAATAAAATGAGAAAGACATGGTATATAATTTTGTTTTTGCGCAGTGGTTCCTTGAGACATGTAATTTATTTTAAGAGTTACGCAAGGGTAAAAAGGTAGAGAAACGCAGTGGTAGACTGACTGTATTTGAGGACACATTCGCTATCGAATACCCAATATAAGGTAGAGACACTGTTGGTAAAATTTCTCCAGACTTTTCGTATCTCCGGAAAGTGATTCTTGTCTCGCATGCATACAACAAATCAAGACAAGACACAAGTATTTGTAAACGTTCAACTCCTCTAGGTTCATTGCTGATGTCGTGACAATCATTACGCATCGAATCAGTGAAAAGCTTTCCTAATAAATCCATCACAAGAGTAATCGTCTGAGATATCTCAAAGGCTTTTGACAAAAGGCGTGGCTACACAAACTATGGCATCTGTGAATAAAAACTTCTCGATTATCAAGTCTTTCCTCTCGAGTAGATCCATGAAGATCCTTGTTGATGGTCAGTCCTGTGATACGCATAAGATGAATGCAGGCATTCTCCAAGTCCCTCTACCGATTTGCTGATCTGAATTATTCTTCCTCATTCAACCCCTTTTCCACAGACGACATTTTTCTAACAATTCGCTACTTGGTTGAAGCCAATGGCGATTTTAATGAATAAATTTACTCTTTAGTATTTCAAGATATGTTTGTGTCATTTTGGTAAATATATCTGTTAAAATGAGATGTCAGTGTTGTTTTCATTTTGGCGTAAATTTAGACGACAATAATAAATATATAGTTTGCTCTTCGTATCCGCGAGTTTAGTCGCCTCGACTTCAATCATCTGCGGATCATGAAAATTTGGAATTTTTTAGAAAAATGCCAAACGGTAAAACTCAATTTATTTTTTGTCGAAAACTATTTTAAATCGATGCTATTTTCATGACAGATGTTGGAGCAAACTACATTCCTTGGTTCCATCAGTTCCGACCTTTACGGCTAGGACTCATCCTCATTCCTTTCATATTGCATGGGTAAGGAGGAAGTGCCACTCAAACAGCTTCTTCCTCAGAATTGTCTCTCGTAGACATGATTCCGGCACTGCTACTCTTATAACTTCTTCAAATTGAGGATCAGCGGTTATTTATCCTAGATATCATAATCTTCACACACCTCATTCAATAAGCCACTACCTTGTATGGCTCTTGGGCCTTATATTAGATAAACATTAGGCGAACTTTCTCTTCCCTATATGCTCTAACAGCATCTCTCTTCAGTAAAGCTCTACCTTGAGTGACACTTAGGCCTTGTATTGGATGAACTATATTAAAAACACACACACACACACACACACACCTATATATATATATACATTATTTACATTATTCGGACTATAGTTCTCATCTTTGTAGCCATATTTATTACAACGTTTCGGCCGTTGTACGCTCCGGCCTTCTTCAGGTGGTTGGAATGTCGAACTGAACCCTTTATTTCGCTCACTGGGGTAGACTGTTCTAGTTCCACGTGCCATGTTTAATGGATATGAGTTATCAGTTATCTCCTGTTAATTTCCCTCTCCAAGTTCTCCACTGCCTTAACCTGGTATTGAACTCACACGTTTTGGGTCCTGTCACTGGATCTAACCAACGCCTTTATCCACTGTGCCTTGTGTCCTTGAGGACATATATATATATGTGTGTGTGGGCGGGCGCGCGTGTGTGTGTTTGTGTGTGTATTTAGGCAGTATATCTTCATTCAAACATTGAATAATATAGACATATTATTTATTCTGATTCTTTCTAGTTTTCAAATCATAAATACAAAAAAATGAATTAATTACACTCGTCTGGAAAAATGTCCAACACGAGTAAAGCAAAAGTAACTAAGCAAAGTGCTCAATACACTAAGTAGAGCAAATCTAACTATGAACTTAAAGAGCCATACATATATATATATATATATAACTATGAACCTAAAGAGCCAGGCAAACCTACCTAGGTTTCACCTACGCGGATCGTCAGGGTTATATATATATATATATATATATATATATATATATATATATATATATATATATATATATATATATATATATATATATATCCATCCAAGTAAAATGAGAACGAATAGAGTACAGTTCCAATGTTCGTACCATTTAATTTAAAAGCGGGCTCAGTACAAAGTAGAACAATATATAGGATATTGCGTAACAATGCATCTCATCAAGCGACTGTAAATTACAAGCGCCTGATGAGATGCATTGATATACATCGAAACAAGCCTGCAATTGTGTAGCGATTTTTACATGTTTTCGATGTAATATATATATATATATATATATATATATATATATATATATATATATATATATGGGGTTCGTTTTAAAACGGATTTACTTTTTAAAAACTCACATATCTCACTTAATTGCAATTGTTTTTTTCTTTATGCAAGTTGCATAATATTTCTTTCAATGCAGCAATGAAATGTGATGTGCAAAGAAGAAAATGCAGTTTTATGCAATCATTTTGAATACGAGTCAAGTTCAATATCTTCATACTGGAAATCATCTGAGACTTTTATCAGCTTATTCTACAATAAGCCGAAAATATATATATATTCATTGGGATTATGAATGGTACAGATGAGAATGTACAATCGATTGATCGATTACAGGTGCTTTTCAAGATATTGAAGCTAAAGTAATATCGCTAAAATGTCACTAGGTCATTGTGAACCATTGTCCTGAATGGTATGAAGACTGACAAATTTGCCAAAGGTCCTCCGTTAATTGAACTTACGAAGGCAATGGACAGTAACAATCTATTCCAATATCATACACTTTCTTTTAAACCAAAAACAGTATATTGTCTGCTTTTTATTTGTTCTAATTTTTCAACCAAAATGGTGATTATTCGGAAAAAACTTTCAAAAAGGTTTGTTTTTTCTTAATGTTCTTAAAATTGTAGATTTTACGCATTTCTAAAAAAATAATAAACAATTTTTAAGACATACAGATGCCCGAGAATATGTCAAACTTAAGTTCATATCAATTCAAAACGACTGAATTTTTGCAATAATTAGCAATCTTTTGTTGCTAAGATATATAACAAAGCAGATGGATAAAATACAAAATCTATTGAAACGCAAGAAAAACTAGAAAAGCTTTAAAATTCATAATCGAGAAAAATATCAGAATGGTGTGGTCTGCTGTACATGTCTAAATTGGTATTTGCCGGCTTGTTTATCAAAGGTGACTTACTTGGTTAACAGTACAAATCTACGGTTGGTAAGCCTAATTATCATGGCAAACAGTAACCTAAAGTTCAAAGTCAGTCTAAATTTTTTACCATTACGAAGAGATACAGAAAAGTTCTCGGTGCGGCTTACTAACTCAGAAAGGGTATTCTGGTAATTGGTAATTGAATTTTTTTAAATTAGGTTCGTTCGTGAAAGTTTCACACAATCTTTACAAGTTGATTGCGTATGATAAAAAGGTGAAAAGACAATGTGCTTATTGCTTAACTTCACCAGTGATGCAGACCCCGCTTTCTCCCGTCACAATAAACGATTCTACTCTCTATGGGGCTCCATGTTTTGAACGTCTACTCGGACTTATGTTCACCCTAGACTTCAAGTTAAATTCATATACGCGAACCATCGCTAAAGATGCTGCAAAAATGGTCCTTGAATCGTTCCAGGAAGTACCCGACTTCTCCAGCTATATTTTATCTTCACAAGAGTCAGATCAGACAAAAAATAGAGTATTGCTGCCATATCTGGGCTGGAGCTGTCCAATCCCCACTTTCCGTCTTTGACAAAGTTCAAAGGCGTTTACGCGGTCTTATGGGTGATGAATTGTTTTTCATCCTAAAGCCGCTTTCCAACTCACGAAAAGTCGCTAGCCTCTTGTTTCTCTATCGTTACTTCCATTAAAAAAATGCCCAGACGAACTTCATTCTTTAGTGTCAGCAGTTCAAACCTTTACAGTCAAGACCTGCCTTGCTACGTCCACATGCCTGAATCATTCTCATTCACCACGCATTCCACTGGTAAAAAAGATGTTCCACTTAAAAAGCTTCTTCCCAAAATCGTCTACTTCTTGGAATAGGCTCCCTCGTGGATGCTTCCCCGAAACACTAAGGTCTTAATCTCTTCTAGTCTAGGGCTAGTTGTTATATATCCTCTATATTTTCACATACCTTATTTAGTAACCCTCTACCTTGCATGGCTCTTGGGTCTTTTATTAGGTGAACATCAGTAAAACAAAAATGAATTTACTCGATAAGGATTGAACCTACTAACAGCAGTTCACGAATTGAGTACATAATTCAGGTTGTTGCAGAGATTTTTTTTGTATTTTGTACATTCTCATACATACAAAGACGACGCTTATAAAAGACAAACGCGGAAAGAAGACAACAGTCTGATTATATAAACGGGTTTCTGTCCTTTTTTTACCCAACAAGCATCAATTGAGACTCAGTTATTCACTTTTTCATAGCCTATTGATATTTCGTTTACTATTCTACTTGTAAACACAAGGCAACTAGTGAGAAGGTACGACGAGCTACAGGGATTCTTCAGACAGCCCTTCATTGAAATACTGATGTACATTTTGGCAAGTACTGCAAAAGGCTGACGGGGCTGCCAAAAATGTGTCTGGCACGTTAACAAATCTACCCGTGGAGGTCAGGCAACCTGAAAAGTTTTCCTTATTAAAACCAAGGCAGCGGCATATTATTAGCCAGATAAAGCTTACGTCACACGTTGTCTTACTCTCACACTAAATTGACCACGTAACCTAATTTAATGTATAAATTAGATACATTTTATCAATCAAATAGGAAAAAATAAGAAAATTAGTAGAAGATGAACCAAAGAAAAGAAATTTCTTAATGGCGTTAGTTTTACGGAAATTAATGTTACACTCCTTCCTTAGTCGGTTTGATGTGATTGCTTTATTTTAAATATTGTTTCTTTCACCCAACTGCTTAAGATCGTAAAGCAGATAACTACTGTAATAATAATTCTATTGTGAGGGGGTCTGTAACATTACATTAGTATGAATAATAAATTGCAGCAAGACGGGATGAAGATATAAATTAGAACGAAATCATTTTTTGCAAAGTCGAAACCATTTTAGTCAAGATTACATAGGGAGACTAAAGTTCATAAAATATAAACTCAAAATATTATAATTATATGAAATATTCTATATTAACCGTAAATAATTCTGTAACAATTTACATAAAAAGGCGGCATTCTACCATTTTTTTTTAATTTTAAAGAAATAATTTCATTTAGTAACAATACAGGGTGCAATGGATAAATTGTCGCTATTTTATATTTTTCATTCGCGTCGTTTGTTTTTGATTTTGTAGAGTTACACAGTTTAGTAGGGTCAGTTGGGCACCGTCGGTGAGAAAAAGAGCACCATGAAGCAATTCACTCCGACAAAAACTCGGAAACGGCATACTGTACTGCTTAGCATTCGCGACGTAAGTTCCAATACTATTATTTCAGAGTGTTTACGTGTCAATCTGAGGACAGTGCAAAGGATTCAGAAAGAGTTTGATGAGTCTAATGGTGATTACGAAGGTGTTTGGGGTGATCACTAGTGATGGCGACGTTATGCTTCCATTCATCCACCCACAGGGCCTCAGACTCAACACGGAGGCCTTCATCAAGTGTCTGGAGGAGGTAATGCTGCTCTGGATCAAGAGGGTGTCTGCTAGAAAACCCTATGCCAGACAACAGGACTCTCCACCATGTCACACAAGCCGGTCATGGCTGTCAGACAATTTCTGCGACCACATCACAATGGTCACCTAATTCCGCAGACGGCAACCTCCTTGATTATTATGTGTGGAGCGCAGTTGAGAGACGAGCAAAACGGCAAGGGTTATGGCAGCATTCACCAACGAACATGGAGCCTGTCCAGAAGAATTGCAGGAGATTCGTTTTGAGGCAGCGGTTGAAGCCTATGCCGATTTTATTGAATAAATTTACTCTTTAGTATTTCAAGATATTTTTGTGTAATTTTGGTAGATATATCTGATAAAATGATGCGATATCAGTGTTATTTTCATATTTGCGTAATTTAGACGACAATTTACCCATCGCACCATGTAGAGAATAAATATATAGTTGGCTCTTCGTATCCGCGAGTTTAGTCGCCTCGGCTTCAATCATCTGCGGATCATAAAAATTTGGAATTTTTCAGAAAAATGCCAAAAGGTAAAACTATATTTTGGCGAACACTATTCGATGCGAATAATGCGAAATGTGTCATGTCATACTTTCTTGCTACCTTCCCACCACTTCACAGATATATTAGGTCATCTCATAAGTTCTGTCCGAATTTTAACTTTTTGTTAAAATGAACGAAATTTAAAGAGTATTTTATAATGTCTAATGGAGCTGAACATTATTTTTATGTTTAGATGCATTTAAACTGATCAAATTTTATTTCAGAGAACAATAAAATAAAATTTTGTTTGATTAAAACCCTGCTAACATGGAAGTACCCAAGAATCATTTGAGGCACATAATGCTTTATGAGTTCAAGAAAGGAAACTCAGCAGCCGAAGCGGCTAGAAACATTCACTCAGTTTATGGAGAGGAATGTGTGAATGAAAGAACTTGCAGAAGATGGTTTGCAAAATTCAGAGGTGGAGATTTCACCGTTGAAGATGAAGATCGAACCGGACGTCCAGTTGAGTTTGATGAAAAGCTTCTTGAAGCAGCCCTTGAAGAAAATCCTGCTTTATCAGTTGAGGAATTGGCAGTGGTTCTCAGTTCAAACCATACAACTGTTCATCCTCATCTTCAACAACTTGGAAAAGTTCCTAAACTTGGAAAATGGGTGCCTCATTAATTGTCTGAAAACAACCTCAAATCCCGAGTTGACATCTGCTCTTCTCTCCATTCTCGCCAACTAGTTTCACCTTTTTTGGATAGACTTGTGACTGGCGACGAAAAATGGATCTTTTAACGAAATGTTAAGCGTCGTAGACAGTGGCTTGGTAAAGGGGAAGGACACCAGCCACAGCCGAGAAGGGAACTTCATGGGCAAAAGGTTCTTCTTTCAATCTGGTGGGATTGCCAAGGAATAATCCACTTTGAATTCTTACCATCTGATGCAACAATTAATGCTCAAATATACTGTCAGCAATTAGAGCGTTTGAACCAAACTTTGAGGTAAAAAAGACCTGCTCTAGTGAATCGAAAACGGTTTATGTTTCATCAGGACAATGTGCGAACACACACAGCAAGAATCACGTCACAAAAGATCGAAGAACTTGGTTGGTTGAAAATTCCTCATCCACCTTATTCTCCCGACCTTGCTCTTTCAGACTACCATTTGTTTTGTAGCTTACAGAATCATTTGGAAGAAATAGCTTTTGTAACACAGGAGGAGACTTTTGTGAGTTCTTCGAATCAAAGCCAAAAGAATTTTACAGTAATGGAATTAGTAAGCTTGTTAATAGATGGAAGGAATCATAGATAACCAGGGAAAATACATTGTTGATTGAATCTGTAATTAAATGTAACATTTGGTCACTTGTTTTCTTTATTCAAAATTCAGACAACTTATGGGATGACCTGATAAATTGTCTCTGATACTCGTTGTTTAAACATTGTTCGCCTCCTTTTTATTTGCTGAAATTCGGAATGGAAAACTTTGTTTCCTAGTTTTAAATAATGGAAATTTATTAAAATCTAAAATGTCGTTGAAATTTGGAAGATTTTCAAAATCGAAGTGTTTTTGCTTAAAGGTTTTCTAATATAAATTATTACAATCTTTTGTCTTTAAAGGTAAACAACTTTTCACACAGATATATTTAACAAACATCTCCAGTTCTATAAAAATAATATATAAGAATTTTATTCAATCGTTCTTTTCATTAATGACATATATTTTCAGTATCTGTCTATATTTCTGAGATAAGGTATTATGTACATTATTTACATAATTCGGACTATTGTCCTCATCTTTATCATCATATTTATTACAACGTTTCGGCCTTTCAGTATCTGTCTGTAATTCTGAGATGAGATACAATATACACTACTTACATTATTCGGACTATTGTCCACATATTTGTCGCCATATTTACTACAACGTTTCGGCCCTTTTATTATCTGTCTATATTTCTGATATGAGGTATTATGTACACTATTTACATTATTCGTACTATTGTCCTCGTCTTTATCGCCATATTTATTATAACGTTTCGGCCTTACAGTATCTGTCTATATTTTTGAGATGAGTTATTATGTACACTATTTACATTATTCGTACTATTGTCCTCGTCTTTATCGCCATATTTATTACAACATTTCGGCCCTTCAGTATCTGTCTATATTTCTGAGATGAGGTATTATGTACACTATTTACATTATTCGGACTATTGTCCTCATATTTGTCGCCATATTTATTACAAAGTTTCGGCCTTTCAGTATCTGTCTATATTTCTGAGATGAGGTATAATGTACACTATTTGCATTATTCGGACTATTGTCCTCATATTTGTCGCCATATTTACTACAACGTTTCGGCCCTTTTATTATCTGTCTATATTTCTGAGATGAGGTATAATGTACACAATTTGCATTAGTCGGACTATTGTCCTTATATTTGTCGCCATTTTTATTACAACGTTTCAGCCCTTCTGTATCTTTCTATATTTCTGATATGAGGTATTATGTACACTATTTACATTATTCGGACTGTTGCCCTCATCTTTATCACCATATTTATTACAACGTTTAGGCCCTTCAGTATCTGTCTATATTTCTGAGATGAGGTATAATGTACACTATTTACATTATTCGGACTATTTTCCTCATCTTTGTCGCCATATTTATTACAATGTTTCGGCCGTTCAGTATCTGTCTATATTTCTGAGATGAGGTATAATGTACACTATTTACATTATTCGGACTATTGTCTTCATCTTTGTCGCCATATTTATTACAACGTTTCGGCCCTTCAGTATCTGTCTATATTTCTGAGATGACGTATTATGTTCACTATTTACATTATTCGGACTATTGTCCTCGTCTTTATCGACATATTTATTACAACGTTTCGGCCCTTCAGTATCTGTCTATATTTCTGAGATGAGGCATTATGTACACTATTTACATTATTCGGACTATTTTACACATCTTTGTGGCCATATTTATTACAAGGTTTCGGCCTTTCAGTATATGTCTATATTTTTGAGATGAGGTATTATGTACACTATTTACATTATTCGGACTATTGTCCTTATATTTGTCGCCATATTTATTACAACGTTTCGGCCCTTCAGTATCTGTCTATATTTCTGAGATGAGGTATTATATATACGATTTACATTATTGGGATTATTGTCCTCATTTTTGTCGCCATATTTATTACAACGTTTCGGCCCTTCTGTATCTGTCTATATTTCTGAGATGAGGTATTATGTACATTATTTACATTATTCGGACTATTGTCCCCATCTTTGTCGCCATATTTATTACAACGTTTCGTCCCTTCTGTATCTGTCTATATTTCTGAGATGAGGTGTTATGTACACTATTTACATTATTCGGACTATTGTCCTCGTCTTTGTCGACATATTTATTACAACGTTTCGGCCCTTCAGTATCTGTCTATATTTCTGAGATGAGGTATTATGTACACTATTTACATTATTCGGACTATTGACTTCATCTTTGTTGCCATATTTATTACAACGTTTCAGCCCTTCAGTATCTGTCTATATTTTTCAGATCAGGTATTATGTACACTATTTACATTATTCAGACTATTGTTCTCATCTTTTTCGCCATATTTATTACAACGTTTCAGCCCTTCAGTATCTGTCTATATTTCTGTGATGAGGTATTATGTACATTATTTACATTATTCGGACTTTGTCGCCATACTTATTACAACCTTTCCTGTTTTCATTATTTGTCTATATTTCTTAGATGAGGTATTATGTACACTATTTACATTATTAGGATTATTGTTCTCATCTTTGTACGCTCACACCTTCTTCAGGTGGTTGGAATATCGCACTGAACCCTTTATTTCGCTCTCTGGAATAGACTGGGAAACGTTGTGATAAACATGGCGGCAAAGGTGCGGACAATAGTCCGAATAAGGTAAATAGTGAACTTATATTTTGATGATCAAATTTAATTTAGACTAGTTACCGACATTTTCCGTCATGTGTCGATATCGTGCTTAAAATTGTTGTTCGTTACCACAATAAACAACTAGGTTCATCGCATTTATTTATTATAAAAGTAATTTAGACGCGGAAGTAGGTTCGTAGGCTTTATGCCAATGTTATTGCATTTTATAAGGTTCGGCGTCTTTAGCCCCCCGCGTATGTTGGTACCCACGGAATAACCCTGGAACTTATTCCCCGCGGATACCGAGAGACAACTTCATTAACAACTCGTGGAAATTCACAGCAAAGAATTAGCTTCGGGCGAAATTTGAACTGTGATCCCATGAGAGAAGACGATTTCTAAATAAGCCTCAGTCCAAATGAACAATCGTTCATTCACTTAGAATCTCTTTCTCCGTTTCGCTTTATTTCTTTTTATACACTTTCCCTTTCAGCTCTCCCTCCACTCTCTCTCCCTCCACCAACTTCCACTCTCTCTCTCTCTCTACCCACTCCTACTATCTCTCTCTACCCACTCCGACTATCTCTCTATCCACCCCCCATATACACACTCTCTCTCTCTACCTTTTCTCTTTCATGAACGCACTTTTGTTTCGCTATTCAATTCTTGCTTTATCTCTTCACATTTTCTTTTCGTCTTTTTTTCCGAATTTCTACTCATCTCGTCCACACACTTGAGTGTCTCTTCTCGTAAACCCAAGCGGCGCATCTTCTCTTGTACCAATGGAACAGAGAGGAGGCTGTGTTCATATCATAGAATGATCAAGTGTTCATTGAATCTCATCCTGTGTAGGTGGACATTCTTAATTCCACAAGATCTCTCCCCCTCTCTCTTTCTCCCCTCCCCCTCTCTCTCGTTATCCCTCGTTCCCTCTCGTTACTATTCAGCACTTATAAACGTATACATGCACATCAAAAATAAAAGAAATACTCTTGACCATTGATCACGTGTACTTCGTAATAGAAACAATAGAATGCATTTTCATTCACATACACACACATGTTAACTTCACACGCATCTGATAAACACTGTTTTAGGTTATATGTTCCATTTCATCATCATGCTGGTAGTATTACTTGATTTCCTCCCCTATAAAAAAATATGTGATAACCCCAGATCTGTTATGGTTACGTGGTACTGCGTTATTAAATCCAAATGTTTTTTCCTTTTATCAATAAAATCATTTCACATGACTTACGAGTTGAATAATTTCGAATTATGTGAGCAAAATGCCACAAATCGACATTTGTTTACTTCCTTGTGAATTTATAATGATCATAATATGATTTATGATGATATCATTTATAATGATTCTAATATGATTAAAATGATTTCACAAGTGTTTTTATTCATTTTTAATTATTATGTATTTATAGAATCCCATCATTTTTGGCTGGTAATCGTCTAATTATTACTTATTTGTTTTTTTTTACACAGTTCCTTACTGGGGAATTGCCTGAGGCATGAGATGAGAAAGTCAGTAAATATACCCGATGTGTTTGCGCAAATTCCGATATTAATTACTTAACATATACACATGTTTATATTTTCTGTTCCAATGATAATATTCACCTGAGAAGATGAACAAAGCTACACAGTGCAATGTTTGTATCTCATGTGAACAGGGACTGCCAACGATTTTTTAAATGTTCTTGTCTGCACCTTTTCCGATCGAGAAGAAAAGGGCAAAAAGGTCAGGAGCCGTGACACACCCTTGCTTAATACCGTTTCTGACATCAAAGGATTCTGACATCATACCATCAGACACAATATTAGCTTTCATTCCTTCATGAAAGATGATCATATTTAGCATGTTTTCTGGAATATATATATATATATATATATATATATATATATATATATATATATATATATATACTAATTAAACTCGAGCTGTACCTTACTTTCAATTAGTTGAAAATATTTTTGAAGGTACAAAATCTAATTACAGAAATAAAAGTGTGTAGCTTAATATTGCAAGACATTTTAAAAGCGAAACAACCGGTTTCGCTCCCGCTAGTCAGGCTTCCACGGGAGTTTTAACTTAAATTAAAAACAGCAGAAAATGTGTAATGAGAAGGAGAAGGGGAAAAATTGCTTCGTTTTTAACATGTTAAAAAAGTTGATTCGCTTTCTTTACATATTAAGCTACACACTTATATATATATATATATATATATATATATATATATATATATATATATATATATATATATATACATATATATATATATATATATGTGTGTGTGTGTGTGTGTATATATATATAGAGAGAGAGACAGAGAGAGAGAGAAATATATAGAGAGAGAAAGAGAGAGATATAGGTATCAACACTGCATGGTGACTGTCAGTTCCAAACCGGAAGATCATAATAAAGAGTGAAAATGACAGTCACCATGCAGTTGTGATTCATATGTCCACGCTCTCTCTATATATAAACGCTGTATCTCTGATACTGTAAATCTTCCTCTGTAAATATCACCATTTGTAAACAATATATATATATATATATATATATATATATATATATATATATATATATATGAGGAAATATAGTCTTAAAGTATGCTATATTTATGGGATAAAGTGCTCAATATCAGAGATAGAGCGTGTGTAAATATAAAAGTGAACATAGAAGTCAACATTTAGAGGCGACAGTCTGTTTCATGCTAGATGCAATCGCCAGGCAAATCAACAATTGGTCGATTTTAGACCAATCATAGAAATCGACACTTTCTTCAATATTCTTCCCGCGCTCGTTCTGGGAGCCTACTTTACCGTATAAAAGCAGTAGAATATTAAATTCCACAACCAAAATCTCGTACGTGTATTCTCGCAATTTTCTACTCACACACACACATACATTAACTACATTCACAGTCACAGTGAACTGTCTGTTATCAACGCCAAGCGAACTATTCAGAATTATTCAGAACTTTAACATTCTTCTGCATCAACAAAGGACTTTCAAATTCAGTTCAAACATTCTTAAACACTAAACAAATATCAACAAAGAAACTCCTTACAACATACACTTGTATAGGGATGTCCATTTTAGGCTTTTTTTCGCATTACTTTTTTAGTTATTTTTTTTCAGTTGAAAGACACATTGATTTGGAAATTCTTGCAAAAATCAAGTACTTGTTGGATTTTAATGAAAACTTCAGAACTTATTCACAAATGAATGAAATTATTTTAGAAATGTTTGTCTCTTTGAAAGTCATGGTATAAATTTTTTTTTATATCTGTTACTTAATTTGACGATTGCATCTAGCATGAAACAGACTGTCGCTTCTAAGTGTTGACTTCTATGTTCACTTATATATATATATATATATATATATATATATATATATATATATATATGCACCAGATATAACTTCCATTCGTAATATTGTGAGAACAGAGTGAATAAACATTAAGATACTAGCAAAAGCTACCCACAGTTAAATATAAACAAATATTGATAACGTACAAGTATGCTTTTCGGGATTACAATCATTATTTTTCATCAATCTTTACTTTTACACTCCTCATGACTCGAATGAATTTTTAATAAATTTAATCGGTCTTTTTTCTGGTTTTATGCAACGGCGTCTTTTTCTATTGATATTTTGGGATCTGCCTGCCCCGGATTTCTGAAGTCCATCGGCGCAAACTACAATACATAGGCCGGACAACCTAAAAAGATGTTTAAGTCTTTCGTAAATGCATCAGATCCGAGTCGATAATCTTGATAATAATAGGCCCAGATAATCCTGTTATTAATAGGTACGAATAATCTTGTTTCTAATAAGCACAGGTAACATATTGCCGCAAATTATTTTCATAGTTCAAAAACATTGGTCCTAATCTATTTCGTATACAACGTATACAACATATTATAATATTATAATCAATGAGATTTGCTATATTTTCAAAATGTATGATTAAAAATATCAACATTCTTTACTTCTCCTTACTCCCAAACTATGATCTAAATGCTTAGGTGATTACCACTTGCTGGGTGATTGGAATAAAAGAATTTCATTTTTAAAGTTATATATGCAAAATAGGTATCTTAATTAAACAAGTGCTACTATAATACCACACATGAGGTCCTTATTAAGCTCAGACCGTGCCCCACCTACCGAGATTGGTTAGTGTTAATTGCTGGCATTCCATTTTATCTCCCCTACTAATATTCACGGCCATATTTCTACCCTTTTTCATAATTTCTAATTCCCTATGTTCATTGCTATTTTTTCTATTATCTTGGCGGTTTCCTTAATTATAATTAATTATTCCTTAATTATAATTAATTATTCCTTAATTATAATTAATTATTCCTTAATTATAATTACCATTTACTATTCGTATCTTCGATGTTATTTTCGTTATAACATAAAGCCTGAAATCTGTTTTTGATTTCCCTAGAATTCGGTGACACTGATTTTATATTATGTGTTTCTCTCAATTTCAAGTCATATTTGACTGTGCCAAATAGTATTCTATGATCGCTTTTTATATGAACTTTATGGATGACTGTATTGAAATTCATTTCTGTTCTTTCATTTAGAGTCTTAAGCCCACTTGCAGTTTCTTCTGTGTTTCACCGAGAAGTTAACTAACATTTTGCCTCATTCATTCCTCTTTTCTTTTCCAAATTCTCCTAGCCTAGATTCGCCATCTTTTCTTGCCCCTATTGAATTTGGCCATCAAAGATGTCTAATCGGTCTTCTCACTATCGATGTCTTTGCTGATATCCTTGTAAAACTTGTCCTCTGTGAGAATTCTTTTCCAAATTATCTACGTCTGTGTCTCAATGCGATCGGATAATATGGTTATCAATGGATGAATAGTGTGACATTTGTGGTAATCATTTATAGCCAATCCCTTATATTGGGTGTGGTGCAATCTTACGACAATGCTTCTTATAATGTCGTCAGAAATTAGTAGCAAGGAGTGAGCTCAATTCGCCACACCCTTCTCCAAACTAAAATAACAATAAAACTAAACTTCTACCGAGGCATTCGTATTAGCTCCATCGACTATCAAAGGTTCATTGCGTGCAATGTCACCGATGGCGAGCAGACACTCTTTAAGCAAAAGAAAGACTTAGATATTAAATTAAATATAGAAGTTGATGTTCTAACCATTCAACACACAAAGCTGAAAACTAAAGACTAGACCAGTTAAGGATCAGGGACTGATTATCATTAATTGGAACGTCGTGTGTATCAGTGAGACTCGCGCAGACAGGCAGAATCGACTGCAGATGAACGTAAGTAAGCATCTATTAAAAATTAGTAAGTTTCGATAACCTATCATAAAGAATAACTATAATAATAGACTATGAAAATGTATATACTCTGTAGATTATGTAAAAGACACACGCATATATATATATATATATATATATATATATATATATATATATATATATATATATAAGTACATTTTCTGTTTATACGTTATTTTTATAGATACAATTATTTAAGTAAATTCTCTGTTTATAACAAACAGTATTAATTACATTTACGAGCCTGAATGTCCGAGAAATTTCGTAGAAATCGAACCTGTGTCCTACACGGAACCGTCATTTGGTCTAACGTGCTATAACACTGAACTACAGAGGAAGCGTCTGATTAGCAATATCTAAATTACTATTTTTAAACAACAAATTTCCCTCGGTTTTTCTCGAATGTTCATATCTGATCGAAGCGTATCAAAACGAAATGGACTAAGCCCAACAATTATTTTAATATATTTTCTGTTTATATGTTAATCAGGCCAGTAAATGTAATTAATACTGTTTATTAGAAACAAACGATTTATTTAAATAATTGTATCTTTAAAAATAACGTGTAAACAGAAATGTGTATGAAGATAATTGTCGGACTTAGTTCATTTCATAATATATATATATATATATATATATATATATATATATATATATATGATAAAAATAGTTTTAACGTATGCTATGTATTAGGGGTTAAAGTGCTCAATATCAGGGATTAACCGTATGTATATATAAAAGTGGGCATTGATACTGACTTTTGCCTTTGTGTGTTGACTTCAGTCGCCACTTCACACCATCACACACACACACACACACACACACACACATATATATATATATATATAAATATATATATATGAAGAAATATAGTCTTAAAGTGTGGTATATTTATGGGATAAAGTGCTCAATATCAGAGATAGAGCGTGTGTAAATATAAAAGTGGACATACAAGTTAACACTTAGAGGCGACTGTCTTTTTCATGCTAGATGCGATCATCGGGCCGCGATGATTGCATCTAGCATGAAACAGACTGTCGCCTCTAAGTGTTGACTTCTATGTTCACATATATATATATATATATATATATATATATATATATATATATATATATATATATTGGTCTCTCTCGTCGAATTTGATGTATGAGGGTCAAGCATATTAGTTCCTAGGAACCGACACCAGCACCGAGATTTGATTAAGTGGTGAATGTTTTGTGCAGAACTACGTGCCACAAGGTGCTCAAAAAACGACCCTCAGCAGGTTTTGATAGCAGCGTTGTTCTTCTAGACCAGTTGCCACCCAAGGCTATAGAACCCAGTCTGTCCTGCTATTTACCCATAGCTGGGGGGGAAGAAGAGGATTCATATCTTTCCCAATGTTATTACCACGTATTAGGCTGGAATTCTAACTCGGATATCTTATTCCTCAATCCAAGCCGCTATCCATTAGTCCACTGTGACTCATACATTCACACAGACACGTGTGTGTGTGTGTGTGTGTGTGTATTATACGAATATGTTACCATACAATTGATTTCATATAGATAAATACGTTCTATCTCTGAAAATCTGAGTCAAACACATAATTCCTGATGAAGCATAAATATACGACTCAATCCAATATTGAATTGTCTTACATTTGATATCAGTTGGGAAATTACCTATAAAAATAATGTACACATCCATATGTATGTAAGAGTGTGCTATTATAGACTAATTATCAAGTTCTGTATCCGTCCAGGCCAACAGAATTACACATACGCATCATGGATTCGTCAATCAAATAAATCCTTTCCTATTACGGGATGAAATGGATATAATCATTTCGCGTGCCGTGATATTTCCTGTAGATTTTTGGTGCTTCCGTTAGCACCTCATTCTAAATGTTCTATAGAGCTTGCGAGGTTACATCGTCACCGAACAGTCTCTGAATTTTCTCCTATCATATTGAGCGGTTGTGCTCCAAATGAGGCTTTTTACTTTGAACGTCTATTGGGAAGCAAGTTCACCGCAATGGCCCGTTGCTAGAAATGCTGGGATAATGACCAGTTCCTCGCCGGACACCGAAATATACTTGACTGCCCCTGCCATGATGGATACGTACGAAAATTAGATCTGATTAAAGATGTCGCTGTCAACATTCAATTCTGGTCTCATATTTAGAGTCTGATGCCCACCTGCAGTTTCTTTTGGATTTCTCCGAGGCGGTAAGTAACATTTCACCTCATTCATTCTTCTTTTCTATTCCAAATTCCCCTAGCCTAGATTCGCCATCGTTTCTTGTCCCTATTGAAGTTGGCCATCAAAAATGTGTAATCGGTCTTCTCACTATCGATATCCTTGCTGATATTCTTATAAAACCACTATCAGAATGCATACCTGTGACAATGCCCTACAAAACTGTATACGTCTATATCTCAATGAAATGAGATAATATGGTTGTCAAGGGATAACTCAGGTGAGTCCGACTTGTAACGAATCCATTTTTCAGTACGAATCAGATCAGACGAAAGATGTCGCTGCCTTATCTGAGCTGGAGTGTTCCTCAATTTCCACGCTTGATAGTGTTCAAAAACGTTTACATTGCCTTTTGGCCGATGAACTATGTTCATTTCTACAACCCTTTTCTCTTTTCACTCGCTGATTTCATGGCAAAAGTTAAATTCATTCACCAGTTCAAACATTTTTAGCTCTGGCGAACCATACCACATTCACAGAGTTGAATCATCTCCATCCTTTTTGGTTTCATACAAAAAATACAAAATCAAATCTTATAAGAAAGAATTCCCACTCAGAAAATTTCTTGAAACTGCTGCTCTGTGTGGTAGGATGCTCTTCCCTGATCACTAAAAACCGTACCCTCTTCAAATTTAGGGTCAACCATTATCTCTCCTACATATCATCATAATCCTCTTGCGTCCATACAACAACCTCAGTCAATAACCCTCTACCTTGAGTGGCTTTTTGGCCTTATATTAGGTGAGTATTTAGTAAAACAAAAAAAAAATAACATCCAACGAATTTGCAGATTTTTTTACTATTGTTTTTTTTTCCGGGCATATCGTCCACTCAGTTGAAGAGTTGGCACAATGTCAATGGATATGAAACAGACGAACATGCAGTATAAAGACACCTCTTATTCGGTTGGGTATTTACCTGTTCTAATCTCTTTGACGAAACTGCCTGGAAACCAGCCGATATGGGACCCTATAACCCCTCGGCACCACCCTTTCGGGTCCTTTTCGACAATCTTAAGAAATTCTCCTTTCACAAGTTGGAGCTCTCTAGGGGATTGGGGTACATATGTCTGCAGAACTTCACATATTGTTGACAAATCTACAAAACAGATGAATAAACAATTCCATCATCACTTTTGGCAAGAAAAGAAAGAGAGACAGATCGAAGAAGAAACAAAGGGAAAGAAAGAGAGAAGAGAAAAATGAAAGACAGCTTAGAATGAAAGAAAGGGTGCCAAAGGTTACAGGTTCATCACAATTACTTTTCGTGATAATGGGAATATCGAGAGAATTAGTACCACGGTTAAGATTAAATGTTTTCATCTAATCAAAAGCGTTGGTTTAAAAGAAAGACGAAATGCAGAAAAGCAAATCGTTTAAAAATGTCAGTAAGGCCATTTATAAAGAGGGCATTTTCATATCAGTTTTGTCATTTTCATTTTTCCATTTTAACAAAAAACATGCGACATGCTTCATGTAAACAAAATAATCATTCAATTTTCCTACATGCAAAGCTAATTATGATGTTTCCATGCAGTTTGAAAAAGATTTCTAGAATTCAGAGTTTTATTATTTGAATGCCATACTTTACTATTTTTCTTCAGAATCGGACTATTTCTTTTTTAATCGAAAGACAATTCTAAAATAAAATCTGATAAATATATTAAAATCTATAAAATTTATATATAGATAAAATCTATATATAAAAATATATAAAGGTTTCCTAAGAGAAATCTTCGAAGCTTTAGCAGATAAAATCTTATGATTGACTCTAAAACCGACAACTAACAAATCTATACTACGATGCCCGGGAACCAGATCATCTTTGAGCAAATTTATTTGAAAGGTTTCACATTTCTGAATTCTAATTCTTTCGGACTGAATATTTATCTTCTTTGTAAGAGAAAAGATATCATATACACAATTCAAAGAAAATTTTATCGAAAACAGACATTTAAATTGATCATAACAAAATAGTCAATTTAATGCTTCGTAATAAGCAATAATTATCAGTTTGGCTCCATTTTATAATTTCCTGGAATACTTTACACATTTTCATCTTTTATTCTTTGAATTGGAAACTTCAGATATAATGGCTCATTTGATATATGAATCATTTCTCTATGCTGTTCAAGAGGTTTTGCTTTTTGCTCAATCACAGACTTCTTTTTTTCATTTTGACATACATATTTATTTTTGGCATGAAATCTCGCGTTTTAAATATAAGAACAAAACCCGACATGTTTTCCTTGCATTTTCTTTAGATGGACCGCAAATTTTTTTTTAATTTTGATGTCATTCAACATCACACAAAACACGAACTCTACTGGCAAGGACGGATGTAGTTTTAGTAATTAAATCGTAAATATTAAAATTCAAATTTGAGTTCTAAAATTAAAATTTCAAGACGACTGTTGATAAAAAAATCAATTAACTTTCGATTAGTATTAATATTAAGTTATCTTGCTGATGATAATTTACTTTAGAATAACCACGTGACCCAGGAAAGTAATTAACTCTTTGATTTTTAATTTCGTTAATATTTTCAACCCGTTGTCAGAAAAACTCTTGCATATAAGCCGATTAGATTTAAATGATGACAGGTGATTAAAATGAAAGAAATATAGCTTTTATTTCACTTGATACTAACCTCGAATTTATTTAATCATAACCGAGAATTTCAGCCTACAGCCCTTCTACAAACTGTTGATTATGCCAGATGATTAGCTCTCTTCCAGAAACTATAACTAAGGGCCTCTCCGCATAGTTACGGTATAATCCACAGGTGTGCTCTGTGACTTTTGAACAAACACAAATGTGCCTGAGTAGGTGTCTGCAAAAGGGATTGGCTCTAACAGACGGGTGTAGTCGGAAATGAGTAACTTGTCATTCTTCTTTTATGTGCCGTGTCTATTCATGGCGTAGAAGATCATGGCTCTCCATTTCCTCCTGTCCCTTGTAGCTCTCAATAAGTTTTGTCTTTTTGTTATTTCTCCCAGACCCTGTCCTGCCATGCACTTGCTTAAGCCCGTTAAGTATGTCACGTGTTGCTTTCCCTTGTCCATTTTCCCCCTCTATCCGCCTTTTGAGTATCAGATTTTCCAAGCCGTCCTTTCTCATTACATCCCCCAGAAATTTCAGATGCCTCACATGTTCGGTCCATGGTATTCTTAGCATCCTTCTGTAGAACCATACCTCTGTTGCCTCGAGTCTCTTCTTCATCTTTGAGGAGACCGTCCAGCATTCACTGCTATAAAAGAGGATAGATACCACATAGCAGTTCAGTACTCTTTTCTTTATTACCAACAAAACCCTCCTGTCTCGTAATACTCTGCCTAGCTTTTGGAATATGTCTTCGGATCTCAGCATCGCACTTACCATCCTCTGTCAGATCACTTCCCAGATATTTAAATTTCCGCACCTGCTTGATTTAAGTGTCACCAAATTGTAAATCGCATTTCGGGTTTATTCTTTTACTGATGACCATGCATTCTGTCTTCTTATAGTTTGTACTTAATCCCTTCTTCTCGCTCTCCTTCGCTACCTTCTGTGGAAGATTTTGTTATTTCTTTTCCGTGTTTGCTATCAGTACTGTGTCATCTGCGTATCTTGTGTTATTAAGATTGTGCTAAATCCCGGTAGGGTTTCCAATTCTCTCAGAATTGCCTCGCCGTATAGGTTGAACAGATCGGGTGAGAAGAGCATTCTTGCCTTAAGCCCTTTTTTATTTTTTGTTTTTTTTATTCACTGAACTCGTTCTTTATGCGCATACATGCTGTTTGCTGCCAGTATAAGTTCTTGATTGTTCTAATATTTTTCTCGAATATATCAGAGATGCTGAGCAGTTCCATCTGATCCTTGTGGCATAATTTCTCGAAGGCCTTTGCATAGTCTATAAAACATAGATATATGTCCTTCTGCATCTGTATCGCTCTTTCTGATAACATTCTGAGTATGAATATCGCATTCCTTGTTTCGGTGTCTTTAACGAACTGGCACTGTTCTTGTCTCTGGCCTGATTCTGCTGCGCGTTATTCATCAGAATACGGAGGATGTGTTTTGTCACGTGACACATTAGGCTAATCATTATGCATAAATGAGAACATTATTGGATTTCATGTAGTCAGTTTAGAAGCACCTAATCTTCATTAATTTGCTTTTTAATCACTGTCCCTCTTTCCTGTTTCGTTTTCTTTGCTGTATATTTATTTGCTTATTTCTTTGCTTATTTATCTAAAAGCCCATTAGAGAAATACGAGCACGTCGGTCCTGCAAAAATGTCTGTTAGATTTGTCGCTGTTACGGAATGTTGAAGTTTGAAAAGGTAATTCGCGTATCTCTAAATGATATAAAGGTTGTCTTCACTTAATACTGATTCAGAAAAAGAAAAAGCAGGTATACTTATAGTCTTATAGTTTTTGAGAAAATCTAGGGACTCATACGCGCACGCTCGTGCGAACAGAGACAATTTGCATTTATGTGCTTCTTAACAAGAGTGTATGCGTGGGATTACCGACCTTCCTTAAGACTGTCGCTAAATAATTATAATATTCGAACGCCAAGAAACCATTTCGTTAATTCAGTTTTCAAGTGTTTTGTTCATTAAACATTTCAGGAACCTACTAATAAATCTAATCAATTATTATTATTATTATTATTATTATTATTATTATTATTATTATTATTATTATTATTATTATTATCAATAATAATAATAATAATAATAATAATAATAATGATAATAATAATAATAATAATAATAAAGCTGAAACTGAAGGTTTTATCCTTGCTGCACAGGACCAATGCTTGTTAACTAGGAATTATCAAGCACATATACTAAAATATTGTGTTAACCCAAAATGCATATTCTGTGATAAATATCCAGAAACCATTGATCATCTTGTATCAGGTTGCACGATATTGGCACCCACTGAATATAAAACCCGGCATGACAGAGTGGGCCAATATCTGCACTGGAAAATTTGCAACTCCTATGGGAAGGAAACTGAAAGAAACTGGTACGAACATCACCCTGACCCGGTTACGGAGATAGGACCTGTTACAATTCTATGGGACTACACAATACACACTGAGAGAACAATCAAAGCCAACCGCCCATACATTGTTATTAAAGACCACAAACAAAAAAATGCCTCCTTATTGATATGGCAGCCCATGCAGACTGCAATGTATCTTTGAAGATATTCGAAAAACTGTCAAAATACAAGGACCTTGAAATAGAAATCTCAAAAATGTGGCACATGGGAACATCAACAATCCCTGTTGTAGTTGGAGCCCTAGGATTGGTTGGAAAAGATTCCAGTAGACTAATTGAAGGGATTCCTGGAAGTTCATGCCTCAAAGAGATACAAAACATTTTTCTCACAAGTACAGCCCACACTTTACGGAGGGCTTTATCTATGTAATTTTTTCTTTTTTTTTTGTCAGTGGAAAGTGTCATGATGCCATTTCTAACCTTAGGTCCCTGGGCAGGACCCGGAAAGAAATGTGTAAACGCCAGAAATCAAGGGAAATAAAAATAATAATTTGTTAATTATTTCCATCACTTGTATCTGATAGTTTTCACTAGAGGGATCAGATGGAAGAGAGTTTCCTCAATACACCAATTTCCCGTCAGTATACTACCTGATTTTTATCATGCCGTTATCTGGATAATCTTTTTTTAGTTTAAGTACGCCGATAATTATCGGTGCAACTGTCACCTTCGTATTATAAAATTGTTCAGTTCTCTGCTAAGATTATCATTATTATTAGTGGAATTAGTATAATTGATGCTTTTGTATATTTACACCTGCTTCCTGGTGGATATCACAAGAGACAAAATGGTAACAAGTCTGTTTAATTCTTTCTCTGTACAGACCCCGGATTCGACATGGCCTAGGCAGTCCTAAATTAGCCTCTTCTACGATCTGGAAGTTGCCCCTTTTTTCATGCTTACGGCTTCTCATTTGGTTGGGCTGGTTTGTTCGCATATGAAAGTCTCAGTGTTTTATTCTTTTTATTTTCTATAATGGCCTTTGGATTTTGCCGATATCATTTGTTTAGACGGCCAAACCCAAGCCGTTTGCGCAATTTCCAGTGTAACACCGTTCCTACTCTGTTGAGGCTAATTTTTATAATTCTTTTGAATCACCTTACTGCATTCCCTTATCATTTCGTTTAGTTTCATTTTCTCCATTGCACAAAGGCAACATTTGTAGTTTGAGTCTTTTGTTTCTTCTTCACAGAATTCTCCCCGAAGACACTGTTCTCAGTTTCAATGATAAGAGATACCATTTTGCTTTTCAGTTAACTTTTTCGGTAATTCTATCAAATCCTGTTCTTTTAATTGACCAACAGTTTCTCTCTTTCAATTTCTCCTTTGAATATTTTCATTTTCGCACTTTTTTTCATTCCTTAATGCGTTTTTCGGTGTTTCAGAGTTCTTCCACCTTTTTATTATCTGATGTTTCTGTTTTCAGAACTTTCCATTTTATTCCTTTCTACATGGTTTTTATAAAAATCCTATTTTGAACATTTCGACACACATCCCTTCCTCCTGATATCGAATTGACATTTTAAGTCTTCTTTGTCGGTTGCATCTTCTTTGTGAACAACCTTTGCTGCATAGTGTCATTGGCATCCATCGACTAAAGGGCATTTCTTTGTTAAGTAAGTCAATATGTATGTTCTTCTTGATATTGTTTATCTGAAACTTCAAACGAGGTTTACGACCATATCACGTTGAAACACCGGTTCGTGAACGATCACTGAAGTTAAGCAACGTCGGTCCTGGTCAGTACCTAGCAGGGTGACCGATTGGAAAATCCAAGTGCTGTAATCTTCTATGTGCAGGTGGTGTAATGGAAAACGGAGAGTAGAGTTTGAATTACAGTCGGGTTTATTATATTTACTTTTGCGAAAACACTATTGAGGAAAGATATGAATCCACCCCTTGACCCTCATTTATGGGTTAATTAGTAGGACTTGTATCAGTAAGGCATTATTATCTCTAAAGATTTATACAATGGAAAAATATTTTATTTTATTTATTATTAAATAACCTGCAAAAGCTTGATAAGCCTTAAAAAATCAATCAATCATCTTTGGTTGTTCCTGGAAATCGAATGACAACTAAAGATTCTAAATTTTTCAATTCATCAGATTTTGTCACTGAGAGAATTTCTTCTTCTTCTTCTTCTTCTTCTTCTTCTTCTTCTTCTTCTTCTTCTTCTTCTTCTTCTTCTTCTTCTTCTTCTTCTTAACAATATTGTCCATAACTAAATGTCGTGGCATGAATACGGTGCTTGTCTCGATATCAAAATCACAGTGGATTTTCCTCTTTTTCTTTTCCATGACATTTTCTATTTTCTTGCTCGTCTCATTTGATTACATACAAAGTTGAACATAATTTATTTGCACAGTTTCCAGGGTATGACTGTTCCTGCTCTGTCTGGTATCTGTTCCACCTTCTTGTATCTATACATTCACTTATGCTACAGTTTAGTCTCATTCTTTTTTTCTTTCCATAGACTTTATCCTGCGATGCCAATATGAAATATTCCGATTCTCATTTCGATATTCCGAACAGAAACCAAGTCCAACTCTTTGTCTCTTCGGACGTCTTTGTCTTTCAATTTCAAAGTTTTGCAATTTCAGCTTTAAACGTTTTAATGTCTAAAACTAATCATGTCAGTGTTCTTTTAGTCACACATAAATGAACCTTGAAAGAATTATTAAGAAAATTATTTTAATATTTGTCAGTTTATTTTTTATTCCGTTCTTTATTTTCTTATCGTTCTTTCAATGAAAACTTCCAAATAATTTACAAAATGATTTTATATACGCTTACTTTTTGACATTTTGGGAAACTTTCAGAAATTAAAATAATTAGAAATGTCAAGATAAGAAAAACAGATTCGCCCACAATGTTCTGGTGTGTACAGTTAAGGCATCAAATACCATCTAAGATATTAACACATAGAATCGTTCAGAATTTGTATGTGTGTCTGTGTGTGCGTAATATATACATCCCACATATGCCTCCCAGAATTACACTCTACATAAAACGATAAGGAGTCAGTGGCACTGGCGTGTTCATCTAGATAATGTCTTACAATTATGTGGCAGATATTTCGGCCGCACCCTGTGTGAATACGGATTGACCATCTAATGAAAAACAACTTTCCATGAAAAAGTATTATACTAAAGCAAACTGAAAGAATACTAAGCATTTTAACAACAATTATATAAGTAATATAATGCAGGATTTAAAGCATTTTATTGAAAATCTTAATCTTCTTTGCAAAGCATCATGGGAATTAAAGAAAACAGTCATTTTATCTTTAAGTAAAGTTGGTAATTTTCAGCATGATGGAATTACACATTATAATATCTTCGTGTTTTCAGAAAAGCATATTCAACTTTAATCTGAGGTGCTTTTAAGACAATCTTATTTGTTATTCGATATGTGGAAAAAAACTTCTTTGTTTAAAAACTAAAGAAAATAACACTGTTTTGAGCAGCTCTGATTTTCTAGTTTAAATTTTATTAAGACTTAATATTGGAGAGCACCCAAACAATATGAAAATATGACTGATTCATCGCTTGTCAGTATTGGCAAATCAAAGTTTTGCAATTTCAGCTTAGAAAAGTCTTTTAGTATTTGTGAGTATTTTTTCATTCTCTCTTCTCTTTCATTCAATGAAAAATTCTAAAGAATGAATAACATTTTTGGCGGTTTACAGCAGTTTTTTAGTGAGAACTTCGTATTTAGGAAATTTTAATTCAGTTTGTAAGGTGAAAAGAAAAACTTGCATTTGCCCCAGAAAAATAAGAAGACGTGAATTTTGTACGGATTTTGCGCTGGCACAGATTTAAAAAGATTTTTTAAGAAAAAAAGAAGAAAAAATTGTTCGAAAGAAAGTCATAAATTTTGGCAATGCAATTAAAAATGACAATCGTTTCTTACAGTCACGCATGCGCGTCTTCACAAACATTCGACACGTAATAAATTTGCTTTCCGATAACTTTCTATCCATGATTTGAATACAACACTGTGATAAGTGAAGAAAAGAAAAGAAAATTAATGCTTCTATGAGATCATTTTTAAGACATAGCAAATATCTAACACAAGGAAAATAAATAGGAATATTTCTGATGATCAATTGTTCAAATTAAACCGGGAATGCGAACTGTATTTTTTTACACTTTCATTTAATTTTTATTATTGGACTACAATTCCTGCGAATCAAAATTATTGTTTCTTCTAAAAGAGACGCAATTTATTTTGACAATGAATATAAAAGGGAGACTAAGCTTAGAATGTGATTTTTGTCGTGGAAAAACGTACATTTAAAGAACACGATATTCATCAAATAAAAGAAACATCAATAAACAGCAGTCTATTTGTGATAAGGCTTATTTTCATTATCATCATCAGTTACCCGATCAGGTGTGGTCGTAGGGTCGATGCGCATCTGAGCACTTGATAGGAAGTAATCACTTATCCATATTAATATATCTTGCACGCACATCTACACACAAATTCAACAAGGTATCGGGTGTGTACATATATACAGTCAGTTTATTATTTGAGATGTTGACACTCCCTATGTCTCAGTAGAGGTATTCCTTCATGCGTAGCGTGTCTTGGGCAAAGTAGGCGAGGTGGAGCCAATTCCTTTCCAGCTCAGATTCCACAGCCGATGTCCTTCGACTCGAAAGCTCATCTTGGTCAAGGACACATGGCTGTTGATTCCATTTGGGAAGCCTTCCGCCTTGGACGTTGACTTCCGTCCGTCGATGTCGTGTCATCACCGACCTGGGTGTATTGCCAGTAGTTCAGTCCCATGTGCGGATTTAGTCTGCATCCACTCAAAACTCTCTCTCGGCTGAACTCCTCGCTGGTGAAAACCTCGGAACTATTTACACTTGGAGATATCTTATTTTACATTATCAATAAGAACAAAGATTATTTCATTAGAGTTTTTGGCAGGGAAGGATTTTGAATGTTTTGTTCAAATGTCACCCTGATTGCATCTATTTGTTAAGCTGTTCAAAACACATGACATCTCTATATGTGTATCACTGTGGATGAGTGTGTGTGTAGGTGTATGACCGTGTGTTTATGCATATTTGTGTGTATGTGTATATATATGCATATGTGTGTTTGTGTGCGGGCGTGTGTTTCTGCGTGAGTTTATCTTTATATGCGTCGATTGTAAATCGTGAAGATAGATTTCAATATATTTGAGTAAAATAATAATTAAATTTATGGGATTACCTCACCTTGTCTTCCAATGAAATTTGCTTAACGCTACTAATTTCTTTTTTACTCTATTACCCTTAGAATGTGGTAAGTACCAAACATTGTCATTTCTATCCCTCAAGGAAAACAGCAGCCAGCAAACCGACTATGTAATTTCAACAAGCCACGTGGTGCACGCACGCACTCACAACTGGTACTGCTAATTCCATAATTCTTTTCTTTCTTCTTTTTTGTGCTATCTGTGTACACATAAATATCATTTTCTATTCCTCATTTTTTGCGAGCTATGTTGTTCTTCATCTAAAAATACATGTATAAAAACGCTTGACATGTTGAATTCATTTATTTTGAAATTTTCTAGCCGCGTCCTCTACAGAACGGTAGCACTTCTCCGCTACAAATTTTAAAAATGTCAAACTATAGAACTTGTTTGGGGCATGTTCACGGCTATTGTGTGGCTCTTCAAATAAGATATCCAGTGAAAGTCAAATGTAATTCACCCCGACAATCATGAAACATGGCCCTTAATTCCCTCCTTTTAATCCCATTGCCGAGAGGGTTACGCGTATCATTTTTTTTTTTTTTACTCTTATTTTTTCTTAACAGTCAACACCGATCTTATCTAGTGCCATCCCTATCTTCCTTCGTCTGAATGTCTACAAAACCCTTTTGATTTTCCTGGGCAGTTTTTATATTGGCTTACCTCCCTTTGACGCCAGTCGGTCTACTTCCGGTTTTTCAAGTTCTGCTATCATGACTTCGGGCTCGAACATATTCACACACACACACACACACACACTCACACACACACACACACACACACACACACTCACACACACACACACACACACACACACAGGTTAAAGATCTAAATTACACTTACCGCATAGAGTATTATCATCAAAGTTAACTGGCCTAATCCAGGAATGTATTCTCTTTGGAACGTTCATTTCTTTTTAAAACTTGTATGAAGTATAAGCATGAAGTAAGTAAAACATTTCGTCAACCACTTGGTGTACATACTTACTAGAACCAGAAGGTTTAAATATAAAAAGGGTTTTGTTCTACGCTGGAGAGAAGAGGTTCTATTTCTTTTCTCTTGTCGTGTTTTAACATCCACAGCAACAGTTACTGTTTGTAGCAGTTTGGTGTAAGACTATAATTTCTCTTCGAGTTTCCGTCCAAGGAAAAATGCTTATGAGTTTTGTTAAAAGCAATTACACTGAATAATTTTTCCAAAAAATAATATTTCTTCATTGGAAACTTAGAACCCATTATAAAAAAATCGTTTTACTGTCATAATAACCAGTTGCATTTCAAGTTTTACTCAGTGTAGATCAGTATTTTAGTAATGTTATAAAGAGCTGGGTTGGTGAGTTGCATAAACCAGTAATAATGATAGATTTTGACTAACCTGAACGCTATAAAAAGTTATTTCATTCCAGTAGATCGTACAAAAGTGAAATTAAATCGTTAATCATGAAAAAACAAACTAAACAAAAATATGTAAAAGAATTCTACAGATATTTGAAAAATTCTGCATTTACATTTAAATCTATATCTTAAATATACGAGATGAAATGAAAATGTTCGTTGATGGGCATCAAAACTCTGCTTATCGTCACTTTAACTGAAACTGCTAATAATAGCTATGGAAAAAGTTTCCTTGAAAACCATGTTCCAGTTTGGTCAACCAAATTCACACAGTCTGTAGAATAATTCGAACAATATTTTGATAATTGTTCCAGATATCCATAGAAAAGAAATATAAAAAAAAATAGAAATATGGGAATATAGAAAAGAAATAGAGATTATGTTTCATGGAATGCAATCATCAATATTTGTATATATATATATTTTTTCTGCGTATTAAATGTTATATCCGTGAACAAAGACTGAAGCCACATCAATGATACTGCCTTTGCTGCATGTTATCACGAATTGTTAATCAATATCTATCTATCTATCTATCTATCTATATATATATATATATATATATATATATATATATATATATATATGCGTGTTTGTGTGCGTGTCTGCGCCTGAAACAAAGAACGACGCATGTAAATATAAGTCTACTCTTGAATACATATATATTCTTAGATGTCCTTGTTGAATACAGCATTAAGACTTTCATTACATCATTATACAAAAAAACACCAGCAAAAACTCCTGCTACCTTAACTATAAAAGTGAATGTCCACTTAGGTACAAAATAGCCGTAATAAAAAAACTTTCTAAAAAGAGCACACCGGAATTCATCCACGCGACTACTCTTCCTCAAAGAACTTAATAACGTTAAACAAACACTAATCAACAACGGCTTCCCTAACCACCTTATAGACCACCAAATTAGACTATTTCTCCCTAAAGTAAGTAATAACGATAATGAACACACAGTCAACAATCACACACATTTATTACAAAAACCAAATGCATAGGAATTACAAACAAGATGAATCCTCACTAAGACACATTATAAAGAAATACACTACCCCAATTGACCCGAATAAAAAATCAAATTAATTATCTACTATAACCTTATCCTAAAAAATAACAACACACCAGCTAAATCAAAATTACAAAGAACGAAAATTATCTATGAGTTCAAATGCCCCTTGAGGAACTGTGTTCCTGATCAAACAGGACTCATGAATAATTACATCGGTTACACAACTACATGCTTATCCAGACGTCTTACGTTACACATATCTGACCACAGCTCCATTAGAACGCATTTAAACACGCACACAAATTTACCGGACTCTATTAGAAACATACTCGTAGAAAACAGAAATATATTAACTGCATCCACCCGTAAAAAGATTAAAAATAATGGAGGCTTTAATAATAAAGAATAAAAGCCAACTCTTAACAATATTAACTACGAACAAAGCCACAATGTGCTAACCGTATACGGAAATTAACATCCCTACTACACACTAAGACATACGCATAAAGCACACACTCAATCAGGCTCAAAATCGAATCATCCTTGATAATGGCTAAAGGTATTGCCGAAAGCGCTCGGAAACATAACACGTTTGGACAGTTTTTACACACCCTTTGTCCTGTAAAGTAATCTCTTGTTCGAACACAAGAAAAATTAAATAAAAAGCTCAATCATAGTACCTTGTTTGGTTGTTTTTAATGAAACATGCATAAACGAAGGATTGCTGCCTAAATATACAACTATATATATATATATAGATAGATAGATAGAGAGAGAGAGAGAGAGAGAATGTGAAGGTAACTGTGACCATGCATATGCTTGATATATACAATCAATTTGTTCATTCATTATTTTTTAGAATAATGTATTTTATTTAACACGGCATATATATATATATATATATATATATATATATATATATATATATACATAAAGAAATATAGTCTTAAAATATGCTATATTTATGGGATAAGGTGCTCAATATCAGAGATAGAGCGTGTGTAAATATAAAAGTGAACCTAGAAGTCAACACTTAGAGGCGACAGTCTGTTTCATTCTAGATGCAATCGTCAGGCCACCCTACTTACAATGAATAATTATATATATATAAATATATATATATATATATATAATTATTCAGTGTAAGTATTTTATCCATTTAGAAGCATGGCTATTCATTTGTGTGTGTGTGTGTGTATATATATATATATATATATATGTGTGTGTGTGTGTGTGTGTGTGTGTGTGTGTGTGTGTGTGTGTGTGTGTGTGTTCGTCCATCTACATTCGTACAATGTTGACTGCCATTCATAATTCATTCAACGATTGCAACAAAGTCTTTAATTGTGTTGCCACTTAACTACTCACTCTTCTCGGCGGTCATAATTTGTGTTTATTGTATTGATTGTTCCATTTTGGAAAAAAAACGCCAGACACAATCATATGCCAGACAGAAACATTTATAAACGTGAGTGAAAGGAAAAAATGAAATCTCTAGAATGAAGTCAATCTGAGACGCTGGATTTTTTGCTGCCCCAACACCGCAACCCCCCTTTCTTTTTTTCGATCTTCGCCAATTGACATTGACTTGTTGCATAATAGTGATCAACAGAGGAAACAAAGCCAGTAAACAGAGTTCGAGATTCAACCGAGGTTGCGTTCACCGTTGCAAAAAGCCTCAAGCCTCTTGTACGTGTGGTTTGTAATATCGCTAAACTTCTTGGCAAAATAATGTTTTGTCAGTGGCCTGCCACGATGGTTAAGAGATGGGTTAGCCATTCTACCTTCACAGTCCAGGCAGTTGCGCCAATGGAGGGATGTCAATTAATTACTATCGACTTCTCTTTCTTTCTTTCTATCTTTCTTTCTTTCTTTCTTTCTTTCTTTCTTTCAATAAGTTTATTTATTCTTTTCACTCCGTTCCAATAATGAGAATACACTCTTTATAAAGATCTCCGAATAAGGTATCAAACTATTTTTACAGGCATTGCACATTTTTCTATCAATCATTATTGTTTTATATATATCGAACATTATAATGTGAATATTTCAGATCAAAATTATCGAAATAAAACGTGTCAGACTACCCACTCTTAGGTGTGTGTGTGTGTGTGTGTGTGTATGTTTGCGTGCGTGTGTGTGTGCGCATATGTCTGCGTGTGTGTGTGTGCGTGTGTGTGCGTGTACGTGTGTGTGCGTGTGTGTGATGAATGTATGATATGAGCATGTGGTCGAATGGTTAGAATGTCCGCTTTCTGACCATGAAACCCGGGTTCAAATCACGTCATTTGTCACGACAATGAAGTCTTGATGTTATCGTCCTGGGGAGGGGGGGATCCTAGTCTGCGGCATCGTTGGAAAGGGCATTATAACCGTACCCCATGTTGTGTGAAATGGGTTAGACAAAATTTTCCATCAATGGTTGCGACTAGCACAAAGTCACAAGCCATCGTGACCGAGGGTTTAAGTATACTGTCCTTGTTCAAATTGTTAATCCCGCCAGATAATAAGCTCTCTGCCAGAAAGTTTCGCTCAGTATAGTTGCAGCATAAGGTGTACGTGTGCGTATGTACGTGTGTGTATGTACGTGTGCGTATGTATGGTGGCCTTAAAAAGTGTGGTTGGAAATCTCTTTAAAGAGTCAAAAAGTGTAAAATTAATAAACAGGGCGACTTTAATAATTATAAATTTTAAAATTCATGTTTAATTGACGAACCTACCTTGGAAATATTTAAGATATTTGAAAAAGGAAAATACATTTGGTGTTAAATACAGTGCTGTTCGATAAAAGTGACTCACCTGATTTTTTTTTTTTTTTTTACTAACTGTTCTCTTCTCTGATGAAACGAAAGTTGAGCTAAATTCAAAGGATAAGCGATCTAAAATCCGAAGAAGCTTTGAAAGCTCTTTGAATTTAGCAGTAAGTACTGTCAAGCATCCGTTCAGTATAATGTTCTGGGGATGCTTTTGTTTTCATGGAACTGGTTTCTTAAAACCTATTGAAAAGACCCTCAGGAGTGAGCAGTACAAGAGAATTTTAGAGTTTTGTCTGCTGCCTTCTGCTGAAAGGGTGCAAATCGACCCCACCAAGCTCATTTTTATGCAGGATAATGCTCCCTGTCACAAATCAAAATTGATGAAGGAATACTTTGATGAGAAGCAGATGAGTGCTATGACATGGCCGCCCCAATCTCCTGACCTCAACCCGATAGAAAACTTATGGAGCATTATAAAGTACAGGCTCTCGAGAAAGCAGTTGAGCAACAAAGAGGATTTGATTGTGAATTTCATATCCGAATGGAATTCAATGCTTGGAGATGAGATGAGCCAGAACCTAATCAAGCCAATGCGAAAAAGGGTTGAAAAGGTTATTCAAAATAAAGGAGGACACATAGATTATTAAATATTTCGAACTATATTACCTATTATAAATAAATTATACCTCTGTTATTCTTTATTTAAAGCTGTTCGGTTATGTTTCTATTGATTACTAGTTGCAGGAAATAAGTGAGTCACTTTTTTTGCACAGTTTTTCACTAAATCTCATTTATATCTAAAATTATAATTATCAATAGAATACCTTAGGGCGAGTAAACTTCAAATCAGGTGAGTCACTTTTATCGAACAGCACTGTAGATCTTAAATGTACTCGATGAAGGGAAAATTCTCCCTGTGCCTGGATACGGATCAAGCGTCTGTTCTGCCATCGACACAAAAGAACGGTGGGCTTGACAATAAGGTTTTTAGCACAGAGTTGAATGTTTTCTTGAAAGCTTTGTTTCAGTTAAGTCAAGAAAATTTACGCTCTCTGAAGAATGATTAGAATATTATTTTCTTATTTATTCCCGGTATCCACCGAAAAAAAGAAAGATAAGTTAGGTTTTTTTTTTAAAACGGACTCATCAGATATTTGGAAGTCATTATTTTGGGGGCACGTTAAACAGGTTTTTATATACGTGACCAATGATTGATCGTCGTCAGTGCCAGTTATTACGAATTCTATATCAAATTTTATTCAGACGAAATATATATATATATCCCTACTTTCCATTTCCAAGATAGACCATTCTATAATTCCACTCTCCCACAAACTCAGTCACCATATATCAGTCTAAAACTATCCCTGAAAAACTTGTATTAAAAACAAAAGAAACCAAATTCCTTTGTAACTAGAAATGTGACCTGATGACGCAGAGAAATATTTATTCTGTGGAAATAAATTATAGTCATGGAGCCTTAGGGTTGTCTCTTTGTTAATTACTTAATTTATACATATATATATATATATTTATATATATATATATATATATATATATATATATATATATATATATATATATATATATATAACAATAAAATCCCGAATTACTTCATATTATTATTAATTATATATATATATATATATATATATATATATATAATATATTATAATAATATTTTTAAAAATATGATACACCTGCATACATATATATATATATATATATATATATATATATATATATATATATATATAAAAGTGAAGTGTACATGGAAGTCAGCACTTAGAGGCGACAGTCTGTTTCATGCTGGATGCAATCTTGGCCTGACGATTGCATCTAGCATGAAACAGACTGTCGACTCTAAGTGCTGACTTCCATGTACACTTTTATATTTACATACGCTCTATCTCTGATATTGAGCACTTTATCCCATAAATATAGCACACTTTAAGACTATATTTCTTCATATATATATATATATATATATATATATATATATATATATATATACTCAAAATAAAGACAAAGTCCAGTAGAAGTAACGAGTAGTGGTCGTAACTTAGCCACGTTTTTTAGGGGAGTTGCTGAGTAACGTAATTGCTCTGTCATGGTCATTTAAATATTGAATACGCACTATTATTGTTTTGATAGGGCTCAGGAGTTTCGTATGTTTGATTCATTGTTTGTTTTTTGTTTTGTTTTTTTTATTTTTTCATTTTAATTTGGTCACTTTACAGGCTCTGTGATGTTTTTACCAATACTTTTCTTAAAGTGTATTTCCTGATGGACAAAAGGGATGCGTGTTCGATTCCTGTTTCTTTAGTAAGATTTCTCAATTTAGGCCAATTGTTATTAATTTAATTGTTTAAGAAAATAGAAAACACGTGTACCCACTAAAAATAACGTTTATAGTAATAAGATGTAATGAAGGATAAAAATCTTTCAATATATATATATATATATATATATATATATATATATATATATATATATATATATATATGTATGGAGGAATATAATTGAAATAATGAAACAAAAATATTAATATACAACCCAGTGTGTCTGAAATTTTAATTTCTCAATATTTTTAATTGTTCAAAACATATGTATATATATATATATATATATATATATTCCGTATGTAACAATTTATAATAAATAATTATTGCTCTACTGTTAGTATTTAGCCCTTTTTTAAATTAATGCTGTGAACGTTTGAATTTATATTCTTTTCGTTATCATTACATTGTGTATATATATATATATATATATATATATATATATATATATATGTGTGTGTGTGTGTGTGTGTGTGTGTGTGTGTGTGTGTGTATGTATGTTAGGAGTGTCGCAGCCTGCACGCTGTGTGACAAGGTATGCAAAAGCAGGTGGGGCTGAAAAGGCTGAAAAAGTTGTACATGAATCAGGCGCAGCGGTGTGAATCCATCAAGGTTGTGACAAGCACATTGTTCGTGCAACAAGTCATGCAAGTCTGCAGCCGACCTGGCAAGTCACCTTCGGGGTCATGCACAAGAGAGGGGAGCGAACGTGATGAAGCGTTCATCATCTGTGAAGATGCAGCGGATCATCATCATCATCATCTAGGTACCTCCGTAAATGCGTGCATAAGGCTTAAAATGCATAAAAATTAATAATCATTCTTGAAGCTTTTATTTTAGTTTTAATTCCAGTCTAATCGATTAAATTTAATATTTCCAATAATCAAAAGGCTGTATTTCAAAAAACTAATTTAAATTGATTGGAAAGAGTTTTATTCTCATATAAAATCGTCCACATTGACAAATATTTCGATGCAAAATAATTCTCTTTATTAAAATATCTTTCAAAAATAAAATAAACGATGAGAACAATAAATGATTTCAAGTTTAATTAATCTGAAACAAATATTACTTTTTCTTTAACATATCGCAGAAATGCATTTTTTCAAATGGTGGTGGGCGTTTTATGATGTGTTGACACATCTATCGACAGTCTGATGATTGGAAAATTTGAGTAAGAAAGAGATAATTGTAATAGACGAATACAACGTATACGCTTTTTTATATGTTTTAACTGATCAGTAATTAAAATATCTTAAGCATTCTAGTATTTTATTGAATTTTACTTATTGCAGCTTTAATCTTACTTACGAAGACGCTTGCTGTGGAAATGTTAGAAAATTAGCAATGAATTTTAAATTTACAATAGTTACCGCTCTTTTTTGACTATTATAATGTTGTTTTTCGACATTTGTATATACGAAAATCGGCATGAATGAATTGTAGTAAGATGTTTCAATTATGATTAGTAAATACAATTTTTATTTAGTAATTATATCACTTGGCCAATACAGCTTAATACAGAATTTTTTTAAAATTTAAATGTTTATAAATTAAACATTTTGAAAATGAAAACAATTCTTGTAAAAATTCATTATTTGCCGAAAAAGAATTTCTTAAGACTATAGTATCCATAACATATTTAATATTATTTATAAGAGCAATTAAAAGTTTTTAGTTTTAATGCATTTTTTATTTCACGATTCACAGTAGATTTTCTGTAACTAGGGGTCATGTTTGTCGAAATAAATTAGTGTTTTAAATTCTCTGATGATATGTCTTTCAAACTAATATAAACAAAAAGCCCCCCCCCCAAAAAAAAAGAATTTCTCGAAAGTTACCAAAATTAAATGAGTGAAGTGTAACAGATGTTAAAAAAGATATTTTTAAAAAAATGTCTCAAAAAATAATTTTATTAATTTCTGAATAAGTTCTGAAAGTTTTCTGAAAGTTTCATTAAAATCAAGCAATTATCAGATTTTTGCAAGAATTTCCAAATCAAGGCGTTTAGCTTAGTTTGGTAGAACGCTACAAGAATGGAACATCCAGTGAGAATCTAAATCTCTACTAATGGTCAAGTTGACTAGATTGCTAACCATTATCCAATGCCAAAGTTCCTAGTAATTGATTCGAATGCATTTGTGGTTAGTGCGTCACTTGCCACGTGTTATAGTTGTGAATATTTCAGTGTTTTACTTGGAATGTCTATGTGCGTCTTTCTGTCCGTCGGTAATGTATAGGATAATGGTTTTGCCACGTGCTTGATCGAGATATTTATCGAATGAGGCTGGTGAATAGCTTATTTTAAGAGATCTCATTTGTCATTGATAAAGCCGACGATGGTTGAAAACACTGAAAAATCGGTGTTTTGCAGCAATATACAACCAAAACGCGATAGCAAGGCAGCTAATTGCACACTCACACAAATATATGTACTTTTTGTGATTAATCGAAAGAAAGGAATATCGAAGGCGGTCTGCAGACATCAAAACTAAAAAATTAAAAGCCAAAGAATATCGGTCATGTATTTCTGGCTCTGAACCATGGAATCAAAATGTGGCAAAGATTTTCTTCTTTTTTTTCTTATTCCAAGCTTGTGCTGAATGAAAAAGGTGCAATAACGCTGCACTTAAAGAAAGGAACAAAAAGAAAAAAAGAATGGAATGTCTTTTTTAAAGAAAGTGTAAATCATCAAACATTGAAAAACAAAAAAAAATCGATCCTATCGAGAAGAGACGAAACATAAAACGCTAAAACAAGTGAATCAGATCAGAGTGAATCAAAGAAGTGAATCAAATCATAGCAAAAGAAAAGTTGTTTGTTCATCTGAATTCTGCAATCTTCAATTTGCCACCAATTGACTTGTTGGGGTCGGTTGAGACTGACTGGAGCAATTGGTGGCAATTTTCCTGCAGACGTGTTCAGTCTGTGTTTGAATCCAGATGCTTGGCAACCTTATCTTCAGAGAAGATTCATGATGCATCTTATCGTCTTACAATGCATTTCACTGAGGGCCGAGTCTTGTAGCTGATCGTAGTAAACTAGTACAAATAAAATATCCGGGGTTATCACGTATTTTGAATGTATTAAACTATTCCTATAAGCAAATTTCTCGGCTTGAGAACCATTTGTCTATATTTCTGAGATGAGACATTGTCACATTGTTCGGACTGTTGTTCTCATCTTTATCGTCATATTCCCGACGTTTGGCCGTTGTACGCTCTGGTCATCTTCAGATATGGAAGATCACTGCCCTTTGTGGGATGATGTTGAAATAATAGACGGAGAACATTACTGGAAACTACGAAAACTTAAAGAATCAGCACATATGCTGGGCCACAGAAATCTCCTACGCCGGTCAAGCATAGACATGAATACAATATGGGAACCATTAATACAGTGCTAGAGAAAAGTAACAATAAAACAAATTGTAATATGAACTCTGGTAAAAAAAAATAATACTGAGATATGAGATCTATAAGTCCCCAAAATTCATTCTCTGATATGCCAAGAATACATGGCTCATTGGATAAATGGGTTGGTCAAAATAATTCAGTGACCTTGCCACAAAAAAAAAAAAATGGAGAGTTGAGTTACTTAAGGGAAATAACTTGAAATGAGATTATCTACATTATTCGGACTATTGTCCTAATCTTTGTCGCCATATTTATTACAATGTTTCGGCCCTTCAGTATCTGACTATATTTCTGAGATGAGGTATTATGTACATTATTTACATTATTCGGACTATTGTCCTCATCTTTGTCGCCATATTTATTACAACGTTTCGGCCTTTCAGTATCTGTCTATATTTCTTAGATGAGGTATTATGTACACTATTTACATTATTCGGACTATTGTCCTCATCTTTGTCGCCATATTTATTACAACGTTTCGGCCTTTCAGTATCTGTCTATATTTCTGAGATGAGGTATTATGTACACTATTTACATTATTCGGACTATTGTCCTAATCTTTGTCGCCATATTTATTACAACGTTTCGACCTTTCAGTATCTGTCTATATTTCTGAGATGAGGTATTATGTACACTATTTACATTATTCGGACTATTGTCCTCATCTTTGTCGTCTTTGTTACTGGATCTAACCAACGCCTCAATACCCGGTTAAGGCAGTGGAGAACTTTCAGAGGGAAATTAACAGGAGATAACTGACATCCATTAAAACATGACACGTGGAACTAGAACTGTCTATCCCAGTGAGCGAAATAAAAGAAGAAGGCCGGACCGTACAACGGCCGAAACGTTGTAATAAATATGGCAACAAAGATGAGGACAATAGTCCGAATAATGTAAATAATGTACATAATACCTCATCTCAGAAATATAGACAGATATTAAAATGAGATATCCGGAAAAGTGGACGAAATAAAGATTTCGATTCGAAATCCCAACGGCCAAAGCGTACAACAGCCGAAACGTCGTGAATATTGCAATATGACAACAGTTCGAAAAATGTAAATAGTGTAAATAGTTAAAGAACAACACTTGAATGAGTGAACTTATTACATCAAGTTGCAATGGCTCGACACTGAAAAGTGATTCTACCTTTAAATACTTTTCTTATCTTATTTGTACTTTTCAATCAGTATTAAGCTCGATAATAATTATAATCACTTCGTTAGTTAATTGACATTAAAATAAAAATATTTTCTTATTAAAATTTAATAAATGAAAAATGAAAACAAGAAAACTAATAACCAACTGTTGGATGAAAATTTCATCAAAAATCTATAATTATTTTCAGTTCTTTTTTAAACTGTCACAAATAATAAAAAATGGTGGACCATGGATTTTCATACAACATTTAAATACCTTTCTAACGGGATTGGTTCTGTATTTAACGTGTTATGTTTTTCTCAAAATTCCACTTTTAGAAAAAGAGATCAATTGGTTGATTATAGATTATAACATCTACTATGTAAGAATCAATATGTTTGTTTCATACACTTCTTCAAGAAGATGTCTGCATTGATTTGAACAAAAATTAATGTAAAAATGTTAGTTTGCAGACTTCGAAACGATCGATTACCTTTTAAAGAAAACAAATAGGAAATGATGCCGAATTATAGAACTTGTAAGCATTTTCTTTGTTTCAATTTTTAAAAAATCATGCCACGAAAGTTTGAACCATACTCTTCTATACAGAAAACAAAATAAGGATGCCATAGAGAATTTCCTTGCAAAAAGTCAGACATAATTAAAATCTTCTCATCGGTTCATGAGTCAACATTTCAGCACCTTATTCAATAAGTTGAATGAAAAATTGTCGAAATCCATACCGGCGTTTGGATCAAGTTCAAAAAGTGATTATTTTTAGTTCAGTCTCAGTGCCATAACCAAATGGTGGAGAGGGGGGTGGAGACCTTGCCTGCCTTGAAAAATCAACATTTTAGATACTGGCCTTTTACCTCGGCTTGAACACCAGCTCTTGGCTATTTTTTTTTTAGTTCCTCGTTTGTTTCTTTGTAAATTTCTGAACTCGTATTTGTTTGTATGAAAATAAAATTTGCATGTTTCAAAATGAATAGATGACACTGTTGAACAGACAAAAATACTTAAAACGAAGGAAACGCCATTCTGAACTTATTCCGAGACACTGAATACAGAAATAATTTTTTTAAATTGTTGATTGACTCTTGTTTTTAAATTAGTTCATTTTTTCACTCTGTTTATATTTTGATCTAAGTTGTTTTTATGATTTCTGTTGCATTTAGAAAGACGAAATATATATGACGACTAAAACTATCATAAATACATATTTTCACAAAGTTTCAGTCAGCCAGGTTGAAATCAATGTACACGAAGAGAATTAATATCGAAAAGAAGCACATCTTTTCAAAAACTGTCTTATATTCAGAAATTTATGCAAAACTGGTTGCATGTATATTTAAATGCTGTCTTTTCCTATATTAATGAGTATGTATGTTATTATAAACGATATAGGCTTTTATTAAATAAGCAATTTAAGTTGTCTAACCCTCAGCAAGTTCGCAAAACAAGATCGCGTTATGTATATGCTAACTACATGTGCGTCATTCTGTGTTTGCTTATACAAGAAAAAGATGTGGAGTTGCCTGCTTCATTTCGAATTCGTTATTACATTTCGATTATCTGAGAAATCAGCCTAAAAAAAAAAGAAGATTGAAATCTCTCCGGTGGTAAAAAAGAATGACAAGTATGCAACGTTTCACCAATACGCAAATGCAAATATCGATTAGTGATCAAATTCTACTAACACTTCTACTTCATGCTTAACGTGATACAAAGCAACTAAAAACGTACAAACACACGGCATACTAAAAGATTTACTCAATAGTAACTACTTTTAACATCAGATTAATAATTCAATAAAAACAATACAAAAATATCAGTTGTGAAAACACGAAAGTATAAAATAAATCGATCAAAATTTCAACTGTTTGATAAAATGCAGATTTAAGAAAATATTTCACTTTCATTGTGATAAATATTGCAATCTTCTCGTTTCAATGGACTAATGTTCTGCTTTTTAATTGATTTCCTTCTTTAAATAAGAGTATAAAAAATCTTTCAGTAGAAAAAGCGTATTTATTTCCCAACTTGGTTTTATTTATAATATACATCAGTATTTCAAATGTTAAACGAACAAACCTCGAATGAAAACTGAATGAAATATCAAAGAATTCCTTTCCAATGTTACTTACCTTGCAAACTACGTTTAAACATTTTTCCCAGACATATGATTATGATCGACTTTGGCGTACGCGAAAATTATTATATTCAATTAAAAATTATTAAGAAAGCCACTCGCCATTTATATCTAAGATGACCTGTTCTTTTTCCCTGTACAAAATGTCATATTCAAGGAAAAGATTAATTTCGGTAAAGATTAATGTTATGTCGAATGGTGAAGTTTAATAAAAATGAAGGCTAGATTATTGAGTATATAGCATCAAACAAAATCTTGAAGACTTAGGCAGACAACTGCAAAATCATTAAGATATGTACGTGTAAGTATGAGTAGAAATATGTGTAAGTATCCACTATAAGACATATACACATACTGTGAGTTTATATATATATATATATATATATGCAAAGAAGAGGGACATACACACACACATACATATATATATATTATGTGTGTGTACATACTTTTATTTTTATTATTATTTGCTTTATTACGCCACTATAAGACATATACACATACTGTGAGTTTATATATATATATATATATATATATATATATATATATATATATATATATATATATATATATATATATATGCAAAGAAGAGGGACATACACACACACATACATATATATATATTATGTGTGTGTACATACTTTTATTTTTATTATTATTTGCTTTATTACGCCACGCAGATATTTCCATTTTTTCCAAATTGGTTTGAGGCAAGCCTGTATCGACAAAATCGATCGGTGCCATTTTGTCTACGTCGCATTTTTATACCAATAAAGTATTTTTAATTAAGGTAGCTACATTTCTTTTATTGTCTTATCGTTGTGCTTTGTTTTGCAAAACCTAAAATGCTATTGGACACTTAACCGAGCACAGAATATTGTAAGCATGATATTTATATGAACTAAGAAACCTAAATTTCGTATAACTCGCCTTTTTACGATATCTACCTCATTAAGTTCTGGAACCGAACTCCAGAAAACGGTTATATTAAAAAAATAAAAATAAAAAATAAAAAAAAGTGCTAAATACACCGTTCCAAAAAATCGAAAGTGAAGAGCTAGTTAAGATCTAAAATATTACAAACACAATAACCTTTGCAGCTACCGCAGTTTCTACCAATGAAGGCTTCCCCAGGCAGTGATATATATATATATATATATATATATATATATATATATATATATATATATATATATATATATATATATATATATATACATGCACGTGTTTAATTAAAACCAACGAAATTTTCACTATAAATATTTGTTTATTTACTTTTATATATTTCTCATAACTTTGTGGGGGAGGGATTTCTGTTTGTCATTGACAAATGAAACTTGTCTTTTGTTTGTATTATATTGTCGGTTTAATCTTTTAATTATTTTTATTTTTCCTTTTTTATATTTCATTTCATGCCTTTTATATATCATGTACATAATGCGTTAAAAATGACTTTCGCGTGCCGTAAGTGATGTGAAATCGGTCGAAATTACTTCGAAGCTGATTTGAAAACAGAAATTCCGAAATAAAAGTCAGCGTTAATGCCAAAATATTTTTAACATTTGAATAGTTTTAAATATTTCGTACAATTTCTGAAATAGTTGAAAATCCACACCGACACCTTTTGCTATTTCAGAGGTCAAACATCGATCATTTTAGATAACCAATTGTGAACCAATTCTTTAATATTTATTAAAGTGTGATCGAAAAACCCTTAAAAATACATTTGGTAATTGTCACAAAAAGCAATTATACATTAATTACGAGGATTATTTAAAATTCCACAAAAGGCGTAGATATGAGTGAAATTTGAATTTGTTAGAAACATTTGAACATATTCATGTAATTTTTTTTATTATTGGAATAATAAATTATACACATCGCTCAAGTCGTGATCAGAATCTAATTTGGCTGATCTATATAAAAAGAATCAATCATTTATTTTATAAATAAAACCAAGTTATTAAAAACAATATTACTTCTTAAAGCGCATCGATCGAGAAGTGGAAAGAATATAAAAAGTATAAATTCTCAAAAGCTGAAATAAATATCAAACGATATTAGTGAATAAACAAACAAATAAAATAAAATAAAAATTTCTGATCAAATTGAACAGAGAAAATCCCCAAATATGATTCTAATCGTTACGTTAAAGTTGAACTTCTACGAAGAATACCAGCGTCTAAATCAACGCCATATTGCTTGATTTGTAAGAATGATAGACCAATCATAACACTGCATCGTGTATGACGCGTGCCAAGCGACAGAATCATGACAAAAATATTTCTCATAGCCAAGCAGACACAAAACAACAGCCACATTTTAATTAGTAAGAATCGTTTAATCTTGAAAACATCTCAACGAATCAAGCAATATACCAACTATATTAAAACTAATGTAAAGCACGTTCTTTAACATATATTCATGAATAATGGTTTAGATTTTTGTTTATTTCAAATAGATTGGAGAATATTGTTGTTAATTTTCTCAATTTTGTTTTATATTACATTATCGCTTTCTGAAGGACAACATATAAAGGGTTGATATCGTTTATCTGTTCAGTCTGTTTAAAGTTTCTAGATTTTTATTGTGTTGTTTTATTCAGAAAAAGAGGGCGCTAGTAACCTTTGCATACACTTAATATAAAGTTTAATTATGGCCGCTGGGGGCTTATCTTCAATGAAAAGCACATATAGAAAAGAAAAAAAGAGAATTATAAACAGTCATTCGCTGATACCCCTGAGGAGTGGACGGAGTGATTGCTGGGGGATTCGTCTAAGTCGGAGATGTTAAAAGTAACACCAATCAGCTAACAAACTTTACATTTTTATTAACTATGAAGAAATATAGTTTTAAGGTGTGCTATATTTATGGGATAAAGTGTTCAATATCAGAGATAGAGCATATGTAAATATAAATATAAAAGTGAATATTGAAGTCAACACTCAGAGGCGACAGGCTTTTTCGTGTTAGACGCAATATTGGGCCTAGCATGAAACAGCCTGTCACCTCTGAGTGTTGACTTCAATGTTCCACGTTTATATTCATATTTTTATTAATTATATATATATATATGTGTATATATATATATATGTATATATATATATATATATATATATATATATATATATATATATATATATATATATGCAAGTTTCATTAAAAACGTCAGACAAGGTACTACGATTGATAATGGCTAAAGATATAGCCGAAAGCGCTCGGAAAAATAAAACATTTGGACAGCTCTTACACACCCTTTGTCCAGTAAAGAAAGCTCTTGTTCGTACACAAGAAAAATTAAATAAAAAACTTAACCGTAGTACACTTGCATAAAAGAAGGATTGTTGACTAAATATACAACTATATATATATATATATATATAATAAAAAAGGCTGAAACTCTAATGTTCAATGGTTATAATTTATTACATTGGAATCGTAATCACTTCATATTCCAGACCTCCTAGGCATGGTCCTGGTATTTTATCCATTTTCTCATTGGGATCTGATACATACAGGACAAACAATTTTTTTCTACTGATACTGACTGTCTATATGATCGAGCACAAGTCATTTTCACAGTTCCATTTTATTATTAGTTATTATAAATTATCTATCATCATCATCATCACCATCACCATCATCATCATCATCATCATCGTCATCATCACCATCACCATCACCATCATCGTCATCATCACCATCACCATCATCATCATCATCGCCACTGTTGAGCGTATTCTTAAGTGATGGCAAATCTCCTCAGTACTACGAAAGTCTTCTCAGTCTTCTTGCCCTCATCTGTATGGCTATGTATATCTGTATACCATTTTCCCACTTTCTCCTGCCTTTTCTTCCTACGCACTTCCAGGCTCTGTTCCGAGTGCCACACCTCATGACTGTCATACTTAATTTCCCAGCGAAATAAAGGGTTCAGTTCGACATTCCAACCACCTGAAGAAGGCCGGAGTGTACAACGGCCGAAACGTTGTAATAAATATGGCGACAAAGATGAGGACAATAGTCCGAATAATGTAAATAATGTGAAACTATATATATTAAGAAACACTATAGAGCCACTGTCATTATTATTATGTAAGATTAAAAGATAAAAGAGAAGATTTCAGTAAAATAGTTGTGATAATGTATTTCTTCGCAAATGTTAATTTGCCAAACACAAATATTGAAATATTTCCAAAAGATTAACTGATACAAAATCAAACTAGACAATTGTTACTAAGTACCGATCACTAAAATGTCTAAAACATAAATCTTGTGGATTTTATAATTACCAAACTTTTGCATATGACAGGAATTATTTTCTTTCCTGTCGAAAAGCAACGGGACACAGAAACATAGCCTGGGAAAAGTATGGTGGCTGAAAACGGACAAGTGGTAAGAAACCATGAATTTAAAATATAATTTTTTTTATTTAGCAGTTCTTAAATTTGATGAATGTTCTCATTTTCGATCTTGGAAATAAATATTTTCTAACAATAGTCCAATGCAGTTCACTGAATCTGGGGTTATGCCATTCGAGTCACGGTGCAAATATACCATCGACTTTTCCTTGCAGCAAATCCATAGTTTCGAATTACGATGAACTTCAATTCATTCAATGTTTTATGTAATATGAATCTATTTCAGTTGCATTTCTTTTGTTGCTATGAGTTTAAAACTCAGAAAGATTTTAGTTTGCCGCATATAACATGTACAACATTTAGAACATGACACCAATATCTACGCACAAAAGCACGTAAAATAATATTATGCATCGTACGAGCCAACGCAACTGCATAATGTTATGCACAAACGCACACGATCACATATATGTTCCTGAAAGGGTTTCAAACCAACCAAGATCTTCAAACACTAATAGCACTAATATTTCTGAAGCAGGCATTTATAAAATAAATTGCCAAAACTGTTCCTCCCAATATATTGGAGAAACAAGTAGAAATTTAAAAAACGCATTTGTGAGCACAAAAGAAACCTCACAAGAACAACTTAACTAATGCACTAGTCATACACAGAAATAAAATCAACCAGAATTTTGATTTTAAAAATGCTACACACATAAAAAAAAGAAAATAACTCACTTAGAAGGAAAATCCTTGAGAGTGCCGCCATTGAATATTACCCAAATATTAATCTACGCCCAAGCTTTTTCCTTATTAACAGTATGAAAATAGCGTTCTCTATTATTAGTTAATTTGTTTAAATAAATTCATTCAGCAACTACTACAGTTTTCCTATTGTCATTTATATATATATTTTATTATTATTATTATTTTATTATAAGATATTGGAACAAAAACATATTGAAATACCTACAAAATAGCTTTTATATATATATATATATATTAGAATTGGACATTGTCCGACAATTTATTTAAAGACATTTATATTATGTTTAACGTTCTTTTTATAGATACAAGTATTTAAGCAAATGCTCTGTTTTATAATAAACAGTATTAAATAACATTTACCGGCCTGAATGTCCGAGAAATTTTCATAGAAATGATGGTTCCGTATAGGATACAGGTTCGATTCCTGTCGGAGAGCGAAAATTTTCTATGAAAATTTCTCGGACATTCAGGCCGGTAAATGTTATTTAATATTGTTTATTATAAAACAGAGCATTTGCTTAAATACTTGTATCTATAAAAAGAACGTTAAACATAATATAAATGTCTTTAAATAAATTGTCGGACAATGTCCAATTCTAAAATATATGACGTCATTTGTTTACATTTGATACGCTAGAGCAGATATGAATAGAAGAGATTCATGGAAGATTTAAGTTTAAAGATAGTAAAGTCGACCTTGCTAACCAGACGCTCATCTGTGGCCGAAAGGTTAAGGCACATCACGCGAAATGATGGTTCCGTATAGGATACAGGTTCGATTCCTGTCGGAGAGCGAAAATTTTCTATGAAAATTTCTCGGACATTCAGGCCGGTAAATGTTATTTAATACTGTTTATTATAAAACAGAGCATTTGCTTAAATACTTGTATCTATAAAAAGAACGTTAAACATAATATAAATGTCTTTAAATAAATATATATATATATAACGCTATTGTGTAGCGATTTCAATATGTTTTTGTATTTATTAAAAAGAGCTCAATACACATAAGCAAAAAATAAAAATAAAAATTTAATATGCAGCGCTTTTAAATTTCAAAAATTAAGAAATTAGCCACTCACGCTACCATGGTTTCAACCTTTCGGTATGCTCAGGCGATATAGTCCAAATTTTTTCCTATTGCTTTATTATTCATATATAGATGCACTACATGAAGAGGAGGAGTAAGGCAAGAGTATTGAAATTGTATTGATGGGGGAGCAAATAAATTATGCATACTTTCATCCGGGTTCGTACGAACTGAAAAAGTACTTTTTAATCGCGACATTATTTCAGATCTCTCATTGAGTAGATCTCTGGGGTCTGGAAATGTTATTATTGTTAACTTTTTCTGGCACAGTTTGCAGACAACACTACGATTGCTGTAAGTTTTGGTTCTTTTTAATATTTTCCAGTTTTCAATTGGATCTTTGTTATCTTTTCTTTTCACACCCACGCATGGCTGGCTAGTTTGATAGAATTCCTAAGGCTTTCTAGTCTCATTGGTGACTTGTGATTATACCATCGCTTTGTAAAGCTGCCTTCAGTACACCCCACGTATATTTTGCTCTGGCCATTTATATATATTACTTCTGCTTTGTAAATTACTCCTTCTGTTTTGAAAGCTCCATCTAGTGGACATTTACCTTTATCTCTACAGTTACATGTTTCACAGTTAACAATATCTTGCTGTACATTAGTTTTGAAATTCCTGGCCTTTTGTCTTTTTATTGTAGTTCCCAAATACCAGTACAGCAGTAAATTATCTTAACTGTATTTCTAGTGAAGATCTTGTGTAATTCGGAATTTTTAGGGAAGTGTTTATTAAGTAATTTGAAAAGAACTTTCCCTATTTTACATTTGACCTCTAAATTAATAGTGGGATTAAACCAGATATTTTTCTTTTCCTCGAATTATTTTTAATTTGTTGTGTTATTTGAGTTTTATGCTCCCTATTCTTTTAAAGTTTTTCATACTCTTTCTTTTTTTCCATCGAAAATGATTTTCCAAGAGAAATGTCTAGATAACCTACACTCTATTCCTTTAGGGATGTGCTTGATTATACTCGCAGGGTGGTTAGATCCACGTACCTCAATTTTGTGTTGGATTTCATGAGGAGACACTGCCAGTTTGTAGATTTAATCCTAAATATTGGACTATCTTCTTATTCATATCGACCTCTATTTCAAAATCGAGTATTTAGAAGAGTTTTAAGATCATCTTTCTTATACTGTCATTTACTCTTCTGTTGTCTGGTACTATCATCAGCCCGTCATCCCTATACAGACCGTTGTTGTCTATGTGTACTATTTCATTGATCTTTTATAAAATATATAGGCCCATTAATTCTGAAACTTTCCCTCTATTCGACCCCTGGGTATCAGATTCTCCAGGCCCTCCTTCCTCATTATGTGTCCCAGAAACTTCAGTTGCCTCTTCCTGATGTTAATTATAAACCTCCTCCTTGTTTCCAACCTCTCTAAAATCTCATCGTTGCTCACACGCTCGGTCCATGATATCCTTAGCATTCTTCTGTAGAACCACATCTCTGTCACCTCGTGTCTCTTCTTCATCTTTGAGGAAATCGTCCAACATTCGCTGCCGTAAAAAATCAACGCTTAACATACCTGGCGGACTTAAGCATATGGATGAAAGAACGTGGAGGAAGCAGAGGAAAGGGAATTGTTGAGTAAAGACATAGCACATAAAAAGAAAGATTTCTGAAACTTCAGCACCATGAAACGAACCTTGTTGTACATCAAAGTCGCCCTTCTTTATTTTTTAACCCATGCTTCTCTATTGTGGAATAATATAGATTTACAGCGATGTAAAATTATATCTTTTTTTGTTCAGGTGATATATTTAGCGAAATCCAAAACCTGAAGCCGTCTTTTTTTTATATATTGGTGGATAAAAATTCTTGGTGTCATATTTTATGAATACGATTTTATGTTTATTTTTAATTTCATGGAACCAAGAAATGCACTTACTTGTGCCCTTCCATTGTGTGTTCAGATAAGAATGATAAAGTATTAATAAATCACTTGGTCTCTATCGCCTGAGGATACCTAATGGTTGAAACTATGGTAGCGTAATTGGCTGATCTCCTAATTTTTATATATATATATATATATATATATATATATATATATATATATATTATAAATTAACTGATTTAAAATATGTTTTTTTTCGCTACACAGTAATAACCATGTTTCAAAAATGGAAGCTAGAAGTTTCGAATTTAATTTTGTTATTAAATTAAAGACATTAGTTTCATTTTCTCGTCAAGCGAATTTTGGAGTAATTTATTTTTTTTTAAATTTACAGTTTACTGTGTAGCGAAAAAACATATTTTAAATTAGTTAATTTATAATATTAATGCTCTGTGAATTTGCATTGAGCACTACTGTGTAAAAATAAAATATATATATAAGAACACCGGATTATATATCTTACTGTTCTTTATTTATATATATATATATATATATATATATATATATATGAGCATGTATGTAGAGATGTATGTATGTGTGATAACATCTGTCTTCATAAGTACAACTAACGGTTATTTAATTAATAATAACATGTACCTGACTTATATGTACCTTACCTATATGTACTTTATACATATGTACCTTACTGTGATTTACATACAATATTTTAGAATTAAAATCGAAAGTTTGGTCGTGTAAATCGAACAAGGCTATTTTCATATTGATGACTGAGACATTCTAACATTCTGACAATATATTTAGAAAACAGAATTTCACGACGCTTGTATTGTATGTGTTGTAATGGAAATGGCATGATGGTTTCCTTTGTAAAATATGCTTTATTATCAAATTATTTCAGTTTTCACTTAGATACACCAGTGAGTGCTGAAAGGTTTTCGGCCTGGCGCAATTCCCAGAATCTGACCCGCTGGAAGAAAATCTGATTTTTTAATCTTTTTTTGTTCGGGCTGGGAAATTTTCAGCTCATTCTCGAACAGAGTTTTATCCAACAATTTGTTAATTCCAATAAGTTCTTGATAATAACATTTCGAAGAAAATACATATAAAAAATAATAAGTGCTAACCTTGCTGCATCGAAATTTTTGAACGCAAAAAAAATGTAATTTTAAAATGTTATCGGTTCCATGCATTTTGCGTGCATTGCAAAAGGAAAAGGTGTGGATGAGGTATTTTAAAAGTAGAAGATGAAAGGGTCTGGATAAAGTGAGTCAGGACTTACCTGTCTTTGGTGAAATGGACAATTCCTGCTGAGTGTGTGGCAAAGTTGTATCAACTGAGTAAAGAGGCAACTCTTGACTGTGACGTATCCACAAATCCGGGGTTTCATTGCGGGCCTAAAACGAACAAAGTAAAACACCATTGATCATATAAGTACCTTCCATGAAAAGCATGCAGTTATATCCGTAGACTTGTTAACACTTTCCCTATAAAATTTATCAGGGTTTAAATTTGGCTTGCACTACCCCACTACAGGATGTAACAAAAATACTTTTACAAACTTTGGGGGCGGGTTCCTCACACCAAATCAGGGACAAAAGTCCATATGAACATATGTCCGCAAATCCTTCGTTTTTAAGTTATTAAGTTTAAAGAAAGTTGTGTTGCCATGTAAACTAGGTTACATTTGTCATTCGTGTACATTTGTGGCTAGTCTGTCTTCAAAGTTTAACGTGTGTAGTAGTGAGTTAACTGAGCAGGTAGATATGATTTATACCATGGAGGCGAGGCTGCACGGCTGTATCAGATTGCGTTTTCAGCCCGAAAGCAGCCGAGTCATCCAGCCTTTACTGCTTCTTATCGTTGCGTTGGTGAGACAGGATCCGTGGATCGAGGAGGACCGAGATCTGCTCTAACCATGCCCACGGTGAGCACATTCTACAGACCGGTGAAGACGATCCAGATATCAACACACGTCAAGTGGACCTAGCATGTCATACATCTGATAGTACCGCACGGAGGGTACTTCAAGAGCAACTCCTGTATCCGTATTATTTGCAACGTGTGCAGGGCCTTTCGCCCTCAGATGGTTTATTGCACAAACTGCCGATCCGTTGATTGTCTCTTCAGTCTTGTTTATGGATGAGGCAACATTTAGAAGAGATCGGATAACAAATTTACAAAACTAACATTTATGGGTGGATTGGAATCCCCATGGTACAATACAGGATAGACATCAGCATCAGTTTACGATTAATGTGTGGTCTGGAACTGTAGGTGACTGTCTGTTAGGTCCATATGTTCTCACAGCACGTCTTACCATACCTAGTAGATGATGTAGCCCTGCTAATACGAAGACAGATCTGGTCCATGCATGATGGGGATCCAGCACATTTTAATCACATTGTTCGCAGTGCACTGGCTGACATCTACTATGAAAGATGGAGAAGTAGGAAAGGACCAGTTCCATGGCCTGCTCGTTCTCCCAACCTCAATCCTTTGGATTTTTATCTGTGGGGCCACCTGAAACAATAGGTTTATGCAGCAGACATTAATAATGCAGAGATACTTCATCAACGTGTCAACCATTCGACACCATTTGTGAGTATTTGAAAGGGTCCGCCAGTCAATGATCCGACGGATGCATGCGTGTGTAGAAGCAAGCGGAGGACATTTTGAACATTTTTTAGTTGTTGTGTTGAGGTACAACGATTGCTTTTTGAACATATGTTTATATGGACATTTTATCTTGTTCTGGTGTCAGGAACCCGCCCCAAAGTTTATGAATGTATTTTTGAGTTGTATCTTGAATTGTACATTTAATGGGACCTACTGTAAACTACAAACTTAATAACTCAAAAACGAAGAATTTACGGCCATATTTTTATATGGATTTTTGTTTTTGTCCCTATTTTGATTTGAGAAACACGCCTCCAAAGTTTGTAAACGTATTTTTGATACACCTCGCATATATATATATATATATATATATATATATATATATATATATATATATATATATATATATAAGCAAATATGTGGATGTAGATTAGACGTTATGATGAAAAATATGGAAAAGACAAAGCAAAATCCGAATATGCAAGTTTACTGTTTTAATGTTGCTTTACTCTCGACGTCAGACGTTTCGGTCTAGTAGACCATCTTCAGGACATGGTTATTGTAAACATATTTATATATTTATATTTATATTTAAGTTTCTGACTAGTCTTGTGTCTATCGTCTCTTCATGTTGACTTAAATATAAATATGTTTACAGTAAAAATGTCCTGAAGATGGTCTACTAGACCGAAACGTCTGACGTCGACAGTAAAACAACATTAAAACAGTACACTTGCATATTCGGATTTTGCTTTGTCTTTTCCATATTTTTTATCATATATATATATGTGTGTGTGTGTGTGTGTGTGTGTGTGTGTGTGTGTGTGTGTGTGTGTGTACTTATTTAAGCATCTACTCGTCAAGTATGTATATATGTATATATGTATACAAATAGATATATATGTGAGTATGTATATATATATATATGTGGGTACATATATGTGTGTGAACACATATATGTGTGTGAACACATTTATTTGTAAACATATATGTGTAGATAGATGCGAATATGTATATAGATGTAGGTGCATATGTGTATGTGTATGTATGTGTATATGTAAGTATGTATATGTATTTGTGTATGTGTATATGTATATATATGTGTGTATATATATACATATACATATATTCTTAAATGTAGGTGTTTGTAAATGGCTTTTTTGCTCATGCACGTAGAGGTATAGATACCTTATATCCAGATATACTTTGTGTATATAATGTGTTTGGATGTATATGTTTATATGTATGTGGATGTATACGTATTTAGATTTGGGTGGGAATATGTATGTATGCAGATCTTAGTGACATTTGTTTTGGTCCTTATTTTAGTTTTTGTTCACTTTAAATGTACGTCTTTAAATTATTACGTTATTTTGAAAATTCTTTTGTTCTGGAATGACTGCCAAACAAGCCTACAGAACGTAGTGTTTTCCTATTTAACCCATAGCTGGAGGAAGAACTGATGGATTCATACCTTTCTCAATGGTATTTCCGTGAAAGTGAAAGCAATAAACTCGACAGAAATTCGAACCGGTCTACGATTTCTAATTCCGAGCCGAAATTCTTCACACGATACGCACATCCAAATTAAATGTTTATTAAGAAAATAACCATGTTTTTCTTTATTTTAGCTTATATAATGATCCTATAATAATTCTATAATTCTATAAAAAAACTATAATAAAAGCTATTTTCCTTTATATTGTTTTTTTTCTTTATATTATCTTTATATTTAACTTTTAGAAGAACATGCTTTCGTTTGGGTCCGCACATGCACACACACACACGCACGGGCACGCGTTTAAACCCACATGCAAACACACTACACACATATACGATACAAAATACATGGAGCCGAATGTGCTGCTTTTCTGACGAAAAGTAAATAATTGGTTACCAACTTATTTTTGTAGACAGAAGAGCAATCTAATATAGTGCAGAAACATTTTTTAAAAAAAAGAATGCCTCTATTGTGCAATTATTTATGTTTTGGTGTCGATGT
>OZ038476.1:3207107-3372107 GCA_964036315.1 Acanthosepion esculentum
TAAATTTAATCCTAGTATGCAACCTTCTTTGAAAATTGGAAAAAATACAAAAAATTCACACATACAAGTTTTTGGATGCATATTTGCTGTCTAAATATACCAATTATAAATTTATATATGCACATGTGTGTGTATGTCTGTATGTTCATTTATTTGGGGTGTGAAAGAAACAATTTAAATACTTGGGCATGACGGACATATATGATTAACAATGACGAAACTATCTATCTACCCAGATAGATAATATATATACATATATATATGCAGAAATATAGTCTTAAAGTGTGCTATATTTATGGGGTAAAGTGCTCAATATCAGAGATAGAGCGTGTGTAAATATAAAAGTGGACATGGAAGTCAGCACTTAGAGGCGACAGTCTGTTTCATGCTAGTGCAATCGTCAGGTCGCCTGACGATTGCACTAGCATGAAACAGACTGTCGCCTCTAAGTGCTGACTTCCATGTCCACTTTTATATTTATACATATATATATATATATATGTTTATATAAAAGAAAAAAGACCTGTTTTATTTTATACCGATGCACTCTTCTTGGTTATTTGAATATTGTTAAAAAATAATTGTTTGAAATCCATTCTTCCAAAAACATTTATTCGAATTGTAAACTGTTTGAATGAAAATTAACCGAAAGGACACTTATATTCTAAATGATAATTATTCGAAATACAAAATTCTTTATTCTAATGAAAAATGTCAAAAATTGAAAGAGGAATTACTTAACTGATAATTATTCGAAATATAAGTATCATTAATAAAACAGATTAGTATGAAAAAATCCTTTTAACCTTAAGTTATATGATATTGTATACAAATAGTCAACTACTGAAGAGTTCTCGTTAACGGATGCCACTAATTGTTTCAGTTTTCCATTTACGTCGCGGAATTTTCTTGGAGCTCTTGATATTTTGCAACCTGCTCTTACTTTTGCAATATGAATTTCTTACAAGTCCTGTTTTCTTTTAATTAGCGTCTAAGAATTTCCATATTGTTGGATGATGGGATGACACTTTCTGCAAAAAAGTCCTTCAAGGGCGTTATTAGTTCTCCGTAAATCAGCACTGACGCACTCAAAGCAAAACCACATAAGTATTTCAAACATAGTTATTTCAATATTCGAATCAATGCTTTTCGAATAATTGTTTTCGAACAATTTCCTTGATACGTTTGCCAATTATAAACACAATTCATGATATTTTGTGAACGAGCCCAATCAAAACAAATGCAAAGATTCACCAGAATGTCTTTGCTCTTTTTCTTCTTAGTATTTTTCACATCTGTTTGCATCAAAACAGATCTGTCCATCAAAGTGAGAATAAGTATGAAAGAGATTTTTCATCGACTTTTTTGCAGTTAACTACAGCGGTTTCATTTAATATCTGACGGCATGTTCTTCCGTTTCGGATTTTGTGGTCGATAGATGCTGCATATATTCATCTCTGTTTAGGACATTGTAAAAATCCCTGATAGCAACGAGACGATAAATATATATATATCTCATTATTACTTACCAATAAGTATAATACACATTGATTCAGGCACATTATTCCAATGTCATTTGAATATTCTATTATAATTTTATAATAAAATAAGTTGGAAATAGTTGTAGAGAAATCCACTATCACTGATTTTTCTACATTTCTTTGTTTGCGCATGCGTGCGCGCGTGTAAGGTTTACGTATATTATAAACTTTTCATTGCATTATAACATTCCTTTAGGTATGCGTATATATCATTAATATCAATGCATATGCAGATTTATAATCTGTATATATCAGTTCTGTTCAACCATTTGCAACTCACACATCACAGTTTAATTACCTTGTTTAATCCGATTTCATTAATATACTGATTGGTCACTACTTTTCGGAAATTAGTTGGAAAATATTCTGAACATGAGTCATATGAAAATTGGAAAATATTTATGAAGCCTCATCAATGAAATAACAAAAAAATCTAGACATAATCCGTGCGAACAAATACAAGATAATGTTTATTTGGCTTAGAACTATTTCAAAGGCACCATTTAAATATTTTTATGTATTCATGTTTTAGTACAGTAGAGAGGTACAGCTCCAAAACACGGATCGCCAGTGCAAAGAATATTAATAATTCTTAACTTCACCTTTGAATTTGAAAGCAAAAAAAAACAAACTGCGTATGAACTCTTTGCAATAATTTGCATATCTTTATTCATTGGTTGATTTGATGTCTTCAGCCATCTCAGTTCCGATAGGATTTTCACATTTATAGTTTGACTTATCCATGAAATAAATTCTTATTTTTCTAAACAGGTTTTTATTATTGACTTTCGATTGTATTAGGCAAACAAAAGATTGTGCTAATGTCCCTAACTTGAGTGAACGTTATGTCTACTCACATATTTGATATTTAACTAGCAGCCTCTCTCTTTTCTTCTTTCCCTTCCTCTCTTTCAATCATAGACAAACACAAATGACTAAAAAGCAAACCAACTAAGCACAGCTAAGCGTGGCATAAGGCCAGACAGAGAAATACTAAAAAAAATAGATTGTGCTATACCCACAGACACTACCTAGCTGCTTTGGAAATTTTAAATACAAAATCATGTCATCTACTTGGAATTGAACCCTGTCCATTGGTGCCAGTACGGAATACTTCACACCCACTCAGCAATCCCCAAGGCAATTTACAAAACTAAATTTGTTATAAAATCATTTTAATGAGGCACTCTCTACAGAGCAATGTGCCTGGCGAGCTAGCTAATCGCCGCCTTATGGGGGAGGGATATTCGATTCTTTTCTTTTTTTTAGAATAATGTTCACCTTATACGAGGCCCAAGAGCCGCTCGTAGTTTAGGTTTACAGACTAAGAAGCACAGTTTATGGGGATATTTGCATAAAACAACGGTTAAACCTAGACTTGGACAAGTTAAGATTGTAGTGATCGAGGAAGCATCCCCTTGGGAGTTGGTTCCACAAAGTAGCGATTTCTGGGAAGAAACTGTTCGAGTGGAACTTACATCTCACGATTGGAACACGAAGCGAATGAGGCTGGTTCGCTACGTTATCCGTGTTATGGCGAGTCTTTGACGTCGAGATTAAAATAGATGTGTATTTATCCTAATGAATAAAATATTAATCAATATGGAAATCAAATAAAAATATTAATTAATCAAACTCACGATTATTTGCGTAATTCGCCTCCAATAAGGAATGCAACTTGAAAAGCAAACGTACACATCCACCTTGCAGGACGATCCCATGGTGAGCAAAATTTAGATTTTCGCGACTGTTGAAATTTATTTATTTTATTTATGTTGTATTTTTCACAAATAAAACTCTTTTGTCGAAAATTTTCTTCATGATTTCAAACTTTTTTGTTTTTTAAGTTTGTCACTAATTTTGGTAGAAGAAAATAGGATCGGAATCCTTTTACCATTTCTGATTTTCATAAGGACATTTTTTACCAAGACATCGTAACCATCAAGCTTTTTTGAATTTTTATATCATTATGGCCTTCACTTCTTAAATCTAACTCAAACAAAATAGGCAGTAGTATATGAGTGTTCGTAATTTTTGAAAAAGTCAAACCAGTATATGTCATTCTTTAACCGTAAAATAATAAATGAGAATATGATTAATTTTTTATGAAAGATTTTCCGATACGTTTGTTTGAAGCAAAAGTAAGCATTTTATTAGATAAGTGTGTATAAGTAAGGCACACTAGGTTGAATTTATTTCTTGGGCTTAGCATGTCCTGGTTAAGATGACATTTCTGAAGTAGATACGATTTTCTTTTACTTCATTCAAAATCGGCCTTTTGTTGCTGTGAATTTCATACATATGACGCTGGCCGGGGAGAAAAATATGTTTTCTTTGTTAACAGTCGACGTATTTTTTCAGAGCTGCATAATGACAACAACGTTTAGCTCTTGATCTTCAATAAGTTAGCCTCATCCGGGTACTATTTTCTTGGCCATAGATGGGTATTTTCATGGATCACCAAAACTGTTTGGAGTATATCCGGTTGTGTGTCCTAATCATTGTACAGCCGAGAAATAGTTCACTCCGTGTAAATCTTTTGCCGATCCGACTTCGAGGTCCAAGAAAATCAAACAGTCGTGCACATTCGAAAGAACGAATAGGCAACAACAAACGACCGAGACGTAAACAGTGTTGTTGTTGTTGTTGTTGTTGCTGTTGCTGTTGGCGGAGAGTTGAAGGGCACTAGACCTCAACCGATCAACAAGTAGATTCAAAGATGATTCGTAAATAGAACCTTACAAAAACGCTATGTTGTCGACCATCACTAAAACATATGAAAAACGCCGAACCTCACCGTCGACAAAGGAAGAAAAAAATATCAGGACATCATTAAGACTCACAATGAATGAATTGTCTGCAGACGATTTTTTTTAACATAAAATAAAAATAAAAACGAAGAAAGTAAAGACAAAACCTTTATTCAGAAACGAGCTTGCGTAGTTATTTTATCTTTAAAGAAAACCTATACACGACATCTTTTTTTATATGTAGATGCAATCACCATCATAAAAACTTGTGTGCGTGCGCAAACGCACGCGTATCGTTATATAGAGAGTTTTAATTTCGAAGAGATTATGGGTGTAGCTAAATATTTCAAAGTAGAACTTTGTTTTAAGAGTTTTTCCAGTGGCATATGAGATTTCTTAACACATGTGTATTTATAAGAGCTCCTACTGAAATGTACAACGGCCTGTGATATTCTGTACAATGAGGTTAGACTCCCCCTAAAACAAATGAAGTTAGCGACCATAATCCCCTGGTTGAAATCTATTAATAAAGTCTTCTTGAAATATATTATTTGGGATTCCCTTTTAATGGAATGTGCTGATTTCAAACAGTTTGTGATAAATTGTAACGGTGGAATTAGTCGTTCACCTATAAGAAAACCTTCGTTGACTTTACTGTCGATTGAATTTTATTTGAAGGAGTGTGGAAAGCCATCTTGATTATGTGATTATTTCCTCTTCGAGTTATAAACGCTATCCATTTTAGTTGTTACTGTTGTTGAAAGTCCTCAAGTGATGTGTTTTCTTTTATTTGGTACAGTTCTTTATTATTCTGTAGCACGAGATCAGACGAAAGAGCGTCCGCTTCAAGTTTCTTAACATTTTTGCGTCTACTTCCTTTCCAGCTTTTATTATTTGCTTCAAATTTGGGAAATCAATTTTTGACGACGTCTCTAGTGATGTGGACGCTAGAAAACTTCTGAAGGTTTCCTCTGGGAATTAGTGTCAGGATATTAACAGCAAGTGCCGTAAGTCACATGGTAGTTATGTTGGAATGAGAATTTGTCGATTCAACAAAAGGTTTTCAGATCTGGACAATTTGGTGGCCATAGAAACAGTAAAGTCTTTGTCATGTACAATTCGATCAACATTATAGGGAACAATGTCCTGCTGAAAGATGTCACTGTCATGTAGAAGACTTTTGCCATAAAGGTGTCTATCTTGTCTTACGAGATAGAATCTATCATTATTGTCACATGTGGACCAACACATATTGTTTGGGCTCATCAATTTATGTCTTTATTTGTATTTGCAATGACGATAGACGATGGAGTTCTTATTTTTCTGAATGAAATTGTCTTCTATGTATTTCTTTTATGATTTTTTTTCTGAATGAAATGATAAAATTGTTTTATTTGATGAATGTGTGTGCAAGAGAGACGGACATAGAAATTACAACTTATTTCTCTTGCATTGACGTGACCGGTGCCGAGTACACTGTATGAAGCCAGCTAACCTGGCGAAGTCCAAACACTCGATGGGGTTTCGATTTCAGAAGTTGTAAGGATATCTTATCTGGATAGCTGGCCACAGCTCCAGGATCTTAAAGAGATCCACCACGTCCCATAAATATTCGATTGGTCTCATGTCGAACGACTATAGTAGCCACATCATTCGTTGGAAGTCTCTAGAATGTTCCTCAAACCAATTCTTGGCAATTGGGTCCGATGACACACTACCTTATTCTGATGCAAATAAATTCTATAAATGTAGTCACGAAATGGTCAACATAGCGGTCACCGGTCACTGATGTATTTAGGCAGAGCGGGGTGGTGTAAACCTATTACACATAAAAACAACCCAACCCCAACAACATCATAGAATAACCATGTTTCTTTGTGGAGAAAATGATTTTGATCACTAATGCCTTATGGGGTCGATGTCAAATTCTAACCCTCCCATGAGCTCGAAACAACTGGACAATACGACACGTTACCTGTTTTGCAGGGTCTAATTAGTGTCTGGAGTGTTTTCTGCTCCTATATCTCAAGTAAGTAACGGGACGCTGAGCTTTCCTGATTAATGTGCATTGCATGATGGCACAATGCAGGGGTGTCAGCAAAAGGGACAACCCAACATGCAAATTACCGAAATCAAGTAAGTACACCAATTTAAATATCTTGAAAGTGTTTTAACATATATCTAAAAATACGACAGCGAAATCATAAGGTGCATTGGAAAAACTAAAGATGCCTTCCAAAAGCTAAGCAAGTTTCGTTAGAAACAAAGAAAAGAATACTGAACTGTTATGTAATATCGCTCTCCCTATATGACAATGAACGCTGAATCATCTCCCCACAGATGAAGAAGAAGCTCGAGCCGATAGAAATTTAGTTCTACAGAAGGATGCTGAGAATACCATAGACTCGCCGACAAAAAGATAAATGCATGTATTCATTTCTTTCAGTTTTCTTTCCATAAACATGAAACACCGTAATTAATCGTTGGCTAAGAGTAGGAAAACATATTTTTACGTCTAATTTACCAACTGGTACTTGTAGACGTCAAAAAATAACTCGTGTCTAATATATGTTTTCGCTGATAACTGTTTGAGTTTAGAATAATTAGAGAAATCGGAAGTTCGTTTCTTGCTGAGTTGACGATGAATATGGGCGTCTGCCATAATTAGCCCAGCTTCATAAATATAGCAAATTCACTAAACGAATAGGGAGTTTACAAAACAAATTCCATGATATTATTTCAATCGCAACCACAACTGATCTAATTATGCATTACATTTTTAAGCAAAATGCACATTCCCATAAAAAAACATATGTGCATGGGGAGATGCATTGAAACTAGAGTCTATAATAAATATTAGAAATCATTACCTAGTGTCAACACCATCCTAAAAGTCTCTATTTTAAAAATATTTTTGCCATATATATATATATATATATATATATATATATATATATATATATATATATATTATAGTAAAAAGAAAGAACAGTAAGATATATAATCCGGTGTTCTTATTGATATTTTTATTTTAAGAAAACAGTGCTCAATGTAAAATTTACAGAGCATAAATATTTTAAATTAACTGATTTAAAAAGATGGTTCCTTCGCTACACAGGAATTACCATGTTTCAAAAACCGAATCTAAAAACTTCAAATTTAATTATATAATTAAATCAAAAGCATTCGTTCTGTTTCATCTCCAAGAGAATTTTGGAATCCAAAAGATGAAACAGAACTCATGCTTTTAATTTAATCAAGGGAATCGAAAATAACGAATGCGATCGTTCTTAAGATCTATTTGTTGTCTAGTGCCTCACTGATTCTGAGTAACGGCGGTTAAAACATCAACAGTGGACCGAGCCGATGGAAATCCATGCTGCTTCCCCCTATTGAGATGATCAACAACCTTCTAATTGATTATTGCTTCAAATGGTTTGCTAATGACATTGAGGAGGCTGATGGGTCTATACTGAAATGGGATGAGCGCTTACCTGTATTCTTGAAAACTGTGCATCCACTTGAAACCTTTCAAAGATTTGGCAAGGTTTTCTCCCTAAAGCAGCATTTAACTCAATATTAATATTCTTAATTGAAGTTTTATCTGCACCGGTAGCCTTCTTAGAGTCAAGGCTTTTGATAGAACTTGAAACTTATTGAGATTATGCTCGTTGAGGTAGGGGAAGTCGAGAAATGGATGGCCTTTGTCATCTAACATTGAATTAGAGACAAAAATCGCGGCGAAGAGCTTAGCCTTATCTGACGACGATGAGATGACCTCAGAGCAATTTATAATAGTAGTCACTGACCCTTTGCTTCTGTTCAGAATTTTGGTTGGAGATCTTAAAGAACTCCCGGGATCCAAGTTGTTTGCTTTCCACCCTTGACCCGGACTACTTGTACATAGTTAATCTTAACCTTTTCTCGAACGCCCTTGCAATGATTGCAGGTAATTCTGGATGCTGCAAGTGTCCCCATACACCCCCTACCATGTAATAGACATTGTGGTAGTAGTTACACTGAAGAACATCCAGAGGTGAATTAGTACACTGGCTTTTCCATTTTTGCTGTAGTTTTTTATGGTGTATAAAACTGACCATTCCAGAAAGGATCCATACTGACATGAGGATGGAAGTTTTGGAGGCATTATCTTTGAATAAGTCTGAGATAAGTGTTTCCGCCATATAAAATCTGGAGCTATTACAGTCGGCTTTCATGGAATGCTGCTTTTTCTTGGCTTTAACTCATCTGATCGGTTAATCTAAACTGAAATTTTCATCTGGCTATTATCTTTAAATCATCTTAGCAGAAGAGAAATCATATTATTAGCTCTCAAATCCGTTTAGTACAGCAACTTCTTTGTTTCTCATGCCAAACAACTAGTCAAGTATATGCACCAACTTCGAAAAGTTCAGTTGAACACCTTGAAAACTTATATGACGATATTTTAGTAACGTTAAGATCAAAAAGAAGAGAAATGACACGAATTCGTTAAGCGCTTTGAATACAAGAAGAGAAATCTAGTGTAGGTATTTTTTGAATCGGGAATAGAAATGAAAGGCAAAATGTTGAGTTAAATTCTTAGAAAGACAAAAATGACAATTATGAAGGGACCAGAAATGGATTTGGAAAAGTCAAAATGGAGAAACCAATCAATTTCAGTCCCTTTTTACTGTCGTAAAGTAGCTTTCCTGTGCTTTTTCTACAAATATTTTCATAACAATTGCTCTGATGAGCTTTCCTCTTTAGTATATTGACTTCATGAATTTAACCCAAGTAATAGATTAGCAGGTCTTATTATGTTACTGTTGAAATTGATAAATGTAACCACAAGTTCTATTCTGCTAATTCCTTCATTCGCATTCCTCACCTGTGGAAATCTCTTCCAGCTACAATCTTCACAAATTTAAATGCAATGTCAACCGCCGCATTCTACTTTGTTAATCCTGTTCGTTTTGTTTTCTTTTATATCCAATTTCCTCCGTTGCCTTTAGCCGATCGTCTTTCATCCCCAGTAACGCATTACGTCTTCGTGGCTTTATCGCCTTGCTTGGAGTAAACACATAAAAAAGGAACGAAATTGACTTAATAATTACGGATAAACAAATTCCGTTAAATATGAATCGTCATAAACCAAATTTGAATCTCGATCACAGAATGGAAGATTGCAAAGTCAAACTGATTGAAGATAAAGGAGTTTCAGAAAATAGAATATTCCAAGGTCAGAGAGAATTTTGCCAAATTTCAGATGGAAATCACAAACAGTTCAGGGTCTATGGAATGACAATAAATATAAACAGAATATCGGTAAAATTATAATTAAGGATGCTGAAAAGATTACACTAAAAAAATTGGTAATGGAGGACATTTTTCTTTTCTTTTTTTTTAAGCATTTCACCGCAAGCAAGCACGCAAGGGGTTACAGAGATTGGGAGCGAGAGTAAAGAAGTGTGATAGAGGAAAGGAGGACAGGGAATAGATCAAGGCATCTGGAGATGTTGATTGACATTACATTTGAATAATTGGAGATTATAGCTATCAGGGAAAAGGGAAGGGAGCTCCACAGGCGAGAAGTGCGAGACATGAAGCTATTGGAGTAGAAGAGATGGCTACATTTAACCGTTTCGACAGTGAAAGGGTGGGACTGAGATGCCAACCTAGTTGAACGCTTAAATTCATGCAGTTTGGGAACCAGCGAAAGTAGCTCGTCGGAGCAGTTACCATGAAAGTATTTGTAGAAAAGACAAAGGGAGACGACGGCACGTCTATGATAGAGCGACTGAAGACAAGATGCCAGATCAGGGCTAATCATATTGCATATCCGTCTCTGGATTTTGTCGAGGACCTTAAGGCGAACAGAGGGGGGCACCAGACCATATCTGACAGCAATATTCCATGCAAGGACGAATGGTTGATTTATATATTTGAAGGATGTACTCGGGCGAGAAAAACTTTTTGGCGCGACACAGGGAACCAACTTTCCTTGCGGTGGATGAAGCAATTGATTCAATGTAATTGTTCAATCTCAGGTCAGCGGACAGTGTAAGACCAAGTAGTCGCAAAGAGGTGCTCTCGTGGAGGTGAGCATCAAACATTCTAATGGGTGGCAGGGAGGGTTCTCTGTAGTGAATAATTGAGAGCAGTTTTGTTTCTGAGGCATTAAAGTTAACCAGCCAATTCCTACCCCACTCTACAACCGATTAGAGGTCCTATTCGAGACCAACGGCCAGGTTAGTTTTGTCAGCGATGCCATTAAGGCAGGAGTAAATAGTAGTGTCTTCAGTATAGATACCTACTTGGGAACTGATGATATTGGGAAGATCGTTAATAAAGATAAGGTATAAAGATAAGGTGTAGGGCCCACGATAGATCCTTGGGGAACACCTGCGTTCGTGAGAAAGGAACTGGTGGAGAATCCGTTAAGGACGACCTTCATTACACGGTTTGACAGGAATTAGTGTATTAAGTCAAATAATCGACTTGAAATTCCGTATCTATTAAGCTTACGAAGGAGACCGGTATGCCAAACCCTATTAGAGATATCTAGAGCCACGGCACGAGCTTCTCTGTTATTGTGAAGTGCTTGGTAAAAAACTTCAGTTATGGCCGTGAGCATATCAGTTGTAGAACGGGCAAAGCGGATACCATATTGCTTGTCAGAGAGCAGATCATGGGATATAAGGTGCTTAACCACTTCAACGTTGATTAAGTCTTCAAAGATTTTGCCGAAGTGTGGTAGGAGACTGATAGGGCGGTAGTTAGATGGGTCAGAGGGTCTCTAGAGACAGGTACAATAGATGAGGACATCCAACAGGATGGAACGGAAGATTCATTGAGGCAGTACTTATATATAATTGGGTGAGGGCAGGGGCCAGTTCAGGAACACATTTCTTCAGGACAATGGCTAGTAACCCGACTCCATCGCTAGTCTTATGGGAGTCTAATTTTGAGATGATGCCCAATACCAACGACAGGGTTATGTGCAACTCGCTCAATAGAGCCTCAGTTGTAGGTGGAAATCGGGTGTTGGTACACCGGATGAGTCGAACGTTGAATTGGAATAGAATTTCTGAGCAAAACACCCGGCTTTATCAACTGAGGAAGTCAAGGATCTCAAATTGGTTAAACAAAGGCAGTATTGTGGGTTTGCTGTTGTTTAGTACGCTCTTGCAGAGACGCCAATAATCCTTGGAGCCGAATTTGCTAGATGTAATACGTTGTTTCATTCTATCAGCAAATAGTGACTTTGTTTCATTGAGGACACGCTTGCACTCGTTACGGGCTGAGACAAAGAGACGTTTGTTGCAATCTGACATGTCACTACGATATAGACAGAAGAAGTGATTCCTATGGGCAATGGCAGCTGAGCAAGCAACAGAGAACCAAGGGGATGAGCGCGATTTAACCATGTATTTCCTTGCGGGGATGAAAGCCTCGATTCCAGCTTTTACCCAGGAGGAGACCTCGGAAGCGCATTCTTGAAAGAGGAGCTTAAAGACCACATCCCAGAGCACATCGCGAAGGAAATCCCGGAACGAGTCCCAGTCTGCTCGTTGATAACAGAAACCGCTGCTATATTTCCTAGACCTCACTTTCCAGTTCAAAATGGTCACCGAGTTCTTGTGGGAGAAAATTATTTTCCACCCTCCAACCTCTCCCCCACAGGCAGGGTGTGGCGAGTCTCTCACTGCTCTATGGAAAGTGCTCGGACGAACTGTATTTTCTGGTTTCACAAGATCAGATCTTAGGAGCTGCCATGCCATTTACATAGTAGAAAAACAACCCTCCGTATTCCATCGACAAGAAGGAAGTTGCACTTAAGCAGTTTCTTTCATGAGAACCACTGCCCTATGGGACAGACTCCCTAGAGGATGTTTCCCCAACCATTATAATATTAAACTGTTCAATTCTAGAGTCAACCGTTATTTTCCGCTCCTATCCATATAAACTACCTTCTCTTATCGTAACCCTCTACCTCGAGTTGACCTCAGGCCTTGTACACGGTGAACCTTACTGTAAAAAATGGTAATAATAAAGAGAAAATAAAAGTCAATGGTAGACAGGATGAAAAAGAAAAGAAATGTAGTCAGAATAGCAAAAGTAAACAAATCAAGAAATAAATAAATATAAAAAAGATCAACTTGGAAAAAATAGAAAGAAAAAACGCGTTAAGTTGGTAAAGGTCTGTAAAAATGCATTATCCTCTTGTATGTCTCAGTATAGGTTTGGCCAATATTTTCTGTTACTTTGGGTTTTTTTTCATATCGGCGGGAGATGTTATCAATGATTCAGTCGTTCTAATCATCCATTGTATTCGTGTCTCTCACTCCAGGCAGGGGCCGACCTTCTCATTTCTAACCCCACATTCTCATGTTTCTTCTATTTACAGTTATTCTGACCTTCAGGCCAGATGTAATTTGATTTTGATCCTAAAACTAGCAGAGGAATGTGAGGCAGTTGAACACTCGACGAGTTCATGGGAATCTGTTTTTTCCTATCTTGCCGCATTCTTGTGCCATTTCAGATTTGTCGGGATTTAACAATTCCTGCCTGAACATTCTGAGTACTCGAATTCATAACGTTAATATAAAAAACAGTCACCCAAAAATGCAAACATCACTCGAAAGGGCAGATAGAACACTTGAAAACTATATATAGATGTTTACATAAACACGGATGATAATGATATATAAATGTCTACAAAAACACTAGTGAACGATGCAAAAATGCAGATTGAACTACATTATTCGGACTATTGTCCTCATCTTTGTCACCATATTTATTACAACGTTTCGGCCATTGTACACTCCGGCCTTCTTCAGGTGGTTGGAATGTCGAACTGAACCCTTTATTTCACTCACTGGGGTAGACTGTTCTAGTTCCACGTGCCATGTCTAATGGATGTCAGTTATCAGTTATCGCCTGTTAATTCCCCCTCTCCAAGTTCTCCACCGCCTTAACCGGGTATTGAACTCATACTCTTTGGGTCCTGTCACTGGATCTAACTAACGCCTAACAGTGGATAAAGGCGTTAGTTACTTAGGCGTAGAAAGTTTGACATTCTTAATGACAGTTGGTGTTTTCCTGTTAATAATACTTACTACCCTAACGCAGATGACAACGTGAGAAATAATAATGTTTTCAATTAAAGTTTTAATATATGGGAATATTCTCATGCCTTCCATTATTTTGAAATGGTTGAGGTGAATCTGTGGGGCTCGGGGAAGCAAAACGATGTTATGGCGGGAATAAAGGAAAGTAGAAGGGGAAAGTTTTATATTACGCCTACAACATTCTTTTATCTGCGAAAGTATTTTTAGATGCTTTGAGGTGCGATAATGGCTGGCGATCAAGAAGTCTGTTCAATCCATGCTACGGAGTCGTGGGTTGGATTCTTGTGTCCTGGGCTTTTAGCCTTGTGACAAATCTAAACTTTCCCTGTCAATTGGCATCTGTTATCAATTTCAATACTTCAAGACTAAGCACTACGCAGTGTTAAATGGTGTGATTGGAAATAAGGAAGATAGTGTTTCGCCAATTTTTAACTAAAGCAAGTTTGGAATCACTCTTACTAATGAGAAATATACAAGTATTTTGGCCAAGTGGCAGGCAACAGTGCTCCACGAATCGATGTTTCTTTCTCGGAAAACTAGAAGGCGATGTTTAGAATTATGGGACTTTTCTAAATCTGTTTCCTCCCCCTTTCTTATAATGGATAGCTGCTCAGCATGAAAAATCGAAGTGTTGAGTTCGAATTGCATTTGAATTTATTACATTCACTTACTCACTAATACCCTTGGAAAAGGTATGAATCCATCTCCTCACCCATAAATGGGTTAAATAATAGAACTTGTATCCGGAAAAATCATAGTTATTCTAAAAAAAATAGTTAATACAATATTAACTCACAAAAAAATGATTCAAAATCCTAAATATATTTCGGCTTTAAATAATCCACAAAGGGTCGATAAGCCGTAAAAACACATCATTCAACCCAGCTCCTGTATAGAGATACATCGTTAAAACCGGGTACTTTGAGCCCGAAAGCTTTGTTTTAAAGAACAAAAGTAGTTAAAGGAAGTATTGAACAGGATAAACATGATGAACTATTTTGTTAAAAGAACAATCTGAGGATAATGAGAGTTATAATTTCGATAAATTGTCAAATCCTGCTAAATAATAATTGGTACTTGAATGTCAGTGAAAAATAATGTAGATGAATCAAATGACATGTATTATTGCTTTACTTTCAACATTAAAAGTTCACCAGATTTTGTTCAAGTTTTTTCTTGTTTATCTATGCATCGTCTCTAACGGCTCTAAATCTGGAGCTTTTAACTGCAGTCTTCCCAGACTGATGTTTGGTCGAACAAAGAACTTCTAAGACAAAGCCAAATATTTTTAGACATTGATGGTTGGCGGCTTAATGCTCTCTGCCGACCGCTGCTACAACTTCCTGAATTTATTTCTTATTTTCTCATTTATTTACTTTTATTTTGGTATCGGACAAGTGCCAAAAAGTATTTACCGAATATTATGTTAACGAAATTTCATTTTATTTCTAAAATCTTAAGGTTTCCACTCTAGAAGACTCTCTGTAATCTCTATCCTATGATAATCCTGGGTATGAAGATAAACTACATCCGGCAGCAAAGTCTCTGATCGGGAGGTATCCTGGGTATGAAGATAAACTACATCCGGCAGCTAGGCCTCGGATCGGGAGGTGTCCTGAGTATGAAGATAAACTACATCCGGCAGGTAGGCCTCGGATCGGGAGGTGTCCTGGGTATGAAGATAAAATACATCCGGCAGGTAGGCCTCGGATCGGAAGGTGTCCTGGGTATGAAGATAAACTACATCCGGCAGCAAAGTCTCTGATCGGGAGGTGTCCTGGGTATGAAGATAAACTACATCCGGCAGCTAGGCCTCGGATCGGGAGGTGTCCTGAGTATGAAGATAAACTACATCCGGCAGCTAAGCCTCGGATCGGGAGGTGTCCTGGGTATGAAGATAAAATACATCCGGCAGGTAGGCCTCGGATCGGAAGGTGTCCTGGGTATTAAGATAAACTACATCCGGCAGCAAAGTCTCTGATCGGGAGGTGTCCTGGGTATGAAGATAAATTACATCCGGCAGCTAGACCTTGGATCGGGAGGTGTTGTGGGTATGTAGATATTCCACATCCGGCAGCTAGGCCTCGGAGTGGGGGGTGTCCTGGGTATGAAGATAAACTACATCCGGCAGATAGGCCTCGGATTGGGAGGTGTCCTGGGTATGAAGATAAACTACATCCGGCAGATAGGCCTCGCATTGGGAGGTGTCCTGGGTATGAAGATAAACTACATCCGGCAGCAAGGCCTCGGATCTGGAGGGGTCCTAGGTATGACGATAAACTAAATCTGGCAGCTAGGCTTCGGATTAGGACATTAGAGGTTTTGAAGTACGTGGAACCACCTATTAATTATCGTTGTTCTCACTTCCACCTTAACCCGAGGTGCTAAAAACTGTTAGGGTCCCAGATATGAAAAAATAGTGAACTCTCACAAAAATAAATATATAAATATACATTTTTATAGTAAAAAATGCCAGCAATTCATTTTTTTAAACAAATTAGCAACAATACATTTTTGTATTGAAATTACCAGCAATAGATTTTTATTTTAAAAAAAAGACCAGCAGTGTAATTGAATAGTATATGGCACCATGTCTGGTGTCAAAGTTTGGCTGGCGATCTACTTTTTATTTTAAAGAAAGAAAAGTATTTTCATGTTAAAACAATGAGGATACCATGAATTATGTGGTTTGTGTCACTTATAGAGTATAGAGTGATAGGTGAAATTATAAGCCTGGGTGGGATTGGTCCTTAGGTAAAGTCTTAGGTCTTTTTAACTTAAGTCTTGTTTTCATCTGATAAAGGAATTGCTGGTTGAAATGAGTAACACAGAACAGATCCTAATAGATCAGGTTTGTTTTGATCAGAAATATAACGCATTTTCAGAAAAAGGTGACGATTACACCTGTAGTAATCAGGTCAAATGGAGGTGAGATTCTGGGACATGGAAACTCTTCCACTGAAGGTGGATATGAACGATACAAGGCCACCATTTTTGATTGTCCAGCCAGTGAAAGAAGGCGTGGGATGGAGCTTCTCGTGTCCCAACCCCGGATACTTACGACACAGGGTCATTATTTTGATTGAACCAGCAATCATATTCTGTTGTTGTTGGGGGAGTATTTCCTTCCCCACCCCCTTCAAGGCGTATGACACAAGACCATTGGTCAAACATTATTATTGTCTAACCAATACCATTGGTCAAGCATTATTATTGGCTGACCAATTAGAACAGTGCAATTGAGGGTTTGCACTCCCATAAAAAGCAGTCGCCGAAATAGCCGAGAAGTAAGATCGAACTGATCTCGCCGCTAGTAGACCAACACTGTCCCTACCGGATGACCGTGGTGCCACAATCAGCTAAAGACCTGTTCTCTGCGCCTGTTTTTTTTTTTTCAATTCCCTCAATCAACTAGCTTCATTTAAATAGTTGAAAGACTCTGGGTTGTTTAGCCATAACTGCAATCGATCGTCAACCTCTTCCTCTCAGCTTAAGAACTCCTTTTACGGGGAAACTTCTTCAGAACCTTTTTATGTATTGATGATATTAATCAATCATAGTACCATAAATAAAAGTTGCTATCTTTACACTTTTTGATGAGTGTTGTTGACAGAGAAGTCAAACCTGATCTTCGGGAGTTCTTTAACGATATTCCTGTGTATACTGAAACACAAAAACACAACGTGTGGGCGCAGGATTGGTGCAGAGCGGGCTCACCAGAGACAGCCCGACTGTCACAGACCAGAGTAGGAGTGGCATTCAGCGAAGCACACATCAACAGGGTCATAATTAGAATTATCAACAATACATTTTTATAGCAAAATAACAATTAATACATTTTATTGTAAAAATGAAGACAGCCCCCCCCCCCCCAAAAAAAAAACACAATTTGCTATGATTAATCTTATTTCTTGTAAGGAGAAAAAGCTTTTCACTCCTTGTTTGATATTTTAAGACTATTTGGTAATAAAAAAATGAAACAATGTAATTATAATTTAATCATGAAATAAAGTCATTCTCTTGAATTAATCTTAAAGTTTGAATTTTCATAGTGATGTTGATATGCCGCTAAAGAAAAAAAAACAATTTATATCTGTCCTATGAAACATTGTAAGACCTTCGATAAACATCTATTATAAATCTCGATCTATTTAGTTCTGACGCTGAAGAAGGAACACGAAATTTCCCGAAACTTCTGTACTATAAAAGGTTTAAGCCTACATTTAGAATTATCAATTATATATATATATATATATATATATATATATATATATATATATATATATATATATAAAGACATTTTTATGTTTATACGTTCTTTTTATAGATACAAATATTTAAGTAAATGCTCTCTTTATAATAAACAGTATTAAACAACATTTACCGGCCTGAATGTCCGAGAAATTTTCATAGAAAATATGCGTCCTCTGACAGGAATCGAACCTGTATCCTATAGGGAACCGTCATATAGCCTGACGTGCCTTAACCGATTGGGCCACAAAGGAGCAGATATGAATGAATGAGAGAAAATCATGGAGAATTGTTGTTTAAAAACAGTAAAATCGACCTTGCTAACCGAACGCTCCTCTGTGGCTAAATCGGTAAAGCACGTCAGGCTCTATGACGGTTCCTTATAGGATACAGGTTCGATTCCTATCGGAGGACACATATTTTCTATGAAAATTTCTCGGACATTCAACCGGTAAGTGTTGTTTATTATAAACAGAGCATTTACTTAAATATTTGTATCTATAAAAATTGTCGGACTTTGTCCATTTTATATATATATATATTTTTAGATCTTTGACTTAAACAATTGTGGAATATTTACGATTGCAAAGGATTGCAAATTTATATTATAAAAATCAGAAGAAAAAAAAAAACGAAAGAACATCTGAATTTATGTCAATTCACGTTAGAGAATAAAAAGTTTTGAGATTGTCTTTTAAATTCGCAGATTACACGAATACCGATCTTATTTCATCTTACAACGTTCTCGGCTTGCACAATGACACTTTAAATCATTTCATATCAAAGACGATAATGGCGCTTGTCCGTTTATATGAGTAAACACAGGCGTATGTAAAAACAGTTAAGTTGATATGAGATGGCATGCAGATATACGGAGCCAAGTAATCACAGACAATTATTTCTTTCTGTTTCTAATAAAGCGATTCTTTTTTATCTGGACGAAAATAGAGAAGGAAGCAATAATCGGTGGGCGGCTGTAGTCGTAATGAATTTCGAGTAAGCAAGGCACAAGAAGAGAGTCACTAGTACAGAAGCTGGAATCACGTGATAGCCAGCTGAGAACTTGATCAACACACGGAAATGGCGGCTTGCAAAACTCAATCCATCAGTCGCTTACTGTCTGTGTGAATAACCATTTAACATCTTCTATAGATACATATCAACATTTCCGTAGGTCTCTTTAAGAATAATTAAGCATCTACCCGTAAATGAGTGGATTTCTTTGATAAAAATATGTAAACGCTTGAGACTAACCTAGAGTAAATACGGATGAATTAGATAGCACGCTACTAAATAGGAATCAAGGGCCTTTTCACACATGCTGAAGAAGCCCTTCCCTGATATCTTCAAGGGTGTAACCATACTCACCACACTTAGCTAATAACGGGATTGATGAGGTTATTAACCTATAGTTGGAGGTTTTTGAATTCAGAATGTTTTTCTCTTAGACGTGTTGCCATCCAAGGTTATTGGATCCAGTCTGTTATTTATCCATAGCTGCGGAGGAAGATATGGTTTCATGCCTTTCCCAATGGTATTTTCACGTAAGTTAATAAACGAACTCGACTGAAATTCGAACTCGGCTCTCCGATTCCTCAATCTGAGTCGCTATCTATTATTCCACCTTGCCTCCATCACACGCAACACAATATATATATATATATATATATATATATATATGTGTGTGTGTGTGTGTGAGTGTGTGTGTGTGTGTGTGCGTGTGTGTGTCTGTGTGTGTTTATATATATATATATATATATATATATATATATATATATATATATATAAACACACGCGAGAGTCGCTCCGAAAATAATGACTCATATTTTTTAGTATATTGACCCATGACGTCAGAGAGAGGTAGCAGTTGATGATTTAGCAGTAGAGGGTAAATCTTTCAGCCCATAACCAGTCATTTTTCGTTTCTTCTTTGTTATTTATTCATAGCTAGCAGTTGATCAACAGGCTGCCAAAATGAAGTTTAATACGAAGAAGTAAGACATTCAATTCTTCTACAGCTGAACGCTTACGGAAACTAAATAGTTTATGTGAGCACGGTTAATACATAATATGCTTTATTAATGGCGACAAAAATGTGTATGAAATGCCTTGTGAAAAGCTCCTCGATTAACTCATCAACAAACTGCACAGGACTAAAATGCCGACTAATGTATGTTGGAAATGATACTGAATAAATCAGTGTTGCAGGATCTTCATGAGAGATGAAGATGACACTTTCCTGTGTCGCATCATCCCCAGTGACCAATCATGGTTTCATTAATCTGAATTGGAATCCAAATGATTATATATGGAGTGGAGACATGCGAATTCCTCATCAAAGAAAATGATCAAGACACACTCGAGAGCGAGCAATCTAATGTGTATTGTCCTTTGAGATAAGAAATGTGTGATCTTCTTGGATAAACCATTCGTTCTCACTTAACATCATAAATGTGAGTGAATTGAGAGACGGAATTTCCAGATTCGAACCACAAAGCTTGAAACACAGACCCTATAACAAACCAGGCCCTATAACAAACCAGGCCCTATAACAAATCAGGCCCTATAACAATTTGGAAGCATCATGAATTAAATAAAACATTTTGGCTGAACTGGCCAACAGCCAACATGGGTGTCACCCCTGCATTTGCCACCTTCCGACTGGCTGCTGTGAAAACGTGGGTTATCTGGTGCAGATTTAACGAACTCGGCACAAAAATACATAACTGATTGAAAATGGATAATCAATGGCGAAAGAATCAGTGTTTTTAGCTGAAAATTTGTTTTACCCAAAATGCATTATTGTGCTTTCAGTATTTGTTGTAATTCCTGCCCAAACAAAGAGAAGGAATTACTTGTGAGAGTCACTCGTATGTGCGTGCGTGTATGTGTATGGGTATATGTAACTTCCATAGCAAATAAATACATTCTAATAACAATTTACATATACATATGTATGTGTGCGAGACAGAGAGAGAGAGAGAGAGAGGATTATATCGGGATGCTACTTGTTGAGATTTTACAGATAGTTGGATAGGAAAATACCTACCTAGCTAGTTAGATAGATAGATAGATAGATAGATAGATAGATAGATAGATAGATAGATAGAGAAAGAAAGAAAGATAGACAGATAGATATATAGAGAAAGAAAGAAAGATAGACAGATAGATAGATAGATAAATAGAGAAAGAAAGAAAGAAAGATAAATAGATAGATAGATAGATAGATAGATAGATAAAGAAAGAAAGATAGACAGATAGATAGAGAAAGAAAGATAGACAGATAGATAGATAGATAAATAGAGAAAGAAAGAAAGAAAGATAGATAAATAGATAGATAGATAGATAGATAGAGAGAGAGAGAGATAGAAAGAAAGAATACAATGCTACTATATATTTATCTGTCACGTAACCTGATTTCGCTGTTTAGTCATTAAGTATTTCGTTGTTATAGTTACACGAGGCTCACTCAACGCCAATAGAAGTAAACATGCTTCATTTTCGTTATTCAACAAAGGAATTTCTTATTAAGAAAGTGTGATGCCAGTTTGCTATGTTTTTTATTTATTTTTTGTTTCGTGTTTGTTTTCTCTCTGGATTGTTTTATGGTTTAAAAGGCAAAACGAATTAATTCATTCAATATTCGATTTTTTAATTAAAATATATCGGCCCGTATTATCCTCTTATGCAAAAACAAATTCTTACTTTGCATACTTAACTAAGATAAAGTCGATGTTTTCAATTTTACTGATGAAATATTATATTCTCAACGCACTTTCTCATCAGTACATTCATGTATTTGAAAAATTTATTTCTACAATTCTTCTTTTACAAAAGGGATGACATTTAGTCATTAGTTTAGGAGTAGTTTTAAAACTGTGGGTAGCTTTTTAATTTATCAAATGCAAATGTATTTAAAGGAAAACTGCAAAACCATAGGTGGTCAGAAAAAAAGAAAAAACGGGCGAATTTGTCCAGTTCCAGTTTACATACCATGTAGATCTAAAATGAAGAAAAAAGAAGTAAAAAAAAAATGAAAAAAGATAAATTGAAAGATGTTGACAGGAGAATCAAATGAGTCATAAAAAGTCATCCGAACAATTTGGCATCGTCCACAGAAGGAATTATAATTATAAGGCATCATGACAATTGATGAATCTACCGCGAGAGTTTTAATCAGAAATCAGAATCGAACACACATCTGGGAAAGGCCGAATACGTCATCTGTGAAAGGCCGAATACCGTCAGCTCTAAAACTTAAACAAATTTTTACAGGAGTATTTATATTGACACCTTTTTAAAACATGAAAAATGAAAGTTACATAAAATTAGATAGATAGATTCTTCATCGTATGTGCACACCCGTGCACTTTCTGATACGAAATTCAAGTTGAGTCATTAAAAGCATAGAAATGCGTATTTGAACAGGATTTCAAAGGAATGGCATTGCGTATGGCGTGGGAGATTTACGCTTTGGTTGTCTGACAAGATTTGTGACTAGTTTTCTCAATAAGGCAAGAGAAACGCACAATGAACGGAAGTAAACTTGGCAGATAAAGTAAGACGTTAGAGGTTGGGCAGCAGACAGCAATCGTCTTTGTTTATATTTGCATGTGAATGCAAAGCCTGTTGTGCACACATGCGCAATTGAATTGAAAGAATCAAGGCCGCAAGTAAGGGAAACAAAAACTGGTTCAACGACTGCGTGAAAAAAGACAGAATAAGGGAGAATAAACGCTGCTATAAAAACCTCAACAAATGACATAAAATGCAATATACAGACGTCGACGGAAAATGAAATTGCAACATATTGAAGGAGAATGCTTATTTTAACCTGGGTATAGTATATATGCATTTTAGGTTCTAATAGATATTCTGATAGAATTTTCAGATTCTTCTGTCGTATCAGTTCGCCATCGATCCAATAAGATTCACAGTATTGAACGAGTCCAGTGTAAGTTGGTGTCATACAACGAAGTTACAGAGGTGTATCTTTTGTTCAATTATAGTCGTTTGAAAAGAGGTTGGATGGTCATTTTGGAGAATTGCCGCGCATGTTGGTGCTTCAATATTGGTGGCTGGGATCAAGTGGGCATTCCTACACGCATGAAACAGGATCTCAAAGCCCATAGATTATAGACACTTGCCAAGAACGATGTATGCTAAGGACAGCAGTGCACTGAACAAATAACAGTAAATGTGCTACCAGCAGTGCAATTGGGGCTGTTGGAAATGGTTTGCAGGAATAGAGGCACACATGCCTCTAGCCAAAATTCTACTTATACTACAATATCATTATGCCTGTTTTTTATATCAATAACTGTGCATCCAATGCGATGAGAACGAAAGTAATATATAAATCCCAACGTTCACAGCATTAATCCAAAAGAGGGCACGATACCTATAGTAGAGCGATAATTGTTTATTTATTATAATGTTATCATATAGACAAAACCATTTTACTCACTACAAAGATGCAACTTGGTTCCAGTGCATTTCAGGCCTACAAGCAGGATTGTTCATAATCATTTTCGATTCTCACCCGTCGAAGTGTAGATGAAATGCACTGAAACGAAGTTGCATCTTTGTCATGAGTAAAATGGTTTTGTCTGTATGATAAAATTATAATAAATAAATAAATATATACATACACAAGATTAAAACAAGATTAGTCATATCTTATATATATATATATATATATAAGATATGACTAATCTTGTTTTCAATTTGGTAAAATTTAATCTGGCACTTCGGTAAAAAATTGAGTAAGGATTGACGCTAGTGAATTTTCTTGCAAGAACAATGGTTAACAATGGTTAACATATTCTATAGTTGCAATGGTCTTATCATGTGCACAGACATTAAGGATCTATGTTGAGAATAGACTTTAATTTATTTACTTCGCCGCCAATGCTGTCATAGTCGAACACACATATCCTATTCATCATGCCTAGACTATCAATCGTATATTTAGAATTTTATTTCCATTTTTTGTTTTGCTTTTTGTTTTGGTTCTTTTCCTCCGGAAAACTGTGTATGGCATACTAACATTGTCCCGTTGGAAAAATAGGATAACGGAATTAAATTGCTTTGCACAAAACTTAGGTCAATATCCTTTGTTCTTTTTATGAAGATTGCTTTGGTTTGGTGTGTTTTACGGCATATCAACCTCAATGGGTTATTTAATGCCGACAACTTTTTTTCTGGTAATATTTTGTTTTGTCAAAAGTCTGGTAATATTTTTTCCCTCAAAAATGTATTGCTGGTAATATTTTTTTTTCAAAAATTTATTTCTGGTAATAAATTTTTACAAAGTATTTCTGGTATTAAAGCTATTTTTACACTTTTATGATGCCTTTTACCTCACTTTCGGGGTTAACTATTTGCCCATAGATGGGACCCTAACAGGTGCTACCAACCCGGGCCAGGGTAGACCTGGGAACACCAGCAATTAAGAGGTGGTTCCACGCTCCTCGAAACCTCCTGATCAGAGGCCTTTGATGTTGGATGTAATATATCGTCTTACCCAGGACGATCTTGGAAATGACCCCCTCTCTTCCATGCTTCTCAAAACCTCCTGATAAGAGGCCTTGCTGTTGGACGTAGTTTATCGTCTTACCCAGGACGCGGATGTAGTTTATCGTCTTACCCAGGACGGCTTTAAGAAGAATATCTCCTGTCGAAACAATAAAATCAATGTAATCATCAATAAAGGTTTTCTGAAAAGTTAACCAAGAAGCTCTTTCGGAAATATCTTATGTTTGCTCAACTGTTCACATTTTGGGAAGGGAGATAGACAGCAATCTTTTCAGAAATCCTTCGTATATATTCGATCTATGGTTGTTCCATTTATTTTTCATTGACCCCCCCCCCCCAGCTGGTCATTGTTTGTAAATTTTCGCCAGCCAATTTGTTCACATGTTTATCTATGGAGACTGAGCAGTTTAATATCTCATGGATAAAAACTAATGATCAAAAGGTATTTTTATTTTTTGTCTGTGCTTGAGAATGGCTTTCCTGAAAAATGAATCCTAGCCTTTTATTTCCACTAAACAAGATGTCAAGGCTTGGAAGCAACCAATTTATATATTTTTGTAACTCTTTAGTTTTAAGGGATTCTAAACGCCTAATGCAAAAAAAAAAGACAGAAATAATAAAATATGATTCCAACTTCTTTACGTTTCACGGGTATTCTTGGCTGAATCTTGTCACCCGACATTTAATGACACAACTTTGGAGCATCAATAACCAATCAAAGCGTGACTCATTGTTCGGCTCAAACCACTGGCCATAAAGTGACAACATTTTGAGTCTATCTATTATTGGGTCAGTCACACACAGCTTTGTTAAAAAAAATATAGTTTCACTCCACATTCTTGAAACTTTTCTTCTAACAAGATGATTATTTTTCAATTTCAAAACTCTTGCCCGTCAGTAATCACGGCTTCTTCTATTTTTCAATATCAAAGAACCTGACACTTGCAAGTTGTCAATTCTTTGAATTGGAGACATTGTAAGCAATGATATTCTCAGATTTTTAAAAGTCTATGATAAGACTTCCAGACTTACCGAAGATCAGAAATTCGGCTTTTATTTCAAAAGTTGATAGAAATTAACTAGTTTAAAGAAAAATATTTTGAAATAAAAATGAATTTCATTTATTAGACACTGTAGGGCAAAATACACCGAAATGATAGACGGGGGTGGGGGTAATATTTTTGTTTTGTCCGCTAAGTCAAGATTTAAGCAAATTGTATGAAAATATTCAGTTTGGTTCGGTATTTCACTTTATATGTCTCTGAAATCTTACAACACACACGTACATACATAACACATTATTCCTTTCTTTTCCATTTAACCTTTACAAAAAACTTCTTTTAAGTTGGGGCAAACAAAATCTGACTAACTCTAAAGCATAAACAATAAGGATCTATCTTGAGAATAGACTTTAATTTATTTACCTAGCCGCCAATGCTGTCATTATGGAACACACATATCCTATTCATCATGCTAGAAAAGAGTCGAGATGACAATTTGTTTTATTTTTAAATGTTCTGTAAAAGAATATATTCACAATAATTTCATTTATTCTTTTACACATTTGGTGCGTACTATTGTTAACTATTTGGCTTCTATTCAATAAAACAAAAGACTAATTGCCCAAAATATAATGAAAAGTGTTTGCTATGTATTTAGCGCAGGAATACGGACACACACACATACACACACACACACACACACATATATATATATATATATATATATATATATATATATATATATATATATATATATATATATATATATGAGAGAGAGAGAGAGAAAGAGAGAGAGAGCTAACAGAAACTAACACTGACAGCTTCATGCCTCAATGATGTCTTTGTCTAAATACAATCACCATAGAATTTGATTCCTATTTACACATATATCTATACATTTTTGAATTGGACAGAGTCCGACAATTTATTTAAAGACATTTAATACTGTTTATTATAAACAGAGCATTTACTTAAATACTTGTATCTATAAAAAGAACGTTAAACATATAAAAAAAATGTCTTTATATACATATATCTATATGCGTTCTATATACGATATTGAAAACACAAACTTTAAGCACTCTTTTGAAATTATAAATTTAAGATCAAAATTTGTTTCGCTTGCCTCGCAACCACTCCAACTTCCAGAATGAAAAATGACCAAAAATCAGGGAGTTCTTCACATTTCCTAAGTGTGGATGATATTCGAGGTACTTACAAGGAATTTTTTACAATTCAAAAAATATAAGAAAAAAATCTGTTTTTTGGCTTTTTTATCGGGGTGAACACGAACGTAGATCCCACCCTTAGAAATAGCTCACCTGAGTGACCCACATTTAGGACGATCGCAAAGGTCAACCCAACTGGAGTGCATTGGAAGAGCCTCGCTCTGGGAGAATTTGGTGTGAATTTTAATAAATATAAATTCGTTTTATATGGTGTTGAATTAATATTTGACGTTGAATTAACCGGAAAGATCCTTCTCCCCCCCTCCAACTTGCTCCCTGCTCGCTTTGCCTTCCTTTTTTTCTTTTCTCTTCTTCACCATTAAGCTATGGACCTTCGCCTATCCGGCAGTTCTATTTAAGTGATTGTCTTTGTACGAATCTTAAAAGCAAAAGATCCATATAAAGGTAATTTTAAAATTTCCAATTAATTAATTTGCAGTATTTTCAGTAATGACTGCGTTAACTGCCAGAATTAATCAAAGGTTTATAAATTAACAATTAAGAAATTATTTAATTAACTTGAGAAGTTAACACATCAAAACTAATTAATTTTAAGGAACGTTCACTTAAGAGGATAAAAAAAATCCAGGCTATTTCTAAGCTTATTTTAGCTTTCTGTCAACCTGTTCTCCAAAAACGGACGAAATTATTTTTATTTATATATGTATATATTTATATATGTATATATTTATACATGTATATATTTATATATGTATATATTTATATAATGATTCCTGAAAGAGGTTAGCAGATGTTACAAATTGATGTTGCCTGCTATTTTTGACTGGAAACTTAAAGATATTAAAAGCAATTAAAAAAGCATGATTTCTGTCTCGATTTCTGTGATGAGGAGATATTATTATTTACATGTGGATTATTGTCATCATTTTTGTTGTTGCTTGACTATTGTGCCTTTCATCAGGTGTACGTCGATCCAGGCAACATACTTAGAATTCCGAACTGAATCCTTTATTTAATCGACTGAGGCAGTCTTACAAGTGCCCATGTCTAGGGATATCTCACCTAGTTCCTATTTTTAGGAAACGAGAAAAAATAAAAGCAAGATTAGATATGGGCGGTGGAACAAGAATAGTCTGACCCCGTACATTAAATAAAGAGTAATTTCAGAATTCCCTGTAAGGTACCCGGATCGAAATGCAGCTAATGAAGGCCGGTGTGCACAACGGCCTAAACGTTGTGATAGCAACAACAAAGATGAGGACAATAGTCAGCATGTAAATAATGTAGTGTAAATAATGAATAAAGTAATTAACAAAATCCCTTTCTAGTTAATATTTGTATATAATTATGGGAACAAGAAAACTTTAAAGTAAAACTACATCACTGGGCTACCCAACAAAGACCCATCACACTATGAATGGCTTGAATGACTAAAAATTTAAATCCTATCCTATGGTAGACGCCCTCAACGTCGATGTGTTTGTGTGCGTCTCAAATGAAACAGAAAAAAGATCAAGTAGTTATTTTAGATTTACAAGTGTACTTTTGGAACATAGAAAAATTGTGTTGTGTCTGCTTGCCTTGAAAATCAGTATTGAAAAATGAGAATTGTTTTTGTTTTTATACAACTTACTACTGCCGCCAAAGTGAATCATCTGAGGCATGAAGGCTCGCCTAAATGTTTATTTGGCAAAGCCAACATCGGTGTTGGGTCAGATTTATGGATGGCCAAAAGAACAAATGTAGTCTCTCCTTATTTAGACACTCGGATAGTTGTTCTATATACGTATTTTTTGTATACAAAGCATCCATAGTTTATCCCATTTATTAACTGGATTTTGATCTGAATTTTTCACAGTATGATACTCAATCTACACCATAGATAGAGAAGTGCATTGACAAGAAAAATTATTTGGAAGTATACATATTTGTATAAAATTTATTTTTGTATCAGGTCTACATACATATATAATGTGTGTGTGTGTGTGTGTGTGTATGTGTGTCCGTGTTGCAGATATGCAAGGCACCTAGCAAGAATCGATCCCTATATTGTAGTGATAATCTGCGATATTTACTTACTAACTATACGGCAATATTTTATCAGAAATAGATCAGGATCTTGTTTGTGCATAAAATGCTCATATGTTTCATTGAATAATATCGACATATGATGTCTATTTATTTTTATAATAATCCTTTCTAGTTCTCTAATTAGCTTCTTGATGTTAAGTTGAAATTCATCAAGGAAACCTTCTATACCTTAATCAAATGCTTCTAACTGTAAACAAGATGAAAACGTCCTAACAAATCTCATAAGTACTTATATATTCCCCACTGATCACAGTAAAAAAAAATAAAACCAATTAAACATACTAGTAAATTTAACACAGCGAACTTAACCATACGCAATATCTCTTCTCCGTAAACTAGTGTTTTGGAAAAGACCAACATTGTGTATTAGTTTAAATATCTTTTGGGAGTTTGTATCTTTGTCAAAAAAGTATGTACATATCTTGGCTTGACAACCACGACATTATAAAGACGTCTTACATTTCATTTGTCAGATACAAATTCTATTGCACAACATTTAAAAACACATTCCTGTCCACCTTCACAATAAAGGAAAATACTTGTTGATAACACCAATATACTACACCAGGGAAATAATAAACAAAATCTTCAAATTCTCAAGGTCCTCTATTTAAAAAGCAACCAACCAAGACTAAACCAAATCCATTATGAGTATAGTAGCAATGTTTTAAAATGCATTTGAATTGATTAACATTTAACACGATTTCGCAATTTACTATCTCTGGTTATCCGCCTTGCATTGGGAAAACTTGTTTACAAAACATCGTTACCACAACAGTTAATTTCAAAATGATTATAGCAGATTTACATTAATTTGTCTTCACAATTTACACCTGAGGATGATCTGGGAAAAGATCAAAAGTACTTGAGTTAATAAACAACACGGCGCCTTCTTTGATGAATTTCAACTTAACATCAAGAAGATAAATAGAGAACTAGAACGGATGATTGCAACAATAAATAGACATAATATATATATATATATATATATATATATATATATAAGTGAACATTGAAGTCAACACTCAGAGGCGACAGGCTGTTTCATGCTGGACGCAATCGTCAGGCCGCCTTCTGACGATTGCGTCCAGCATCAAACAGCCTGTTGCCTCTGAGTGTTGACTTCAATGTTCATTCATATATATATATATATATATATATATATATATATATATATATATATATATATATATATATATATATATATATATATATATATATGGAAGAGGAAATGTAAATAGAACATGTGGGTAACATAATGGTTATCATTACAGAAAATGGAATTGTCGAGAAGAGTTCAAGTTTCGGTCAAGTTTGTTGCATTCATTTTCGCACAAATACCATTGGCAAAGACAGGAATCTATATATTTCCCCAACTATGTGTTAAATGTCATCGATGGTGTTTTATACAAAGTACTTTTGAAAATATATTTATAATAAAATACAATCGATGGCATTACGTTTGTAATTCACCAGGCCAACTTATAGCATCATTGAATACAACATATTCCCTATTTTGTGCTATTATCATTTTCAGATCTAAAAAAAAAAAGATGAAAGCCTGAAATCATCTGACTATATTAACGTTAGTATGGGGTAAGTCAGGATGGTTTCATGCCTTCGCATTATGTTCCCTAAAATGTTCTTGTAAATAACGATAACATCTTAATTGCATCTTATGCGTTCATTTCCGCATAAATAACATTGGTAAAAGCAGGAATTTATCCATTCTCCCCACCAACTATGGGTTAAATAAGAAGGCGGACTAGACTTGTCGGCTAGACAGCCTAGGTGAAGAACTACTGTAAATTCAATAACGATAGCTTCTTAATTGCATCTTATCTACGCACGTATCTTAAAAGCCTTTGTTGGCTTATAAGAGAGACGTGCGTACATAAGATGCAATTAAGAAGCTATCGTTATAGTTTGATAAAAGAAAATGAATGTCGTTGAAGTTGACTTCAAATCTTATTTCCGACGAGCAAATGACGAACTGTGAAAATACTACACATTGATCATCAAATATGAATTTTAATAAAGAATTATACGCAAGATAACTTGAACCAAAAAAAAACAATCATGTTTTTTCAGCACTCATGCAACAAAAATAATTTCAGTTTGTAAATAAACTGTGATGTAGTCTACTCAAACACGTGTCTACTAAAATAATAAATGAAAAGAAGAGAATTTATTGAATCAAAGCAAGTTCAGTTGACCATTGATGACAATTCCAGAACAACGCAACTATAAACAATTTTTTTCTATCGTCTGCCAGCCACAAATATAAGGGATTCCACAACTTTTTGTATAAAATCCTGAAATCCTACAATTTCATTACAAATGCAAAAAAATGAATGAGTTTTGTACAAAAAGTCTTTTATCTGTACACATTTATAGCTAGCAATTTTGCTTCGGTTTTGTTTGAAAGCAGCTGTATATTGAAAAGCACAATTCCATACAGATGATCTTGTGTGCGTGTGTGTGCGTGTGTGTGCAGCAAGGATGAGGGTCAAAGAGAGTGTGTATGGTAATTGACGGCATTCGATGGTTATATTTTTAGATACAATCAGACGGCTGTCAGACAACCACTTGAGTGTCAGGGGCAGATGGGGTTTATCAAATAAAGAAGGAATGATGGGAAGGGCGAATAATAGAAGAAAGAAAGAAAGAAAGAAAGAAAGAATAAAGCAAAGCGTAAGAGAACGAAGGAGTTTCCAAGCAAAAAGGAAAGAAATAAAACAACTTCAGATAGAAAAAGAAGAAACGCAAAAATAAAAACAAAAAGAAGATAAAAAGAATTTCATGGCAAAAGAAGACGACGAAAAGAAATCAACTTTAGAGAGGTTAGAGAATTCAACCTGATGCAAATATAACGAAGATTTTTGTATTTTAACGTAGGTACCTCCACGAAATGTAAACAAAAAGAGCATAGCATGATGAAAAAGACGCCAAACTTGACGAAAACAAAATTTTATCGTCTAATGTCCATATTATTATTAAAGAGGAAAGATCAAAGTATTTTGGGGGTATTTTTACATTTTTAATCGTTCCTAGCACGTCCGAAATTTGCGTTAAAAATCTTGTTTTTTTTTTTTGTCATAAAAACTGACAGATAATCCATCATTTTCAATCATTTTTTTCCATTTTATAAAAAAGATGAAAATCTCACTTTGAAATTCTTTTAGAAATCAATTATCATTTTTTCAAAACTTATTTTAAGAAAATCAGAAATTATAATGTTTATTTAAAATATTTTCAACCAAGTTTAACTTAGGTTCTGCGGCGAAAAAATGAAGATGATGATCACTCAGTCGCTCATCAACTTTTATTTCACCTCAAAAATATCCCTGCTCTACGGAAAGAACATTATCGGCTGTTAAAAAATTGATGGAATAAATTTCTAAAAGAGTTTTATTAACTTTAACAACACACACACGCCTCTTATGATGCTCTTAATGTTAATTCACTAAGTGGTTTTTATTCGTTCAAAGTACGACTTTTCTCTGAGAATGAACAAAGAGTTTACGCGGCCTTGTAGGCGATGAATTATTTTCCACCTTGCGACGCCTTTCCCCAAAGACGAAATGTTGCTAGTCTCTCGCTACTCTATCGCTATTTCCATGGCAAATGTTCTGACGAGCTGCATTCTCTAGTTCCACCAGTTCAGACCTTCACAGCTAGAACCCGTCATCGCACGTACACAGGGTTGAATCGTCCTCATTTTTTGTATTCCATTTGTAAGGAGGAAGTTTTCACTCACAGTTTCTTTTTTCCCAGAACAAACACTTTGTTGAACCGACTCCCAAGCGGTTGCTTCCCCGATCGCTACAATCTTCAAGTCCAGGGTTAACCGTTAGCTATCCTACATAGTCTTATAATGTGCTCTTTTTACTTCCTCTTTTTACGCCCTTACAACAATCTTATTCAGTAACCAACTACCTTGAGAGGCTCTTAGGTCTTGTATTGGGCATACTATAGTATTTTTTAAAATTACCTTGTGAATGACTTAAACGCATTGTATTCTTTGTTTTTTATTTTCGTTTGTAATTAGACAACAAAGTATGAGCAGATATTTTTTCACAATCGTCTGGACAACATTGAAAAGCAAAGCAATTTTGCTTCAATGAATGACAACTCAGTTTTTTGTTTCCTTCTGACACGAGTAATCTAGAACTTTTTTTCTTTTCTTCGGTGACTTTTAAATTAGATCGTTTAACCATTCGATTGGTAATAGTAGTCGACGTTCTCGAAGGACATCCCACTTGTCTACATGATCTTTTTCTATAAAAAAACACCACCACCTCGAACATTGAATGAAAAAGAAACAGACTTCCATTATCTATTTACACGTAGAGGTTTTGATGGTAGGTGCCAAATTAAACCCATTGACATAATTCCCTGTTTCATTTAACGACGGATATCGTAAATACGCGAAGGAACCAAATTCATGGACTGAATCGTCTTTAAACATTCTTTCAAAGCTGAAATAAAATAAAAGACTACTTATCCATACAGCAACTCGAGGGAATTGTGACACAAAGTCGACTTTAAAGTAAGATTAGAATGGCCAAGGACGCATTCCAAAATCTGGGCAAAGTATTGCGAGACAGGTGGATTTCTTTGGTAACAAAGAAAAGAATACTGAGCTGTTACGTGACACCTGCCCTCCTTTACGGCAGCGAATGTTAGACGGTCTCCTCAAAGATGAAGAAGAGACTCGAGGCGACAGAGATAGGGTTCTACAGAAGGATGCTGAGGATACCATGGGCCGAGCGTGTGAGCAACGATGAAGTTTTGGAGAGGATGCAAACAAGAAGGAAGCTTATATTTAACAACAGGAAGAGGCAGCTGAAATTTCTGGAACACGTAATGAGAAAGGAGGGCCTGGAGAATCTGATAATCACAGGTCGAATAGAAGGAGAGAGAGAGACAAGGGAAAGTAACGCATGACATACCTGGCAAGTAGATGACAGAATGTGGTCTGGGGAAAGGGAAAGAGGGACGAAACTTATTGAAAGCTACAAGGGATAGGAGGAAGCGGAGAGCCATGATCGCCTACGCCCTGAAGGGACACTGCACATAAAAAGAAAAGAAGCTAAAGTGACTCAAGCTGCCTCGGCATCTGCCCTTTTCTGATTTTTATGAACATTATACTAAATTTTAACTATCCAACTCGTTTAGACCAGATAAATAATAAAATAAATTATTAGAATTAAGTAATAAATAATGAATTTAAATAAATTCAAATTAAATTTCTTTAAATTAAGTAACAAGAATAAAATAAAAAATTGTAAGTCATAAATAACAAGATTATAAATAACTTTTCTTTTAATATTTCTAAATTCAGATTAATATGCATTTTCAGGGTTTTGCCATTTAAATTTGTTTGCAAACATTAACCGCCGCCATTATGATGAGTTTTTCCTGTTTAAGTGCAATTAACACATGGATCTGTGGACAAAGCTTCTGATGCGGTTTTGTCTCACTATCAATTACTTGCACTCTTTTCACCCCTCCACCCCAAATATTAGTGTTGTATGTAGCTTTATATACTTTCTTTATATAAGTTTATATTCAATATATATATTTATATTATATATTTACTTTCAATTATTCAATAAATCACATTATTTAGCTCTATTTAGCGTTTGTCAGTACATAGTAAGCTTACACGACAACATTAACATCTGTCTATATTTCTGAGATGAGTAATCGTAATTAATTTCAATATTTAAATTTCGCTATATTCATGATGTTGCGTCCGTTGTACGCTCCGGACTTCTTCAAGTGATTAGAATTTCGAACTGAGCCGCTTATTTCGTCCATTGGGGTAGATTGTTCTAGTTCCACATGCCATGCCTCTTCCAGATGTCTCAGTTATCTCCCTTTAACTCAACTCTCCAAGTTCTTTCTGCTCACCACTGCAGTAGCCAGTAGGTATTGAACTCACAACTCTTTTGATCAAGTCATTGTATCCAACCAATGCTTTTATCCATGTGTCTTTGAGAAAATCAGTGTATGAATTTGGGGGGCTTAATTAATTTAAACTTAATGTCTCAGTAACCATTTTTACCAAAGCTCATACTTCAATTTTGTGGTTATTCATTGCTTTTCTCTAACACTCTGTATTCCTGGTCCACATATAATATTCATTTCTATGCTTGGCCGGCTTAGGAGATTTTTGTGGCCTAGCATATGTGCTGATTCCTTAAGTTTTCGTATTTTTTCGTGTTTTCTGTATATTATTTCAACCTTATCTCACAGGAGGCGATGATCTTTTCCCTCCATAAATGATCAGCTACGCCCAATTTTTCTATTTCCCCTCGTGTTACGGCTTATCGATGGTCTTGTAGTCTTATTTTCTTACTATAGCTTCACGGGATTAGGTACATAGAGTCCTTAGTCATGTTCTTATCTGAGGAGTGGTCTTACTCGGAAGAGATGTCTACGAAGTGTTGAACCACTTTTGAAGGTCGTCCTGATGTTATATAGACCAAAAATCTTTTGTATTTTTTCCGATAATCCACTTACATAGGGTAGGCAGACCAAAGCCGTTTTCTGAGTGTTGTTATCATCTTGTACACTTCTATCCCAGTTTGTCGGAGCTACTGCCACATACCCAGGGTTGTTAAGTTGAAGGGTACAGCTTATACTAACCATTTCTTCTTCAAATGTCTCTAGATCGCCATTTATGGCTTTTACTCGATGTTGCAAGCAGCGGACAATCCATTTCTTTACACTGCATGGGTCGTGGGAGTTGAAGCTGAGATATTGTCCGGTGAATGTTGGTTTGCGGTGTACGGATGTCTTGAACCCTTGTTATGTCCGAGATATTAGTACATCGAAGAAGGCGAGTATGTATCGATGATCTTATTGAGTTCACGGTGTCAAATAGTAGCTGGACTTCTTTCTGGCGTGGTCAGAATATGAAGATGTCATCTACGTATTTCAGCCATAGGGTTGGCTTTAGTCATGTGGATTCTAATGCCATTTCTTCGAAGTATTCCATTTATGTTTGCCATTGTTGGTGATAATGGCGAGCCCATTGCTAAGCCTTCATCCTGTCGATATATGTCTGATCCCATTTTGAAGAGTGTTGTTTGTGTACAGAAAGTCAACATCTCAATCAGGTTATTTTTTATATACTGGTTCGTTCTCCGAGGGATGAATCCGTGGTCAATCTGTCCCTCACTATCGATTGTGTCTCCTTCGTGGGGACGTTGGTGAACAAACTCACCACGTCCAGGCTCACCATCTGGTTGGAATGGATGGGAGCATCTTTGATTATTTCCACGAAGTGGGCGAAGCTTCGAACATATGAACTGCAGTGGCGAGCAAAAGAGCTTGGACAGTTGAGTTAAAGGGAGATAACTGGGACATCCGAAAGAGGCGGGGTACGTGGAACTAAAACAATTTGCCCCAGTGGACGAAATAATGGGTTCAGTTCTAAATTCAAATTATCTGAAGAAGACCGGAACGTACAAGGGACGAAACGTCGTAAATATGGCATCAAAGATGAGGACAACAGTCCAAACAATGTAAATAGTGTAAATAACGTCAACACTAATGAGGCACCTAATGAGAGGCAAAAATCACCAGGATGAAATGCCTGCATCAGATTTCAGCCTTTATTATTAAAAAATGTTTATTGGTTGAGAAACCTGAGGAGATGTTTAGAGATTTTTCTTAAAGTTTTTTGTAATTGGAAAAGCAAGCAAATGCTAAGGTGCTTTCCTACTTTTGAACTTTGCTCGGTATGACACTCAGGTTATTTATGGGAAATAGGATTTTCCGGCCTGTTTTGAAAATCGGTGCTCCAAATCATCCTGCAGTATTTGATCAGATATGCAACTATCTCAATCACCATGCAGATCCCACTTTACAATATTTATGACCGTTTAAAAGTCAGACAGAAAGGCAATGACATGGCCATTCGCTTCCCTGTCATAAGTCAAAAAGACTTCTCACTAAAAGTACTCATTTTTCAGGAACGTTTTTAGACTAAGAATGGTTTTATCAATTAATTCAGGTCTCACTGAGACACTCAGCAAACTTTGACTAAAACAGTGGTTTACCTGACGAAAAACGGATGCAGGTTCGATTCCTGGCAGGAAGCACAATTTTTTCTTAAGTTGGACTTCTCAATCTGGCCCGATTGTTATAATTTCAGTTTTAAAGAAAAAAACAGGCATAGGAAATTAAATACGTCTACCAATTATCTATTCCAATATATATATATATATATATATATATATATATATATATATATATATATATAAATAAAAGTGAACATAGAAGTCAACACTTAGAGGCGACAGTCTGTTTCATGCTAAGTGCAATCGTCAGGCAACTAGTAACTGTGGGGAAGATGAATTGAGGCATAACATAGCCGTCACTAGTGATCACTACAAACACATTCGTAATCAGCATTAGAATCATCCAACTCTTTCCGAATCCTCTGCACTGTCCTCAGATTGATACCTAAAAACTCTGAAATATTCGTATTGGAGATTCCGGCGCGAATGCCAAGCAGTGCAGTATGCCTTTTCCAAATGTATGGTGGAGTGAATTGCGTCATGGTGTTTTTATCTCACAGACGGTGCCCAACTGACCCTACTATACTGTGCAGTTGGCAAAATAAAAAACAAACAACATCCATACAGAAAATTAAAAATATAAAATGGTGACAATTTACCCATCGTACCCTGTATGTATGTATGCATGTATGTATGTATGTACATATGTGTGTGTGTGTGTGTGTGTGTGTGTGTGTGTGTGTGTGTGTGTGTGTGTGTGTGTGTGTGTGTAGTTGGGGTGGAAGTACAACAAACGTCGGCTACTATTTTGTCGATGATTAGATTTAAATTTTATTTTTTCTAATTTTAAGCGGCCGATATATCTGGAGGCATAACCCAGCAGGCTTCTCCTTTCTGCCACTTTTGTTTTTATTTTTACCTTTATTGTTTTTTTAATGATATCACACTGTAATAGCAGTAGTAATAGCAGTAGTAATAGCAGTAGTTTTGTTAGGAAAAGAGACATGTTGGATGATACTCAACGCAAATTTACTATGGAAGATTTTGTGCACTTTCAGAATTTATTTTTTCTTGCTTTATGGAATACGAATGAAACGTCTAACGCAGAAGGGATTTTCTTTTGTCATTCAATTTCCTACTGTTAGTCTAATATATATATATATATATATGTGTGTGTGTGTGTGTGTGTGTGTGTGTGTGTGTGTGTGTGTGTGTGTGTGTGTGTGTGTGTGTCTGTGTGTGTGTACCAAGGTGTTCTGAAAATATCGAGGCTCTTCCTACTTTTCAAAATGTGACCAATTAACGAAAGATCAGAGTTTTTGAGAAGGGATACTTTGTCGGAACGAGAGAGAACTTTTCAACATTTCCACATGCGTATGTATGTCTACATCTATGCGTGTCTGTTTATATGTGTGTATGTATGTATGTATGTATGTATGTATAAACAAAAGAAGAATAAAATATAAATCATTCTTTGTAGATTAGCGCCATTATTTTCAGGATCTCGCCGTTTTTGTTTTGTGTTTGTCTATCCTAATATCTTTGGCCAGAAAAAAAAGCAGGACATTCCATAGACGGGAAAAGTATCGACTATTTCACGAATCCCCTCGTGCGATTTTACTTGTATTTTGTACCAATGCCTTAAAGAGCCGTGTGACATTTTTTCGGAAGAAGTTTACTAGTTTCAGTTATAATTCCATCCAAACAATCCTTGAAAAATATTTTATTCTGACCTTTGCTCGATCGCAGCACAATTTTGGTCATTACAGTTAGATGCCAAAGGTTAGTAACTCAAATATATATTGTCATTAAATCATCAAAAGTTTTCTGCCTCATATATGTGGATATATATGTGTGTGTGTGTGTGTGTGTGCGCGCGCGCGCACACACACGTGTGTGTGTGATTGGGCTCCACTTATAGCTTTTTTTCTGGGGTTTCATAGTACAACAATTTACAACATAGGGCAACAATGCAGTCAAATGCTATAATTTCAAGCTTTTTTTCGCCAGATAACACGGATTCCACAAATGCTAAATTGAATGCTAATAAAACTGTGTACAAAATATTAAAAACACAGAAGGATGTGAATATCACGTGATCTGGAATGGCCGGTGCAGTTCCTAATTACACGTGACTTCAATCTTCGTTACTTAACATTTTAGCGACCGCACTATTTTGTCAGATTCTCTCGGCTAGTCCTGTGTTGCCGGGCCCGTCACTTGCGGTTCAATACCTGGATCTTACATTCTTCTTTAAGATCTGAGTGAGACTGACCGTGACTATATCTGACGATTGTTTGTATAACCCCACGCGTATTACTTACTTCCCCATACCTTATAAGATATTTGTCCAGATTGTTGTACCTTTTCGGTTATATTCTCTTGTTCTCTTTAAATCAAATACTTGACTAATTTCAAGGTGAACATTCCTATTGACTTTATTTAAAAATAGATTTTTTCTTCGTTTAGGTGAGTGCTCTGAAAGTATTGCCTTCTATTATTTTCTACGGTGACTCCAACGGATGCAGGAAGCGGAAGAACTTAGTCGTCATCATTTGCATTGTATTTTAGCCAAGGATATACAACATGCATTTTACGAATTGATAGCTATGCAGAGTCACCCAGAACGTAGGTTTGTCCCCGCACTATTGCCAGTGCTTAAATATATTACTCAGCGCCTAACTGTGCTCACATCCACTGTTTGGTCTTCATAAAGATTCGGCAAGTATCGAAGAATGTTAACATGAAGGAATCTATTGAGGCAGCTTTATTTCATCCTTTTTATCTTTTGCCAATGTCGTCACACTACCAACATCCGTATCTGACGTTGAGGGACAAGATGTATTCCTTTCGGAGCGACTTTCATGGAACCTTCTCCGAATTTTCTTCAAGTTTCTATTCAACACTGAAATGGCATTGACGAACTTTTGATTTATTTTTTTAAATAACGAACCAAATAGGACAAAATCGACATTAGCAGACTTCTTTGGCTAATGACACACTGTGTTTCAAATTTAGACAGGATTTGTCATCGTCAGGGTTATATTTACATATTTTTATCCATTTCCCTTCATGATTAATGCGATCCTGACCCTTCACAGATTTCAAATCATTGAGTTGCCATGACTTCATCGAAAAGATAGTTGATTTGAATTTACAGTAGTTCTTCACCTAGACTGTCTAGCCGACAAGTCTAGTCCGCCTTCTTATTTAACCCATAGTTGGTGGGGAGAATGGATAAATTCCCGCCTTACCAATGGTATTTATGCGGAAATGAACGCAATAAGATGCAATTAAGATGTTATCGTTATTTACAAGAACATTTTAGGGAACATAATGCGAAGGCATGAAACCATCCTGACTTACCCCATACTAACGTTAATATAGTCAGATGATTTCAGGCTTTCATCTTCTTCTTTTTTAGAGCTGAAAATGATAAAAGCACAAAATAGGGAATATGCTGTAGTCAATGATGCCATAAGTTGGCCTCGTGAATTACAAAAGCAATGCCAGCGATTGCATTTTATTATAAATATATTTTCAAAAGTACTATGTATAAAATACCATTGATGGCATTTAACCCATAGTTGGGGGAGAATAGATAGATTCCTGTCTTTGCCAATGGTATTTGTGCGAAAATGAATGCAACAAACTTGGCCAGAACCTGTGTGTGGATTAATTGAAGAAAAGTGGACTCGTTTCCCATTGCACTGAAATGTTTCTCTGAAATGTTTCAAATTTACATTATCGAATATTTATATAGGATTGAGACATGACACATATCAAGTAGATATTTGTTCCACTCCTTAATTCATTTGTGAACTTCATAAAATCAGATTGACTAAATGTATAGACGTGATGCACTGAACGAAGACGTTATAAAGGAGGTACTTGTCCTAACAGGTTAACCGTATGCATTAAAGATTTCATAATGGCTTTCGACACGAATTTTCTCTCTGCTCAACTAAATGTTCAAACTTCTAAGATATTTAGAAATCTTACTGTGAAAAGGTTTCAATAAAAAAAAGCCTCAAAATATTCTTTTCGAAATATTTTAATAAATTTTAACTATAACGGCTAAGTTGTTATTTGTGGCATTTTGATGAGTAGGGGTCACGCCCTTTGAAGATTAACTCCCCCTACATACACACACAGATAGAGAAGGTGGAGGAGAGACAAAAGACAGAGGGAGAATCCATGCAAGATTAAACAAATCATAGTGAAAAATAACGTTGTAATATTTTTTTAAATGCTGGTAAGTAAAGCGCGGGAAAAGCAGACATTAGCCTGACTTAAATTATTAGGATCGATTTGATTCTATTTCTGTTTGCAGTCCAGACGAAATCTTTTAGGAGACGAGACCATAAGAAAAAGATTATGAATTGTGAATAGCAATCAGGTTATTGTTATTCGTTTTTAGGGCAAAAGACGGGGGCGATGAAAAAGACGGGAAACGTGCTACATAAACAAAGAGATATCACACACTGGAGAAGAAAGTGGTTTTAATGGAGACACTTGTTAGATCAAGAGAGATACAAGCATTAGGAGATCATGGACTCCACCTACGATTTAGGGAATCTGATTTTGCTAAGCTTGTCGCTTATTTTATGACATTATTTGAAATCGATTACTTAGTGTAAATCATTAAAAATCAAATTTAAATTGATTTTAGGTTTATCGATCTCTTCGTTTTCAGTCAATTCTATCAGAAATATCAGAAGGATCCTTGAGTTTCCCATCTTTTAAAACTCTATTGAAATTATCTAACAGTTAATAAAAATATATCAAATAGACACAAAAGAAATATTTATAGAAATAAAATTGTACTTCGATTTTTTGTTGCGCAATATCGATTAGAAAAGATTCGATTGGAAAACTCGCCACTAGATCAATTTTTTCTTATAAAATCTTAAAATTCACAGACATTATAAGAAAACTATGCTTAAAGAAATAAAGCTAAAATATTTTTGATTACTTGTATTATTTACATTATTCGGACTGTTATCCTCATCTTCATTGCCATATTCACAACGTTTTGGCCGCTGTACGCTCCGGCCTTCTTCAGGTGATTAGAATTTCGAACCGACCCTTTATACCGTCCAGCGGGGTAGATTGTTCTAGTTCCACGTCTTTTGGATGTCTCAGTTATTTCCCTTTAACTCAACTTTCCAAGTCTTTGGTTCACCACTTCTGTGGCCTGGAATTGAACTCACAACTCTTTGGGTCTAGTCACCAGATCTAACGAATGTCTTTATCCACTGGGCCATGTGTCTCAGAAATATAGACAGATATTAAAATATTTTTGTTTGATAAATCCTCAATATCAGACTCAGAAACTGTGAATCGTCCCCTGACAAATGAAATAAAAGACGTGAAATTTTTAATTAAGGAGAAATTCCAGTGTAAATTATTATTATTTACATTACTTACATTGAGACCAATGTCCTGATGAGGGCAAAACAGCTGAAACGCTTGGGATAATAGCAATAAAGACGACGACATTCGTTCGAAGATAACTTAAGTAAGTAATAAAAATAACTCTCCTTTGAATTTCTTTTAATGGTAACCCATCGCATGTGTGTACTAATCTTAGTCAGACACAAGGTCACAAGTGCTGAGCACTTAGTGAAATCCGACTCAGTATTGATAGGTGAGACTGGATTGCTAATCTTTATTCCTCGAAAAGATGTCAAATGGCGAGTACTTCAGTTCACCATTTTGTTACATTGTCGCAAAGAACCTTTGCAATCATTTCTGCTGGACAATTGCAAACGATCTCATCAAGGAGATTTCTTTCATGTTCGCAGTTTCACAACAACAAAAAGGACCAGAGATCAAGAGTTGTCATATGTCTCCGTGGGGAAAATTGATGGATCTTTACAAAACATTATGCAAACATGTCTGTTCATAAAACATGGAAAATAAAGGAACGAAATACAAACAATAAACAAATTCGAAAAAACATCGAATTGTTTTGTAATTTGATTATTTCAGTGATCGCCCATTTATTTTTTGTTTATATAACCTGAGAAATCTTTTTTATTTAGTTTCAATTAGGAATATGTTGTGTACACTTACTTCAATTTTCATAACTATTATAGCTTTATGGGAACTACTTGAATATACTGGTCCACTCGTAAAAAATAATGGACAATTTTTAGGAAATATTTTTTTGTAGATTGGCATATATTAGGCTTCCCTCAAGCCACGACATTTGTCAGAAAAAAGAATTATTATCGATTTAGAATTGAAGTCCTGTTCATATTATAAATACAATCACAAATCGATCTGATTTTTTACATCGTGATCAAGACTTAGTTTGTTATTTACAAAAGGTCAAGTATAGATTTGCGTTTGCGTCATTGATATCTACTTAATTTTTTAATTTTATGGATTTTTAAAAAATTTAAATTTCTTTTTAAAACATATTTTCGGGGACGGGGGTCCGGGATCACATGTAGAAACATCGGATGTTATCTTAAATGAAAAATAAAAGGATATATAATTTTATTAATTTACATGAATATCTTCTTTAATATAAGAAAAGTACATATCCGTTTAAAAGAAATCTTTATGTAGGTACAGATAACTCTGTAAAAAGTCTGGAATCGATTTTACACTGTATCGATATTATGAATAGGGACCCTTTACTTCTAAAATGATTTTTTTTTATCAATATTTTACGATTCTGGAAAAAATTCCTCACATTGAGGAAAGTCTAATGAATGCTAATCTACAAAAATGTTTTCATAAAAAATGTTTCCCTATTTTTTACGAGTGGACCCATCTATTTAACTAGTGCCTATTTATGGTTTGAATCAGAAGTAGCAGATGAGCAAAGAGGAACTAATTGTAAAAGATAATATTTAGTATCGCCATTTTTAAGTAAGGATGGGCCTATATGCCTTAAAAATCAGAATTGAGAAATCCTGACCATTTACCTGGGCTTGTACTCTCTGACCTCTGGCACATTCTAGTAACGACACAATTACTTCAACCATTACCAGAAACCTTTTTGTAAATCTTAATATCGAGGAAATTCAACTGTAGTATTTATTTTTAATTGACGATCCGTAATTGTTTAATTTTCTAATGTTAATATGTACTTATCATTTTAAAAGTAAAAGATTCCCTGACAGGTTCATAAAAACTTTCAAATATTAGAAAATTTGTCCGTGAATTCAGTCGCTTAAATGCCATACTGGATACACGCTTGGGCGATCATGTATCTTTCGATACATAACTGACGAGGCATATTTTTCCCGCAGTAGGTTTCTATTTCTTTCTACGGTTGACTGGTTGCCAACCAAGGCTAAAAACCCAGTCTGCCCTACTATTTAACCCATAGCTAGAAGAGATGGATTCACACCTTTCCCAATGGTATTTGTGCGTAAGCGAATCTAACGAACCTGACTGGAATTCGAACTCGGTTCCCCGCGTTCGAATTCCGAGCCGATATCCATTACAACACAACGCACATGAATAACGTCTCTTAAAATGGTTAAATGGCACACTGGAACTTTCGGCCTGAAATATGAGAAATTGCGTATAGTGTTAAACAGAAAGGAAAATATTCTTCTTCAACGCAAATAGTTTTTTTTTGGGGGGGGGGGGATTGTTTTGTTTGGATTACTCTCTGAACAGATAACAGTGCTTGGGTCAGTTAATAGTTTTCTCTTTAAGTGGAAAGAATTCTGACATTTAAAATGGCGAAATCAAGAAGGAATGTGAGAGCTGATTTCAAAGAATAACAAAAAAAAAATCTAAGTGTGTTCAAAGAGAGAAATGATAAAAGTGGAATCCCAAGATAAATGACATGAGGTTTCATTTTTCAGAATCAAAGAGATTACGAAGAGATGAGTCCCAAATCTGCGTTGGCCAAGGCGAACTTTGTTGGAACTTTTGTCTAACGCCATTCCAAGGAAAGATATGAAGATAAATTTAACAGCTAATTTATGATAGAAACCTGAATCTTATATAAAGCACCGGAGTACATGGTGATTAATACATACTTGATTAAAAATGGCCGAAAATACTTCTGTTAAGGTTTTTTCTTGCATGTGAGTTGTTGCTTTTTTGTTTTGTTTTTTTTTGTAGGAACCATCGATTTCTTTTTTTTCTTTTTTGGTGGGGAACATTTTGGGGAAATTGTCCAAATGATTGTTTCCTCCAAGTGTTTTAAGATAATCTATTAGTGCTAGTGTAAATTTCTGAAATATATTTTTTTTATTCCGAATACGGTCAGTAAATTGTGACCGTGTTCGTAGTTGATGTGGTTGCTCTTATTTTGACGAGGGTATATAATAATGATGATGGGCACTCTCGATGTTTCCCACCTATAAGGATTCAACAGTATATTCCGCTATTGATGTCCTACTTTCTTTCTTCGATAACTTTTAAGAGCAGCTTGAGAGCCACAAAATATTTCACATGTAGAACAAGAAACAGCACCTCTTATGATGGCTGCCGGAATTTCAGAGCCGTGTTTAGTGACCCACCTTATAATACTTAGATGATCTAGGCGTGACTCTCAACAATTATAATGCCTGACACACATATACATTCACACACACGCAAACATATTAGAAAATTCATCTTAAGCACATATGAGGCTGGATAAAAAAAAAGTAATGTACATTTCAATTAACCCACACACACCGATACATTTACAATACACTTGCATTTCTTCTCCTCCTTCTTCTTCTTCTTCTTCTTCTCCTCCTCCTCCTTCTTCTTCTTCTCCTCCTCCATTTCTATTGCAACCAACGTCATGAGTTTGTTTATTTATTTTTGAAAATAACAACATAGCGTTCATTAGTTTTTAAAAAAAGCTCCTTTGGATACCGTAAGGTTGGAACCAAGACTGATTTTATATATATATATATATATATATATATATATATATATATATATTGCGTATTTAAGCAGCAATCCTTCATTTATACATGTTTCATTAAAGACGGCAGACAAGGTACTGCTATTAAGCTTTTTATTTAATTTTACTTGTGTTCAAACAAGTGTTTTATTTTCTGGACACACAGCGTGTAAAAACTGTCGAAATGTTGTGTAATTCCAAGCGATTTCAGCTATACTTTTAGACATTATCAAGGATGATTTTATTTTTGCTTTTTTTTTTCTATGAGGAGCCATCATTGGATCTGATGTGCCTGACTGTTCGTCCACGTAGGAATTCCGGTTAAACAAGGCCCGAATTCTGCTTTTTGAACACACGCTTCTCTTTTGATTCTCGAAACATCCATATCTTCTCTGTTTCTTAAACGAAGACAAAATCTATTTATTAGGAAATGGATTAGATCCGACATATTGTTATTTAATTTTAATGTTGATATAAGTACGAAGAAGCGAATTACTTCCTCCAACATCTAAGACTACCACTGCTACTATTATTACTACCACTGGGAACGGAAACGTCGAACAAGCTACAGTAATCAAAAAGGGTTAAAATGAAGCCACCTCCTTTAACAAAATTAAACGAAGTATTTTCTTTTGTTTTGTTGATCATCGTTCATATACAATTCTTGAAGAGAGAATTGGCCCGGGCAAGCGTTGGGAGGAGGAATGCCACTATAACTTTAAGCCCCGCACAGAAATCTTTATCCCTCCATCGCAAGTCATATATCGTTCTGAGACGATTTAACAAGTTAATCATCTCTCTCTCTCTCTCTCTCTCCCTCTCTCTCTCTCCCTCTCTCTCTCCTCTCTCTCTCTCTCTCTCTCTCTCTCTCTCTCTCTCCCGTTTTTTTTCTTTTTTTAACAATTCAACCATTGAATAGTTGTTTGTCCGGCTTTCTGCAGATTTTTTATTTTATTTTGCTGCTTTCTAAATTTCTTAGTGCAGACTCTCCAGCCGTGTCTACATCTTCAGTCGACCTTTGATGGACGGACATCACTTCTGCTTTCTGGATCAAACAAATCACAACGTGGGCAGGAAGCAGGATTAAACCAGCGGACCGGTCGAATAATCTAGGGATGCTCAGGGGACCTATGGCCACTCTCCCTGGTTTTGAAATAGTACTATGTGATAGATAGTTTGTAACTCAAACGTTAGGGACCGACATTTCACGATGCGTCGATAGCTCGTAATAAATATTTCTTTAAGCACGTCTTGAAATCATATATATATATATATATATATATATATATATATATATATATATATATATATATATATATATATATATATATATATAAGTTCAATTTATATTACAATAAATCATTCATACAAAAAGTAAATTAGTAAAGTTCATGATATAAAATGGCGAAATAATTTTCGTCTCGGATGCTATCTGAATTTTACCAAAAACAAAATAATTTCCATGCCTAAAGATGACTGAATGTACAGTCGAAAGTACTTGCGTATTTAAGAAATAGCTTATGCAGCTTATAATTTAAAAAAAAAACAATGATATAGTAGGTTAAATGCTTCTTTAAAATTTTAAGATTTCACCATTTTATAACATTAACTTTACTGATTCATTATAATATATATATATATATATATATATATATATATATATATATATATATATATATATATATATATATATACGTTGACAGCAGGTGTAAGTTTCGTAAAGATGTAAGTTCATACAAGCGGAAGTATTAAAACCGTTGATTTTGCTTGTTTCTTGAATTTTATTAAGAAACAGACTAATTCTCTTTTTTAATCATATCCTTCAAGTAATTTGAACAAAGAAAGAAATAAAGCGAAATAAACAAGATGCATTTACCCTTCTTCTACTCGTGAATTTCTTTTTAATTGTCAATAAACAGCAGCCAAAGTTTTAATTATTGTCTTTCATTTAAAAAGAAAATAATGTGAAAATTGAATTTCAGGCTTGTGATAGGATCTTTCACGGTTAACGACTTTGAAGCTTTGATTTAACAGCCAACCATTTAGAGAAAAGTCGCTGATTACAAAACCCTTCGTCGACTAATTACATAAGTTAAAGCGACATGCCTCTTATAGGAAAACTATTTCAAGTAAACTTAACTCGCTAGACACGCAACAGTGTCATTATTGCATTTCTGAAAATATCCCAGGATGTACGCGCTATTTGTGAACATTTTTATTACCTACCAATGCGATTTCAAGGATACGGTTTCTGAGCTGCGAACTATTTCGTTTAAAAAGGTCCTTAAATTATAGAGCCTTTCATATGTATCGATTGACGTACTTCATGGGTGATGGTGTAAGAATATAGTTTAAGGTAGTCAATAATTTCGCTGGCAGTCTTTAAATATGTAAGCACATCAAAGTCAAACACGTCTTATTGTTGACGTTTCTATGGCCTTTGAAATGCTCAGCTTGTGAAATTGGTTTAACAGAGCAGGATATGTTTAATGTTATTCTGCTGCCGGAACGTTTGCATTAATTCTCTGACAATCTCTTTTTTTGCTGATTCTCAATGCACCGCGTAGATTTCGAAATCTTGATCGAATACCTTTTCTTGTAAAAATAGATTCGGTGACTGTATTATCGAATTTCACGTTGGAGAGCTAATTTTACTATGGTGTTTGCCATTTATTCACAATTCTAAGAACAGCCTTAAGATCTTGCTTTGATGGGATAATGTAATAATTACATCATAGCATTTTCTATGACTTAATCAAAAGACATATGCACATAATCTGATTGAGTGATGTTACGGCACCAAATTAAAAGTAATTAAACTAAATTTAAGCACTACTGATTATTTTTAATTATTATTATATTATTTATGTTATTATATTATTTATTATTTATATCTGTTCAAATGCTAAATCAATTATGGAAATGTTGGCATTTGTTTAATATACACTTCTAATATTTACTGTCATAGGAGAAGGGATGATAACATCGATTCAATTGTAATTTAATAAGAACGAGACACATTTTTTATTAGTCTGACAATATCAATGTGTTTATAACTGACGCAAAATCATTTTACTTTGGAAGTATTTCTGGCCATCCCCGAAATCGCGTAGGATGTTGAACAACTTGCAAGATATGAAAAGTCTATGCTAAAACGTGTGCCTGGTGACTTATTTTTTCTTCTAGTACGGCTGCCCAGCGGGAGTTTCTCTGGATTTTTGTTCATATTAAGAAAAAAGAGCACATTTCTTTGTATGATTTGGGAGAATCACATCTTTTAAAATATCGATTGGAAAAGTATAAGCTTTATAGAATTTATTCCATAAGAAAGAAATCAATCCATTTCGGCGAGGCTTTTAAGTCTGACACAAGGTTTTTTGAAAAAGAGAATAAATTCACTGTTTTATCTCCTCTTTGGGATCATATCAAACGTTGGAGTTCATGCTATTCTAAAAATAAGATAAAATCCGACAGAGAACAATCACTCATCAGGGAGGGGGGCGTTTACTGGTTTTATTATTTACTTTGGTCTTTCTCATTTTCCTTCGTCTATCCTCAATATCAAAAGATAAAACTATAATTAAACATTGAGATCTCATCAAGTATATGGATTCCATGTTGAAAATAAGATTAAACATTACAATTGAGACTGAAACGTGTTGACAAAGTTTCAAACGTTAAACGCGTAAAGAACTCAAGGAATCTGATTACAAGAAAAAGTTAATTAAGACGAAGTGAAGTGAGACTCTCAAATGTCATTTTCGGTTTAATTAAGTCAGTTGAAGGAGAGTCTGCCTACTCCAAATGATTTGATCAACAAAAATGATTATGTTTCTTCGAAGACAGACATAACTATCGTCACGCCCATCACACAATCCGTCCAGTATGCAATCTAAAATGTCAAATGTTATTGGCGCAAGTGTACAACAACAATTCCCTCCCTCTTTATCTGTGTGTGTGTGTGTGTGTGTATATATATATATATCTATATATATATATATATATATATATATATATATATATATATGTATGTGTGTGTGTGTGTGTGTGTGTGTGTGTGTGTGTGTGTTAGAGATGGTCGGGACAATTTCTCGGCTCGATCCACTTCCCACATGGAAACACTTACTTTGGAAAATGGATCGAACTGACAACTTTCAGGAACCCCTCTTTTATACACTGTACACACACACACACACACATATACATACACATAGATAGATAGATAGATAGATAGATAGATAGATAGATAGATAGATAGATAGATAGATACATAGATAGATAGATACGGACACGTTGTGGTAGAAAGAAAGAAAGAAAGAAAGAAAGAAAGAAAGAAAGAAAGAAAGAAAAAGGTAACAGTGTGATAGATAGATAGATAGATAGATAGATAATGAACAGAAAGAGATAGATAGATAATGAACAGAAAGAGATAGATAGATAGATAGATAGATAGATAGATAGATAGATAGATAGATAGATAGATAATGAACAGAAAGAGATAGATAGATAAATAGATAGATAGATAGATAGATAGATAGATAGATAGATAGATAGATAGATAGATAATGAACAGAAAGAGATAGATAGATAGATAGATAATGAACAGAAAGAGATAAATAGATAGATAGATAGATAGATAGATAGATAGATAGATAGATAGATAGATAGATTATATCTTATTTTTTATGCAGCCAAATAAAAGCGGTTACCTGGTGGATGCTCATCTACTCGCGTATGGATCACCAAATGTTAAACTCTAGATTTAAATATATACGTGTCCAATGGTTACCAATATACCTAAACACAACTAATATTTACCTATATACATAAGTATAAATACAACCAGTGCTTATCCATAGACATAATAATAATAACAAAAACAAATTTCGACATTGAATAAGCCAACAGGGTACCTGTCATAAAATTCATCCAACCCTTTCTCGATATCTACTGTCCCTTTTCCCTGCGTCAAGTGGGTTTTCACACAAAAACATGTGTTGATTAAACTTTGCCGACAATTCTAAGATATTACTAATATCATGCCATTACCTAATATATATAAGCGCTGATAAAATCGTACGTACGTGTATCTACAATAATGTTTATACACATCTATTAACTCGAATTAAGGGCCTCATCTATTTTCAACGTGTTATCTTGAAGCTTTGACATATAATCTGGGCGTGATCACTTCAAGCGCCAAAAGTGAAACGTAAACGATTCGTTGTTAAACTTACATTTCACTTTAAAATCCTTCAATGTAAATGCCGGACCGTAATTCTGTCAGTCAGGTTTTTGAAATCTCTCTTTGTCTATGGCTTCAACACTTATTTTTCGAACAAAAATTTTTAAACACGCCTTTTTACATCCAATTTATTTCTTTAAGTTATTTTCAAATTACCTTACTTACCCAATACTAAAATTATCTTACTTACCCAATACTAAAACTATGAATAAATTTGATTTAATTAATTATGGTATATTTACGTATTTAATAAGATAGATAATTAGATAGAGAGTTTAATAAGAAAGAAAGAAAGAAAGAAAGAAAGAAAGAAAGAAAGAAAGAAAGAAAGAAAGAAAAACAGAGTGGGATAGATAGATAGATAGATAGATAGATAGATAGATAGATAGATAGATAGAAGAAAACAGATTGGGATAGATAGATAGAAAGAAAAAACACAGTCGGATAGATGGATAGATAGAAAAACAGGGTGGGATATATTGACAGAAAAAACAGTGGGGTAGATAGTGTTATGGGCCCTTACCTATAACTACAGAATGAACTCTTCCTAACACTATGTATACTACGCCTCTCAAGAGAGAGAGAGAGAGACAACTCGAGTTGAGCTGATAGTAGTTCACTCCAAACCAGACTGACAGTCATACTAACACCTTCCACATCTTGTATTTTTTTCCGTGTAATATGTCTTCGTTATTTCTACTCTTGTGTTCGTGTTGTTCTTCCTTGGTCCTAACCTGGACCATAACAGATAGATAGAAAGAAAAAACAGAGTGGGGTAGATAGATAGATAGATAGATAGATAGCTATTACAACTCTGAAACGTATTCAAATGTACTGATTTGCATTATTTTTCAAAGTGTGGACAGTTTGCTCACCTAGAAAATCAGCTTTCACAAACCTGTATTTTTTCTGTGCTCGAAAAACCAATCGCGCATCAAACTCGGTCACCATATGTTGTCTGGCTTCGTGGATTTGAAGTACATCTCTGAAAAGCGCCTCATTTGCAATCCTGGCTTTTATCCGGGTTCAAATACCGATTCCATATGCAGGAAGCAGACAGACATTTTTTATCACACCCGCTAACTAGTCGTCCGCCCAAAAGAGAGGGACACAGATAGTAAATACACCAGCCTAGCGGGTCGAGAAAGTGCACTCTGGCAAATTGGGTGGGACTAATATACCTTTTAAAATATACTTACATTCACACACACACACACACACACACACACACACACAGAGGCACGCACACACACGCACACGCACACACACACACACACACACAAATATATATTGAGCCCTGGCTCTTACAACATTTCATCATTGCTTTCAGATCTTCTAACATTACAGTGTGGAATACCTACTTACAAAAATGATGGAAAGTAAGAAAAAAATACTCTGAATGAATTCGGCTAGATAAAAAAAAATTCAAATAAATTCTAAAATTCCCAGCACTCCTCATTCGTGCGCATGTTTAGTCCTACCAACATAACAAATTTACTCCGATTAAGTCCTGAAGGACGAAGCGCGTCACACCTAAACTTTTTTCCAATTTCCCCAATACTGTTCTTGACATAAATATTTGTTGTCTCATATAGAGACGTCAATCGCTATTTACTGTCCACTCTCTTCTCATTCTGCTCATCATTAAAGTTTTTGTACCTAATTCTTCCACACTCTGTAACCCCATGTTTTTTAGTGGCGTTACTACCTTGCTTGGGGTGATTCCGATTAAAAAATGTCAATTTATTCACAATAAAATTGATAAAATGTTCAGGATATATTTATAAGACAGTCAATATCAATTTCTATATATACGTATGAATATTGTTAATAACTTGTTCTGGAAGTGTCAGGTTTTATTATGCAAACAAACCAAAGGCAACATATTCCTTTCATAAATTCGACTGATTTGAACCACAGAATCATAATTGATTATCACAATCCACATATGCCCGAATAACTTAATATTTTATTATTTACATGTTAATAGGAATTCTTTAACATGTCTCAACTTGCATCATGTCGTACTTAAATGTATAGATTTTGGGGACTATTCTATTTTAAGATAACTTACTGCCTTCTAGAGATCCTCTTTTCATGAATACAGTTTTCCGTTTCTCTGGAGAATGCAGTTTTTGAAATGTTGAAATACTGAATTGTGTTCTGCAACTGGATGTTCATCATGACATATCTCCAAAAGACACTGATTGATACCGACTTTCTCTCAGAAAGCAAATATTGATCTCATCTTATTGAGAATAAATACAAAATGGTTTACCTGGTTGGCGGCTTTACGTCTCCTCATGCATCGGACAGCCACTGCGACTAACACGAACGCTATCACAGCGAGGCACACCGGAAGTACAATGTACAGAATTAGTTTGGGTTGATCTGAAAAAGCAAAACATACCAGAATTGTCAGAAATTGCTTCAATTTTTAAAGAGAAAAGGCGATTATTTCACTTTATAAAATTATGATAATGAGACAATTTTAATAGATAAAAAGCCACTGCAACACTCCTTAAAACATACTTGCTCCTAATCGATACTTTATTATCAATAATTTTCGGGAATTTTATTTAGATATTTCGGTATTTATTCATAACATCTTCGATTTTACTAACTAGATATTGATAAAAAAGAAGATGTTTTTAGAGTTTACTTAATCGTTTATAGTTCATTACATTTCAGCTAACGATATATACACACACACACACACACACACACACACACACACACACACACACACACATATATATATATATATATATATATATATATATATATATATATATATATATATATATATATGAAGAAATATAGTTTTAAGATGTGCTATATTTACGGGATAAAGTGCTCAATATCAGAGATAGAGAGTATGTAAATATAAAAGTATAAAAAAATATATAATATAATAAATATATATTTATTTTGTATATTTTTATTTATTTTATTTGGTTTTCGATTTTTGAGTAACGTAGTAATGTTTTTTATCGATATATAGCAGTTATAGCTATTTTTACATCCAATTTTTGGATTGGTTGTTGTCGTCTATTCTGACGGTTATTTTGGTGGGATTGGTTTGTTAATTTGTTTATTATTTACTTTATTTATTTGGGTTGATTGTTGTTACTCTTTTTTCATGTATTTTATTTTTATTATATTATTTTTATTATATATATATATATATATATATATATATATATATATATATATATATATATATATAAGTTGTATCTTTATGTTGAATTGAATGCATTTGTTTATTTACCTTTGTATATAATCGCTTTCCACTTGGTTCTTTGGATCAACGTAAAGAAACAGAATGATGAGTGTAATATGAAAATATTAGCACTGAGAATAAGAAAGCAGAAGTGTCCGTTTAAATACACACCAAATATCATGGATCGAACCATAGATTTTTTTTCAAGAGATATATTTACAGAATATTTCTTGAAGTTGGTGCTCAAAAAACAACTCAACCATTTAACAATTTCTTCTGGAATTTAGTATCAGGATCTAAACAGTAGAGCTCTTAACTGCCACAGCTTACATGGTAGAAACTCTACAAAGAAATTCTATTTGTCCAATACATACCATAATTAGTCAATAGTAAGAAATAATTTATTGAACAAAGTAACAAAAGTCATTGAAACAAAGCAAGTTCAGTCGACCATTGATGACAATTCCAGAACAACGTAACTATAAACAATTTTTTCTATCCTCTGCCAGCTGCAATGATGGAGAAAGCATTATGTCGAACCATCGCCAGTGAGACACGCTGCAAGAGCCACTCCGTTTCGCGAGGCTCGTCCCTTAATCGAGAGGCAATCCCGCCAATCCTCCGAAGGAACGCCACCGAACGAGGGCCAATAACCCCTGAAGTCTCCACTGCCACAGGAGTAAAAAAATAAGATTGTCATCTGGGTAATGTGGTTGCGGAGGCAATACAGTGAAGTCTTCTTCATATTCCTGAAAATATTCCCGTACATCCTATGCGTACAGGCTTGCTGAATAATGTCCCTACCCTAATGGTAGAATGAAGGCATTTCCATGGTTACCTGTTAGTGTGAGTTACGCAACAAAGTCCCTTCGAAATAAAAAATGGAACTCAGCCTTTTTCCAGCAGAAACATTGTTTAAGACTGATTGCTTTTCACGTCTGTTACCCATTTACTCTTTTTGTCTTTCTTTTTGGGGGGGCGGGGTTCCGATTCTCTTTTTATGAAATTTTTAAAGTGAGTGTTTTTTCTTCTCTTTCTTATTTTGACGAAATTTTCAAGTGTTTTCTCTATTTTGTTTTTTGTTTTCTCATCTCTATACAAGTTTTTCGCAACTTCCAACATTTTGTTCCTATTACACAATACATTTACAATATTTCCTTTCTCTTGGGACCCATAACAATCTTTTTTAATGAAATTTAAAAATAAGTATCCATGTTTATTATATATATATATATATATATATATATATATATATATATATATATATATATATATATATATATATATATATACTCTATAACGAACAATGATCACGTTTTATAATAAAATTACCCATTACCAATTTATTGTAATTCTTTCTAGTAAAAACAAATACAAGTTGAACTTCACGTGGTATATTATCATATCCTGAAAATGTTATCAAAATTGGTTCACTAATACATTAACTTTCATAATAAAATTTGATGTGATGTGTGTGTGTGTGTGTTTGCTTCGTTGCAGAGCATTGGTTAATGGGTTTGTATCTTAGACAACGAATATATGACTATTGTGAATATGATCCTTACAGGGTACTCCAGTTCTGTAGCCTTGTGCCAAACGAGTAATATATGGCATATGCATGAGAATATGAAGTTATTTGTTAAATACATTATGAAAGAAATATTCCATCCTCTTTATTGTCGCAATCTTCATTTAGTACCACTTTTATTTCCATTCCATATGGTACAGACCCCATTTATCATTACCATTTTCATTGCAACTCTCTACCTTGAGTGGCTCTCAAGCTCAATATTGTATGAAAGTTAGTATAAAAAAGAACTTTTGGCGACAATTTACAAACATTTCTCGCATCATAAACATTGCAGTCACGTCATAGATATACTTGTAAAATCTTTATTTTTACTTATGCTCTGAATTTACATAACAGTTTGGCAAAAAGAAACAGAACGGATTCTCTTTTATCAACAGCAACAACTGATCTCTTATTTTTCCAGCGGAATTATGACGTCTAGAATTTTTCAATTCCTTTTCAGCTCAAATTTCAATGCTGTCGAATTAATAGCAAAATTACAATACTTTTTGATTTTTCTTCTTGATACAAAGCGTTGTCAACATTAATTGTAAACCCACGTCAAATTCTTCGTCTTTAAACCAAAAATGATGTTCAACCAAACTTATATAGTCAACCGATAAAAGATTATTTTCAAACTAATCCTAAAAGTCAATAAAATATTGTTGGTTTTAAATATGTTTTATCCACATTCATTATATGATAAAATTCTAGCAAAGAATTACCATTTCAATGGCCTTCAAATTTTTGTTATACACTGACATAAATATTCCCAGACAATCTTTTAGCAGAATTATTCCAATAGCTAATGTGCCATTTCACTTTCTTCCGATTTAAAATACTAAGCTACCAAAAGTCTCTCTCTCTCTCTCTATCCCTCTCTCTCTCTCTCTCTCTCTCTCTCTCTCTGACGCTCACTGCTTCCATTATCCTCTCCTTTTGTTTCTTTTTTATATTTGCTCTCCCATTATCTCTCTTCTCTCCTTTTTCTCTTCTCTTTGTTTCTTTTAATATCCTCTCTCTCATTATCTCTCTTCCCTCCTTTTTTCTCCACTCTTTGTCTCTTTGTATATCCTCTCCCATCATTTCTCTTCTCTCTATCTCTAAAGAAATAGCTTTCTGTAACCAGTACTAATGTTGTATGCATTATTGATTTTCTTCGGACAGTAGTCATTCAGAATCGGGTACATTAAAATATAACCTTTGAAGTTGCCACGGTTAGTGTCTGGATAAAAATTCACGATGAACGCATAAAATTATAATAAAGAGAACATTGTATGAAAGCTAAAGGCAATTCTCACATCTAAAAAGAAAAATATATATAATTTTCGTCTTACTTGCGATGCAAGTTTACGTTTAAATTTCTCATTGGCTTCCTTCTTTTTTATTTAAAAAATCTTGAGAATGGCTATCAGCAAATATAACGACACCTATAATTTCTTGAACTACATTTGTAATTTTTCATAAAAGTGTTAATCGTACATTTTTAGACTTCAAACAAAACTTGTACCAGCATCAGTGAACATTTCCAGTAACTTTTCTATCTGTTTATGTATTTTCTCAGCTATGAAGTAAATCTATCTGACAAAATCAAAACATCTATTTTGTTTAAACAATTAATAAAAAGGACGGAATTTTTCTTTGGCCAGGTGATAATTTGAAAAGTAAATCTTTGAAACTACGCAAACACAGGGAAGGACAGGCTGCAGTAAGTTTCGAGTATGATAGAGCCACACCCAAATTGTTTGTTCTCTTTTAAATTTGAATCCAGACTATTTATTGCATAGATTGTCCACTGGAAAGGTAACAATGTTTTTTTTGTTTTGTGTGTGTGTGTGTGTGTGTGTGTGTGTGTGTGTGTGTGTGTGTGTGTGCGCGTGCGTGCGTGTGTGTGTGTGTGTGTGCGCGTGTGCGTGTGTGTGCGTGTGTGTGTGTGTGTGTGTGATATGTAAAAAGGGAAGCAAGAGCGATGACTACGCAAAAGAGGCGAACATCTTGATCGTTCTATAGTACGACACGATGGTTTGGCGCTACATTCGAGCAGATTTGAATTGATGTTACCCTTTCAGTCAATTTGCATGGAGTCGAATGAACGTGTTTGTTGAATTCTTAGGAAAAAGACAACATGAACATTTCTTCTAAAAATCTATATGATTGTAAAAAGTAAACAGATATGGATTTATTTATGACACATACAAAATAGAAATAAAAATAATATTTTACGCGAATTGATTTTGCAGAGAGCATCCCAAAAGGCCAATGAAATTTATGATATATAATTAAAATATAAAACAAAAACAACATTTCGGCCGTTGTACGCTCCGGCCTTCTTCAGGTGGTTGGAATGTCGAACTGAACCCTTTATTTCGCTCACTGCGGTAAACTGTTCTAGTTCCACGTGCCATGTTTAAATCAGGCGTGGCTGACCACATATGGAGAGAGAAGGTCGATCACCGCCCTCTGTAGGATCAAGTTGAGATCATAGACAAGGAACACCATTAGAAAATTCGTAAAGTTAAGGAATCAGCACATATGCTACGCCACAAAAATCTCCTGAGCCGACCAAGCATAGAAATGAATACAATATGGGATCCAATAATAAGGAGTGCCAGAGAAATGCAATAATAACAACAAAAGTTGCAATATGAGCTCTGGTAAAAATGGTTGCTGAAGACATTAGGTTTATAATACCCAGAAATTCATACACAGATGTCCACATGGTACAGTGGATAAAGGCATTGGTTAGATCCAGTGACAGAACCCAAAGAGTGTGAGTTCAATACCCGGTTAAGGCAGTGGAGAATTTTCAGAAGGAAATTAACAGGAGATAACTGATAACTGACATCCATTAAACATGGCACGTGGAACTAGAACAGTCTATCCCAGTGAGCGAAATAAAGGGTTCAGTTCGACATTCCAACCACCTGAAGAAAGCCGGAGCGTACAACGGACGAAACGTTGTAATAAATATGGCGACAAAGATGAGGACAATAGTCCGAATAATGTAAATAATGTACATAATACCTCATCTCAGAAATATAAACAGAAAAACATCTTAAGTCGGTGTAAAAATGAAAAATATTTGCGAGTATTTTTTTTACTAATAAATGGAGTTCTAGAAAAATGGCAATTGCAGGCAGTAAATGTTTTAAGACTCACCACAACATTTATTCTAATGTAATCCACAAGTCTCTGAGTATCATAGATTATAAAACTATACAAATGGTACGACCAGAAATATTATTAATCCTGTAATGCATACTTTGGTGTCAATCAATCAGATGCTTCTCAATTACGTCATTCAACCTTCAAGAATATGAAGTCGTACAAATATTAATCTTTGATTCGCATGTTCTGTCTGTAGAAACTACTTTATCAGAGGAGACTCAGTATTTATTAATTACATTCAGAAAAATAAGAAGAATAAACTTGTATGCGTTACATTTTGCAAGCACGCAATCAATTAAAAAAAGACGTTGTCCCTAAAATAATTCTAAGAGTTAAAGAATGTTTGTAACATTCCCTTGAGAAATTAATAATCAGTCAACAAACGAACTGCAGATGATTTTGTTAATATTTCACTGTTTATCCATAACATTGTTAGATCATTATCATCAAAATTAGTTTCTTTCTGCCAAATCTATAAAAATGTCGGTAAATTTGTAGATTAAGCCCCGGAAACCAATTGTAATGAAAATCTACATTCTGGTATAAATTTACATGTTTATTTTGAAAATAAAAATAAAAGTTTGCGGAAGAAAACCGTTTAGGAGTTATCGACAATATAAGTTCGGCCTCATTCGCGTCGCGGTTACAGCCCTGCCGCCATTACTGGCTTTGTTTGCATAGTTTGCCTCGAAGCACGGAAGCTTCACTTGTCTTGATTACTGCGAAATGCACGAACTTTAAATTAAATTTCGCGAATTGCGCAGTAATCAAGACAAGTCAGAAGATAAGAAGATCAGTAAAAATGCCGTTAACTAAGTAAGCTTCCGCGTATTACTACTCGAGATAAACATATGTAAACAACGCCAGTAATGGCGGCCGGGTAGACCCGAATAAGGCCGAACTAAGACTGTCGATATCTTCTTCCGCAAACTTTTTTTCGCCTCATAAAATAATGCAATTAAAATGTTATTAGCGCTGGCTAATTTATTACAGTTTTTATTTTCAGAATGTCACACCGCCATAGGAATATATAATGTAAACTACCAAACAGTTATATATTTTTTCCATTTATTCTCATCATCATTAAATAATATCATTTTTAGTTTTTAACATGTAAATATCTTGATTATTTTACTTTTAAGCAATTTTAGTTAAATGTTATTTCTCTTAGTTTTTAAACGAAATTTTAGAGCTTCAATCAATATCCCAATTATACCGTATTTTAGGAGGTTTTTTTTTTTTTTTGTAAATAGTCTAAGTTATTTTAATGACTATTGTATACGTTTTGTTAAATATAGTTGAAAAAATAAGAATAAAAAGGAAAGTTATAAAAAGAGAAAGACCAAAGAAATAAGATATAATAAAGAAGTTAAAAGGGGAGGAAGAGAAAGAAAAGAAGTCGTAAGACGAGCCAATATAATAAATCGTTTTTATTTTATTAATGTATATATATATATATATATATATATATATATATATATATATATATATATATATATATATATATATATATATATACATTAATAAAATAACATCGAATAGCCCAAGTGAAGTTTTGATTAGTTACTGTTTTCGGGGCAGGGGGCTTATATAAAGCACATCCTAAATCTAGTAGCAAATGTTTTGGTGGGTACGGTTGTTTTATTTCCCTCCCCCCACAGACGATAAATTGTACATATGGGGACTAGTTAGTATATTCATGGAGACATTGAGATATTATGGTGGATGTAGTGAGAAAGGTAAGTAAGAATGTGTAGTTTTGGTGTAAGGAATATTGTTAGTAGGATTGGGTCAGCGTTTGTGACTAGCTAAGTTTAGAAGTTAAGACAGAAGACCGGCCTTTCCCCCCCCCTTCCCCTTTTCGGCCTTGTGCCACATATTCTGTTATCACAGAATTAAATAAACTTTTATTCTGGGTGCGGGCCGGATACTGATCATATTCGGTCGGGTCGGCCATCGAAGAAGTCTATTGTTTATTTAGACCCGAAACTTCTAGTGACATGGGAGCAACAACACTGAGGACGCACCTAGAGTCGGCACTTAAAGGTGTATTTTTAATAATAATAATTTTCGTTAGTTTCTTTCTTTTCTATCGATTATATGTCGTTTGATATTTCTATTGATCATGTAAAAATCAAGTTAACATTTCCACCATTTATAAAAAGGACACAGGTACGAAGTAACATTCACTCGTAAAGAAATGCACATAATAATGAGGATGATGCATTTCTATCTTTGATAATAAATTTCGAATAAATTTTAAAATTCAATTTTTAAATTTAAGTTGAAAGAAAGCAAACGTGGAAACATGAAAACTATGAAAGATTTTTCTTTCAATTAATAAATCCTTCGGCGCGAATAAGTTTAATCTTTTCTTTCCGGCAGCAAACACATTGGCCAACTACGTTCAAAAGAAAAACCTCAAAATATTCAACAAGGGGAGTGCCAATGAATCATGAATGTAAATCATGTTTGTAACTGCAATTATTTCCGGATGAATCATGGATGCCAGAAACAAATTCTAAAATTATCAAAAAAATGACAATATCCGGTTAAGTTTCAATAAATGTTTCCTATTTTTATTTATAAAAACACGGCAATAAAATCCATTATCAATTGTTTAAGATTCTATGTTTAACTACTTTCAAATAAGGTAATTTATATATCTTTGTTGTTTTTACTATGACATTTTGGTTAATCATTTCATCGACCAACTTCAGGCGAGCCGTTGAACTTATTAGCCAAAGTTTTAGCAAACAATTTTCAATTTTCTTAACTAGTCAATCGATTGACTAAATAAAACCAGCGGAAAAGTTATAAAAAAATAACAAAGATGAGGATATCACCGGAAATAAACCATCACATAAAAAATATTTACTAGTTTTTGATATTTATATTTTAAAAAAATATTGCAGACTTTGAAGAAATAAACGATTTATCAGGAGAATGGTATTAAGTAAGATTATTGAATGGGGGAAGATTTCATCATTTCTCGACTAATTAATCTCGACTAATTATTCTTTGTCTTTTCCTCGAAATAAAACGTCGACGATTTCCTGCATTGCATTTATTATATTTCCTCTTTGTTGAACAAAAATCCATGAAACAAAACCTGAATAATTTTGATATCACACATGAAGGAGTAAACTGTTTAGAAACGCATTTTAGTGATCGTTATAGATCACTAAAAAAAGCTTCATAGAAACCTTTGCATGTTTTCCTAATATCACGTCTTGATATATGTCCATGAATCCAGTGTTTGTACAATGAATTATTTTGCCTAATTTAAAACCAAGATCCCTTCTTAGCAAACGGCTATTATTTAGCCTCCCATCTGTTAACCTCACCACTGTATTGTTGTGGGCTAAAATAAAATCCAAATCCATCGTTGATGATTCATTTGGAATTAATGAAAACGTTTCGTTGATCCTAATGAATGTTATATGAATCGATCTTGTATTGCATTTAAACTCGTAGAACTAAAGTGAATAAAGTAACATTGCTTCACTTTTCTCTCTTCCGGTTTATACTGTTCACAAGGTTAATAAAAACGTCGTGCTTAAATGTATTTTCCTTACCAATTCGTATTACGAGGTGCCATTTGAAGGTTTTCATATTTGAGAAATTGGTTTCTCTTTTGACTTACTATGCCTGTCAAAGCTTTCCCATATCGAACCATTCAGCCGTACATTTTGAAATTTCGGAGTTTCATACGTAATGCAAACTTCAGTGCAACTCCCTCAGTTATGGGAAAAATAACAAAGAAGAAATGACTTTCTAGTCTTTGTTGATAATCAGTCTAGGTGAAAGGAGTGCTTTGAGGAGGTTGGATGTCAATATTGACTTATTTATATTAGCTCCTACAGTCAAGCTGATCACAATACGAACTACAATCAGCTTTTGACTGGAGGGGCAAACAGAAATAAGTCAATGTTTAAGACTGCGTTGGGCATGAAACTCCAAATCGTGCTACCGTTGAGGAAAAATGTATATACATACATACATACATACATACATACATACATTATTTATGTTATCATTTTCGAATAAATAATATTTGCTCTACTGTGTATTGAGCACTCTTTTAAGAATAGTAATTGTTGGTTATTGGAATTTATTCCGTATACACCAATCCTATACTTGGAGATTATATATATATATATATGTATATATATATATATATATATATATATATATATATTATTACTTTCAGCGTAAAATATATATTTCCTATTATTTATATAACGTAATATAATATATATATATATATATATATATATATATATATATATATATATATATATATTATTATTATTATTATTATTATTACTTTCCGCGTAAAATATATATGTTTCCTATTATTTATATAACGTAATATATATAATAATAAGGCGGCCTGACCATTTCGTCTAGCATGAAACAGTCTGTCGCCTCTGAGTGTTTTTATATTTACATACGCTCTATCTCTGATAATGAGCACTTTATCCCATAAATATAGCACACCTTAAAACTATATTTCTTCATCTTTATACACATATATATATATATATGTGTGTGTGTGTGTGTGTGTGTGTGTGTGTGTGTGTGTGTGTGTGTGTGTGATGACGTCAGTTTTCTTTATTCCTTTTGAATTCAAATGGAGCAAAACGTTAGGGAAATTGGTTACCTTACACATTAATCATCTTAGGATAATATATATTGATGAACACTGTGGTTTGAACTCGGTTCTCTGATTTTACGTTTGTCTAATAATAATTTAAAGATTTCATTTGCTTTACTGAAATGTTGAGTTAATGAATTTGATTGGTGATTTCTTTCTTAAAAACTCCACGGCACAACCAGAATCACACAACTCCCTTTAGGACGCGAACAAAAGCACACTGTATTTATTGATTGAATTGTACGAACGTATACCTTCATCTTTGATATTTTGATCACCACGCTTTGGCCGGTGGGTTTTCCTGCCGTCTTCAGATAAATTTCGTTAATCGCCAATATTTTGCATCCGTCCAGCGGTGGGTCGAGACAAAAGGTTTAAAAGACGTGTAAATTACTCGGTGCAACATGTGCAGCTGAGTGAAGCCGGAGAGGCCCACTGGCCAAAGGTTAGTCATCAAAACAACAAAGAGAATGTTATTTCATCTCAAGCCTTTATGCAACATATTCCTACTCGTATTCAAGTTTTCAAAAGACGAGAAACTTATGAAGGCCGCAAAAAGATGCTTTGTGGCATGTGGATGCGGACATCTAAAAATGAATACAAGTAGAAAAGAATTGATTTACGCATTTCTGGCAATGAATGGCTTTCACTTATTTGAAAAAAAACCTGCGTTCCAGATAATGAATTAAACATTTGAAATATCTCGACTAAAATGAAAAAAGACATCTATTCATCCACAACATGGCGTAACAAAGAAAATTTAACCCTTCTGCAATCAAACTTATCCGAAAACAAACTAATTATCAGCTGTAACTTAAATTTTTAAAAATACGCATCATATGCTTCTAAAATATTTAAATCCCCCGATAACTGCAATTTTGTACTAAAAAAAAATATAATGTAGGAGAACATTTCGTTTAGAAGAAAGTAAAATAAAATAAACAAGAAATATATATATATATATATATATATATATATATATATATATATATACATATATATATATATATATATATATATATAAGTCGAAATATGATCAAGCCCTATTAAAAAGTAAATTTAAACACACACTAAATTATATAGATAAGTCAGTTAATAAAACATCCACTAAACCCAAAGATAGGAAAAGGAAAATTATATGGTTCAACCCACCTTTTTGTACCCTTTCTAATATTAATGTAGGAAAGTACTTCATAAAACTAATAGAAAAGTTAACCGATTAAATGTGTCTGGATTTCCTCAAACAATATTAATTTTGAAAGAATAGAAATTTTAAATTACATCTAATTCAATCATGTCTCCTACCCGTCAAAAATGTGTAAATTTCTTTTCATTTTTCGTTTCAACCTTTGGAAGTAAAGTCTGATGATCCGCGGTCCTTTAAAAGGGCTGTGGTGAAATAATTTATTACATGGAACCTTAAAGTGGTCTGTTTTTATTTTTATTTAAATTATTAGCTCTGATTTACATTGAGCTCTCTGGATTTTATCTTCCTTGGGTCTACCCATGCGGATTACCTAGTTTTTCGTAAACTATATATATATATATATATATATATATATATATATATATATATATATATATATATAATAGCCAGCCTGAAATATAATATGAATAACGTGTACAATGACGAATTTACTCACTACCGCTTTATCGGCACCTCGAAGTGATGTAATTGTTAACCGGCTTGTCTCACTAGGACAATTACGACTAAGTACTGCGTTCGAAAAATACTTTTTGCTTTGTTCAGTGCTCCATACTTTCGGCCTTGTGATACATCTAAGCTACATTTAGAAAATCGTCATTACTGCTTTAGATTTGAACTAGTGTCGTCACGCCATGTAGCCTTATTGGGTTGATTGCACCAAATGTTCTGCAGCTATAGCACTAGTGGTGTATCTAGGGCAAAATAGATTCGCTGCCACCTCAAGGCAAGAGATTCTACTCAACTCTGCTATTTAACCCTCAACTAGGGTGAGAAGAAATGGATCCATTCATTTCCCAAAGGTATTTGTATGTATGAACGTAACAAATTCGGCCGGAATTTGAACTCGGCTCCTCGGTATCTCTTTATCATTCACTAACTGTTATTTACATAAAATATTAAAGACATCGATGGAAAATAAAGTTAAAAGTTAAGGCTTATTTCCAGGTGTTAAAAATGTACTTGAATAACGTCCATTCATATTTGCTTTAAATAACAAAGACTGACACATTACTCTCCGTTAACAAGGAATGATACGTTAATCTCCATTAACAAGGAATGATACGTTACCCTACGTTGAGAAAGTTAAAAGTCTAAAAATTGCCATTTCATCGATCAATTTAATAAAAAAACTTTGATCTCTATAACGTTATACATAATACGAAATTAGTAATGTTAACGTATATATATATATATATATATATATATATATATATATATATATATAATACGCGATAACCTTGCCAGTTCTTTGATAACCCCACTTAGAAAAAGTTCTCTATCCCAAATTTAGCAAAACTTTTCTGAACCAGAACAATTTCCAGACAAAAGCAACGTAATTTGTCGCGTCTGTGGCTTGTACATGCTTGTGCTTACAAGTTATTCCTTGAAGTTAAAAGTTTGTTTGACGTTTGGGCTGATGAAATTAAGAGCCGACAAATTATTCTAACATGAATATTTGTGAGGTTTATGTTAAAGAAAAAAACGAATGGGCAGAATTCAAATAACAAGTTGAGACATTTATTGACCATTATTCTGTGAAATAATTCTTGCTTAACTTAGAATTTATAGCTTAAAATTTAAGATAATCCGCTTGCTTTCAGTTTTCCTCAATCAATTTTTTGAAGTGTGTATTGCATCTGAACATTGCTTATGTTTCTGATGAATTAAATGAAGAGGAGATCTTGGGAAACAACGCGTGGAATAAATTTTGTTTTTATAGATATAAGAGTGGACTGAAAAGTTCTTAGCCTGATCAAGAAGCCCTTTCAGCAAAAATAGTATATTTAGTTATTTCATTTGATTAGGTTTTGGTAATTGGGTTCGGTTGAGATCTTTTCAGCCCCTTCACTTATAATTGGTTTGACACTTTAATTCCCGGAATGATCGCAATAAAATATTTGTACATATTCCAACTAGATGTGTCATTCTTTACCGAGCAGTAGAGGAAGTTTTATGTGTTCATGTAATACTATTGGCGGAAAATAAGTGTAAGGAATATGATATAGTGAATTAACAACAAGTAATGTGTAATGATTGGCAAAAGTGTTAGTGAAACGTTAGCCTTGTTCAAATGGCTTATATTAGACATACTACGAACAAATCGAGTTGTTTTGAGTTGCGAAAGGGCAGTCATGCTAGTGTCGTTGAATATTGCAAGTTCGATCTTCAGTTATGGTCCCACTCGTCTTCTCCTACGCTCACTAAACATCCATCAACCTTATTTTTCTCCGGACAATTTAGCCACACGAAATTGTTATACTTTTAACCATAATTCATTGTTTCCACTTACATCGCTTCTCTATAAGACAAATTTTATTTATCAACCTGAGTCTTTTTCCTTCCTTGCATTGAGTTTTGTTTTAAATCACTGCTAAACATGAAGACAAAAATTGTAAATTTTCTTTACAAGCAAAAATATAAAATTAAATTCAGACATGTTTAGAAACAGACGTCTAGAACAATTTTTAGAAACAGACGTCTGGAACAGTTTTTAGAAACAGACATCTAGAACGGTTTTTAGAAACAGACGTCTCGAACAGTTTTTAGAAACAGACGTCTGGAACAGTTTTTACAAACAGACGTCTGGAACAATTTTTAGAACCAGACCTCTAGAACAGTTTTTAGAAACAGACGTCTAGAACAGTTCCTAGAAAATACCTTTAAACGTGTTATCATCGATCTATAAAAAATAGAATATATGGCTGTGAGTCTTAAAATTCTTGAAATTATGACAGATTATGAATGAAATAGATAAACTCTGACCTTAGCCAAAAAAAGCCATATCTACGCCATTGCCTTTTATGTAGTCTTCAAATCGAAGAGAGATAAATTTGAACAAGATTTTATTTTTCTGTAATTGTAAAGATCGATTTAAAAATTTTATCGATTTCTTCGTCCGTAATTATTCGATTAAATCCGAACCAGATTCGCCGCCGTAAATTATCGATTTGAATTTAAGGCATAAATCAATTAAATGAAATTTCCGTTCGATTAACGACAAATTGAAACTGCTTGAAATTAAATTCCGATACACTCGACGTTTACTCAACACATATTTACTTTTCAACATAACCTCTTTACTTATCAAGCCACTTAATCCAAAGTTGTACATCGAAAATTTTACAATGAACATTACTGATCAAAATTCAACTAATAACTATATTAAGCTACATACTTATTGATCCACCCTCATGTACATAACCTTTTAACTTACCTACTTTTATATGTTATGTTCCTTCAGGGCGTAGTCAATCATGGCTCTCCACATTCTCCTATCTCTTGTAGCACTAAGCAATGTTTACCTCTTTACTACCCCTTTTACTATAAAGAAAGAGAAATGCCAGCAAAGCTTCAACTGTAGCAACAATTACAGTTAGAAAAGAAAAGCCGTGGTGAGTGCAGGCAAGCATAACAAAGCAGCGGTAGAGTTCTATTCAGATTTACCCCACGGGACAATAGCTCTGTAGATTATACTTAGAATCAGTGAAAACACGGCATGCAATAAATGAGCAGAATTATTATGATACCATGACTGGTGTCAAAGGTTGACTAGTGTCAAAGGTTGACTGGTGTCAAAGGTTGACTGGCGATCTACTTTTTATTTCTGAAGAAAGAAAAGTATTTTCATGTTAAAACAATGAGGATACTATGAATTATGTGGTTTGTGTCACTTATAGAGTATAGTGTGAGAGGTGAAATTATAAGCCTGGGTGGGATTGGTCCTTAGGTAAAGTCTTAGGTCTTTTTAACTTAAGTGTTGTTTTCATCTGATAAAGGAATTGCTCGTTGAAATGAGTGACACAAAGCTGATCTTAATAGATCAGGTTTGTTTTGATCAGAAATATAACGCATTTTCAGAAAAAGGTGACGATTACACCTGTAATAATCAGGTCAAATGGAGGTGAGATTCTGGAACATGGAAACTGTTCCACTGAAAGTGGATATGAACGATACAAGGCCACCATTTTTTATTGTCCCGCCAGTGAAAGAAGGCGTGGGATGGAGCTTCTCTTGTCCCACCCCCGATACTTACGACACAGGGTCATTATTTTGATTGAACCAGCAATCATATTCGATTGTTGGGGGGGGTCTTTCTTTCCCCACCCCCTTCAAGGTGTATGACACAAGACCATTGGTCAAACATTATTATTGTCTAACCAATACCATTGGTCAAGCATTATTATTGGCTGACCAATTAGAACAGTGCAATTGGGGGTTTGCACTCCCATAAAAAGCAGTCGCCGAAATAGCCGAGAAGTAAGATTGAACTGATCTCGCCGCTAGTAGACCAACACTGTCCCTGCCGGATGACCGTGGTGCCTCAATCAGCTAAAGACCTGTTCTCTGCGCCTGTTTTTTTTTCTTCAATTCCCTCAATCAACTAGCTTCATTTAAATAGTTGAAAGACTCTGGGTTGTTTAGCCATAACTGCAATCGCTAGTCAAACTCTTCCTCTCAGCTTAAGAACTCCTTATACGGGGAAACTTCTTCAGATCCTTTTTATGTATTCCTGATATTAAGCAATCATAGTACCATAAATAAAAGTTGTTATTTTTACACTTTTTAATGAGTGTTGTTATAGTTGATTAATTTAACCGGCGACACCAGTGACTTTAGTCATTTACAAGCTTAGTCAGGTCAGAGAGAAGTCAATCCTGATCTTCGACAGTTCTTCACCAATATTACTGTGGTTACTGAAACACAAAAACACAACTTGGGGTTGCAGGATTGGTGCAGAGTGAGCTCGCCGAAGACGGACCAACGAACACGGACCAAAGGAAGAGTGTTATTCAGCAAAGCACGTAGCAACCGAGCCACACAAGCCGAGATGTCCCTGCACATAGTCAGCGGAACAATCTACCTCGTAGATTGAATAAAGGGTTCAGTTCAAAATTTCCTGAAGGTTACCCGGATCAATAAGTACCCGATGAAAGCCGCGGGGAGGTATGGAGAGAATGACAATAAAGATGAGTACACAGCAATTGAATTCATGCCACTCGTTCAAAAAGAGGCCTCTGGAATATAATGCGGAAGGAAGGTTTGGAGAATATGACACTCACAGAGTATATCGAGGGACAGGGAAAATCAGCAGGACGATCTTGTGTGAATGGATGGTGGATCGGAGTGGAGATAGGAGGTTTGAAAAAGGGACAACAGTTGCTAAGGGCTACAAAAGATAGGATGCTGTGGAGGGCCATAATCGCACACGTCTTCTCACTCTCTCTCTCTCTCTCTATCTATCTCACTCGATTTAGTCCAAACTTTAAATAGATAAACGACAAATCAATTTAAACTTTTATTTCTATTTTGAATATATATAAAAAATAAAGTTTTTAACAAAAGACCCCAGAAAATTAACGTGTAAATGCTTACAGTAATAAAGAAATGAAATTAAATGAAACAGGTTTTCTAAAAATAATATACAGTATAATTATTCAAATTGCTTTGTACTTTAGATAAACTCATTTTTTACTTAAAATATCTAATATAAAGAAAAGATTAATATTTCAGATTCCGTCTTCGTCAGATTTCAAAGCTAATAAATATTTTCTAGACATTTATCTTTTTTTCCCCTCTTTAGTACAATCCATTAATTTTTCGATAATAATAATGACAGGAGACTGGTTTTACCAATTTAAAAATGTACGATGACCTTTTAAATAATTTATGTCCAACTTCAAAGTATCCTATGAAAAATGTTCGAATTTTCCTATAATTCATTTTTGCTTTCAGCAAGTTTACGTTGATATTATTTCGAATTTATATTTTCATTGTATAAAATGGTTACGCTTTTCCGTCTTTTCAAATTTCTGCCTCTATATTGTAATTGCTTCTCAGTATTTTAGTGTTTACCTTCAATATTTTTCGTTAGATCGTGATGAGGTCTTCTTATCTATTAACTTATATTTGGAAAACGTTCAATGTGACATTCGTTTGAGAAAATAATCTTTCTTCCAGACTATTTATTCACTTTTGGAAGGCCAGCACGTTTGGCTGCATTTCATTTGTTTTGACTCAACTTTGGTTTTCTCGCTGAAAATCGATCAAATAAATAATGTCTTGGAAGACACAGTTTTATAATATTGAAGCCAATCTATTTGTCAAATTCAAATCATTTCCAATTTGATTGGCCTTTCTTGTCGATTCAATGACGCGTTTTCCTTTGTCTCGTCAAGACAGTTTACATTTATGATAAGGTTTTAGTCCAATGTAAATCCTTGCCATTCAGAATGCTGTTTACAAATTCTTTGGACAAAACGATGGTATAGGCAATTTTTATTTGTAATATTACCTTCCTCACAAACAACAACTTTTATGTGTCTTGCAAAGGAAACACATGGCGTTCGGTATTAAATTATGTAAAGTAAGTAAAATTTAAATTTTATTTTCTAATTTTACTAAGTTATATTTAAATAGTTAAAACATTAAGTACCTAAAACATTTACTCATCAAAATTAAGTTTTCTTCTTACAACCTCCATTGTCCTTTGTATATTCAAAATATACAAGAAAATTTATAGATTAATATGTTTTATGATTTATATTTTGTTTGTTTTTTCATTTTTTGCATATATCATAAAATATACCATGTAACTATCTTCATATTTTTTTCTTGTTTTTTAATCGAATTCGCCCCAAGAAAGGCAGTAAAGCGACTAAGATACAAGTGGTTACTGGGTGTGGAAGAATTAGAAAACAGAAACATTACTAAGTAACCACGAAGATAGTAGATAACGATTGACGTTGCATTTAAAATTTTAAAGATTAAAGTTGACTGGAAAGTATGGAACCAAAAGAGAAACAAACGAGAAGTGCGAGAAAAGAAACTGTTAGCATAGAACTTACGGTTACATCTAGCCGACTCAACTGTAAATTGTCGTCAGTCTAGTACTGCGGTTATAGTCATAAAGTCTTGGTACCATAATGAAGAGCTCATGCGAACATTTACCATGAAAGTATTTTTAGAAAAGGCACGGGAGGGGGGGTAACTTTAAGGCTGTGGGAAAGTGACAGAAGCCGAGGCGCCAGATCTTCACCAATAATATTGCTGATTCTTCTTTGGATTTTATCAAGGATCTCTAAATATATAGCAGGATCACCGGACCATTTGTGACAGCAAGTTTTTGAAAGTGAAAATAGCTGTATCTGTGAATTGTACTAGGAGCAAATACTTAACTTCTAACGCAAAATAGCAAAGCCAGAATAAAACGCTGAGCGACTTTGTTGCTTTTCAACTGAAAATGTTGATAAATTTAAGTCTACAGATGTTTCCATTCTTTCTTCCTACGAAGAATTCGTTTTAATCATTCTTTTTGGTCGCTTTCCAATACCGGAAAGTACGTTCGAGCCGGTAATATTTTATGGATATTGATTTTGTTAAACTCAATCGATCTTTCTAGTCGTCTTAGATGTTTCCTTTCTCGAAATGTAAAGGGCGAAGTACGTGTCAGAGTTCAGGTTAAAGAAATGAACTGCACTGATGCGGGGATGGATTTTGTATCGAAATGGAAAAATGATGAGAAATGATTCCATCACTGATCAATATATAATGCAAGACTAATTATTAGTAGTAGTAGTAGCAGTAGTAGCTTTCATTTTCAAAGGAGGATCTTACATTGTAGATGTTCTCCATGAAGTTAGGCCACCTCAGATAGATAGGACCTTTCGCAGAATATTTGCAGTGCCAGGCAATGCAATCTTCTGAACGGGATACTAGACTTTATTCCGATTTTCTCAATGTCGCACTTTAAGTTCAGTGATATAGACCACAAAGCGCCAATGATATTTGGGATAATAGTGCCTTGGATGTTTCACATTCTGCTAACTTCAACCTGGAGGTCGGTGTATTCCTACAGCTTGTCAATTTATTTGATATGTTATGATCACCAGCAACAGCTACGTCGATGACGAGGAATGGTCTGCGTGATTTCCGGTAGCATGATAACAACCGATAGGAGCCTATCTTTTCACTGCAAACCTGCCGTGCCCGACTATGACTCTTCCAGTCGCTCCCTAGGAGCTCCCTTAGACACACACACACAGAGTAATAATCGCAGTAGTAATAATAATAATAATAATAATAATAATAATAATAATAATAATAATAATAATAATAATAATAATATGACAGAGGATAAGGTAAAAACTCAAATAAATGAGATACGAAATAATAATCTCCCAGAATATAAACCCGAAGAATCTATCTATGACATAACCTGCAGTTATCCAGACGGTGTCACTGAAGATGGGTCCAAGTACATTAGGCTAGAATTCCTTGAAAACCATAGAAGTGAAATTATCGAAGCGAAAAACCACATCATCCACAGTAGAGTAACTCTCACACAAATGTCAGAGACCAGCTCCCAAAAAACTTATATGACAAAGTCCAATAAGCACATTGTGCAAATATACAACACTGCATTGGAAACACTGTTAACGGAGAAACTACTGTGAAACATCACAAAAGTTAACAATATCATATACCCAATAGCTTTAGCAGCTACTGGGAAGTTTGGATTGAAGACAATGAAAAGATCAAACAACAAAGAAAAAGATCCAACTCGAAAGGCAAAACTGATGCGAGAAATAAAGTAAATCAGATGTGAAATTTCGATACAAGATGATATCACGAGAATCCCAAATGTCTCAACATGCAAATGTAGGAAGATCAATATAAAATTAAATCAGTAAATGAAATTCCATCAATCAAGGAAATGCTAAAACAGAAACTGCAGTCAAAGGCACTGAGAACAAGTCGATACGAAAAACGTTGTAAGTTCTATCGCCAAAATAAAATATTCCAAACGGATCTTAAGAAATTTTACATGGAAATTGGCACAGCAGTTATGCATGTCAAAAATCCACCATCTATTGACAAAGTTCAAACATTTTGGGAGGATATTTGGAGCAGGAATATAACCTCAATGCAGAATGGATTCTACGTGAAAAGGAACGAATGCAGAATAAACCTTTACAAGAGTTGGAAAATATAACCGCAAATAATGTCAGGCTAGGCTCTAACGAAATCCAAAAAATGGAAATCCCAGGAAATGACAGGGTGTCCAATTTCTAGCTCTATCATCTCTCATCAATCCATAAAACCCTTGCACAAACTCTATCAATGCTTATTAATAATCCCAATTAAATCCTAGAATAGATCAGAAGCTATTACATATTTCATGCCAAAAACAAGTGAAAAAGATGATCCGAAATTATAGGCCAATAACATGTCTGTCCACCATAAATTGATAACGTCTGTCCTGACGAACCGTACTTACTCATTTTTGAGACAAACATTCTTCCAGTGGAACAGAAGGGATACCGGAGAGGTTCATATGGTTGCAAAGATCAACTACTGATAAACAAAATGATCCTGGAAAATTGCAGGGGGCGATGTAGAATTATTAGCACAGCATGGATAGATTACCGTGAAGCTTTTGACAGTGTACCACACTCTTGGATACTTAAGACTTTGGTAATGTACAAAATCTCTCCCGTGATAGTAAATTTCTACAGACGATCCTTAAAATCCATTCGGTTATAATTTATTTCATGAACATATACAAATATTCATCTCTTCAGTCCGAAGTTTTTTTTAATAAATGAAATCAATTTGTCCAGACAAAAGGAAGTGAGAGAGAAAGAAAAAAAGAAAGGGAAAAAAATTATATTAAGAGAGGAAGAAAGAAAAATAAAAAATTCAAAATAAGGTTTTAAAAGATAGTGGAGAAGAGAGGGGGAGAAAAGGAGAGAGGGAGAGAAAAGGGAAATAAAAGAAAGGAAAAAATAAAGAATTAAACATGAGTCGATAGGGTGACCTAGAAATGATTTTGTTTTTTTTACGGGCTGAACAAGTTAAAATACAGGGATCAGACTTAAAATAGATACACGCTGTGTCTAATATTCATGTCATTTTCAACAGCTTCATTGTATTATAATCATCACAATTTCAAATTAATAAATTGAATCGCTATTTTATTATACCTCAGTACATTAAATCTAAAATAGGTATGAGAACGCAGCATAATAAATGTGACCTATACATAGTAGAAGGTAAACAGTAATCAGTAAATCGTATAAGTGAATTGAATAAATTCTCCGAAATGAGGTAGAAAATAATCGTTAGACCAAAGATGGTGATTTTCTTGGAATTGATCAGGCTCTTCAACTATGCAAATAAATGCGATAAATACGCTCTAGTAATTGTTCTGGACAATAGTAAATGTAAAATTGTACAGATATTAAGAGCGAGACTGATCGACCGATGGAGAGGGCCTTTTTATAAGCAGGCAAAGTGGTAAACAAAGGTCAAATGAAAGGTCAAACAGTGAATTCCACCATTCAACAGAACACAGGATTAAGTAGATTGAGAAGCTGAATAAATATCATGTCTTTAGCAATGAACTAAGAACACTGTCCATTATGGACGCGATGATCAAATACCAGAATCGGTGGCGAGTTTACTAAAAACAATCCGTCAAAGAAAGGAAACTATTTAAACAAACATATTGTCAACATTGAGAAAAAATGTAAGAATTTCTTTATCGTCACCAAAAGCTACGTGTCTCAAACGTCACTTTAAATAATAATAACAATAATAATAATAATAAAGAACAATCCAAGCTAACCGCCCAGACATCGTTGTTAGAGAGCGCAAACAAAAAAAGTGCCTCCTTGTTGACATGGCAGTCCCTGCAGACTGCAATGTTTCTTTGAAGATCTTCAAAAACTAACAAAATACAAGGACCTTGAAATCGAAATCTCAAAAATGTGGCGCATGAAGACATTAACAATTCCAGTTGTAGTTGGAGCCCTCGGATTGTTGGAAAAGATTCCAGTAGACTCATTGAAGGGATTCCTGGAAGCCCATACCCTTAAAAAATATTAAAAAATTGTTCTCACGAGTACAGGCCACACTTTACGAAGGGCTTTATCTATGCAAAATATGTGTTCGTGTGTATGTGTGGAAAATGTCATGATGCCATTTGTAACCTTAGGTTTCTGGGCGGGGCCCGGAAAGAAATGTGTACACACCAGGAAGGAAATGAATTAATAATAATATTAATAATAATAATAATAATAATAATAATAATAATAATAATATTAATAATAATAATAATAATGCAAATTTTTTGGGAGAATATTTGGAGCAATCCAAAGGAATATAATCCCAATGCAGAATGGATCAAACGAGAACAAGAAAGAATGAAGGACAAATACGTGAAAGAAGGGAAAAATATAACGAAGAATAATGTTAGGCAAACTCTAACAAAATCCCCCACGAAATGACAAGGTAACCAACTTTTAGATCTGTCATCTTTCATCAATCCATGAAACTTTTGCGCAAATTTTTATCAATCCTAATTAATAACCCCAATGAAATTACAGGATGGATCACTGAAGATATTACATATCTCCGACGAAAAATGGATGAAACAGATTATCCTAAAGATTATAGGCTAATAACATGTCTGTCGACCACATATAAATTGATCCCGTCCATCCTGACGAACTGTACTTGCTCTTTACTCGATGCAAACAAGATGCTTCCACTGGAACAGAAGGGACGTCGAAGAGGTTCATATGGTTGCAAAGATCAACGATAAATGATCCTGAAAAAGTGCAGGAAAAAAGGTAGAAATCTGAGTACAGTTTGGATAGATTACCCTAAAGCCTTTGATAGTGTGCCACACTCTTGGATCCTTACGGCTTTGGAAATGTACAAAGCCTCCTTTAGTGATAGTATAATTCCTTAAGTATAGCATGAAACTGTAGAAAACTAAATTCTACCAAAATCACATCAAAGTTACTGCCACTTCCAATTATTTGAATATCCGACGAGGAATCTTTCAATGTCGTCCCTTCTGCTCTGTTTGTCCTTAATGACCCTTTCACGTGAACTAATCAGTAATAACTATGGATCCAAAGTAAAAAAAAAGTTCTTTATTAACTATTCTACATGGATGATATCAAACTCTTCGCCAAAATACGACAATAAGTTGAAGGGTCTCCACAATACTGTAAAATGTTTCAGTGATGACATCGGTATGGATTAAGGATTAGATAAATGAGCAAAAGTAACATTCAAGAAAGGGAGAAATTACATTCAAGAAAGGGAGAATTACATTCAAGAAAGGGAGAATTACAGGAACACACTCAATAGATCTAGATTTTGTCACAAAGATTAGGGAACTGGAACAAGAAGAAGGCTATAAATACCTAGGAGTTAGCGAAGGAGATGGAATACAGCATAGACAAATGAAGGAGAAAGTAAGACAAGAATACTGCAGGCCTGTGCGTCTGATATTAAATACCGAGTTGAATTCAATTTCACCAACTTTAATTGAACCATAACTAAGTGAATGGATGTCAAAACGAGAAAAGCTTCTCATTTGTCAGCACATGAATCATTCTAAGACTGATGATAATCTTCCGCATGTGTCCAGATCCGAACGAGGCAGAAGCTGAGTTCAAGTAAAAGTGCCTTATAAAACTACAAAAATCGACCTTCAACGATACTTGGAAAGTACAGAAGACGGGATGATGATATGTGTCAAAGAACATGAAAGAGATAAGAATCTTTATTGAGTAATAAAAGAAACCAACAAATTCAAAGGGAATTTCAAGTGGGTGAAGAAGTCTATATAAATTATATTGCACCTAATGCAGCGGCAAAGAATCTAAAAAAGAAAGCAAATACAAATGCAATGCATCAAATTCAGAGACGATGGCAAAATAAGCCCCTTCAAGGTCAATACTCTGCCTGGATCAAACAAGATGATGTAGACAAACTCTGTATACATCAGTGGCTACGTAATGCAGGGTTAAAAGCTGAAACCGAATGTTTTATTCTTGCTGCACAGGACCAATTAACTAGCTAATTAGAAATTACCAAGCACACATACTGAAAAATTGTGTTAACCCGAAATTCAGATTCTGTGATAAATATCCAGAAACAATTGACCATCTTGTATCAGGTTTGCACAATGTGAACACCCACTGAATATAAAACTCGGCAGGATAGAGTGGGCCAATATTTGCACTGGAAAATATGCAATTTTTACGGGAAGGAAATTTTTAGAAACTAGTATAAACATCACCCAGAATCTGTTACAGAGATAGGACCTGTTACAATTATATGGGACTTTACAATGCACCCAGATAGAACAATTAAAGCTAATTGCTCAGATACGGTTATCAAAGATCATAAGAATAGGTGCTTTCTTATTGATATGGCAGTCTTTGAATACTCTAATGTAGCTTAGAAGATCTTCAAAAAACTATCAAAATACAAGGATCTTCATATAGAAATCTCAAAAATGTGGCACACAAGGATATCAATAATTCCAGTTGTAGTTGGAGCACTTGGATTGATTGGAAAAGGTTCCGATGGATTTGAAGGGATTCCTGGTAGACTTAAAAGAAATACAAAAAATGAGTTAAAAAGTACAGTTCATACTTTACGAACTTCACCTATGTAAAATGTATGTGATCTTAAGTTTAATTTTTTTTTTTTATAAAAATGATCAGTGGAAAATCTCATTAAACCATTTCCGACGCTATGTCTCTGGTTGTGACCCGGAAAAATGAATATACACCAGAAATCAAAGGAAATACTACTAAAACTACTACTACTACTACTACTACTACTAATAATAATAATAATAATAATAATAACACATAGAAAGATAGAAAAGTTCTTATGGAGTATTGGAATTGATTGTAGACCGTCATAAAACTTCCATCGTTTAATCAGCAAGGATTCTCTGAAAATTTCCTGGTTTGTGAGGAGTTTTGTTGACACCATGCGTCAAGATCAGGATTTTCATTGGCTACGTTAATGTGCGACACCAAACATAATAATGATTATTGACCAATGAATCATTAAAGCATTTTGTGGATCACTTGCGACAAAACAGGAAAACACTTGAGAATTCTTAGGAAGAATCCTTAAGAAAATAAAGGAGACTAAGATATTGATATATAACCCCCCTTATTTTGATATCAGTTTCAAAACTTGCTGGAGAATTACGGTGTTTGTAAATATAATATTATAAAAAAGAAATTAATAAAAACCGCAGTAATAATTATTATTATTTCATTATATTATTATTATTATTATCATTATTATTATTATTTGTAAATCTCGTCGAGTACCTGCTTCAGTTTTGTATTTCAAGCAAAGAGAAGTAAAATTTGGTTGGAATAAGAATTTGATTTGGAAGCTTGTGATATTTAAGCGTGGCTTCATTGACATCGAATGGCATAAATGGTTATTAACGCCCAAAAAGTCATTAAAGGATCTGTAAGTAGTAAGGTCAAAAGTGACGATAGGGTCAATGGGTTCTGCGATGTGTAAGATGTGTTATGTACACTGTAGATACATAAGTACGGAGAAGACACGCACGCACACACACACACACACACACACATATTTATATATATATATATATATATATATATATATATATATATATATGCAAATAAAGAGAAAGAACAAACAGATTAAGAATCCACAGTTCTTAGCATTTACTTTTTTATAAATGTGCTCAATACAACGTAGAGCAAAATATTTTTATTATAATATTTTACATCGCTGCACAATAATCTCTATGTTTCTGATTTGTTTCATATATAGAACGTGTGTATATGTATATATATATATATACAGGGTGATTAAAAAGTAACTCCCTATTTTAAATATAAATGTCCAGCCAAGAGTCGTGATTTAATACCTTTTGACTTTTTTCTTTGGTTGAAGGAGCAAGTCTACTATACTAAACAAGATTTTAGAAGGACGAATACAAGAAGATATGTCTTCCATACCACAATACACACACAGACACAGACACAGACACAGACACAGACACACACACACATATATATATATATATATATATATATATATATATATATATATATATATATATATATATATATATATATATATACATACATATATTGTTACGAGTTCGCAACGTATAAAGGTATGAACCCCAGGTTCAAGAAAAAGGAAAGTAAGATGGGTTCGCTCAGACAGGAACACACAAACAGGTACCGACGATCAATACAAGCAAGATTAAGATTTGTAAATAAATTTCATATAACAAAATAAAAAATATCGGAAAAATATGAAGTGACAGACGTACAATTAATAAAAGAACACATAACTGATATTGTAATCGTTTGTGCTTCAGGAATTTGGAGTTGGAAAGTTCATGACAAACAGACAAAGTTGCCTTAGAATGTTCACAGAAGTCGCTTGTTGTTGCTTTCGCAATGTTAAATATAAGGTTCCAGAATAATTTTTTGTTTTCCGTTTCTCCTTGGTTAGTTGGATTGCGTTCGAGATAAAAGTATGATGATTTCTTTTTATTTCTTTGGGTATGGTTTTCCTTATCTTTTAATTTATTAAATATTCAAATCGAGCCAAGATCTCCCGGACGAAATGTCATTATTCCCTACACAACAAGAAATGGAATAGGCTTGTGGCTGTATTTCTCATCCCTTAGAGTCTATTCTTTCACAAACTGTTGTCGTTGGAGGCAATCGGAGAAACTAAAGTTATAATACTAAAATTCCACTTGGTGATGTATGTAACACGTGCGTAGTAGACCTATTCTTGCTCACGTTCTTAGAAGGTCATTCTGTTTGTTGTCAAGCAATCCCAAATTCCCTTTCTTGACCTTTCTTCGCTGAAAGAAGACTCAGTCCAGATAGGTAGTAAACAAAAAAGTGAAGGAGAAGTAGAAACACAAAGACAGTGAGTCACTTACCAAATTTATTTAACAGTTAACATTGAGGGCCATGTCACACACACACACACACACACACACACACACACACACACACACACACACAAATATATATATATATATATATATATATATATATATATATATATATATATATATTATGTCATTTCGTGTAATTTTGTAAAATGACATTTTATTTACGACGATATTTCCTAACTAAGAAATTATGACATCAGCAAAGAATTAAACACTATTAAAAAAATTCTGTACAACCTCGTTAAAGAATGAGCAGAATGAATACATCAGATAGACAGTTGTGGAGAGCCATGACCACCCACATCCTGAAGGGATACGGCACATAAAAGAAGAATCTCGATAACAAAAAACAAACTATCCCCACCATTAATCAAGTGATTTTTTTACCCTCCGTCCATATATTCTACTCTTCTTCTTCCTCCTCCTCCTCCTGCTCCTCCTCCTATTTTCTTTTCATCACCCATTAGCAAATTCTTCGAGTGGAGAGTCTCCAGTTGGAAGTTGAAAATGGTAGAAATACACAAGAATATAATTCGGAAAGAAAAACGAAAGGTTATGGTGAAGTAATAATGGCGGCTATATTAAAACAAGAAAAAAAAAATCAAAGACGACATTGACATTTTCAGGAGGTTTTAAAGAGGACACATCCAGTCGCTATAATGGACGACTCATTTTCACGATATTGCAGCCGACGCACTGATTTCATAATTCATTTTCTCTGTCCGACATAAAGGTTAACATTTATTTTGCAATCGTTCTTACTTCGTAAGACTTGTTTTTTGTTGTTGTTGTTCTGTCAATGTTTCGTTTGGCTTCTTTCTATTCATATCCACAGACAAAAATCGTTAAGAAAACAGAATTCATCTTTACATACACAAATAGTAAAATACAATACAAAATCTACACGTGGATATGCATAAATATATGCAAATGTTTTATGCATAATCAAGCAAAACAAAAAAAAAACGAACAATACCTGCATTATGCTTATTAGTAAATAAGCAAATGATATATTTTAATAGGACTTTAGAAGGTTCCATGTGCATCGGGCAAATGATAAGTTATTTCAATATTTCTACTCTTATTTTTAATTCTAAATAATGTTTTATTCTCAAATTTCTATAAAGCTGATAAAAGTTATTATTTTCATTCAGAATTGGTAAGAAAATATAACCACTGCCGTATATGCTATTATTCTTCATTTTGAATGTATTCTGGTAACTCTTGTTGTGTAAATGTCTTCAGTTCCATTGAATATACTGCTTGCCAAGTTACAGTTATTTCAGACAGTCGGTACTTATTCGAAATATGATCATGTACTCAATAAGGCAGATTTTTGTAGTGTTCATGAAGTATATTTTGCATCAAATTGGCTGACATTATTATTATTATTATTATTATTATTATTATTATTATTATTATTATTATTATTATTATTATTATTTTCTTTGATTTCTGGTGTATACTCATTTCTTTCCGCTTTCTAAGGTTAGAAATGGCATCACGACATTTTCTACTGTGCACTTTTAGAAAAAATAACTAATATTTACACACATTTTACATAGATAAAACCCTTCGTAATGTGTCAGCTATAATTGTGAGTAAAATGTTTTATATTTCTATAAGGCTTGGACTACCAGGAATTCCTTGAATGAATGTGTTGGAACCTTTTCCAGTGAATCCGAGACGACGCGCCTATTCAAAGGTCCAAGAAATTAATGGATTCCAAGCCCAATTATAAAAAAGACTCAAATATTTTACTTTATGTACATAAGCGTATAATCATTCTCATTCGTGTATTGAGAGATTCAGATGAAAATGGACATTCGTAAGTGTGTGTGTGTGTATGTCTAGTAGACATTATGTTATAAGGTTTTTCATATATTGATTTGGGAACGATTATATGCACTGTCATTGACTTTTTTCCAGCATTCTAACGTTTCAAAAATGATGGAATGCTAGAAAAACTAAATAAAAAATTAATTAAATCGTGCGTTTTCAATGAATGAAATGAAACATGCTTGCTGTCCAAATACACACACACACACACACACACACATACGCATACACACACACACACACACACACACACACACACACATATATATATATATATATATATATATATATATATATATATATATATATATATATATATATATATATATTGCTACATGTATCACATAAAGTGTTAAAATATGAAACAATATAAATATTATTGAATATAGTCGGAACATAATTTCGGGATGTAAATTTGCGTTTTAAACAAGTTTAGCTGTAAGCGATTTAAGCAAGGGTTTCGCCATAAGCAAATTCATAAAAGCTTTCTGAAAGGAATCATAATTTTTTACGTTTTGCACATTGCTCGCGAAAATTATATATATATATATTATTATATATTATTATATATATATATATAGATAGATAGATAGATATAATATTATATATAGATAGATATATAGATATATTATATATATATATATTATATATATATATATTATATATAGATAGATATATAGATATATTATATATATATTATATATATATATATATATATAATTATATATAGATAGATATATAGATATATTATATATATATATATTTGTTGAAACTTGACTCAATGTTGAATCTCGCCTATTGCATGGAATAATAATGCAACACAAAATGTACTTAGAACAAGAATGTATTATAACAAGAAAGTGTACACAATAAGTACATATAGTATTTCTGTATATTTCTGGGAAGACGTTCCTGGAGAATGTGTTGACTAGTCGCAGTCGATCAGAGTCTCTAGTTGGATCTCGTGATTCCTCTCCTCGTCTTCCGGTATCAACCATTATTTATATAGTTGGTAGTCACCTATGCAGATTAGTGGATCCCACCACAACAATATTATATATATATATATTATTATTATACATATATATATATATATATATAGAGAATGGACGTCATTATATTTTTATTTTTTTACCTTGAAGGGACCCTTACGAATAAGCGAACACCCCCACATATATATGGGGGGGACACTCGTATCGCACCAGAAAATACCTAACTCCTGATGCTGTGCTCTGTCTTTACATGAGTTGGTCAGACAAAAAATGAAATATTGCTGCCATATCTGATCTGGGACAGTTCAGTTCTGGCTGTCCAGTCTCATCAAAATTTCTCTTCACCCTGTAAGCCTCTTACTACCCACTCACGTTTACTACCCTATCACGTTTACTACCCTATCACGTTTACTGTGGGAAATAATGAGTTGCATTTCGTAATCCCACCAGGTCTGAGCATCACAGCTAGAACCCGCCATGTTGACGGTGACAAATCATTAACACTTCACGTTCCTTTGGTAAGAAGTTATTTCCCCTTCCGCAAGACTACTACTCATGAGAACATACTTCTCTTATCACTACAATGTTAACCTCTTCAAGGCCAAAGGTAAACAGAATCTATCCTACACGTCATCATATGCCCTTCTTGCCACCTCGAGTCGTCTTTGGGCTTTGTACTGAATGAAGCAAAATAAAATAAAATAAAAATGTGTGATTGTGCGCTCGCGAGTGTGTGTCGGAAGTTCTGTCCAAATATTCGGGGAAATTAAGGCGGAAAATGGCTTCCAGAAGAAAAGAAAATATGGAAAACAAATTTCTTTATTTCCTGATGGAGCGATTTCCAGAAATGTATGAAATATCCGCTCGGAAACCAAGAAAAATTTGATAAATGATAAATCTGTTCAATTTTTCCGATACTTTGAGGAGTCGCTTTTATACGAGTGTCGTTTCAAAATTAGCGCCTGATATTTTTTTTTAATTTGTCAGAGGTGGATGATTGTGGTATAGCTGTAGACGCTGAACCTTTCTGCCAATAACACTAGTTTTTGCATCATTTTTATTTTTTGGCTTTTTACAGATGGCAGTCTAGCAAAATGGCAAAATGGCATCTGACATGAAAATGCGAGGTGTCATTGAACTAATTTTTGTGGTTCACTCAAAATATTCAGCTACACTTGCATAACATGTACTTAGAAATAGTGAATGTGAGTAAAGTTAGGCAATAGGTTATACGTTTCAGCAGAGACGACATGAAATGTTAGGTCTTCTTCATTGGTAGTGAAAATGTATGGTGAAAATGTAACCATGTAGAAAATATGAATTTGTAAGTGAAAGCCTGTTCTCGCCAACCGTGATTGCGATCTGTGTAATTGGTTTAGAGACAGTGAAAATAAATGGGGGGGTAGTTTCGGAGAGTCCATGGACTATATAATGGCTCACTCAATTTGCTCCACATATATATCAGGGCTAAAATACAAAGACAAGCCGAAGAGCAACTAGTCAGCTGTCTATGTACCTCATAACAACCTCGAGCGCTTAGCCTTGAAGCGGGTAGAATGGAAATCAACGTGTTTTAGTGGACTCGGCCGTTTTCAATCTGTTAGTCGGAATCGTCTTCAAGAAGCGAGAGCAATATCTAAAAGGTCAACCAATCGAACAGTGATCTCATTCCACAATCCTCACTCTTGCTGCATATGCGGCCTCCTTTGTAAATCACTAGCGGCTCTTAAGTGCCACTTAAGATTATCGCACAAAATTTCATAACTGAATCAATTGGTTAAGTTGTCAGATCCTCATACGTCGAAACCGACGGGAGAATCCATTATATATATATATATATATATATATATATATATATATATATATATATATATATATATATATATATATATATATATATATATATATGGAGGCACAGTGGAGTAAAAGATAACGGCTCGGATTTAGGAATCAGAGAGCCGAGTTCGAAACGTATGAATCCTCTTCTCCTCCCAGCTATGGGTAACTAGCAGGACAGACTGGGTTCTATAGCCTTGGATGGCAACTGGTCTAGGAGAAGGACAACTCTGAAGACAAAACCTGCGGAGGGTCGTTTGGGGACCTTGTGGCATGTAGTGCACCAGGCCTCTGTATTTGGCCCTTCAAAAAATGTGGTTGGTTCTGCACAAAGCCTTCACCACTATAATCAAGTCATATGTGCAGGTACCTGGCTGTCGGTTCTTAGGAACTGAGCTGCTTGACCCTTATACCCCGAATAGACGGGAGAGTCCAGCATATACGCACCCGAAAAACCTAAATTCGGTTGTGCACTCTTGGAAGATAAGTGCAAATTGTAAACAATAACTATTGCTACTAACATTACAGGGCTCGTTCCCTTCCCGAAATTGAGCTGTCAGTTATTGACGTTTTTATTCACAGAATAAGTACGTAAAAATTCGCATTTTTCTGACCGTGCGCCGATGGCTTAGAGTAAATAATATCCGACTGTTGCCGAATCAGTCGGGTTTCGATCCCGGCCTTGAAGCAATCGGATGTCTCGCTACACTGATTAACTGTGATAAAGCGAAAAAGTCTGTCTGTAGTTGATAATATATATGAAGAAATATAGTTTTAAGATGCGCTATATTTATGGGATAAAGTGCTTAAAATCATATATATAGATATAGATAGATAGTTTTAAGGTATGGTTCTTTTATGGGTTAAGGTGCATGATATCTGTGATAGAGCGTATGTAAATATAAAAGTGTGTATTGAGGTCAACACCCCGAGGTAATAGTCTGTTTCACGCTAAACGTCCATATATATACATAGATACTCACGGAAAATAAACTTACAACATCCTCAGTTTGTGTTTCAGTACTATGATTAACCATAATATCTGCGTTGTATGGAAAAAGGATTCCATATACATATCAATAAATTTACAAGTTCCAAAAATAAGGATTGCATCAGCTGTACTCAAACCTCGTATTATGACACCGTGTATCCTTCGAGGGACTTAATATAAACTTGTATTCTCGCATGCAAAAGATAATAGAAACAGCGAAGATCATCTTGCGATATACTATTCCGCGCCTCTTCACCTTTAATGCAATACAATGCTAGATTTAAGTGAGATAACAGAGTAGGTCAGGCGTGTACATGTCTTATAAATCGCGACAGTCAGAAAAATTGTCGGACATCTTCAAGAACGTACTGGCTAACACGCACCCAATGTGGGTAAACATTACTATGCTGGGAAAGCCTATTGTTGCTTGAATGAAAGCAGGTTAACGGATTAAATAACGGTCTATACATATATGGCTTCCCTCTACAAACACCAAGGGCGACCTAGAGTTGTAAATAATGTCAACCCAGGCCATTATGCTAAGTTCTGGATATGTTGTGGGCGAATACACTCTAGAAGTTGTTATTGACCAGGTCTACATCACAGAAAGCAGAACTTAATCTCTTCATTGGACACTGCAGTGTATTATCTGATCCACCAAATGACCTTCAAGTGGAAGCACGATGATGTTGTGACGTAAGTGACAGTATGGCTAGTCGAACAAATTGCTGTATATATTTCTAATTTATCATAGAAATATTGAATTCATCCTGAATATTTGGCATGTATAATAAAATCCACCATAAAAATATATTCCTTGTCTCGATCAAGCACATAAAGTAATGAAAATAATTCTAAGATATTGTACAAATTTAGTTTCCAAATTTCCAATCTTGGTCAAAAAGGATAACCTAGATGTTTATATATGAAAAAATGGAAGGGGAATTTAATTTTGAAATCAGTTTGAAAAGAATTACAGCCAAATTTTTGTATAAAGTTTAACTGGGATGTAATTAGAATCTTTGAAAAAATTGTCCTCAATTACCAAAAAAGTGGATTTACTCTATATATATATATATATATATATATATATATATATATATATATATATATATATATATATATATTATAATCAGGAAGTCAGGTGAGATATTACCTATATAAATGTTATGGGACCTTACCTATAACGACAGAGTGAACTCATCCTGACACTATGTATACTGCCCCTCTCAAGAGAGAGAGGGACGAGACGGAATCGAGTCGAGCCAATAGTAGTTCACTCCAAACCAGACTGACAGTCATACTAACACCTTCAACATCTTGTATTATTATTCTGTGTAATATATCTTTGTTATTTCTACTCTTGTGTTCGTGTTGTTCTTCCTTGGTCCTAACCTTGGACCATAACAATAAATATCAGTATATCCTAAAAAGATTATTAGCATCATTTGGTTAATACCAATTTTCTTGTGAAAATATTGGCATGTATAATAAAGTCTATCATAAAAAATGTCTTTCCTTGTCTCTATTGAGCACATGAAGTGATAAGAATAATTCTAAGACATTTACACAAATTTAGTTTACAAATTTCCAATCTTGGTCAAAGAGGATAACCCACATTTTTATATATGAAAAAATGGAAGGGGAATTTAATTTTGAAATCAGTTTGAAAAGAATTACAGCCAAAATTTTGTATAAAGTTTAACTGGGATGAAATTAGAATCTTAGAAAAAATTGTTCTCAATTCCAAAAAAGTGGATTTAGTTTTTACAATCAAATGGAAAGCATTATTATTATTAATTAAAATAAATGTTTGTGTATATATAGTTATGTGTATAGATAGATAGATAGATAGATAGATAGATAGATAGATAGATAGATAGATATTTTCCCCAAATATATCAAGGCTGAGCAATTACATGATGTTTTGGCAGAGAATGTGAATCTGGAATCTTCTAGACTGATTTCATTCTCAAGACACAAGAATCTAACCCTGTCCTAAATATACTAATACTAAACCCATAACAAGAAGAAATGGTATTGATATCAAATTAATGTAATGATCTTGACCGAAATTTGAACTCGGCCTGAGGATTCTATTTTCCGCGCCGATATTTTACACCAATATCACATCCAGAAATTTTTCGTGATTTCATAAGAGGAAATTAGAATCTGAGAAGCGAACTAGCTGAAGAATATCCTTTATTTACCAATTCCTACCCATCGCATCATCAATCGGATTTACTCCGATGAAATTACATCATTCTATGGAAAACGACCAAAATTACAAATTTAAATTCTAAATGATGAATCGTTTATTTTACTGATTCCTTTGGAAAATTCCTCAAAACCTAAGAACTCTTTATCGTTTACAAATCATTGCTGATATGAATGAAAATTCTGAACAGTATGCAGATGTAAAGCCCAGTGAAAGCGGAGATGAAGACATACAAATTTATACCACCGATTACGGACGCTGTTCTCATGAACAGCAGATATTTCTCTTCCACTCGACGGCAACAAATGCAATCTATGCAGAAAAACCTTTTTTTTTCTTGTTCATTCCTACCAATTCTTTCAAAAATACGAAAACAAATTATCCTCTAAACTATTTTCTCAATTTATTATAATTTTCAAAAATAATTTTCAAAGAATCGGGAAGGATTAAACTTAAGAAGTTCGAAAGCATTTTAATACTCAACATTTAACTGGTTGCCTTTCACTTCGCTTTCCTCCCGGTCTGTATTGCGCGTAGACATCTGATAATACGTTGCGGATGTATTCATTATTCATTTTAAATAATTCCGTCAAACAATCGCAGATTAGTGAGCGCTTATCATTTCCAATAAGGTCAAGATGTGACACCGACTACTGCACTATAGATCAAAGGTCCTGCACCAGTGATGAAATTGTGGATAATAAGTGAGAACTTTCTAAATTGTCTTTTATGACATTAAAGAAAAAGTATTAGGAGTTTGCGTCGCAGATCAATTTTATCGTCATTGACGGCATTTTGCGTTGGAGGCAGACATATTCTTGATGTTTGCGTACAAGCATTATTAAACAGATTCTGCTATTAAACTTTTAATCTGACTCTTCTTTCCTAGTTTTATTATTACAAAATGACATTGAGAAATTAATGAATTTTCTTTCTCGATAGCCATGTAAATATTAATGAATTTTCTTTCTTGGAAGTGAACAGATGTTGAAACAAAATGAGTTACTAAAATACCGTGCGGACTATGATTATACCGGAGGTTAGTTATTTGCTGAGCCTAGATAAAGCTACAAATATGGCGAACCGAGTGAGGGTCAATCTTACGACAGTAGTCTACGTATTGAAATGAGCTAGATGAGTACTGCTCCATTGCTATATAGTATTCATCTTCTATGTGCCGTATCCCTTCAAAAACATGGGCGATCATGGTTCTACACAATTTCCTTTTGCAGCTCTTACCAAATTTTGTATTTTTGCTATCTTTCCTGAACCTTGTTCTGCCAAACATTTACACAAGCTCGTTAGGCAGGGGTCATGTGCTGCTTCTCTCTGTCCCGATTACCTATTATGTCCTATGAGTTAAATTTTCCAAGCCTTCATTCTTTATTATATACCCTAGAAATTTCAGCTGACTCTTCTGTTGTTAATTATAAATGTCATTTCTGTTTTTTCATATGATCTTGAACTAAAAGTTAAATGACTTCTTAAAAAAAATGGATGAATTGAAAAATACCATCGTTATTATTATTATTATTATCAGCGACAAGCCCTAATTTCTGAACATGTAAGTGTGAAGTCGACCTTTAGCTCGGAAGGAGATGGTTTTTAATGCAGGACAATGTCACATATCCTAAATCCATCTACAACAACAGCAACATATGTCTAGTTTTGAATGCTTGTGTGGGTGAGGAGTCACAAATGCAACGATTAAGGACGTCACCAAAAATTTACTTGCGAGCAGGATCTCACCAAACGCGCCACAGAGTGATCACTGAGAAAGTGCCATTTAAGTCTGTATTTTTTTATTCTTCATTGATACAAATTAAATATGTACAGACGACAAGCTTTGTTTTGACAATTCCTGTGAAACTTCATGAGAACATAAAGGAATGAAAGAATCACACGCAACCAATTGCATTGTGGGTAACGTAATGGCTGCCGGTGTGAAGAATAACGTCGGCAACCTGAGTTCAAATTCTACATTCAGTTTGTACATGTATTTGGGAAAGGCATGAATTCATATTTTCTCTTCGGCTCTGTGCAGCAAATAGCAGACTGTGATTTTTAGCCATGGTTGGCAACTATTCTAGGAGAAGGATAACTTTGGCCGTTTGGCTGGCAAATCCATCCGTAAAGCTCATATCCCCATCTTGGTTCTTTTTGTCACAAAATTTCGGTTGTTATAACCTCCGGCTTTCTTTGGCCATCTGTCATCTGTTGTCCTACTGATATAGTAGATAAAAGCATTGATCATGGATATTCAGTTACTCGTGGGGTGGAGATCATGAGTTCAATCTCCGGGAAATGTGCAAAAATTGATAAACTTTGGTTCGGTGGAAGAAACGAGTGACATCATAAGGACGAATTAACTAGGAAGGATTAACTGATTTGAGATAATCCCTAAGACGCGGGCAATCGAAAGGGGACAATGGACACCTAAGAAGTGAATAAAAGGTTTAAATATTCCAGAACGTTTTTTAAACATTTCACATTTTCAAGAGTAGAATTTGAAGAGAATTTACGAGAAAAACATTCTGCTTTGTCAGTAAAAGATGTTAAGAGCTCATATTGAGTGAAGGAGCAGATAAAACAGGTATCTGAAGAAGACTGAAGAAGGCAAGAACCGAAACGTCATAAATATAACAATTTAAAACCACCATGTGAAAATTGAACTTTCTACTTGATCTCAAGACGAAATTTACGAAATATTGTCGCGTTCTTCAAGACGTTTATATATTTGTAAATATAGTTCAATTTGAAGCCATTGTCCAAATGCAATATGCTAGATATTCTGATCAATAGTGTATTTTCTTTGTGAGAAAAGGAAACGTTGGTTAATTAATCTTAAACCTCAAAAATTGATCTCACATCGAAAATGAAGTTGAACCATATTACAGAATTTTACATGTAGATCATTTCACTTTAATAATTACTAGCCTTTTAAAAAATAGTTTCAAACTTTAGAAGAAACTTTGTTCCTGAGACTACATTTCAAATTATATTTTTTTATTCAATTTAAAGATAAAATATGGATCCTCACTGGGTGCCTCATTCTTGTCGCTCTGTAACAATGGCGTAAAATATCATACTTACAAATGCATATTTTCTAACAAAGAACAAATTTGCTGACTCACTGGATTAACTACTAAACCTCCTAATAATTTATTAGTTACTGTTTTGAACGTTAATACATTTAATCTATGACTCTCAATGATAATAAAGGCTATTAAAGGCGATTTAAAGGTGTTGATAAAATAGCAGGATCAGATTAAATGCTTTTATTTCTATATTTTTCCATATTTCCTGTGAATGGTGACCGCACGGAATAAAATCAGTTATAAAGTGTTGAGGGGTCCTCCCCTTTTTTCACAAATGGACTCACCCAAGGTATACGTATACTACTGCTAGTGAATACCCAAGAGATCGAACAGGAGCTAACGAACGACGAACGTAGCGGGCAAGAGTCACCGTGAGCGAGCACGTAGACTCAGTAAGAAGTCATACAGCGATACATCGATACCAAAGACTTTATATATATTTTTCTACTAACCCCGCATTCCTGGAACTACTAACCTGTATTACCAGTTTGTATTATTACGTTAATACATTTATTTTCTTATATTAATTCTTGGCGTTTGTTATTATTGGTACCGGATTTCATCCTGGAATCCACAACATAAAGGGTTAATGATTTTTGAAGATAATTAGCTTACCATAGATAGATAGATAGATAGATAGATAGATAGATAGATAGATAGGAACGGCCTGAAATTAGAAAGAAAGAAAGAAAGAAAGAAAGAAAGAAAGAAAGAAAAGAGAACGAGGCCAGAAATGAGGTGAGAAAGAATAAACTTAGAGCTACATATAGAATTATTTTATATATATCCTCGGAATCTTGAAAGGGTGATTCTGGCCGTTGTAGCATCTGCTGCTTCTGATCTCTTCAGTGCACAAGTCCCGAGTAAGTTAATATAGATCAGACTTCTACCCTTACTCATGCACTAGACCCCTCCCTCTCCACGTTACTGAAATGGTGAATTTGAACTCGGCTCGCCCGTCTAACTTTCCCGCTGATTTAGTAGTAGTAGTAAGTATCTGTCAGTTTCGGGAGGCCACTTAATCCATGTGAAAACACACAACCCGACCTTCGCAAAAGCTTTCCATCGACCAGTCAATGATCACCTACACGTTGTACTTCGATTCTTGATCTCGTCGCTGTGCACCGAAAGCTGGAAAAGGGCCCACTGCATACTCAAAAGGTAACACAATGAAAGACAAACGGCACACCGAGAAATAAGAACGCAAACTCTGTTTCCCATATTATATGCAGATGTTTTATTCAGAGATTCGCCTGGGTTGGTAGGTAGATGATACTTCTGCTCTGTCAGCTCCTCCCCCTACCAACGACTCGCCTATCTACACATCCTTATGTGTGGCTGGGAATACGAATGGACGTCCACCCGATTCCAAGCTTGATTGTTAATATAGACCAGCATCCGAATACATTCTATTTTCAGTTTTTTCTTTGACACTTCATCTCTAAAATGCCCTCATCCACTCCTTTATTTTTCCATTCCCCTTCGGTCAAAGTACATGCCGCTTAGAAGACTGAACTTCGATAGGAATCACCTACTGGTTATCAAACAGAAACACTTGAGATCGAGATAAAACCATGAGTTTCCATAGTATCACACCTGTAGTAGACACCTTTCGAGGGAGTCCGAACATTTATGCTGGAAGAAAGGTGATATTATCAAGAAGTCACCTCCGTGACCAAGATGTGATTCGAACACGGATCATATGATCAAAAAGCTAGTGTTCTAATTACTCGGCCACACGCATCCATTTAATGCACAGATATCTTTGTATAGTGATTTTCCAAGCATAGCTTAGATGTGGCACAAGGCCGAAAGTAGGGGGCACCCAGTGAGTATCGAACTCACTAATCAGGCGTAATTGTTCTAGCGAGACAAGCTTGCTAACCATTACACCGCCTCGGGGTACCCAGATATCTTTGTATATAATTATTGTGGCCTGTTTAGGGGCCAGAATGAAAGACACGGAAGATGAGGATGTGATTGAACAAGTGTATTGAAATAACAGATATATACAAAGCAAGAGTGTTAGTAATAAGCAGATAGAGGTGTACGTTCGAACGGTAGGTTAACACTGCGTCTACGCTATATTTAACAGCCCCACCCCCCATGGGTTTGTATGTGACACAAGGCCGAATTTACCGTGGGTACTCCGACCCCATAGGCTCGGCCAAAAATATTCCCTTAGAACCCGTATAAACGGGTTCAGGATCTGTCTACCTCCCCGGACGAAACTCTGCCCTTCGGCATAGCTTCGTCCAGGTTCCTCTCTGCCAAAGCAGAGAGTTCGACAGACGTTACGCACAGTCAGAGACTGCGTCTACGCTTCCCAACCGACTGTTTATGAGAGGAGGAAGAGTTCATTCTACTGTAGGAGGGTTTATCACAACAATAATGGACATGTAAGCGTTTCAAGGTTTCTTCCTCTGTGCGCGTGTGTGCACACGAGGGGGTGGTGAGTCTTTCAACTTTCAATGAATATCTTCTTAGCCATCAAATGCCTCGTCTTCAGATCATCTGCGATTTTGATTATTTCAAGAGAGGCCAGTCTTTGCATTCTGCACTTACGCAATCTTATGTAATTAATGATTCTAATATATATTTAATATTTCTGTTTGTGGCATCTGATAAAATAAAACTGCGTCCTTGACAGGGAGAAAAAAAGGAAGAAGATTTCTCCTCATCCAAAATTATCTTTGAATATATATTTACTTTGCTTACTGCGAATAATTACAAAATGCCGTTCATTTCGGTATCGAAATCTAATTGGCTGAACAAGTCAAATAGAAAAGAAAAAGGCAGGGCGAATAAATTCGATTAAGCATATAATGATCGATGATGCTGTTTCAGGATAAAGATATAAAGAAAGGCATGAACTTAAAATAATATGTCTAGCCATGTTCAAGTAATATTTTTCTTTTAGACAACTCTTTCAAACGCCATACTAAATACAAACCTATTTGGAAAAATATTCTTAAATAGAATATGCAATGTATATTATATACATAATACAATACATATGTATATATGTGTGTGTGCATGAGAATGTATGTATGTATAAAATCCCAGTTCCATTAGCATTTACCTTTTATACAATGTATGATTAAATAAGTGAACCAATTCAAAATGTATCTAACACATTCATTTTACATCATTAATAGAATTATTTCTAAAATCATCATAGAATTGACCTTCTTTTGTTTGTTTTGTTTGTTATATATATATATATATATATATATATATATATATATATATATATATATATATATATATATATTATTTATTATAATTTTATCTTATAGACAAAACCATTTTACTCACTACAAAGGTGCAACTTGGTTTCAGTGCATTTCAACTGCACTTCGACGGGTGAGAACCGAAAATGGTTATCTCACACGTCGAAGTGCAGTCGTATTGAGCCCTCTTTTGGATTAATGCTGTTAACGTTAGAATTTATATATTAATTTCGTTCTCATCGCATCGGAGATACATATACATATATATATATATATATATATATATATACATGTGTGTGTGTGTGTGTTATATGTGTTATATATATATATGTGTGTGTGTGTGTTATATATGTGTGTATGTGTTTGTGTGTGTGAGAGAGAGAGAGCGAGAGCGAGAGAGAGCGTGTGATCTAAACCATTATAACTGGTTGTGTAAGCCCTTATAATGTCATCGTCTCATTTCATGACTGTGGCTATCAATATGTTATAGTTATAGGGACCTATAATTAATACCAGATTTTAATTTTCTTTTTCTTTAATTGATCCCAGAATTTCATCTCGATTTTTATAATTAATACAGAATATTTATTTTCCATTTTTATAATTAATATCGGATTTTACGGTTGGCACGAACGGATTAATAATCAAAACGTTACCTGATTTATCAGACGAGAAGAATAAGCACCCTCCCCCGCCAACACAAGTGGGGAGTGAAGTGGGTGGGAGAACCATCACATTGGTGAAGTTGTATTTGTATGAAACTCAGATAACGCCGCTGTTTATTGGGTAACGTCACTAAAACTAAATTCCTACCATTGTTGGAAATTTATGTGTTGACTAAAAGTTTTCTTGGCTCCTTCGTCTCCTTTTTCAACACCTGGTCTGCAAATCTGTTTGCATTTTTTCCCTTTTTTTCTCGTCGAATTTCTAACATTCCCTCATACAAAGTCTTATGTTGGCGCCATTGTTTTTCTTTCTTTCTCTTCTTATTTCTTCTTTATTCCACTCACTCGATTATTTTGTCATTGTTAATGCGTCTGTTTCTGTTTGTGTAATTTTTTTTTTCTCTCTGCTCATTCAGATTACAGACGCCATCATGTCAGGGGATGTTTGCTTGATGACTTCATGACATGTTAATTGGCCACGCCAAGTGAATTAGACCCGCACCTTGTTAAGAAAAAAGAACATTTATTTTGTCATCAATGTAACACACACACACACACACATATATATATATATATATATATATATATATATATAACACATATATAACACACACACACACATAACACACACACAACACACACAACACACACACACACATATATATATATATATATATATATATATATATATATATATATCCGATGCGACGAGAACGAAAGTAATATATAAATTCCAACGTTCACGGCATTAATTCAAAAGAGGGCTCGATACCGATAGTAGAGCGATAATTATTTATTTATTTTAATTTTATCATATAGACAAAACTATTTTACTCACTACAAAGATACAACTTCGTTTCAGTGCATTTCAACTGCACTTCGACGGGTGAGAATCGAAAATGGTTATCTCACATGTCGAAGTGCAGTTGAAATGCTCTGAAACGAAGTTGCATCTTTGTAGTGAGTAAAATGGTTTTGTCTATAAGGTAAAATTATAATAGCAAGAAAAGTCATCGCCACGATATTTCGGTATAACGAAAGTATTCTTGTCGCTGGAGATATTCAGAAGAGTCAACACAGTTTATACACAGACTATTATTCTAATGTTCTGTTCCGTTGAAAAGAAGGCGATGAAAGGCAAGCGATGCGAGCAGCTGCGGACAGGTTTTCATTTTTTTTTTTTTCACAGGACATTGCATCTACTCACAGGGCTGGAGAAATGATGGATGTTTCAAGAATTTCAGGTTTGAGTGAATAGGTCATCCCCCCCACTACTCACTCGTTCTGGCTTCACTTGACTATTTCTATGTTTCCAAATCTTAAAAGACATTTTAGAGAGGAATATTTCAATAAGCATCAATCCGAATCTTTTATTGGAATCGCACTTACATTTCATGACTTTAAATCGTTCTTCTTGATCAAGCCAATAACTTTTCAGTATTGTGTTCTATTTGGACCAATAGAAACGCAACACTATATATCCGTAAATACTCTTGTGTGGTGCTAACTTTGTATGATCAGTTGTTTGCATAAAAAAATAGGGGGGGTCGCACTATACACAGGTAATTTTTGAAGAGATTAAAAATCGTGTATTTTCGGTTACCGTAACCTACCTGGTAGGCCTAAGATATCACGATACATTTGGATATATTTAGCGGTACAGATAAGCTCCTTTGGTCTGCTTTCCGAAGACTAGATTCTTTTTGTTTCTACATGAAAAGCAGAATTTCATTCAATATGTGTGCTGCTTAAAATCTACAAATACCTTATATAAATGAAGAATTAACAATTTTTTTCCTCTCTCCAATTTACGTTCATTTTTGTTCGCATGTGTTTATATCACTGACGTATTGCTCTGTCAACGAAACCCTTTTTGTCAACGTAATCTAGACCGTATATGTTTCAGTTTTGTTCCTCATCCTGTCTTCCTCTGTTTATTTATTTTTATTTATTCTATTCTTTACATTTCCTGGGATTATTTTATCTTATAATTCTCCGTTACGTAAACTTAAAATATTTGCATAAGATGCACCTCAAAATACGGTCAATAATGATTGTACATGGTGAGTTTTAATTCTAGTAAAACTTTATTCCCAGTCTGCAGTAATATTATCAATAGGAATCGAAACTAGAATCTGGGGTCGCATTATAACAGAGCTATTTAAAAGATCAGATTTTTTCCCCAAAGGTTTCAGGGCTCACAATTACTTCGGAGGTGTGCTTGTCGAACTCTCTGCCTCTGTGTAGAGAGGAACCCGGACAAGGCTGTGCCAAATGGCAGAGTCTCGTCTCATTTTTACGCGGTCTACGGGGAATTTTTGCCCGAGCCTACCCCACAATAAACTCAGCCTTGTGCCACATCCGACCGCGTGGGGCGGTTAGTGAATACCTCAGGGGGCGTAATATACATGAAGTAGCTTTATAAGATACTAATTTACCCATTAAATTTCAATTAGCTTGTAATTACTGTTGTAAATGAAATAAGAAGATATGGTAATTCCATATATCAAAATATAAGCACTGCTTCAATGAACAGCTGAAAGTTCACATGCAACGCTGGAGAGGTTTTTGCCTGATAGAAGTTACATTTTAGTTCAATTTGATAAGATTAAGATGTTAGAAACCATTTTTCTTTCTTTATTTGCTTCAAATATCAAACACCATACATGAAATGAAAACCGCCAACATCAATAAGATAAGTTTGTTATAATTCTAAAAGAAAAGGATTTATACAATCTCGCGTCACACCGATATTTTTTTTAAAGCTTTTCACCCCAAGCAAGGCTGGAAGCCACTAGTACGCAAGGGGTTACAGAAGGTTTGGAGGAAGAGAAGATAGGAGTGGTAAAGGAGAGGATGTGGAGAAAGATAGTGGATCGATCAAGGCAAGGGGGTTACAGAAGATTTGGAGCGAGAGCAGATAGGAATGAAAAGGGGAAAGGATGTGGAGAAGGGAAGTGGATAAATCAAGGCAAATGGAGATGTCGATTGACGTTACAATTAAATAGCTGAAGGAAAACAGGAATAAGGAAGGGAGTTCCACAGGTGAGATGTGCGAGACATGAAGCTATTGGAGTAGAAGAGACGTCTATATCTAAGTTTCAACGGTGAAGGGGTGGGAACGGGATGCCAGCCTCGTAAGACGCTTAAATTCATGAGGCCTGGGAACCAGCGAAAGCAGCTCATCGGAGCAATTACCGTGAAAAAAGACAGAGCGAGGCAACGACGCGTCTGTGAGAGAGCGACTGCAGACGAGATTACAGATCAGAGCCAATTACATTGCATATCCGTCTCTGGATCTTATCAAGAACCCTGAGTCAAACAACAGGGGCTCCAGACCATATGTGGCAGCAATACTCCATGCAAGGGCGAATGGTTGATTTATAGATTTGGAGGATCGATTCCGGGGAGAAAAATTTCCTGGCCCGGCACAGGGAGCCAACTTTCCTTGCGGTGGATGAAGCAATTAACTCGATGTATTTGTTCCATCTCAGGTCAGCGTGAGACCGAGCAGCCGCAGAGAGGAGCTCTCGAGAAGTTGGGCTTCAGACATTCTAATGGGATGCAGGGATGGATCCCTGTGGTGGTTAATAAAGAGCAGTTTTGTTTTAGAGGCGTTAAAGTTAACCAACCAATTCTTGCCCCAGTTCACAACCGATTGTAGGTCCTTTTCGAGACGAACTGCCAGGTTAACTTTGTCAGCATCACTAGATTTGTTTTTGAGGCAGGAGTAAATTGTGGTGCCATCCGCGTAGATGCCGACTTGGGAATCTATGGCGTCAGGAAGATCATTTATGATATATAAGGAACAGAGTAGGGCCTAGGATAAAGCCTTGATATATGATTTTAACCTGTCACTTACTCACATGCAACTAACATGGAAACATTATTATGCGTAATAAAAATAAATAATAAATGAACACATCTCATTTCAAAGACGGAGCCCAGAAGAAATTAATAATTTTTTTAACTTGTAAGCTTTTGTTTTTTTACTTATAAAGAAATCAATAAACGTTGAATTTCTTTGCTTACTCGCCTCTCCTTTACGGAAACGCTTTACCCTGTTCACCAAAATCACCACCCACTATCCTCTCTTCTACTCCTAAAAGAGAATTATGGTTATCCAGATACAAATTTGGATAACTATAGATTAGAGTCTGGTTTGTATTAGTAAATAAGAAATATGGTAGCAACATTAGAAAATACTTGAAATCAGTTCGTCAGTCAGTGGTATATTTTTTCCTTTATAAATTCTTGTCAAAACAACATTTCCTCAGTTAGGCTTGAAAATGTCAGAGAGGAGAAACGCCAGCGTGAATTAAAAAAAACATTTGCACATATGAAGAATAAGAGACGAAGAGCTTGATTGCATTAATGTGTGGATTTGGTGGAAATTTTACTATATTGTTGGGTGTGTGAAGGGGTTTGCTCGTCTGCGCCCGTCACTGAGAAAGAAAGAAAAATGAAAAAAGGTGGATTTGAAAGTAAAATGTATGGCTTATTAGAAGAAAAAACAAAAATTTGAGAAGTATAAAGAATGAAAGAATTAAGAACGTTAAGAGTAAAAATATAAATAAAAAAAGAAAAATTCACAGACAGACGGGCAAGAAAAACCGACGGATGCCAACGCTACAAGAAGCTAAATGCAAACTTACTAAAAATCATTCATAAATCTTCATGTTCCTTTTCGCGTTCCTTTCCGCCACCATCCCCTACACACACTCACACACACGATAAGAAGAATAATACTTCAGCAAGCAGTTCTCTCGAGTAAATTTGTTGATGTAAAGAGGGTCATATCAAATGACTCAAAAAAAGCCGACACTTGATCCGTGGCCATTAACTCGAAAAATAAACGTTTCAATCTGCAATTTAGTCATCATCTCAAAATCTACTCGAACAGGAACTAATTTCCATAGGCTTACAAGTACGTACATGTATTTTATACTTTAAGAAATATATGATACGACACAGATTTACTCGTGTCCTTATCAAGAACCAAAATAAGAACATTGGTATGAGTAAATTAGTGTCTAAAAATGTTAATTTCTCATCTCTCAAAACTTCAGATAAAAACTAATAGTTAATTGACATGTCGATTGCGAACATTTTAGTATTCGGATGAGAAAAGCCGGATATCCACTCATGGGCGTTAAAGTCGGTTTTATAAAAGCAGTCTTTGCCAAGAGATTACATTTGCACATCCTTGCACGGTGATTATGTTTATTTTTGGTGGTAATGGCGGGGGAGGGTGGTGATAATAAAATTCCCACGTAAAATTGTAAGTCGCTTAAAAATTCTATTGAATCTTCGGTTTTTATTTCCATTTCGTTTTGGGTTTTTTTCATAATCTTTTTTTTTAAACCTCTCTATAGAGGAAGGAAATAAATGACTAAAGCAAGAAATGGTTGTCTGCTTTTTCTTAATTTCATTTTGAGAGAACCTCGCTGATTGGTCAATAAGTGATAATGTGGGAATTTGAATGGCTCATCTATAATCTATAACAGATCGCACAAGTTCAAATCTCACTGACTCAATTGGCAATAAGTTATACTGCCTAGTCCTAAAAACCATATTTTTCAGGCTAACGATGCTTGTTTTTTCCGAATCAAACAAAATGATAAAAGTTAGTTTCTCAATTGAACAAAACTAAGTTGCTCTAAAGCTGTTTAGATATTTCATTTAATGTTTTACACAATGACTTTATCCTAAGCAATGGGCCATTTATTAAAAGTAGATTTCTGCTTTATGATGAAGAGTGGGGCCCAGGAGGAAGACGTCATAACCTTCACAAGAATTTACTCAGCCATAAACCTAACAAAAGAGAATCCTCATTTATTATCCACAAAATAACCGAGCGTTGAATCTTAGGCCCAGAGATGGAAAAAAAAAGAAGGAAAAATGTTTCGCACAGGATTCTCTGAAAGTCTTTTATTGCTACCTCTCCCCGTTAACAATTTATGAAAGCAAACATATCGTAAGCAGTTTTGTAGGAGCATCTGCAACTGATGGTAATTAATGGAGAGACTTTGTAAAGGGGGGGACCACGCGTGCGCCAACAGCTGCAAGTTAGCATCTCAAAAGCATACAATGCTTTTTTCCGCCTTTGGCTTTTTAGCGCCTTTAAAACATGGAGATTCCAAGCGAATACAGCAAGTGTGGCTTCGACAGAATCGGTACAGAAATCGTACATAACAAATGTGATTTGTGCTTGGGTGCGGATGTACGACTCGATGAATTGAGAAAAGATCTTAGATGGAAAACTTTTTGTATAATTGCATGTTTGTATGCATCTCAAAAAATCAACAGATATAGAGATTTTAATCAGTGTTTAAAGACACAGATGGTGATATGTTTAAAATATTATGCTGACATTTTTTTAAATTCATTGCTCATATGTTTTAAAAAAAAAATGCAAATTATCTTTTTATAATTGATTATTTTAGAGTTGGAAAATGAAACTAAATATACTTATCACAAAGTTATTTATTCGACACAAAGTAATTTCAATATTAGTGACGATATTACCGGCCAAAAGTATATTTTATTTTTAAAAAATGGGTTGTCTTGCCAAGAGAATGCAAGAGAGAACATCGATCATCTCTTCAAAACTTTGATATCTTTTTATTCTGTCTAGATGCTAAAATAAAATTAACCCATAATAACTAATAAGCACTTTTGGCCTGACGAGTGGAGTAATGGCTAGCGGCTCGGTTCAAATTCCAGTTAAATCCATTGCATTCACTTACGTGCTAATACCTTTGGTAAAGGTATGCATCCTCTTCTTCTCCCGCCAGCTATGGCCGGAACAGATTGGGTTCTATAGCCTTGGGTGGCAACCGGTCTAGAAGAAGGACAACTCTGAATTCAAAACCTGCGGAGGGATGTTTCAGAGCCTTGCGGCACATTGTGCATCAGTTCTCTGTATTTGGCCCTTCCAAAAAGCGTGGTTGGTTCTGCACAAAACCTTCACCACTAAAATCAAATGATTTTTGCGGGTAGTCTGGCTGTCATTTTCTAGGAACTGAGATGTTTGACCCCCATACGTCGACGGGAGAGTCCAGTATATATATATATATATATATATATATATATATATATATATATATATATATATATGTGTGTGTGTGTGTGTGTGTGTGTGTGTGTGTGTGTGTGTGTGTGAGAGAGAGAGAGAGAGAGAGATAAAGAGGTGGAGAGAGAGAATACATCCACTCGTCACCTTATCCTTGAAGAAGTCAATAATGTGAAACAGACGCTAGTTAACAACGGTTTTCCGAACTATCTCATCAATCACCAGATCAGACTATTTCTTTCTAAAATAACTAATCGCAATACTGGACATACAGATAAAAACGATAATATTCACATTTTCTATAAAAGCCACATATACGTTATCTATACGCAAAATGAATTTTCTCTTAAAAACATTATAAAGAAATATACAATACCAGTGGACCAAAGCAAGAAAATTACATTAATTATCTATTATAAAAACTTTAAAGACTTGACCTTATCATCAACAATAACACTTCTTAGATCTAAACTACAGAGGACCAATATTATTTATGAATTTGCATGCCCTTTAAGGAACTGCGTTCATGATCAAACCAAATTCAGGAATAATTCTATTGGACATGCCAATACATGCCTATCAAGAAGACTCACGTTGCAACTCTCTAACCATAAATCAATTAAGATTCACTTAAACACACACAGAAACATACCAAATATATATATATATATATGGGTGTGATAAAAAACATACGTATACTTGCACATATATTTGCACGTACATTATTTTTTTAGGTGTTATAAAAACAGTGTTCAATGCTATATAACAAAGCTATTAAGTATATATGAGTAAATATACCTAATATCCTACATCGACAGCACTACTCGGAGTTTCACGCAAACACGAAATTTTGCACCTGATGATTGCGTGTTTGCATGAAACACTGAGTCGTGTTATCGATGTGGGATATTACGAATAGTCACTAATATATATATATATATATATATATATATATATATATATATATATATATATATATATGCCAAGAAATCTTGTACATAACCATCCGTACTTTTCGGAAGAACTGGTGCATATAGACGTTCCCAAGCAGTACTCCTGGTTGACAACCAAGACTAAAGACCCCACTCTGTTTCACTATTTAACAGCTTTCCTATTTATTATTTTGGGTCTTTTTTCTCTCACACTCTTTCTCTCTCTTAAATAAAAATAAATGTATTGAGCACTTTTTAATATCTCCTGATTTTTAAAGTATATATATATATATATATATATATATATATATATATATATACACGCAGTACGTATTGGAAAGTGCTCAATATCAGTGATAGAGCTAACATATTCAGTTGTATGGATATGAGTTTGTGGCCCTGTACTTCATGCTTTCGAGAACAAAAAAAGCGTGAAAGCCAGGGTCACAAACTCATATCCATACTACTGAATATGTGTGTGTGTGTGTGTGTAAGACAAAATGTAAAAGCTATAAAAATTGTAAAAGCTATAAAAAATAGATAGATAGATAGATAGATAGATATGAAGAGACTAAGATAGATAGATAGATAGATAGATAGATAGATAGATAGATAGATAGATAGATAGATAGATTTTTGAATTGGACAATGTCCGACAATTTATTTAAAGACATTTATATGTTTAAACACAGAGCATTTGCTTAAATACTTGTATCTATAAAAAGAACGTTAAACATATCATAAATGTCTTTAAATAGATAGATATGAAGAGACTAAGATAGATAGATAGATAGATATGAAGAGACTAAGATATATAGATAGATAGATAGATAGATAGATAGATAGATAGATAGATAACGAATAGTTAGATAGATATGAAGAGACATAGATAGATAGATAGATAGATAGATAGATAGATAGATAGATAGATAGATATGAAGAGACTAAGATAGATGGTATGATCCTTGTTTATAAATTCCGGTTTTATCAGGTCTTATTTTTGCTATAAACCGGAATTTATAAACAAGGATCATACCATTCATTAATGGATTCGAGGTTGATTGTATTTTATTATTAAATATTGTTTCCGAGAGTGATTCTTGCCATATAATTAACTTCATTATCTGTTTTTCGTATTAATGATTTACGTTATATAAATTGAACACGCACCACATAATTGATATATATATATATATATATTATATATATATTCTTTGTTTTCATTTTGATCTATGTCTATTTTTATTCTTCCGCAATACCTGTCGTTGAAACTAATTTTCTTTATACCAATTCTTATTTCCTTGAAAAGGTCAGTAGCCTGCTTATCAGTTTTCACTTTCTCAGACATTATCAATCAAAATATGAAAGAAAAAGAATATTATAAGCTTTTTATTGAGAGATGTTTTAACTGTACGAGAAAAACTAATAACAAGTGCACACTATTTGACACACAACACAGTGAGATATTTCTGAAATGGAATTGTTATTAATTGTTCAAAAATGCATAAATTTTACAGCTTCTATTTTCGTTAAACCTTTGAGGTTAATTGATTTTTCTTCTATTTTGAACTACACTGCCATCTGTTGATCAGATTCAGTATTAAACAAAATGGTGGGACAAAATATAAACTGAAATATATGAAGATAAAAAGGAAGTAATACAAATTAACAATAACACGTATTCTGACACTTAAAAGTACAATGCCATTTTATTGACGATGGTTCAAAGACTTTTATCCTAAATCAAGGCTTACCAGAGATTCTATCGGCAATTCCAACTTTGTGATTCCTCAAGAAAAGCGAATATTCGTTCTAAAAGTTAATTTTAAATTTATATCGTTATTCCCCAAGCTTATTGTGTGACACAAGGTCAATGAATATCATACTTTTGACTTGGCTTTCAAGATCAGATTGCTAAGTATTCCATCACATTACGCACCCTCGCCTTGTATCTCTTTTATCTGTGATACTTACATAAAAAAGACAAAAATTCCTGGCTCCAAAACCAGTTTATCCAGATTTGAATTAAAATTTAAAAATAACTTATTTGCTCAGATAGTTGCGGGTAGCAGGATAAATTAATGCGCGCACAACTGTTTGAAAAAGTAAACTCTTTGCCAATTCAGTGATTAATGTGATCTGTAAAATGTCATGACTTCTCTTGGCACTGGTAAGGATTTTACTAACTGGCGATTTGTGACTTGGTGGGTAAACATTATTACTATTTCGACACATGCAAAAGATCTTTTCATTTGGCAAACAAAGTAAAACTGATGAACATTTTCTATATGTTCATTTGCTTTCCCAGGGTATTTTCGAGAATAAAACTCACTTTCAAATGCTTGCGAGTGTATATAACGCCACTTGGGCAAAAAAGTTCAATTATTTATTTAAAAAAATAAATGGATTTTTAATATTTGCAAAATAGCGCTTCTTTTACTAATAATTCATCCACGTATTCAGTAAATTTAGTAGAACACAAAATCAAATGAGCAGTGATTAGTGATGGAAGGCAGAATGCAATCTACTAATGGTACCGAGGGTGTGATGACTGGGTTCTAAGATTTAAGACTGCGGGCTACGAGGGGAAGTGAGGGTGGGGAGATTGCGGTCTACTAGGGGAAGGGAGAGTGGGATGATTACATTCTGCCAAGAGAGGGGAGGGTGGGAAGATTGCGTTCTACTATAAGACTGCTTTCTACTAAGGGAAGGGAGGGTAGGGAGATTGCGCTCTACTAGGGGAAGGGAAGGTGTGAATATTACGTTCTACTAGGAGCGGCAAGGTTGGGAATATTACATACTACTAGGGGTAGTAAGAGTAGGTAGGAGAGGGTGGAAAAGTTGCGTTCTGCTAGGAGAAGGCACGGGTCCTACGAGGTGGAGGTAATACGTTTATGTTCTACTAGGAGAGGGAGGAGGTAATAAAGATTGTTTTCTACTCGGGTTGTTGGGAAAGCTCTATCTGCCCAGCTTTAAAATTGCATACATGGTTCTGTCTTTTACCTGGGCTTGAACTCGAGACTTCTTTTGCATTTATTAATGTGCCTGTCCAATCTTTCATAACCAATATAAAGAATACACATTCATTGGTATCTAGTCTAGTAAATGCTGTTTTCTCTGCCAATTTTGTTTCAGATCATCCCCCCATCATCATCATCATTAATTTTGTTTCACATCATCCCCCCCCCATCATCATCATCATTAATAACAATGGTACAGCAAAAACAAAACGGCAGAATAATGGTAGAAGCAAAAACATGTAGACTGTTTTTTAGGAATAAAGTGTCGCTGCCGACACTTGAGTTTGAACCTAGAACGCCAGTGAGACACTGGCGAACCTATTATTGAATTAAGTGGATCACATGACCCTAGAGGAAGCGCATATATAGGAAGTTGCGTGGCGTCTAGATTGATCGCTAGTTCTAGTCTGTCCTCTATTCAGATCACCATTTCTACTCTATCCTCTATTACTATGAGGACCGCTATTCTCTATAGTATTTCACTATACGGATTACTATTCGAGCGAGTATTATCGAGCAAGTACTATTGGTGCGAGTGTTATTCGAAGGCGTCTGACACCAGTATTGTTCAACGGCGTTACTATAGTTGTATCTGCGATTACAAAGTCTCTACTACGACGAGCATTATGAAAGTGACAACAAGTATTCGTTGACATCACAAAATAGACTAATGGCAGAAGCAAAAACAACACATAGCCTGATAAATATAAAAAGCGTAAAATTGAAAGACTTCAAAAGTCTAATTGGGAGAAATCATCGGAAACCAAAGACAGAATATTTTTCTTTTATTCCGAAGAGTGACTGCGAAAGAATGAAAAACTGAGAAAATATCTAAATTTTGCTCTAAAACGAACAGAATTGATGGAATGTAAAGAAAATCAATTATTCCATTCAGAAAATATGCGATCATGGTTCTTCATATCTTCTTTTCTATTAATATTTCTAAACTGTCGTAACTGTATTTATTGTGGAGCAGTTTCCCTTTTGACTTCCCCACGCTTTTAAATTTTTCTGTCTCCTAATCTGGTTGTCCTTCCAAGACTAGAGAACTTATTCTGTCCGACTATTTTTCCCACAGGTGAGGGGAAATGCATCAGAATCATACCCCTTTTTTAAGGGTATCAGTGCAACATCAACAGGAATTCGAAGTCGATCTGACGGTTCTCTATTCAACGTCAGATCAACGAGAGTACCGAGGAAGGTGCTGAAGATTTGCTGTCACCATTGACAAGCTTCTAAAAATTCTGGTTTGAGAATGCACAGAGAGAGAGAGAGAGGGAGAGAGAGAGCATAATTAATGCGATTTTATATTCAAGTGGATAATTGAGTTGTATTTTGTCGAAAATATTTTAACATCTACTTGTTATTTTCAGGAATAAAACTATTTCCCTTCTTATCCTTAGGTAATGATTTACAAGTTAGGATATTCAAGAACAGAAGAACTGGAATAGTCCCTATGGGAGCAGCAAAAAGAGTTTCTTGCTTTACGAAATCATTTTACTATTGATGCTTCCGTACTTTCTCATTCTAATCTATTGTTTATATTTTTCTGAAAAACACTGCGATTTGGTGCTGTCGTATCAGTAGAAAATCAATTTGAAACTGATATACTCTGGCGTTAGCGGTAACATTTAGACTTACGGGCAGATAGAAGCATTTTTAGGTTTTGTTTTTATTCTTAGTCCAGACGATAGTTGATGATAATATTTAAGCGAATTTAAGCAAATAGCTGAGAGATTTTCAAGAAAAGTTTTTTTCTTTACTTCTTTTTGCTTTGATTTTTCCTTTGTTGTTGTTGCTTTTTTTGCTTTCTTTCTTTTTCTTTTGTCTTTCTTTCTATCTTTCTTTACTTTATTTCTTTCTTCTTTGCTTGCTCCCTTTCGTCTTTATTTTATTTTTCCTTTCTTTTTTACTTTCTTTCTTTCTATATTTCTTTCTTCTTTGCTTGCTTCCTTTCTTCCTTGCTTTATTTTTCCTTTATTGCTTCTTTCTTTTTTGTTTTCTTTCTTTCTTTTTTATTTCTTTTTGCATTTAGGCAAAAATAAATGGACTGAAATATACTAAACATTAAATCTAAATTTTAAGAAATGAAATAATTATGAACTGCCTCCTTCATAATACAACAATTTTTTTTCACATTTCACCGCATTTTCTCCTGTACTGGGTTAGGGTTAGGCTTCGGAACTATGCTTACTATACTTTGAAGCGAAGTATGGCCATCCTAACTCGTGTAGTAGAGAGGCTCTACTCCCCTCCTATCTTGTGGAAACTGAGGTTTAGTACCAATCAATTTTAGACTGATGCTATGTATATATCTAATATAAAAGGAGATGCAGTTGCGAAAATAGTTGTTCGTGCCTAAGTTAAGCCGACAAAGCAAATGATAAATAGTAGAACAAATCTGACACATGTCTGGAGTCGACGAATATTGTCGACTTCAATTAAACTCAAAGTAAACGTGTCGTTTGCACTAAAATATCAAATACAATGTTTATAAACCAATCACACACAAGTAAATACTTACAACTTAAAACTTGGTACCTCCAATTTTTCTGCATAAATTTACGATACCTAAGGTTTAAAATGAATTTTTACAAATGAAAAAGCAGTCTTGAAGATTTCATTTTAGCTTTAATTGAAAGCTAAAAGACTAAATTTATTATTTCCAGTAAGTAAAATATTCTGATGTATTTCAGATAGAAATTATGTAGATTGGAATGTCAAATTTAATTTGGATTTCTTAAAACTTTCTTAAAAGCGGCCATTTTCTTAATTTTAAGAAATTTGTAAACAAAAGAAATTTATCGATTTTAAAACTCTTCCAAATATCTTTATAGGTGTGTATATGTGTGTGTCTTTATTAATGTATGTGTGTATGATCGCTTATATATGCTTTTCATTGTATGTATATGTTGTCTGTTTTTTGGGGCAGGCCGTGGGCATCTATTTCATGTTTCGTTCGTGTTTTTGCGTGTTTATATATCTAAATATGTATTCGTGTTTGTGTATTATAATCTGATTGTGTATGTATCGTCTTTTGAAAGAATTCACCCTCCCCTGCCCATATCACCACTTCAAATGTTTCTAAGTTGTAACGAAGCTTTACATCCCCATTAGATTAACGTTTATTCTAACTGAGTTTTTGGCCTTTCAATTAAAACAAAATAAATAATAAAATATATGTATTTTTCCTCAGTTTCTTCTTTAAATAATTTTATAATATTTTAAACTTAATACAGATTAAACTTAAAATTTTAAATTCTTAATTTTTAGTTTTCACTTTTATAGTAAAATTTAATATCAATCAGTTAGAATGATTTCTGTTTTAGTCTAACCCTAACATTAAAGCATTAATTACTATAACCAATATTCGTTTTCAAGTTTTTTGAATTCTCATATACTTGTATTTTGATTGGTCATTGTAACTTATGTAACAGCGTTTCCCCTATTGAGGCGTGTTTCGTTGAGTTGAACTTTTTTGAAATTCTTTATTCTACATTCAACACCATCACTTGATAAGACACCAGAAGTGTTGAAACAAAATGACTATGTTTGTAGTGATTTTATAACATATTTATTTTATAATTTTAGAATACATATATATATATGTGTTTCTGTCACGTTATTTGAGTAAAATTAGAAAATTTAAAGTTAAATTAATCTGATTTGAAATAAATATTACTTATTTATAGCATAAAAAAGTAATATACAACAATTTGTTAATGGTTGGTCCTGTTTATCTGAGGCGATGATTGCTGGACGATTGAGTGACGAAACGATGACAGCTAGTATGGCTGACTAGAATTGACATAAAATTTACTAAATCTAAGTGAATGCATTTTTTTTATTTTGGTTTTTAACTACCTAGTAATTTTTTAACAATTATTAGTAATTTTTTAGCAATTATCTAATAATTTATTGACTTTTATTTGCCTTTGAGAGATGCTTTATGCAAAAATTAAAAAATTAAAATACTACATTTTCTTAAAGAGACAAAACTCTTAGATCACGTGACTTTTTCATAATAATGTCAAGTTTAGCCTTTTGTAGATGAAAAAAGTGAACAAATTAAGTAAAAAAATGAAAAATAATTTAAAAAAAATAGAATAGTGCAACTGCGTTTATTAATCTTTTCAGTTTTGGATTCGTAAATTTCGTTTCCACTTAATTTCTATATCACATCCTGGAAATAGACCATTACAGAATTTTATACGATTTTAAATTATTATAAATTATTACAATTAAATTTTTTTTTAAATGAAAAAATTCTTGTAAAATTCATTATTAATCGGAAAATTTTTATTTCATCAGACAATAGTGTCCTTAATATAACTTATTTACAAAATCAATTAAAAGCTTTTCTAATTAAATAATGTCATAGTTTTATTGCATTCATCATTTTTCAATTCAGAGCAGATTTTCAGTTAGAAAAAAAAAGTTTTGAAAACAAAAATTAGGTGATTTACATTTTCCAGGGAGTCCGACTTTTAATGAATAAATAATTCAGGAAATGTTTTGTTTTTTGTTTGTTTTTTTTTTTTACGACATTTCATGAAGTAAGGGGTAACATATGTAAAAAAAAAAGATTTTCCATAAAAAAATTTCAAAAATAATTTCATTTATTTGTGAATAAGTCCTGAAAATTTCATTAAAATCGGACAATTATTTGATTTTTACAAGAATTTCCAAATCAATGCGTTTTCAACGGAAAAAAGGCGCAAAAAAGTCATGTAATTATTATGCCACCCCGATGACGTAAACAAAATATGGTTTTAACCAAAATTTCGAACGTCTTAGAAAGGATTAAAAAATTTCAAAAACTAATCAAAAAATACTTTGGTCTTTTATCTTAATAATAACATAAACATTTTGGCGTTAAAACTTTATTTTTTTAAGTTTGTGGCCTTTTTCATTACGCTATGCTGTTTTCCCGCGAAAAGTGGAAGTACCTGCTTAAAATACACCAATAAAATTTCTGTAGAGGCTGACGAATAGCAGTCTACTTTTAATCAACTGAAGCATATATACGTGAAATACAATCATATATACAAACATTTGAGCCTATGAATTATAAAGAATGTAAACAATGTCCACCATCTTAGTTTTTTTTCTTTTAAGTGTGTCATATAACATATTTTGTACGCCATGGTTATTTTTATTTTTTAACCAAAAACGGACTACAAATCATGATTAAAAAAATAGCCTTGAGGAGACAAAATTGTTGAATGGACGTTAAGTGTAACATGCCGCAAGACGCCTTTGTGGTTGATTTTCCCCTAAATGCGTGTTAATCAATTCCAAATAAAATTTACGATAAATAAATTTACAAGCAGCAAGGAAAGAAAAATGTTCCTTGAAAAATGGTTTCTTCTGTTTCCTTCTCAGGTAAGTTTAGTCACTCGTAACTTGCCATTCGACGGCAACGTATCTCTTATTACCGAAAATTCTTTTCTGGGTTTCTTTAATAAACGATTTCTGCAGAGTTTATAATTAAAAGACGGGGTGTAATATTTGCAAGGAACTATCTTTGGTAAACATTGAACAAATACCAAGCGAAGGTTGTTTTTTTTTTAACCAACGGCCAAAAATGAATGAGAAACTGAATAGATTTCTTTCCTTCTCTCTGTCTTCCTTTCACTGTATCTTTCTGACTTTCATTCTTTCATCCTCTTTTTCCTTCTCCCTATGTGCCTTACTTTCTTTCTGTTTTTTATTCTATCAATGTTTTTTTCTTTCTGTCTTTCTTTTAATGTATCTTTCTGTCATTGTCTTTCTTTCTCTGTGTCTTTCTTTCTCTGTGTCTTTCTCTTTCTATCGCTCTCTCTATCTATGTGTTTTTTTCTGCCTATCTTTCTTTTTCTGCCCATCTGTCTGTATGTCTGCCGAGGTGTTTTTTTTCTTTTCGCCTCTTTGTTCTTTCTTTCTTTCTGTATTTATTTCTATCTATGTGCCTTCCTTTTTTCTTTCTTTGTCTTCCTTTCTATCAGTGTATCTTTTTTCTTTATTTCTTGCTATCTTCCTTCTATGTGTCTTTCTTTCTCATATCTTCAAGTTTTCGTGAATAATCGATAAAGTATAATGGTTCCAAACTCAAAACCTTGACCTGTCTTGCAATGCCGATAATAATTCGCATTAAAAAAATCCGTAATATGCATTGGAGCGAAACTTTATATATATATATAATTTTCTGGAAATACAATATTCACTTTCTTTACACACAAATATTTTTACTAATGCATTTTCGGTGAGTGATATTTCTAACAGAAAAACCTAGCCTAATGCACTATTTAAAGAACTAGTCTCACAGATTATTGGCATTAACTTAAACTCTATAAATATGACTTTGTGCCAGGGGTTTTATCTGTAGATTTATAAAAATCAGAACTAAAACAAAAATATTTATTTAGATTTCATGACTTTTGCAGAGAAACAAATTTAACTAATGACGTTTTTGTTATTGTTTAATTACCGAAAGGTAATTTATCTGACCCTATATAATTTGATTTCTTCTTTTATCCGTTCAGCACGAAACGTTAAAGATATTTATTAAGTTTAGTTAAATAGCCGCATAAAAGGAATTCTGAGTTGGAAGATCAACTTTTGATATCTTTGATTTTACTAGGACTAAAATATCAGTTGCTAGAACCAGTCTAAAATACGTAGCTGTTTCAAGCACTACGCAGATCCTAAAATGTGTTTATATTGGATGTTCATTTAAAGTAGGGCTTCCTTTGTCTCATAATTGATGTTATATTTGCAAACACATTTCATTCACTAAATGGTTTCTGTGGCGTGTATCCCCGTTGTAAGGATACAGAAAGAGCTTATCTCCCTTTGGTGGAGATACGTCACGTGGGTTACATGACGGGCGCTTAATGACGTCACTCACTACAGTGAGGAACAGCGGCAGCCAAATTTCAGTTCATTTACAGCAACAAAACGGTAAGGTTGCTTACTTTAGCTCGAGTTCACCACGGCCCGTGCAGAGGCTAAATCTGTCTCCCCAGCAGGTTACATGTCCATGGGTGCCGTTTCCCTTTCGGAATATATATTACCCAGACATAGATTGAAGCTTCAGATCGCAGTCGTCAATTTGGGAAAAACCCAAGACTCGCTGTCTCCCGTTTGTGAAATATGGCTTCACATAGGACATAGATGATTCCGACCCGTTTGAATCTGGAATTATAAATATGGCTTCTCTAGAAACAGGAGTATCTCCATATTATATGTAAGATCCTCCTTTTTGTTTCTCATTACACTCTGTTTTGCTCTGTGTATATATATATATATATATGTATGTATGTGTGTGTGTGTGTGTGTTATATTATTCTCCGCGTGGAACACGTGTATATATGTATTAGTTTTGTGTATGTCTTGATAATATAAAAGTCTTTCTGAGGAGAAAACATGTTTGTAATTCTTTTTCCTTTCAACCATTCCGCTTCGTCCTGTCCATGAGCTCCGGGAGAAGCATGGGAGAATAAATCTTTCTTCCATAGCTCTACCCCGTAGCACCGTGATTAGAGTGCATACCATGACCCATTTGGTTCAATTTTAGGTGGTCTAATAAGAACAAATAACTGTTACTCATGTTGAAGAAGTTAATTCTTAATTACCGCTTAAAATGAAGATGATATGCGAACTTTAATTTAATGAATACCTCGCGTTGTCAGTTTTTTCAGTCGAAATTAAGTTTATTGTTATTAAGTTTAGTACGACAGAAATCAAAATAAAATTAATAGGATTATATTACGCAAGAAGGAAGCTTATCTACCTGTAATATAAGTATTCAGCCCTAACATTGAAATCAAACATCACACTTCCGGAACTATACAACCAGCTCAGGTAAATGGCAAAAAATGTCTGACACTTTTTCCAAAATTCTATATAATGTAATTTTTTAAATCTATTTTCTATGGATTATAATTTCTTTATTAGAAACAGAATTAATAAACATTTAGTATCAATAAATAGTGATTTCGTTTTCATTTTAGTTTATATTCAACTTTAGTAAATGTAATTATACTGATGAAAACTTACAATCGTTACAAGCAAATATTGTGAAACGAATTATCAAAATGCGATAGTAATTAATATTATAATTAATATCACTTATTATATTATAAAAAGTCCTAATGAATGTGTATACTGTCGTCACATTAACTTCTTTTCACTATAGTAAATAGACATGAATTTTTTTTTTGAAAAACATTTTATTAAAATATAATTTTCAAATCTTTAACTCAGCAGTTTAACATCGCCAGGTTCGTAGATTTTTCACCAAAAACTAAGCTTTGCAAATAATGATATTTATAGCATCTTACACTCCCCCACTCTGGTAGCAGATCTCATTTTCAATATCTCATCCTCAACAACACCCCCACCCCACCTCCACCCCCAAAAAAGAAAAGTTTACTAGACTGGCCTTTACGATATTACTCATTTGCCCTTGTTGATTCCAAAGTTTTCAGTCTCTTCTATTATTTACAGCAACAACTTGCAAACAAGGACTTGTAACTCTTTGATGACCAGCTGAGTCGGTATTTCAATATACTTCGGCTTTCGATAAAGTAGAGGAAGACTGGTCGTAGCTAATCCGATTCACCAGCCATTCTTAAAAGAGACTCACTCGCCACAAGAACACATACTTCAACATCCAGTCCGACACTTAACAAAACGCCACATATTCACAGGGATCCTATGCAAAAAGCCCACAACATAACAATTTGATAATAAACACTTCTTTCGTTAAAGAAGGTGTATTTATACAATAAAGGAGACAAATCAAGTGACTCTATTGTGTGGTTTTCTTTGCTAATCACACTGTAAACTCTGGTTGTCGTCACCTGGTAACCAATCAGCGTCAAAGCTGAAGTCGCAAAAATGGCGAACTGTTCAGTAACACCAGGTACTACAAGCAGCTTGTAACCTTAACCAGCGACAACATAACTTTATCAATAAAAACGAAAAGTAATTACGATTATTTCACACATTAGATTTCAACCAAATTTCTGTTTTTTTCCCATGTGCATAAATACGAGACAATATATTAAGGTAAGTATTCATGATACGTAACTATACAATCAAGCCGGTTTACTAATACAAAAGGTATATACTTCAACCAGAAACATCCAGTACCCACCCATCTCTTATATTTAGATATATCTAAACTTGCTTCTTACGTTTATATTCTATTCACTCTTTTTTCCCCTAGCATTCCTCAGAATCATACTTTGGATTCTAATGTTTGCTTTCATACCAAATTCTAAATCGCCATCTTTTTTTACTTTATTGTTTTCTCTTATTTTTCCGTCGACTCCTTTCATCAACGCGGCTTTTTTAATATTTGCTCTCTTGAATCTAAAACCATTTTTTTCTCTTTCTAATGTTTACTCTTCTCACTCTCACTATTTCCGTTTTTCTCCGCTATATATTTCATTCTCCCATTGCAAAGGATTCTGTATTCTCATATAAATCCTTCTTATAAGTACGCAACAACTTGATCTATTGACATTTAAAAAGTTCTTCCATCTCATTTCACCCGCTCTCTCGGTCACGGGCACCCACTGGTGTGCAGACCCAGCCGTAGACCCCTAGCTCCCCTAAACCCAAACTGGAAACCCTATACATATGAAGGCAGTATTAAGGCGCCTGTCATACGTACATACATTCATGTCCCTTACGCAGCATCAGTCACCGATTTAGACACAAAAATACGAAGTCGAAATGCCAGACAAGGCTGAAATGGATAATGCCCTCCCCACGCTTAAACCCCTCTGCGGATCTAGCCCAATGGTAAAGTACATGTTTGAAAGGAGAGTGGTATTCATCTGTAGATGTAGTACCGGGTTCGTGTCACCCAAAAGAAAAATAGATTTCGAAGACGATAACCAATTCCCATTGCGATCTGGCAGCATAGTTACTTAGCTTACCAAAGTCTAAATTCCAGTGTCTGGATAACACTCAGGAAGAGAGTACTGTATTAAAGAATTTAATCTTCCAAACTGGGATTATTGAATGCTAATTTGCATATCTGCATTCGATTTAATATGGAAAAAACAAATCAATGCATCATAAATACAGATATATATATATATATATATATATATATATATATATGTGTGTGTGTGTGTGTGTGTGTGTGTGTGTGTGTGTGTATATAGATGTATGTATGTATTGATGTAGAAAATACGATATGTATAAAGGAAAATAGACAATAGAAAAATTGTATGTAGTTATAGCAAAAACAAAATGGTGTTAGTTACTAGAAGAGCTTAGAAACGCTCACATATATTCAATGACTCAACTAAAACATACAATTTTACTGTTGTCTTTTTCCTTCACTCACACACACACACACACACACACACACACATATATATATATATATATATATATATATATATATATTATGAAATGGACAAAATTATTTTATGTTTATACATTCTTTTTATAGATACAAATATTTAAGTAAATGCTCTGTTTTTTTTTATAATAAACAGCATTAATAACATTTACCGGCCTGAATATATATATATATATATATATATATATATATATATATATATATATATATATATATATATATATGGCTTCTAGTACACTAGCAAATGTATGTGAGTTGAACCTGCTAAACAATGCTTTACGATATCTATATATAAAATTCTGGGACTTCCATTAGTCTGTCCGTCCGTCACACCCTCTAAAATAGTCATATTTTGACCAATCGAAACCAAATGTTCGGGCAAAATGCAAACAAGTAATAAGTTACAAAGTACAATTGGTTGTATTAGGGTGCGTAAAAAGTAGGGTTTTTGTCAATGTATTTTTCCAAAGAAATCAGCTTATTCCATTTCATCGATTGGTTTGCAAAATTGAATGAAACGTAGAGTTTGTAAATCTTGATAAAAAATATTAACGATAACTTCAACGATGCTAAATACTGTGAGGACTCAACACGCGTCAGCAAGTTGTGTTGTAAAAATTCCTAAAATTTCTTCTATTCCGAAGAGGCATGGCACGTAGAACTAGAACAAAGTGTTCAGTTCGAAATTCCGATCACCTGAGGAAGTCCGGAGCGTACAACGGCCGAAACGTTGTGAATATGCCAATGAAGATGAGGATAACAGTCTGTATAATGTAAATAATGCATGTAATCACAATAGCTCATCTCAGAGATATAGACAAAAAATTTCTAATTCACTAAACATCACTTAGTCTGGCTCAAGGCCGCATGGTAACATTTTTAGAACAAATCGATGTCTTTATGAAATTGAGTCAAAAGTAATTTCCGTTTTGGGGAACCAATTGTAATGACGAGTGTATAATCCTAACAAAGACAGTAAACACATGAAGACGCTTAGAAAAAAATAGGGAGAGTTAAAAATCAGTGTGTTCCACGTTCTTAGAGAAAAAAGAGTAAATATTATATTTGAACAGGTGATGAAAGATGATACAACAATGCTCAGCACAAAAGGATAAATTCTCATAATTGACACCAAAAGCTGAAACACCAATAAAGAAAGTAATGTTTTGTGTGTGGTAGGAAGGTTGGCCTATTATTCTTTTTTAGTTCATAAAATGCAATCAAACATTAAATACGCATTTATACGTCCAGCAGCTGTAACCTGTCCATAAATGCTTGGTCGAAAAGAGCCCTACCCTCGACAGGAGGAAAAATATTAATCTCCCCAATGACAACATGTCCAAATAAAATAAGAATGACACAGAAAAGTTTCGTTTCCTTTGTTTTCTTTTACAGCATTTTAACCTCAATGGCTTATTTAATGCCGACAAGATTTTTAGTGCTGGTAATATTTTTCAAAAAATATATTATTGGTAATTTTTTCTTCAAAAATGTATTGCTGGTAATACTTTTTTCTTCAAAAATGTATTGCTGGTAATATACAAGGTAACCAAAAAAGTTCTGTCCGTTTTTAAAGGAAAAAAAGAAAACGCTTCACAGTATGTGTACCTTATATTTAGTCTTCGAAGTAATCGCCATCGGCATCCAGCACCTTCTGCCAACGTGTCTCCAACTGTTCAATGGCCTTGCGGTAGAACTCAGGGGGTTTTGACGCAAAGACGTCCGTAAGGGCTTTGCGCAAGTCTGCTTCATTGGTGAAGGATTTCCCACGAAGATGATTATGCAGGGAGTGGAAGAGGTGGTAATCGGATGGCGCAAGGTCAGGTGAATAAGGTGGATGGCACAAAGTTTCCCACCCAAGTTGCTGTATGGTATCCCTGACCACTCGCGTGACATGCGGCCTGGCGTTGTCATGGAGGAAAAGCACATCTTTGCGATTCACCAGTGCTGGCTCCTGGCGCAATGCCTGTTGCACACGTTTCAATTGCTGCGAGTATTATTCCTCCAGTGACCGTTTGGCCCGTTGGTAGCAGTTCATAATGAACCACTTGACGACCTGTCCACCAGACACAAAGCATAATCTTGTGTGGGTACATAGGCGGTCTTGCGGTGTGAGGGACAGCATCCTGAGGAGACAGCCAATGTCTGGAACGCTTGGGAGTTTCGTACAGAACCCACTTTTCATCACTGGTAAGCACTCGATTGAATAAGGATGCGGTACAGTGGCGAGAAAGCAGCGATACGCAGGCTGCCACTCGTTGTCCCTTGTGGACCTCCAACAGCGTTTGCGGAACCCACTTGCTCAGTTTGTACGCCTTATCTATGCGGTGCAGGTGAAGTCTAACTGTTTCATCGGAAACGTTGAACTGTATTGCAAGTTCACCACACGTTAGACTACTGTCCTCTTCAATGGCCACCTTCAGGACTCCGTCATTCAAGACCTGTGGTCGTCCACTGCGAGGCTCATCATGGAGAGACAAATCTTCCGACTTGAATTTTCGAAACCAACGCCGTGTAGTACATTCATCTACAGCACTATCTCCAAACGCTTGACATATGCGGCGACTTGATGCAGCTGCTGATAAGCCCAATTTAAAGTCGTAAAGAAAACAGCCCCGAAAGAGATCTCTAGACACTTCCATCCTTCTCACAGCTGTCCGGCTTACAACTGATGGCCGGGCACGGTGCGCGTGTTTTTTATAACGTCTGATGTTCCTACTTCCACCTGTCCGAATTTGAAAACAATTGCTACACGCATTTCGTATATATTTCAACTTCATTCAATGACTAATCAAAAAACGGACAGAACTTTTTTGGTTACCTTGTATTTTCTTCAAAAATGTATTGCTGGTAATACTTTTTTTATTCAAAAATGTATTGTTCGTAATATTTCTTTCTTCAAAAATGTATTGATGGTCATAATTTCTTCAAAAACTTATTGCTGGTAATAATTTTTACAAAAATGTATTGCTTGTATTAAAACCTATTTTTACACTTTCATAGTGTTTTAACATCAGTTTGGAGGAGGTTAACTATTTGCCCAACGTTGGGACCCTGACAGGTACTACCACCCGGGGTCAGGGTGGACCTGGGAACACCAGCAATTAAGAGGTGGTTCCACGCTCCTCAAAACCTCTTGATCAGAAGCCTTGCTGTCAGACGTAGTTTATGGTCTTATCCTGAACGCGGACGTAGTTTATCGTCTTACTCTGGACGTGACACAGGAAAGATTTTGCAACTTGGTTAGTGTCTGTATTAACCAACCGATTTTGCGATCGCTGTAAAACGCGTTGATATGGAAAATTTTCTCTAATGAAAACTAAATTCAAGAGATCGTCGAAAACTTTTTCACGTCAAAACCTGTCCGATTTGACGCAAAATATATCGAATAACTGCCTGATGAGTGGCAACAAGTCATCACGAATATTAATGAGTATGTAATCAAATAAAATGTAAACTTTATTTTTGAAGAATAACATTGATAAAGAAAAAAGGAAATTATTTATGACTCAAACAAATATATTCGTATATGAAAATCGATTTTTATTTATTTATTTTTACCTCTAGCTGAATCTCCAACAATGGCGGATAATGTATAAATATCCTTCATTATGTATGCCACAGAAATTTCAATGTTTAGTATAAGCGTAGTTTTAGTTCTTCTTTACCTTAAAACTTCCTCATTGCTCGCATGTTCCACACATGGTATTCTCAGCATACTTCTGTAGGACTACATTTCTGTTGTCTTCAGTTTCATCATCGTCTGCGGGGAAATTGTCCAGCATTAATTGCAAGATAGGGAGATTAATATTACATAGCAGTTCAGCACTCGTTTCTTTGTTTCTAACGAAATTTTCCTGTTTTTTAATACTTTGTTTAGCTTTTGGAAGGCATCTTTCGCTATTACAATGAGTCTCCAGATTTCTGTATTACATTTTCTGTCACCTGTTAAAACATTTCTCGGTTATTTCAATTTTCGTACTTGGGTGATTTCAACATCTCCAATTCGTGTCTCGTCTTTCGGGCCTTCCCCTCTTGTTCGTAGTCAAATTTCTAACACAGTTACTCAGTAAAATGCATATTGAATAACTGAATGCCTGAATATAATGGTTGATTGCTTATATAAACATTGTGTCTCTCCTGTCTCAGTTACAACAACGTCTCAAGTTCAATTTAGAATTCTCCAAGGTCAACATTATGCAGCTGGTCCCCACACTCACAACTTAGTAACAAAGTAATTAAATCCAACAAACAAAATCACAGCAAATTCTATTGAGACACAACAAAATTCTTTCTTTAACCTTGTCACCATTTGTAATAATTTCCCAGGAAGAAACACAAAGATTTAAAAAACGCATGGATGTTCCAGACGGCTTTTTTATTAGACAAAGCAATGGTTTGTTTGCATTTTGATATCCATGTCCCGTTACGCAAGTTAGTTAAATGATACGCTTGGGCGATCATGTCATTCGATTCGGGACTGACTAGGCAGATTTTCCCGCAGTAGGTTGCCGTTTCTTTTTATGGTAGACTGGTTGCCAACCAAGGATATAAGACCCAGTCTGTCCTGCTATTCAACAATGATAACAAGTCAGTTAAGTGCCATACGTGATACACGCTTGGGCGATCATGTTTCTTTCGATTCATAACTGACTAGGCAGAAGATTTTCCCGTTTCGTTCTGCTGTTGCCAACCAAGGCAATATGTCCCTGCTATTCAACCCAAGGGAAGAAAAGATGGATAAGATACCGTAAGTGAACATAACGAACCCGATTGGAATTCGAACTCAACTCTTCGATTTCTTATTCCAAGCCGCTATCCACACAGGAAAACAATGAAGTTACCAAATGTACAGAATCATCTACACTAACAATGGTCTATACTATTAGCTTACCAGCAATTATTTACTTTACTTAGTTTGTCAAAAGGCTACGATATAATATTTATGGAGCACCTTGTATATTAGATTGATATATTTGTGTCCGTAAACTGATAGATAAAGCATCAATTTATAGGAACCATATAGAGTAATGATTACCAAATTAGTCTTACATGCCATCCCACACTAATGTGACCTTATGCCTGACTAGGCTAATCTTAGTAAATAGTCATTATGATTCAGAATTAAAATAGAAATAAGTTTAGAATTTTAAATATTAAAGAATTTTAAAACTAACAATTATTTAGAAAGCAAAAAATCGTTATCTTTTATCGAATATATTTTTAGAGTATTATTTTTTTTTTAATAGGATTTATTGTGATGTTTCTTACGTTGTTTCGATTAGCGACGGACTTTTTAAGATGTTCATTAAGGAATCTCCTATTTTCATTCAAATTAAATTTTCCCAATTAAAAGAAGTATTTATCTTTGTCTACTCCCCAACCAAACTGTGTGAAACGGGCAGTCGCCAACCTGGGCGTAGGAGCTGCGCCTCGGAGGTCAACGGATCAGTGGGCAAAGGAACTTCTGAGAGAAGTGACGGGAGTCACCTCAACATCCCCGGTGCAAAAGAAAACGGTATGCCATTGCAGTATTTTGCCTAGAAGGTCACAATGAACCACAATTACAACAGAAAATGTCCAGCACGAGTTAACTTGTCGTCGACACGAGAAAACTCTGAATTTACAATGGAAACTTCGACCAATATTCGGTAGAGCAGGGATATTTTTAGGTGTAATAAAAGATAATGAGCAACTGAGTGATCGTCATCTTCCGTGTTCTCCTAAACCTTTTTACACGTTGACTGCCAGAGGTCGATTACGAAATCTGATATCAAACACCAACTTAATAAAACGTTGTTTTCCCGCTAAAAGTATCACTGCGAATAAACTCGTTGTAACTTGTACACGGCGTCATAATAAAAACTGCTAACCACGAGTTAACTCGTGGTTGTCAGTTAATGTTTTCAACATATTTTTACCAAAGGTGATTTTTTTATTATGTTAATATATAAAGAAACTTGCAGGTTTGCAATGAGATTTTTGTATAGTACGTGCAAAGGAAAGTGCATGTGTGAGAGCGCACATTGTTTGTGTGCGTGTGCATAAAGCTTTATATAGACAAATATAAAAGTGGACATTGAAGTCAACACCCAGAGACTTCTGGATGTTGACTTCAATGTCCACTTTTATATTTATATTTACATACGCTTTATCCCTAATCCTGAGCAATTTAATCCATAAATATAGCATACCTTAAAACTATATTTTATCATATTATAATATATTATAATATATTATAATATATTATATATTAGACACCTCCAAAGGAAAGTCATACCAAATGTTTAAAATGCATATTTAAAAATGAAAAGTCTTTCTTGAAGCTTTAATTTTATTTTTACTTTCAAACTAATAGATTAAATACCATATTTACCATAAGCTAAATATTTTGTTTTATTTAAAACAGAATTTAAATTAATTTATGATTTTTTAAATCGCTGAAATCGGACATATTGACAAATCTATCAACACAACATAATTCTCTTTACTAAAAAATCTTTCAAAAATAAAATGTACTTTTGTGAAAAGAACATTATAAGTAGACGTCAGTTTTTTTAAACAATGTGAATGTGTGGCTGAGCGGTTTAATGTACACCGGGTCAGACGATGGCTCCCTTCCCCTACAAAGGACGACGCAATTGCAAACATTTTCGTTATTTGTTCCCTCGTAGGTGCTGGCCGCCGGTCGACATCATTCATACGGTTTGAAAAAATAGGGGCGTTTGCTTAAACACGTGTAGCTAATAAAAATAACATTTCGAGTAATAAGATGTTCGTGTGCGTGTGTGTGTATGTGTGTGTGTGTGTGTGTGTGTGTGTGTGATTAAAACAGAATTTCCCCGAAATAAAACAAACCAACAATAGCTTCGTACGGTACTCGGCGAAAAGTGAGTGGAAACAACATGCTGTACAAATGGGGGGAGACCTGTTTGCCTTGAAAATCTTCAAGGAAACATTGGTTTTATCTGGGCTCGAACCAATGGCGCCTTTGACAAATATATGTGATATTCGCGAACCGACCCTCTTCTTAAAATTTGGCGAAACATCAGATTTTGTTTTGGAGGTTATTTTTCAGCACCCCTTGTGCAACTAACTAACCCACTAGGCGGGTTTTAAGACCCTATGATATTTGAAAGCTATTCACTGGAATTGCCGTCGTCAGCCAATTTTCACTTTTGTTTACGTAGCTTTTTTTTATATTCAGCAACTCTCCGCTTTTCATGAAATCAGATATTCTCGTTTTTGATGTCTTTTTTTGTTTCTGCATGATATTATTTAATCAGTAAATTCTTTCGCAAAAAACCCTCGCCGTCGACGTCTATTTGGCTAAATAAATGACTAGAAATACTTATTAATAAAAAAAAGTAACCATTATGTTTTGATATATTTTAACAATTTATGATGGATAGATGTAATTCCGTTTGGTGAGGTAAACCTCCTCCTTATTAAATTAAGACAAGAATGTGACATTTTCGTCTCTCGTTTACTTCCGCTATGAAATAGCCATTTACGTCAAAGAGTTTTTGTTATTACTTAATTCTTTGCGGATATTTTTTTGAAGTTGAAAAAATTGTAAAGTAACTATAAATGATTTACGATATTTTGCAAAATTATTTTACATCCATTATGCAGTCCTACGGATCCATTAATAATTCTGTCGAAATGGAAAGTCTTTTTGATACTCCGGGATCATAGAATTAGTATGACGTCAGAATTTCAACTCACAACAAGAATTTAAGTACGGGCAGTTTTATGCAGATTTTCCCTACAACAGAAGAACAATCAAGGTGAATGTCTTGCTGTGAATGACAAAATAGAAAGAGAGAAATATTTTCGAAACAATATTTTTTAATGACGTTTCTTTTTGTTTGCTATGAAGTCATGTTATTCCTAAATTTTAAAGACACGCCGAAGAATTTATATCGGTTCCCCTGCCGTGACCTTTACGACTACTATTATTATTTCTGTACTCATTGAACTTTCCCGCCAACTGGTGGATTAGACTTGAGATTATCTAAGACAATCTAAAAACTCCCGGACACGCCTCAGTATTCAAGTTGCCTTCAATAATACTATTGTCTGAATAAACCCGATCCTTTCTCAGATTTTCACTTCGAACAGCCATTTCTCAAGGCTTTTCAGGATGATCCCTACACTCTAATAACTACTGGTACAACTGTCAACTTCATGATTCAGAATTTCTCAGTTTACTACCGAAGTCCAGATCAATATTAATCTTTCTGTTTTCTTTTAATTTCATTCTTTAATTTGATCGGACAGCACAATTTCAAATGCTCTTACTATTATGTAGTCCTGGGTATGACGATCAACTACATCCGGCAGCAATACCTCTGATCAGGAGGTTTTGAGGAGTGTGGTACTACCTCTTAATTGCTGTTGTTCCCAAGTCCACCTTAACCCTGGGTGGTAGCACCTGTTAGGGTCCCAGCTATGGGCAAATAGGGAACCCTCAAACAAAACAGAATGAAAGTGTAAAAATACATTTTATAGTAAAAAATACTATTAATATATTTTATATAAAAAAATTACCACCCATACATTTTATAGCAAAGTGACCAACAATACATTTTATCTGTAGTTGAAGGCATACAATTGCCTTCAAAATATATTTAGTTGAAGCCATAAAATTATGTTCAAAATATTTAGATTTCGAAATTAAATAACCCATAAAAGTTTAAAAGGCGCCAAAAAGATCAACCAACCAACATGAAAAAACGTTTTCCTGGCATTAATCTATATAATATCCTACAATTTCTTAAAGAAATCAAACTGTTTTCTAAAATATAACTTCAACAAAACTACAACATAAAACTCACATACCACCGCCTCCAGTAATTATGTCCACGCGGACAAATGCTGAGTATCATCTACCATGGGTTCAATTGTGAAAGCAGAATAACGTATATCGTATTTTTATTATTTCAAAACTTCCAAGACAATTAAATTTTGGCATTAAATGATCCATAAGGAGTTAATATGCCGTTAAACAAATAAATCAATCAATCAATTATGAGCAGACGATTCTACCCGTTATGTTTTATACTTTTGGCAGCTCTCGAGTTAAGTTATGGTATTTCTTTAATTTCTCATTGTCGATCATATTCACTCTATGGTTGGCCAACACAGCCACGTCCCCGATTTGCTAGGTTGTTTTTTCGAATTCACATCTATGAGATAAAGTTTTCTTGCTTGAATGACTTACGCAGTATAGGTGATGAAATCCTAAAGTATTTTGTTTTCCAACGCAGTCTGGCATATTTGATTATAAGACTTGTCTATATCATCGAACCGAAATCATTTGCAGAGTTCCCAGTGTATGAGTGTCTCTACTCTGTCGGGTTTATTTTTGTATTCTTTTAACAACATGCTACTAGAATAGTAGCAACAATATTGATTGAAATTATCACACTATATATATATATATATATATATAAATATATATATATATATATATGTGTGTGTGTGTATATATATATATATATATATATATATATATATATATATATATATATATATATATATATATATATATATACATATATATATATATATATGGTAATGTATTTAAGATGCATATATGAGGGGTAGAGATGTGAGAATGATAAAATGCGGGTGTATGAAATTATATATAAATAGATATAGATATAACTATATATATATAAAATATATATATATATAACTAAATATATATATAAATAAATATATAAATATATATAACTAAATATATATATAAATAAATATATAAATATATATAACTAAAATATATATATAACTAAAATATATATATAACTAAAATATATATATATAAATATATTTATTTATTATAATTTTATCATATTATCATAAAAACCATTTTCGACCCTCACCCGTAGATGTGCAGTTAAAATGCACTGAAACCAAGTTGCATCTTTGTTGTAAGTAAAATGGTTTTGTCTATATGATAAAATTATAATAAATAAATAATTATCGCTCTACTACCTGTATCGAGCTCTTTTTTGAATTATCGCTGCGAACATTGGAATTTATATATTACTTTCGTTCTCATCGCATCGGATATATATATATATATATATATATATATATATATATATATATATATATATATATATATATATATATATATATATATATATATATATATATCAGTATAATAATAATAATGCTTTTGGGAGAATATTTGGACCAGCCGAAAGGAATAAAAGCCCAGTGTAGAATGGATCCAACGAGAAGAACGAATGGTGGATCAACTTCTATAAGAATAGGAAAATATAATCAATAATAATGTTAAGCAATCACCAGGAAATGTCAAGGTACCCATTTTTTGATTCTATCATCGATTGTCAATCCATAAAACCCTTGCACAAAAACTTTATCAATGCTTACTAATAATCCCAATGAAGTCCCAGAATGGATCACTGAAGACATTACATATTTCCTAAACGGGTGAAACAGAAGATCCGAAAATTTATAGGCCAATTCATATATGTCCACCACGTACAACTTGATCACGTCTGTCCTGACGAACCGTACTTACTCTTTTCTCGAAGAAAACAACATTCTTCCCCGGGAACAGAAGGGATACTGAAGATGTTCATATGGCTGCAAAGATCAACTATTGATAAACAAAATGATCCTGGAAAATTGCAGGTAAAGAAGAAATTTTAGCCCAGCATGGATAGACTACCGTAAAGTCTTTGACAGTGTACCACACTCTTAAGGCTTTGGAAATGTACAAAGTCTCCTCGGTGATAATAAATATCCTTAAACACAGTATGGGAATATGGAAAACCATATGATACCAAAATCACTGCCACTTCCAACCGCCTGAATATCCAACGAGGAATCTTTCAATGAGACTCCCTGCCACCCGCTTTTGCCTGTCCTTAAAGCCTCCTTAAGCATGAACTAAACAATAATAGCTATGGATACAAAGTACAAAAGAAATTGTTCAACCTCCTACTCTACATAGATGATCTCAAACTCTTTGCTAAAGACGGCAATGAGTTGAAGGGTCTCTTCAATACTGTAAAATGTTTCACTGACGACATAGGTATGGATTTCGGATTAGATAAATGAGCAAAAGTATATTCAAGAAAGGGAGAATTGCAAAAGACACACTCAATAGATCTAGGTTTTGTAACAAAGATTATGGAACTGGAACAAAAAGAAGCCTATAGGTACCTAGGAATTAGCGAAGGAGATGGAATACAACATAGCCAAATGAAGGAGACGATAAGAAAGGAGCACTACAGACGTGTGCGTTTGGTGTTGAATACTGAGTTGAATTAAAAAAAAAACAGAATATCAGCCCTAAACACCTTGGTTGTCCCCGTGGCGCAATACAGTTTCAACATCATTAACTGGACCATAGATGACATTAGGCGAATGGACGCCAAAACGAGAAAGCTTCTCACCTGCCACCATATTCATCATCCAAAGGATGCCGTTAATCGTTTGTATGTGCCCAGATCCGAAGGAGGCAGAGGATTATTTCAACTAGAACTGTCTTACAAAACTAGAACAATCGGCCTTCAAAGATACCTGGAAACTACAGGAGACTGGATGAAAGAAGTAAGAAACTTTATTCAGTAATAAAGGAAGCCAACAATTTTAAAATAGAGTTTCAAGTAGGTGAAGAAATGCAATTAAAACATAATACACATTACAAAAGAAAGCAAAGGCAAATGCAATCGACCTTATACAGAAACAATGACAAGATAAACCTTCTTGTGGCTAATACTCGGCCCGTACCAAACACGCTGATGTAGACAAACTCCGTACCCATCAGTGGCTACGTAGTGCAGCGTTAAAAGATAAAACCCGATGTTTTATTTTTGCTGCACAGGGTTAATGTTTGCTAACTAGAAATTCACAAGTGCACAAACTGAATAATTGTGTTAAAATAAATGCATATCCTGTGATAAATATCCAGAAACTATTGATCATCTTGTACCAGGTTGCACGCTGTTAGCATCAACTGAATATAAACTCGGCATGATAAGGTGGGCCAATATCTGCATTGGAAAATCTGCAACGTTTACGGGAAGAGAACTGCAAGAAATTGGTATGAACACCACCCAGACCCGGTTACAACGATTTTATGGCATTTTACAATAGACACACAGACAGAACAATCAAAGCAAATCACCCAGACATCGTAATCAAAGATCACAAAAACAGAATGTGCTTTCTTATTGACATGATACTTCCTGCAGATTGTAATGTTCTTGGAAGATCTTCAAAAAACTATCAAAATTCAAGGATCTTGAAGTAGAAATTTCAAAAATGTTTCACATGAGGACATCAGTAATTCTAGTTGTAGTTGGAGCCCTCGGATTGATTGGAAAGATTACAAGAGACTCATTGAAGTGATTCCTGATAGCACATACCTTAAAGAAATACAAACGAAGGGATTTATCTTTGTAAAATATCTGTGATCTTAGGTGGGGGTTATTTTTTGTTTTGTTTTGTTCAGTGGAAAATGTCTTGATGCCATTTCTGACCTGAGCTCTCTGCTTGAACCCGGAAGGAAATGAGTTTACACCGGGAATCAAAGGACATTAAATAATAATAACGCATGCAAACATCTATACTCGCGTATAAAAACAAAACTATACACACGCCTCATTAGATTCTTGTAAGTGTACCCTATCAAAGCCACCCTAAAAAAGTAAAGATTTTCTAGCGCCAGTGTTCAGTTTCCCGTAAAAAATGATTATTATTCGCCTCAATTTTATATAATCTGCTTAATAAAACAGATACTGGATTTCTTTTATGAAATAATTCCCGGGGAAGCCTAATGAAATATCATAGCTTGTATTGATTGATTGAGTCAATTTCCATTTTTAGATTCTAAGATTTTTTTAGATAATAATGGCTTCGTGATAGGCGTCTTTTATTAATTAAGTCATAGCTTAAGAAGAGGTAACTTCATACTTCAGAGTATTTGCGTGTAAGTTAATATAACGAACCCAACATGAATTGGAACTCGGTACTCCGATTAGCAATTTGGACACCTTACCATTACACCACTCACACACCAATCTTACAGCACCTGGTATTCCCAAGAGGTCACCCATCTAGGTACTGACCAGGCTCGACGTTGATTAACTCCGGTGATCGTTTCAACGTGATGTGGCCGTAAGCCTAGATTGTATTCATGGTTATAAAAGTGAAATAACAACATTCATACAGCAATTTACTAATTTTATCAGAAACATTCCCTTTTTGTTTGTTCAAAAAAGCTAGAGTCATTGTCATAAAACACAAAATTATATTTTATAATCTGTGAGAAACTTTCGATTGATTTAATTCTTATAGAAGTTGTTATTCTAAACTATTATTATATATTATACATTTAATATTATATTATTACATTATATGTTTTATATTATTATGTCACTCGGATATAAAGATACGGAATTTTGTCTAATTTATCATATTAGTTTGCATCTATCATGAAAAAGGTTCTGACAATATTGAAGTCATTTTTAGTTGTTTTAATTATATTTTTAGAATGTCATCGGATCCTTTTTATCCTTTCATTTAACGCCATTCACGCAAATGGTTGAAAGTAAAAATATTTTAAAAAGTCAACATTTAAACAAACATGTAGCAGGCTGATCTAATTTTATAATGAGATATTCCGTAATAACGCTAACACGAGGCAGATTCACTAATTGGCGTCGAATAATGTTTCCTGTTAACATAACGATTGAATATCTTATTCCTAAGAAGATGAGATGTAGTTGCGTGAACGATAAATAAATAACGTTTTATGGAATAGATTAACATCTCAGAAATACACCTCCATATGTGAAAGAGAGAGAGAGAGTTTGTTGAGAGAGTCTTTTGTGTATTTTCCCAGCGACATCCAAGTACAGTGTAGCGAGGCCAGGCAACACGACTCCACCTCTTTTAGAAGACAGTGATAAGCATATATATATATATATATATATATATATATATATATATATATATATATATATATAGTGCAGCTGCCATTAAATCCAGTGCGTAATGTCATTCCTAAATACCATCGTTATAAGTATTAAACCCCACCACTATTTTTGGGAGCGTCTCAAACGAAATGCTTGGTATGGCAATGATTGTTGTGCTTTACAGGTTATGACCCGTTTAAATAATTTGCTGTGCCATTTGACAGGCGAGAATGCGTGGTCCCTACTTGATGTTGTGTTTGGAAACGTGTCATCACCCCAACAAATATTCCATCTAAGAGATAAAAAATGTAACAAAAATGGTTTCGTCTTCTACAAATGCCCCCTGGTTATCAACTTATTTGGACAAAAAATGTACTGGGCTTTTTTAGAGGTCAAATGCATTAAGGTTCTTATCCTGGTTTCACCTCTGTCTTCACGCAAATTTGGAATTTATCGCATGATAGCATTCATATTTAAGTGACTTAGAAATTATGAGGCCTTTTGGTAATTATTTTCAATTGATTTCTTTATCCTAAAATCTTTACAAAACTATCGCTATTTAGTTTTTTCTTTAACATTTGGTGAAGGTTTGTTTTGTTTTGCTTCGTGTTTTTTTTTCTTTTTTTACAGGAAAATCTTGTGCCAAGAAAAATATTAAATGCCTAGTTATTTAAGTGAGACAAATCGAACGCTAAGGAATTCTATCATTTTCGATTTTGGCCAAAATATATGTCACTTAGTGATGGCCAAACTCAGTTGTTATGCAAGATAAGGTTACTGACCACTTTTTCTGCAAAATAAGCCTACTGGCCACTTGGTCTTCAATTAAACAGGCTGTGCAAACCGAATGTAGTACGGATATTTGCCGATGCCCTTTATTCCCAAAGTAATTACTTCGAAGGAGTCGGTGGAAACTACGTGTTAAGGAAAATCACTTTTCTTTCACAGTCATTCCCGAACTTTTGTATAGTAATTCTTATATTAATCTATTTAAATTGTGTAACTATAACATTCGTTTTCTAATACGCCATATTTTCAATAAATGTTTTTCATTCAAATAACCGAATTTACTTGGTTATTTTAAGTTTTCGGAAGTTTTCTGATTGTACATTCCAGTAATTTGGTATGTTCTTAGAGAATTAATTTTCAAACAAACAAATAATTTGTTAACGATAAAAAATACTAATTCTTCTATCGGTAACTGTACTAAGATTAAAGTCATCCTTTTAGATTAATACTAAATACGATTAGTCATTTAAAATGATTACTTTAATCCTGGTGCATGTAACTTAAGCGTGTCATTGGCGCGGAAAGAGTGGAGGCCAACAAGCCGTGTTCAAATTCCGGTTAATTCTGTTCGATTCACTTTCGGTCAAACATTTCTTGGTAAATGTTCGAATCCGTCTTTTCTCCGTTCAAATATGGGTCAAATAACAGAGCAAACTGAACCTTTTAGCCTTGGGGGGAAAAGTCTCTGAAGTTCAAAATCAAAGTAACGAGAAACCACTCCCCTATCTTTCCCATGGCAATTCACAGATAATAAAATAACATTAAAAAAAAACAATTAACCACAAAGATAAAATCAATCTAAAAGTAATAATTATATCGCCAGTTAGACAATTCAGAAAATATCCATGTAGTGATCTTAAAAAATATGAATCTAATTGAAATTTGGGATCTTTTGTATTAATAATCCCAAATAATGTAAAGTTATTTATCGCAAATATTAAATCACCCCAAGAAATTATAAATTTTAAATCAAGGTTTGTTTTTATATTACATTTTTGGCACCCTTTTGAAATAAATTTGAAATCAAAATTTTTTTAGCTTACCTCGCAACAACTCCAAGTCAGAATGAAAACTGACCAAACATCAGGGAGTTATTCCCATTTCATAAGTGAGGATGATTTTTCAGATACTTACAAGGAATTTTTTACAAGTTAAAAAAAAAAGAAAGAAAAAATCTGTTTTTGGCTTGTTCATCGGAGTGAACGCAATCACAGACCCTACACCTAGAAATAGCGCACCCGAATGACCCTCATTTAGGACGATCGCAAAGGTCAACCCAACTGGAGTGCAATGGAAGGGCCTCACTATGGGAGAATTTGGTGTGAATTTTAATAAATATAAATTCTTTTTATTTGGGGGTGAATTAAGAGAAAAGAAGCAAAATTTGCATTTGGCTTAACATTTTCATCTTTCTGATAAGCAAGCAAAATATGGAGACATGAAGAGAATCTTTTCAGCGTTCTATTTGTTAAGTTTTCATTTTTTTTTAAATTGGATTTCAGAATTCTCGCTGATATTTCTAGTCAAAAATAACTTCGTAGTGGGGGGGGCTTGTTTTCATTATTTGATTATATCGAATTAAACGCATAAACCTAGTTTCTATTGTTTTCTTTTAAGCGACTTTTCACAAATTGGTGATTTCTTTCGTCTTTACATCGATCCCCATTCGACCTTGTGTAAAGCAAGAGGAAGAGAACAATTATTTTTCTATTTTGAAAATAAGGTCGAATCTGGAATTGGCCAGCCTAAAAGATATTGATTACACATAGAATGTGTAGGGGAAATTATTGTTCACGAAAATCATGCATCATGGAAATCGATTTCTCTCTGAAAAGCCGATACAATATTTTGAATATAACCAGTTTTAGTTAAAGTGCATGCTTCTATGATTAAAGGAAGAAAAAGATCGAATGTAAATCGTGACAAATAAATTTCATAGTTGTGTTCCTGAGATGGGTTTCCAATCAAGCTATTACATGCAGCTTGATGTACAGTCGTCCATGGAGGAAGTACTTGAAAATATATTTAACCCTATGGTAACAATTGATGGTATATCTCGTTAGGGATATTATTGCCTCAATGTTTCTGCTTCTTCTGGCAGTGAATTGTATAGAAATTTAAGACAATTAGTAGAATGTTGGTGAAGAGAGTGAAGCCATCGTGACAGAGGTTGCTATTATGACAAAATTACCTGGTCTCAAATGGCCTACCATAATGTGATAGAAATTTCGTTTTCGCTAACGTAGTGAGTTCGATCCCCACTGGCTACTATGACTATTCACCAAGTAAGCTAAATTTACAAAATAATTATGCTGTAGTAGGAGAAATTTTTGGTTTTTATATAAAGTATAGTTAAAATTATATCCATTTCAGGGAATAAATATATTTTCTATTTTCCTTATATTTTTAAAGATATCCTCTCTTTAAAAAAATATCCATACCTGTTAAAGATTGAGGATTATTAATTCTGCATCAGTTTACCTCAGTATGGCACAAGGCTGCATGTGTGGAGCACCTGGTGAAGATCGACTTCACAACAAAGTTGTCATTATCTGCAGTATTGATTTACTCCCAATTATTGAATAGATAGGCGCCTTTAAATACTGTGTCGGCTGGTATTTTTAAAAATAAATAGACTTCGATAAAGGGAAGGTTTCCAGGTTCCTGTTTTGACCCTAATTTGGCATTTGGTGACTTCTGTTAACCTCAGAGGTCAGTCACATATTCCAGGTTCATGTTTGAAGTGATTCTTATAGATTAATTTTCAATTGTACCAGGACCCAACCTTTTCCAGACTGGCATATTTCTTTTTCGTTTACGCTGTGTTATACTTTTTCATCTATTATTTCTGCGATTGTTGCCAAAGCCACGTATATAAAATGATTAACTTCTGTTAGGTTCATCGGTTTTTCCATTTCGATTTTTATTTATCTAATTGCTTCGTTTAATGAAGTTGGTGGTTCTTTCTTACTTTTGGAATTGTTGGCCTTTCCTCAAGAAACATTACCTTTATTCTCCCATTTATATCGGATATTATTGTCATCTCTGTTTCTCGCTCATACTCGTCATTATCTTCCTTCATTTGCTTTTATACCGCAGAGGGATTGTTACAATTAGTTTCTATTTATTCCTCCGCATATGTCTCTTCTGGGTTGTTGGCATTTAGCACTTCGATGGTAACATTTAATCTATTTTTGATGTTTTCTCGGATTCTTTCTAGTTCTATGTCAGGTATTCTTTTTTTCATGATGATGTCACGCCTGACAGTGGCTAGTTTGTTGGCATCGATGTTTAGTCTGTTTTAGGATTTTTTTTTCGGCAGATATTATAGGCGGCCTTGGCTGTTGTTGTCGTTGAGGGATTTATCGTAGCAGTGTAAAATTATGAAAAAGAAAGCCAAAGATAAAGATCGTGAACAGATAAAACAACGCTGGCAAGACAAACTTCTGCACGGCCAATATCCAGAACGTGCTAATAAAGCCGATGTTGATAAAGTTAACACTCATCGATGGTTACAAGCATCTGGAATAAAGGCTGGAACGGAAAGCTTTATTCGTGCACTGCAAGACCAGATTCTTTTCACTGGAAACTTTCAGGTGAATATCATACATAATAGTGTGGCTCCAAAATGCAGGTTTTGTGACAAATATCAGGAAACCGTAAACCATCTAATCTCAGGATGTTCCGTACTTGCGCCAAACGAATATAAAAATCGTCACGATAGAGGGGGCGCAATATTTACACTGGAAATGTGCAAACAGTTTGAAAAATATGTTAATGAACCCTGGTATGAACATCACTCAGCACCGGTTACAGAAAGAGAATTTGAAAAATCATTTAAGTATAAAGACCTGGAAATCGAAACCGAAAAAAGTGGAAACAAGAATAGTACAAGACATGACAGGTACGCTTGGAATGATAGAATGATAGAAAAGGGACACAACAACGCATTGAAAAAATCCCTGGAAATCCCAGCTTAAGAGAAATACAAAAAATGTCTTGATTAGTACATCCCACACGCTAAGAAGAATTTTGTCCATGTAACGCTAGTGATGTTGTGGGACTTAGAAAAAGAAATCATGAAATGTAGCCATAGCAACACACCACTACCTGTCTTAGGTTTTTCCGCAGATTTGGTAGGTTGTGTGACCATAACAGAAATCGAAATATAATAATAATAATAATAATAATAATAATAATAATAATAGACGGGTTGACTGAATTTGTCCTTATATTCCCAAAATTTCGTCATACTCAACGGCTTTCTTCAGGTGTCTGTCGCCGTAAAAGCTGAAGAGGGTATCTCTCGGGCGAAAGGCGACAAAAGCAACCAAGAGTAGAACATTAGTGCAAGGGAGTGCATTTACAAATACATTTGGCGTATTAGATAGATAGATAGATAGATAGATAGATAGATAGATAGATAGATAGATAGATAGATAGATAGATAACGAACACGTAAAGAAAGAAAGAAAGAAAGAAAGAAAGAAAGAAAGAAAGAAAGAAAGAAAGATGAACAGCCTGAGATAGAAAGAAAGAAAATGAACAGACTGAGATAGAAAGAAAGAAAATGAACAGACTGAGATAGATAGATAGATAGATAGATAGATAGATAGATAGATAGATAGATAGATAGATAAATATGAGCAGAATGAGATAGACAGTCAGACAGACAGACAGATAGACAGTCAGACAGACAGACAAAAATATTAAATAATACTTAATGATGATCACGGATGCTACTTTAATTCGGTGGGATGCAATAATCTACGTGACGTTCTCTAATTCAAGAAACGAGTTAAACTACGCTCTCCGTGCTCCTCTCGTGTGTATTACATTTTCGCTAAGCGTTATTTCTGGTCCTAACCTTTAAAACTGGTGACCTCTGACTTGTTTCCTGAAACTCCCAGAACACCGCCAGAAATTAAATGTGTCCGTAAATGTTAAAGGGCTTATGTTGCTGTTATTATCACGTGACTTTCGACTGTCTTCCCCGACCACGGCCCGTACTTATTTGTAAAACAGAAAACAGAATCAGCTGTCTGTACAAACAATCTGAATTCTTCAATATTACAAGGTCATTCCAGAAGGAATGTAAGAATTTAAATTCAAAAAAATGTTTTTCATTCATGTTTAACACGAATTTATTTATTAACATCGATTCTATTATTATCAACAACCTCTTTTCTACGATTCAAAATCTTTCTAATACCATTTTTGTCGATCTTTTGGTTTAAAGGAAAACAATGGAGAATGCGTAGTTATGCTCGCCTCATTTGTTTTAAGAATTTGTCCGTCGAGATTTCTGTAAACCCCAGAACAGGTTGGTTCTAATCTGGCATCCCGTCTGCAGTCGCTATCTCACAGACGTGCTGTGGCTTCCCTCTGCTTTTTCTACAAGAAATTTTATGGCAACTGTTTCGACCATCTACTTTCACTGCTTTCCAAACTGCATGAATTTAAACGTGTTACTAGGTTGGCATCTCGGTTCCACCCTTTCAATGTCGAAACGATTAAATGAAGCCATCTTTTCTATTTCAACAGCTTCTTATCTCGCACCTCCCGTCAGTGGAACTCCCTTCTTATCACTTTCTTCCCTGATAGCTATAATCTTCAAATATTCAAATGTAATGTCAATCGACATCTTCTGATGTCGTGACCATAATCGCTGTCTATTACTTTATCCTTTTCCCAAACACTCCTCTTTACTCTTGCTCCCACTCTCCGTAAACCCTTGCGTACTAGTGGCACTCTTGCCTTGCTTGGGGCGAATTGCTTTAAAAAAAAAAAGATGAGGTAAAATCTGGAAGGTGTGGAATTTTTCCCTGAGATGTATAATCTTTATTCTATGAGGTTTCATTGTTATGACGGAATTTCACATCTTTGCAATTGATGAAGATTAAAATCTTTTTTCAATTAACTGATGGCAAATATGTTTGCTGTATTCAGAGCATAGGCTAGTAAAGAAAAATCAAAATATTTTTGTGCCATGTCCCTTTCGAGATGGGAAATCGTGGCTCTTCACAGCTTCCTATTTTTCATAGTTTCTTGACTATCCCTCTCAGTGATTGTTCTATCATCAATTTACATCACCTCGTCTGATAGCTTACACGCAGTTTCCTCTGCCCTCTTGCCTTCATATGTCCCGTGAGCATCAAATTCTCCAAGCACTCTTTCCTCATTAATTATGAACAATACGAATACTTAATAACACTAATTATTTAACCATAACATCCCTATTCCTATTAAACTCAAACAAATGCACGTCTCAGAAGGATGTGACCTGCGTTTGTAGCGTATCATTTAAGCAGATGTAACATCTTCTAAACTTTTCAAACTATTTTCGGTAATTTATTTTGTTGAAAGAATCTATCCTTAAAAAAAGTACATGAATATTTCAGGTTTCTTCTGCCACGCCATTGCTTTTCTAAACTCATATAACATCACACGTTTATTTGCTTCGTAGACACTCCTAACTTTTGCAGGTTCTTTTAAATTAATTGAATCGTACTGTGTCAACGTGACCTAACAGTTTAAAACTGTCTAAACCGGATTCAGCATGTAATTGGGTATTTTAGAATAACAAAAATATCATTCATCTGTCACAATCAGATTTTGGACATTGCTTAAGAGATGACTTCATATTTCACCAATATTCAGAAATGTCCTCTAAAATAAAGAAATTTTTATTCCGTATTTTAGGAAGCGGTTAAAATCAAAATGTATTGCTGCATATAGAAAGCATGCTTAAGTTAAATACAAATCTAAATGAGTGAGTACAATGGAAGACGAAATGATAGACAAGGAAGCTTGCAATAGGCTGATTGCGTTGTGATGATTTTCCAACTGGGAAACGGTAGGAACTAGCTCCATATTTAAGATACTGGCTTCTACTAAAAATCAAACACCAATTTTTAGGACCAATGAGAAATAAACAACTATTCCCGCCAAATGTGCTTCTCTCGTCCGATCAGGCTTCATGTTGATCCGTGTCAATCGGTGCGAGTCGTGGTATGACCGTAAACATGTCGTTCTCTATTGCCTGTTTTCAATAAACCGTCGCCGATAAAGAAAGGATTAATAAAAGATATTTAATTATAAAAGATGCAAATCTAAAATGTTACAAGACCTGACTGACTAATAACATTTTCCTATTTAACTTTATATATGTGTTTGAAAAATTAAATGTTACCTTCTTTGTAGCATTGAAAGAAAATAAACCCAAATAATTTGATAAACCTTCTATGTATTTTTGTAAGCATCTCGCATTTTACAACGGAAAATATCTTAGATCTGTCACCAAAAATTACCAATCAAAAATTGTCGTTGACTTAATGTGATGAAATAAAAAAAAGAACTGGCGAGAACAAAAGAAAAGAATTAATTTTTGTTAAAAACAAATGAAAAGTCGTTCTGCGAACAATATTAATTTAGTTGTTAGCACTAGAATTCCTTAACAGTCTTTGAGATTGTAAATGCACATGTAAAGTTCAGTTTAAGTTCATTTTTGGTCCCTTGAATATTGACGTTGTCTGTGAAGTAAGACTGAGGCTTTTTTTCATGCCTGCCTGTCTGCGAATCGAGAGTTGTTCTATGGTTATGTCCTACCGCTCTTTCACGTTGTCAGTCCAGTCCGTCTGCTGCCGTACCCACCAGCAACCACTGTTGAAGTCCCACGGAATATGTGACCAAAACACGTCAATTTCACGATGATCAGGAACGGTTTCTGTGACCCTTGACTTTACCCAACACCTATTCTTTGATCTTGTACTGCAGTTAAGAAATTCGGGAACGTTTTTTAAGGCACCTCATTTTGAACTGCTGGATTTGTTTTTCTGTCTCTTCCAGCATCGACCATAATTCGCGCGCCTCCAAATTTATGGAGAGACGCCAACATTCTGAAATTGGTTGGGAAGAGACGCGATGCCATTCTTTTAGATTTTGTTATGAGTTTTGCTATCGCTGCTAAGCTTTGGCTAGCAGAATTTCGAAAATCTGAATTTTAATCCTTCACGTATCTGTAAAGTTAGACAAATCCTGACAGAGAAAAACCAGTTACACGTTAATTTCTCCCCCTTTTTTATCCATCTAAAACAGGAAGTTTTAAATTGTCAGTTCCCTTTTTTATCGAAACAGAAAAGTTATTTTTTACTCCAACTCAAATAACAAGTCAGTCAAGAAAACCTTGAAATGACATTTCCTTTTCGTTTTACCAAACCTCGGTATTCTGCTACTTAAAATAGAAACCTCGGTATTCTGCTACTTAAAATAGAAACCTCGGTATTCTGCTACTTAAAACAGAGACCTCGGTATTCTGCTACTTAAAATAGAAACCTCGGTATTCTGCTACTTAACATAGAAACCTCGGTATTCTGCTACTTAAAACAGAGACCTCGGTATTCTGCTACTTAAAATAGAAACCTCGGTATTCTGCTACTTAACATAGAAACCTCGGTAATCTGCTACTTAAAATAGAAACCTCGGTAATCTGCTACTTAAAATAGAAACCACGGTATTCTGCTACTTAAAACAGAGACCTCAGTATTCTGCTACTTAAAACAGAGACCTCGGTATTCTGCTACTTAAAATAGAAACCTCGGTATTCTGCTACTTAAAACAGAGACCTCGGTATTCTGCTACTTAAAATAGAGACCTCGGTATTCTGCTACTTAAAATAGAAACCTCGGTATTCTGCTACTTAAAACAGAGACCTCGGTATTCTGCTACTTAAAATAGAAACCTCGGTATTCTGCTACTTAAAACAGAGACCTCGGTATTCTGCTACTTAAAACAGAGACCTCGGTATTCTGCTACTTAAAACAGAGTCCTCGGTATTCTCCACTGTTTTTCTTACTACAGAACCAAAGGGTGATTGAAATGTAACTCCCCATTTTATGTATGAGTGGCCAGGAGTCCTGACGTAACACCCTGTGACTTATTCTTTGGGGTTGTTTAAAGGAGCAAGTCTACTATACCAAATCAAAGACTTTGGGAGAACTTGAAGAGCGCATACAGAAGAGTTCCTGGTGAAATCAATTGACGCGATTCCTGGGCGGCTCGAGAAAATGGTAGTGAAATATGGTGCCAATATCGAATTTAAAATAAAACCTCAAACGCTTTCTTCTCATATCCATTTCTTGTAAAAATTATAGTTAATAAATAAATTATAAGTATTTTAAAATGGGGACTTACTTTTCAATCAGCCTGCATATCTAAAAATGCAACAATTTATAAAAGTGAGAATTTATCCCAAACATCTTTATTATGCACTCTGACGTTGTCATAAATCTCCTGCTCAGAAAAGAAAATTGCTGATGTATTGATTTTTTAACATTTTAGTCTTTATTTAAGGCGTTTAATTTATGAAATTATTTTTAATCAATAGATTTGGCCTCGATCTATTATTTTCAAATGTTCGACTGTTTTTCTACATTTTATCGATTTCAAGTTACAAAACTGTAAAACTTTCATTGAAATTACTTTTATCAAATTAATGACTGTCTTCAGATCACTTATTCTTAGCCAACAACAGACTGGATTGCTTTTTAAACAGTTTTATTGAATTTCAATATTGTTATTAATTTGTTGCATAATTTTAATAACAATGCAATTTTTATTTCACGTCTTGGCAAGTTCAAGTTTTGACAACGTAGAATGATGTCTACATACGTCTATATATTACAGTTGACATGTCTATTGTAGGACTTGTTGAAACACTATTAGGAAGATCTTTTTAATGCTAAACTTTAAGCAGAACGACATATAAGTCATAAATTCAAAACGGAAGGATGCTGGGGGATTGATGTCATTAGATGATTGTATTTTGAAAAGGAAAATGGCTGGCTGATTGTCCTCACGCGCATGTATGTGAACGCGCATGCGCGAGTGTTCCTTTGTATGCGAATGCTTGTGTGCTTCTGTAAGCAATCGTGAAAATCCTAATACATAGGCTCGGATCTCAATATCATATACGCATACATGTAATTTTAACAATTCATATGATGTTTTATAGTGTTCTAGACCAGTTCGAAGTTTATTCCTCACTGATCCACTGTTGAGATTCGAGACGCACTTGACGCCGCTTAGCAAATATCTAGATGTAGTTTTAAGCAAAAGCGACGCTTGTATGAAGCTTGTCTTACAATAATTAATAATACGTTTAATTTTCTCTGAGTGCTACATTTTGGAGGCACAATAAATTAATAGATTGGGTCGAGGAATCGGAGAGTTTGATTTACAGTTGAGTTCATTATATTCATTTATGTGTTAATACCATATTGAGGAAGTAATGAATCCATCTCTTCACCCCTAGCTATGAGTAAATAGCAGAACAGACTGGGTTCTATAGCTTTTGTAGCAACCGGTATAGGAGAAGGAAAACTCTGAATTCCAAACTGTATGTTACTCTAGCGAAGCACATACTATGCAGCTATGGAAAAAGATCATTTGCATTAATTCAACGATCCAGACGACAGTGCGGCTAAATTTTTCTCTCTTAATAAAAATGAATTAAGTTAAAATTATAGTCAAACCAATTACTATAAATGACTAATGCATTGGGTATATTATTTTATAAAAGATATTTTTACGTTCTTATAATGATTTATTTAAATTCCTAGATGTTTCACCTATGTATTTCATGGGACATTTTTGCAGTTTATTTTGCAAATTCCTGCTTCAGTTTAATGCTGTTCTTGTAATGATTAAATCGCTTATTCCTTTTAAACACTCATTACAATTATTTTATTAAAGGTTATATAAATTATTTTCTACTGTAATCATTACTGAGTTATATGCCTTGTTTTCCAAAGTTATTTGTGTTATTTTTTCTTTTTGTGGATTTTGTAAACGTTTTTTGCATTATATATTAAATAATTAGTAGTTCAAAAGTATTTTCAAATTATATTTATTATGTTACATTATGTAAATGTAAGGGAAACAAATTCCAACGGCACTAAAGTATGGATCTATAATTATTCAGGGTTTTATTTTATTATTTTTTGTAATGTTAGTAGAAGTTTATTCGGCATACATAAACAAACATACACGTGTGTGTGTGTGTGCGTGTGTGCGTGTGTGTGTGTGTGTGGATGCATGTATATATTTACACGTATGTGCATATTGACATTTACTTCAGAACTGTTATCAAGTAAATTCTTGGTATTAAGAGTACAAGAGTATAAACGGTACCAACTTCCCCTTGTAGAATTTTGTACCTGCCATTAACAGCAGCAGCGATCTAAAGAAAGCCGGATGTGGCAATTAATACCTGCCTGTACATGAATATCTGTATGATAACACATGGTTCAATGATACACACACATACACACACACAAATATATATATATATATATATATATATATATATATATATATATATATATATATATAGTGCTGTTCGATAAAAGTGACTCACCTGATTTTTTTTCACTAAAAATATTTTTTGTCTATTGTTTTTGGAGATAAAATAATTTTAATCTTACTAATATAAAGACCCCTTCCCGACCACCTAGGAAAAAAGTTTATTCACCCTAAGGTATTCTACTGATAATCATAAATTTGGATATATTTGAGATTCAGGAAAAAACTCTGTGCAAAAAAGTGACTCAGATATCGCATTCTAATGATTAAACTGGTAAATTTAAAGAGCTTTTGACAAAATATTGAAAACTATTTTACAATACACTCAGAACAATATTCTAGAACAGCTTAAATTAAATCTAGAGTATTCCAGAATATTCCAAATAGCCACTCAAGTCACTAACCAGATGAAAGGGTACAAACACGCATCAGAACCACTTAAGGCATCTATTATTGCCCTCTCAAAAGCAGGCAAGTCTACGAGATAAATTGCAGAAATTGCTATAACCTCGCAATCAACTGTCTCTCGAGTGCTTAGGGCACATAATGATGCCACTCCTACTCCAATGAAGGAAACAAGGGGACGAAAGAAAAAGATTGATGATGGAACTGGCAGGATAATCAAGAGAGAAGTTGCGAAGAATAGGACTATAACTAGCCAGGAAATTGCAGCCAGTCTAAGCGAAGAGCAAGGTGCTAGTCTTGCCTCTTCAACAGTTCGTCGGTGGCTATTAGAACAAGGCTACAAATCTTGTACACGAAGGTTTAAGCCGCTAATAAGCAAAGCCAACAAAGCCAAGAGACTTGAATGGGCTCACTATTACAAACATTTCACCGTAGAAGACTGGAAGAATGTTCTCTTCTCCGATGAAACAAAAGTTGAGCTAAATTCAAAGGATAAGGTGAGTCACTGTATATGCTGGCTTCTTTGATCAAGAATTTTATTTCCAGTGGAGGAAATATTCCTCTAGATATATCATATGGTCTCGCAAAGAATTTGATATTTCAAGTGAGGTTTGTACAAGAAAAATCCATAACAAAGAAACGATTGTTTGCCTATCATGTCAGAAGACATTTCCATCAGTCTTCTCCTATCTTTTCAATTGGGGGCCTTTTTTATTCGCAGGTTCAATTTTCCAATAACTCTAATCTCAATTTGTTTGATTCTGCTGGACAATTCTGTGGGCAAAATCTGGAATATCCAGATTTATTTATTTCAACTTCTTATCGTCATCATAAATGGTTTATAAAAATCTAGTGTTCTTCCAAGGTGAGAACTGCTTATTTCTTTCAGTAAGATACAGTAAGCCTCAAATAGATTAATACACTATGTATTTATATCGAAAAGAATAAGATGAACGGAAGCCAAGAGATTAAATTCACGCAGGTTTTATGACTTCTTGCTCCGACGTCAATAAAGAAATCTAAAAAATTTCATAGTTAAATGAAAATCAGAAATGAATTAAGAAACACAAGATGCAATAAAATCATTATTTAAAAGAAATAAAATTTTAACAAAAAGAAAACAATTTTAAAACGGTTTCCTTGCACGAGAAGGAAAACCAAAGGCCATCCATTTTGAGGATCTCTTGTGATTGTAGAGTCCAAAGGCAACTTGTATTAATCTCAGTAAATTTAGTATTAAAATATCTATACAAATTTTTCCTTTCTTGAAGTGTGTAAACTCTTTTGGGCGGGCACTGTGTGTGTGTGTGTGTGTGTGTGTGTGTAATATTCATAAATATTTCCACAAGTATATTCATTTTGACTTACAATCTATATGCACGCTTTTATTCACGTAGCCCGTAACACACCACACACACAACAGACACATACACGCACGCACACACACACACATATACATATATACATACATACACACACACACACACACACACACACATATATATATATATATATATATATATATATATATATATATATATATATACTGGACGAAATAAAGGGTACGGGTCGAAATTCCAATCACCTGAATAAGGCCGGAGCGTACAACAGCCGAAACATTGTGAATATGACAAGGAAGATGAGGATAACAGAATAATGTAAATAATGTAAGTAATCATAATACCTTACATCTATATACACGCTTTCATTCACGTATGCACAAACACACACATACACATATATATACATATATATATATATATATATATATATATATATATATATATATATATATATATATATATATATATATATAAGAATGAACATTGAAGTCAACACTTAGAGGCGACAGGCTGTTTCATGCTAGATGCAATAATCAGGCCTGACGATTGCATCTAGCATGAAACAGCCTGTCGCCTCAAAGTATTGACTTCAATGTTCACTTTTATATTTACACACGATCTATCTCTGATATTGAACACTTTTTATCCCATAAATATAGCACACCTTAAGAGTATTTTCGTCATATATATATATATATATATATATATACATATATATATATATATATATATATATATACATATATATATATATATATATATATATATATATATATATATATACATATATATATATATATAAGTAAAATGTAAAAGAAAATAATATGTAAAAGAAATAAAAAGACATTTGCACTTTTATTCTAAGAATACTGAAAGGTATCAACAAAATAAATACATGAAATGGTTACATATATATATATATATATATATATATATATATATATATATATATATAACCATTTCATATAATCATAAAAAGACATTTGCACTTTTATTCTAAGAATACTGAAAGGTATCAACAAAATAAATACATGAAATAGTTATATATATATATATATATATATATATATATATATATATATATATATATATATATATATATATATATATAACCATTTCATATAATCATAAAAAGACATTTGCACTTTTATTCTAAGAATACTGAAAGGTATCAACAAAATAATTACATGAAATGGTTATATATATATATATATATATATTATATATATATATATATATATATATATATATATATAAGAACATATGTATTCTAAGAATACTGAAAGGTATCAACAAAATAAATACATGAAATGTTTATATATATATATATATATATATATATAACCATTTCATGTATTTATTTTGTTGATAAAAATATATATATATAACCATTTCATGTGTTTATTTTGTTGATACCTTTCAGTATTCTTAGAATAAAAGTGCAAATGTCTTTTTATTTCTTTTTCTCTTTTTTTATCATCGTTATGTTGCCAACTTCAATTTTAAATATTTATTTCTCCTTCTTCTTCCTCCATCTCCTCCTCCATTATTTGGCATTATCATTCCTTATTTCGAAACCCTTCATTTCCCACCCCTTCGAAACCCTTCATTTAACTTCGACTCCACTCATCTACTCGAAGTAAAAAGTCACACCGATGTTCACTTGGACAGCATCTGTGCGCATCAGTTATTTACATGCCCCCAGCAACTTCAGAATGTACACACCTTTTGGTTCAGGCCGGTGTATGAATTGATAAACTTTACCTACTTTTCCGTTACTATTTTTTATCAAGGCACCAAATGCAGCAGAACAACAGATTAAGAAATATGACTGACAATTAATTACAAAAACAGTGGAAATCATTAGATGTTTCGTCAAAATATTATCATCACTGCCTTATAAAACTTATTGTCAATAAACAATAAATAGCAGAGAGATAAATATGTGGACTGTGGATAAATTCACGGCTAGACGCACTTCCCTAATGTCTAGCCAGATGACCAAATATCAAATGTTTTCGAAGGTACCAGTATAAAAAGATTGATTTCAGATCTAAACTTAGAACAACTGACATACAGCTTTGATAAGTTGTCTTTGTTCTTTGATTAATGGTCACTGGGAAACTGAAGACGTCAAAGGCCAAATCTGGTGGAATGGTGTAAATGAACACGTCCTTCTATTTGCCAATTCCATTTAGGTTAATTACCCCGATGATGTGTAGGCAGCAGCTGCTTAACAGCTTGGCGACTTCTGTTGCACAAATTTCGAGGGTTGAGACTTCTGAGAGGCGTGATAGACGTCGGAACTTTTAGTCGAGAGGGAAACCAGGCAACTCGAGATAGTTGAGGAAATCTGACCGAAAATGTGTCAGTTGGGTTCTTGTACAGCTGAACCTCTCCAGGAATCTGTTGCAACTGTTTAAAAGTTTAATTCTTCAACAGTACCGCTTGTAATATACAAGCGGTTCTGTATCTGTCAATATTTCTGTGATGAAGTATTATGTACATTATTTACATTATTCGGACTATTGTCCTCATCTTTGTTGCCATATTTATTACACTCTTTCGGCCGTTGTACGCTCCGGCCTTCTTCGGGTGGTTGGAATGTCGAACTGAACCCTTTATTTCGCTCACTGGGGTAAACTGATCTAGTTCCACGTTACATGTCTAATGGATGTCAGTTATCAGTTATCTCCTGTTAATTTCCCTCTGAAAGTTCTCCACTGCCTTAACCGAGTATTGAACTCACACTCTTTGGGTCCTGTCGTTGGATCTAACTAACGCCTTTATTCACTGTGCCATGTGTCCTTGAGGCGACAAAGATGAGGACAATAGTCGTTGTAATAAATATGGCGACAAAGATGAGGACAATAGTCCGAATAATGTAAATAATGTACATAATAGCTCATCTCAGAAATATAGACAGATACTGAACCGCTTGTAGTTTCCGTATTGTAAGCTCATTTTGATTATCTTTACAACAGCCGAAAAAAAGAAACGAGTTTAACATTAAACATTTTGGAATTTGTACCTAAAACCTTTTCCAGGATTGAAACAGTTATTCAGCCCTTTCGGTTCTTTCATTTGGCTAAAAGAAGCTATTTTAACCCCAAATTTATCTCTGTGAACGTCGAGTGACCTTGAAGGTTAGCCTCATGTATCTTCATCTTTTTTTTTTGTCTAAGTTACACCGACAAACAATTAATCTCCAAAAATGGAGTTGTTTAGATGCAATGCAGATCACAACGACCAAAAATAATTCTGCCTCCAATTTACGCTTCGTGTATTGACCTAAAATCTGCCCTACCATTTCTAAAGTTAAAAATAAAACATTTTTGCCGTTCGTAACAATATCTGAGTCTATTTTGCTAAAGATTGTTTCATTTTATTAGAAATCGCATATGCTCCGCTATTTGATGACCTATGTTGAACTCAATTGAAATTTGGCTAACGCAGTGTATTTGAGGAGTGATTTATGACTTTGACCATATGAATTTAAGCGTACTAATATATTGGCTATGAGGTCTTATCGTTTTACTGTTTAAATAGCCAGATGCATCCGTAAGTCCTGTTCTAATAGTTTCTTCTTTCGTATTTCTCATCTCTAGAAATCTCTTCCAGTTTCTTGCTTCCCTGTCACTTACAATCTTCAAGAATTTAAATGCGACGTCAATCACCATCTTGGGTCTTCCTAAATTCACTTAATTCAATAAAGAAAATGAATCCATGGAGATATTACATAGAAATTTCATATCAAAATTCGTTTTACTACATGTCGGACTATGAAGCTATTAATTCACCTTTTCGTGTTTTATGATACTGAATTTTAAATTATTTTCGAATATACAGATTATTTAAAGATTTAATTCGTGTGATATTTTATATTTTAAGAAATGGTTGTCAAAGACAAATGATTAGACTTTAGTCTCGCAAGCCATTCTTCGTAGCCTCATTGTCAAATGTGTACTCTCCTAAATACAAACTAATTTGGCGTAATTCATTAAATATGTTCTTTAAAATCACAAACAAATTTTATTGAAGAAGAAAAAATAAAATAGACAGTTTTCTATTGAAGCTTTATTAGACGAAATGTTTTAGTAATTGTACCTAGTTGTTTCAGAAAAATATCTTTACTTTTTTCATATTTTGACCTTATAACGTCCTGACTCTGTTGAGTATTTCTCATTTTCTGAAACCCCCTCTCTCCCTCTCTCTCTCCCTCTCTCTCCCTCGCTCCTCTCTCCATCTCTCCCCCTCTCTCTCTCCCCTCTCTCTCCCTCTCTCTCTCTCTCTCTCTCTGGTATAGTATTCATATCTTTTTTCGCAATCATTATACTCTATCAGACAACATGCCGGAACTCAGCATACACATGAGAAAAAGTAGAAAAGATGCGTTGAGAAAAAAAAAAGACACAAGACAAGGAAATTAATTCAAACTAATTCACATACAATGATTAAAAATTTCCCACTTTTCAGCTTTGGATAAAATAACAAAGCAGCCTTGGTTGTTATCCAGTCTAGAAAGCGAACGCTGAATTCAAAATTTTGAGACAAATTTGGCACCTTTCCTTCAGATCCTGTAACCAAATTGATGCCAATATGTAACGGTTCTATGCTAATGGGGCGCTAATAAAGATTCGACGAGCCTGTCAAACCGAAAATGGATTAAATAAAATTACTCAAGTAAAAAAGCAATCTTCTCGCAACACCTCGTAGTACAAGGGGCTAAGAAATAAAATAACATCTTCACCCAATCGCATAATTCTAATTCCAAGCAGAAAAAGATTGGCTAAAATTTGTCTATTTTCCCCAGCACAGAAATGACCTGAAAAAATTGGCCATTTTTATTTTCAGCATCTTTGGCGCCAAAAATCTGGCACTGGAAAAGAAATGACGATTATGGACATAAATAAAAAAAAAAAAAATATCTTTCCCCTTGAAGTCATCTGATATTTACTTACCCTTGCAATACTCACCAGAGGCAGTGAATTATGACAATATAATGTATCTATGTTCGTCTGTGTGTGTGTGTGTTCGCGCGCGTGTATGTGCGTGTGAGTGTGGGGGGGGGGGGTATTTACAGATATGCTTGCGTATATATTTGAGCTAGTGTACCGGAGGTTTATTGTAAACAAGAGCTAAGAAATAGGGCGTGTCGTTTCCAGAGACCACCACCATTGCAGTGTTCTCGGATATCCTTTCATGAGGCGAGTTTTGAATATGCAAAGAAAAGAGACTGTCGACCTCATAACATTGGACATGCTTTACACTGTTATATTCTCTTTCTCTATAGTAATCTTTCCTTTTTTTCTCTCTCTTTCATTTATTCAAAAAACTTTCTACTAAAATATAACTGATGAGATCATCATTGAAAGATATTTTATAGTCATGGCGAATGATAAACAAGCAAAAGTTACATACGCTTCATTAATACAAGAGGTTATATTTGCAGTGGGAAACGATTTAGACTAAATATCGTGCTTTTTAACTTCATTTATGCGAAACGAAATTTCATGCTTAAAATAAACTTATTAAATTGGGCAAATGTTGCTTTCGTTTCGTTCCAAATTTGGCATTAATTATTCTATTGACTGTTTTTACAAGGTCATGTTTTATGAAGTTCTCGGCGTAACTTTATTCTGAGAATTAGTATTTCAATAACTAAACATCATAAATCCTTTGGACTATGATTTTTTTAGAAGTGGTGTTATTTGAAGTTTAGTAATCCATCGTCCAGACATTTCTCTGTGCAAAGAAAATCGAATTACGCTTTTTTACACACAAGAAATGATTATCAATTTCTTATAATAGCAGAAACTTCGCTGTCGATAATTTATATAAGATGTTTTATTTTACATTGTTTTTCAAAAATGTGTTATATAATAATCGTCATCATACTTAGTAAGGTGTGTAAGTGTTTGTGTAATAATGGGTGCTTGGCTGAGTGGTTACAATGTTCATTTTCCAACCATGAGCGTCGAGTTTGAATTTCGTCATGGTTAATTTATTAGGGAAGTTATTTCTTGATGTTATCGGCATGGGCATACGGTGCATTTGGTAAGCGCCTGAAAACCATACCATGGATTGATCTATCGATGGTTGTGCAAGCACCAAGCCACAAATCATCGTAACTGAGGATTTCAGGCTATTTCTCTTACTGAAACTGTTGATCACACTACTGTAACTGAGGCTCGCTAAGCATAGTGGTAGTATAAACTACAGGTAGACAAACGCAACTATGTCTGAGCAGTCATCCGAGTAGAAACAAATAGTCGACTATTATACGTATTACTTGTTTAACCTGATTAGTATAAAATTGTCAGTTTTATTTTAAATCTGATATTTTTACCAGTTTAAAAAAATATTTTGTTACTATTCATTCCATTATTTTTAATGCATATTAATGCTTTTTTAAACCACTTCACTCCAAGCAAGGCGATAATGCCACTAAGACGCAAGAGGTTAATGGGATTGAAAGGAAATGAAACAAAAACTTTAAGAAAAAAACAGAAATTGTGAAAAAGAAAGAAAATGAAAAAAAACTTAGAAAGAACCAGAAATTCAGTCCTGGACAGAAAACAAGGGATAAACTTCTTCTCCTGTTCAAAAGACCGATGAGAAGTGTGAACTGGGCGATAGTTCAGTTAAAAAAACTAGAAAAGAATCTGGCAAGAATAATGTTGATGATTTGGAGGCAACATCCGGAAAAGACAGTTGAAGGCATAATGAAGAAAGAGAGATTGGAAAATTTGACACTCACAGGCCCTACTGAAAACAAGAGGGACAGAAGTAAATAGCCGTATAGCCTACATAACGAGTCTGTGTAAATAAATGGTAGAACAAGGTTTAGGAGAGATAACAAAAAGACAAAATTTACTAAGACCTTCAAAAGACTGGAAGTTGTGGAGAGCCATAATCAGCAACGTCCTGAAGGGGCTCGTCAAATAGGAGAATGGTAAAATTTAGTGTATCAGAATCATTTCAAATTATTTAAGAAAAAGGTATAACGAATAGTTTCGATGTGAATTTATAAAGGAGCAAAACCTGCTAAGCATAGAAACCTGAATTAATACCGTTCATCAGTATTAAAAAGATTATTGAAAGCTTATCAAATAATTTATATTTATACGAAATTTTATATCTGAAAATGTGTTGCAGGAGCATCTGTGTGCGTTTCTAACTTTCACCCACTGAACCAGCAGAGTCGGAAGTTTAGTGCTTAAAAGGCAAAATCTCCTCTTTTGCACCGAGATTGTCTAACACGGAGATCGGGTTTCCCTTGGTGTGAAGCAGATGATATAAAGGGAATGGAACTTAAAGGGAGCAACAGCCAATTATAACTCTCTCTCTCTCTCCCTCTCTCCCTCTCTCTCTCTCTCTCTCTCTCATATATATATATATATATATATATATATATAGGCAAATATGCTATGCAAACGTAATGAAGCAAATATGTTCCTTTAAATGTTCGCTACTACGATACAAACAAATTGTTCTGCTTTTAAATGGCCATGTAGATGCCTTGAATATAGAAAGAAGTTCGTGATCATATGTATTCCATAAAATGCAAAATAACACCTTTTAGTCGGAATATGGACTTCATGAAAAAGAGAAACAAGCGTAAGTCTGTAGGGACATTATTATTATTATTATTTTTATTTTCTTTGATATCTGGCGTTTACACATTTCTTTCCGGGTCCCGCCCAGGGACCTAAGGTTAGAAATGGTATCATGACTCTTTCCACTGCAAAAAAAATAAAATAAAATAAAAAAATAATTACATAGATAAAGCCCTTCGTAAAGTGTGGGCTATACTTGTCAGAACAATTTTTTGTATCTCTTTGAGGCATGTACTTCCAGGGATCCCTTCAATCAGCCTACTGGAATCTTTTCCAACCAGTCCAAGGGCGCCAACTACAACAGGGATTGTTGATGTTCCCATGTGCCACATTTTTGAGATTTCTATTTCAAGGTCCTTGTATTTTGACAGTTTTTCGAATATCTTCAAAGATACATTGCAGTCTGTAGGGACTGCCATATCAATAAGGAGGCACTTATTTTGTTTGTGGTCTTTAATAACAATGTCTGGGCGGTTGGCTTTGATTGTTCTGTCTGTGTGTATTGTGTAGTCCCATAGAATTGTAACAGGTCCAGGGTGATGTTCGTACCAGTTTCTTGCAGTTTCCTTCCCATAGGAGTTGCAAATTTTCCAGTGTAGATATTGGCCCACTCTGTCATGCCGGGTTTTATATTCAGTGGGTGCCAATATCGTGCAACCTGATACAAGATGATCAATGGTTTCTGGATATTTATCACAGAATCTGCATTTTGGGTTAACACAGTATATGTGCTTGATAATTCCTAGTTAACAAACATTGGTCCTGTGCAGCAATGATAAAACCTTCAGTTTCAGCTTTCAACCCTGCACTACGTAGCCACTGATGGGTGCAGTTTTTGTCTACGTCAGCTTGTTTGGTACGGGCAGAGTATTGGCCGTGGAGCGGTTTATCTTGTCATTGTTTCTTTATCTGGTCGGTCGCGTTTGTCTTTGCATTCTTTTTTAAGTATTTTGCAGCTTCAGCTGGGGTACAGTGATGTATTTACATTTCTGTGCCCATTTGAAACTTCATTTTGAATTTGTCGGCTTCCTTTACTACAGAGTAAAGACACTTACTACTTTCATGTTCCTTGACACAAACCATCATCCAGTCTTCTGTATTTTCCAAGTATCTTTGGAGGCCAATTGTTGTACTTTTGTAGGATAATTCTAGTTGAACTAGTCCTCTGCCTCCTTTGGATCTGGACACATACAGGCGATCAATATCAGCTTTGGGATGATGCATGCGGTAGCAAGTGAGGAGCTTTCTCGTTTTGGCGTCCATTCGCTTAATTTCAGCTATGGTCCAGTTAAGAACATTAAAGCTGTATTGCACCACAGGAACAGCCAAGGTGTTTATGGCTGATATTCGTTTTTTTTAGTTTAGTTCGGTATTTAGTACCAGTCGTACACGCCTGTAGTACTCCTTTCTTACCTTCTCCTTCATTTGGGGGTGTTGTATGCCATCTCCCTCACTAATTCCTAGGTACTTATAAGCTTCATCATGCTCCAATTCTCTAATCTTCGTGGCAAAATCTAAATCTATTAAGGATGCTTCTAAAATTCTACCTTTCTTGAATGTTACTTTAGCACATTTATCTAATCCGAAGTTCATACCTATGTCGCCACTAAAGTATTTTACAATATTACGGAGGCCCTTCAACTCATTGTCGTCTTTGGCAAAGAGTTTGAGATCATCCATGTAGAGTAGGTGATTGAATATGTTGTTATTTATTTTGTAACCATAGCTACTGTTGTTCAGTTCATGCGTAAGGGGGATTAAGGACAAACAAAACAGAAGGGGTGACAGGGAGTCTCCTTGAAAGATTCCACGTCGGATATTTAGTCGGTTGGATATGGCAGTGCCCCTGGTGTGACTAAGGTATAGTTTATTATTATTATTATTATTATTATTATTATTATTATTATTGTTGTTGTTGTTATTGTTATTATTATAAATATAAAATAATAATATGAATGAAAATTATAAATAAAAGAAAACAATAATATTTAAATCTTGTTTAAAATAAATTAAACAAAAAATAAAAATATTTAAAATACTCCCAGCATGCAACAAAAACTGTTCTTGCCGGAAATATGGACATCCCGCCAAAAGATGTTATATTCAATCTCTTCGCCATAAACCTTGGTACAGGCAACACGTGTCTGACTTCTCTTTATTATATGACTTGTAATACTACGGAGTAAATTTCTCCATTTTATCTCATGTGCCATAAAACAATTGTAACTTAAAAAATATACACACCAATACACAAAAAAATATAAATAAACTGTATGAAATTAACATACAATTTATAATGCTTTTTCAGTTATTTCTGTACGTTTTATTTCCTGTCAAGTATGCTTATATTGCCATGAACACAAGGCTAATTTCTTCTGCTATGATGTGAGTGAACCTCCACAAGTCACAAAACAGAATTAACTTCCAACAACGTTCTATTAACTTGTTGCAAACCCAGTAATATTTCCATTCAAAAGAAGCATATTACTAAGTTTACAAATTCTTTAAGTTTTCATATTTTTAAAATGTGACAAAATATAAAACGTTTGTCCGTTTAATCTTTTTCACGAATAAAAACTTGTAAATTGCTTTTATATTTGTTTTCTAAAAGCGTAGAATAATATCTAAATATACGTATGTCTTGTTTCGTGTATTTGTACTTTAAGATTTCACATGTTTTATCAATTTGTTTACTTAAATGATTTATGGGTTTTTTTTATTTTGGAAAAGTCAAAATTATTTGTATAATCTTTGATGGTGTTTCGTGTAAATGAAGGGAGGGTTTCCATTTGACATACAGAAAATAGATTTGAATTAAACAGACACAATAAGTACACAGCGTTGAATCGACACACATTCAATTTAAATAATTTAAATATCAGTCCGATAAATATTTAGATTTGGTTTCTATTTCAAACCAAATTAATATAAAAAAGCATTAACCTTATTTCTAGAGCCATTCTTTGTGTGTGCGTGTGTGTGTGTGTGCTTATGTGTATGTTTTTTGTTTGTTCTTTATTTCTAGAGCCACAATTGGTGTTTGTGTGTGTGTGTGTCTGTCTGTCTGTGTCTGTGAGTGCGTGTTTGTGTGTGTGATTTTTGTGTTTTCTTTATATTGTTTCCACAAATGTCAAACGTTTTCAGCAAAATTATATGAAACTGAAGTGTTTTCTATTTGAATTTATTTTGCATATCAAATTCTGTTTCTCCCTTTCTCTCTCTATCTCTTACACTTACTCTCTCTCCACACACACACACACTCACACACACCCATATATATATATATATATATATATATATATATATATATATATATATATATTCTCAAGGGCAGCAAATTTTATTAGAGCAATAAAAGCAGACATATTAAAAAGCAATTCATAAGAAAAAAGAATGGTAACAAAACATTTTTTAAGATATTACTTGACAGGAAAGCAAGAAACCAGAAGAGAGTTGCACAAGTGTGTGAGAAGAAACTGTTAGCATAGAACTTACGGTTACACCCAGTAATTTCAACAATAAAATGATGAAACCTAGCTGCCAATCTAGTACTGCACTTTAATTCGCAATAATAATTAATAATTAATATTTGTCACCAGGAGCATTGGTTCATGCAATTATTTTTAGATGCAACTAGTAGGATTTTGAGAATTTGACGCACACAGAACATCATATTATAAGGCAAGATCATATTATAAGGCAAGATATAGAGAAGGGAACCTTGATAACGTACCTAACGATTGGGTGGACGAATATGAAAAAAGAATGATAGCAAGGAGACAAACATTCCTTAGGGATGCAAGGGACATGAAACTGTGGAGAGCCATGACCACCAACAACTGAAAGGATTTTACACATAAAAGAAATCTAAAATTATATATTTTGCTTTTACCTACTTAATATCATATTTACCAAATTTTATGGAATCAATAAATAATATTTTTCAAAATGAATACGGTCTTGTGGGTGATTAATTCTTTCCACACTGCAACCCCCTTTTCCACTCGTTACTTCCGTGGAAAATGTTCTGGCGCTCTACATTCTTTATTTCCACCAGTTGAGACATTCACAGCTAAGAGCCACCATGTTATGTACACAGGGTCGACTCAGCCTCACTTTCTTCACATTACATTGGCAAAGAGGAAGTTCCTCTCAGACAACTTCTTCGTTAGAACTGTTAATTTGTGGGACAGACTCCCGAGACGATGCTTCCCGATCACTACTATTTTTATCCTCTTCAAGTCTAGACTCAACCATTATCTATCCTTCATATCTTCATAATAATTCTATTTACATTTTACGCCCTTAAAACCCTCATTCAGTGACCCTCTACCTTCGGTGGCTCTTAGGCCTTGTTTTGATGAACAATAGTATTAAAAACAAGATTATCCTTAATCTTTTGAAAAGATCTTTAAATGGTGGTGCCATTCAATATGTTCGCTACTTTGTCTTATTTGTTTCTTAACGTCTCATTTGCTTAAATCATTCCAGCCACAGTCAAGAGGACATATTTCGTCAAATCGAGACACAACTGATATTTTTGTCTACTATTTTCTTCCATCTGATCATCCACTTGATGCTAAGACTTGAAATTGATTAAATTGGATTCATTTTGACCAGGCAAAATGGAGTTCATTGATGTAAAACGACAAAATCACATGTCCAACTCAAAGGATTTCGAATAAATCGAATTTCGATCATAATTTGATATTCTCATAACATTTTCTTACAATCTTCATTTATTGTTTATTATCTTTGATTAATTTACAAGGATTGCAAATGGCGTTTCAAAAAAAGTGAGGATCTTGGTTCTCGTTTAAACCAATATATTCCAACTTTAAACAATTCTAAAATGTAACACTTAACTAATTAGATCTTTAGAGATTTCATTTACATTTTATGTAAACATTTCTGGCGCCTTTTTCGAATTTACTTAAAATTAATCAATTTAATAAATGTGTTTTTTATTAACGGTTACGTTTGAAATACATTCAGAATCTTTTATATATTATGAAAAATAAATTCATGACATTCTTATTCAGTTACCAAAATATTTTCCAGTCATTTCAATGTCCTTATGCCACCTTTCAGGTAAATTTTCAATTCCATCAAAAGCTAAATTATCTGCTTTTTATTCGGTTAAAAAAACCTTTGATGAATTTCTAGACATATTTAAAAAAATTGTGAGAACCACTGAAAAATAAACAAGGAATCTTTCAAGAACCAAAAGAAATTTTGGATGATACATTGCATGTGGAAGAACTTCGCATCCCATCCCAAATACGTGTAAAATATGAATTTTGTCGGCATCTCTTACAGCCGACTGAAAAAAAAAAATATGACGGAATTTTTGTCATGTTGTACAGTAATCGGGTTGAGTTTGAAATATCAATTCAAAAACAAACTCTTTTTTAATGGGGGAATTCAGTCTATAGAGAAAATATCCCAGAATTTCTGGCTTTAAAAGGGCTTATTGTTATTGTCAAAATCCTATTTAAAGTGCCTGAATTTTGTATTCTGACATAATGAAAACTTTCCACAAAAGATTTGATTTGTCCTTTCAGTTCAACCTGGTCAGATATTCCACAAATGAAGAAAGCAGATTTAAGAAATTCCAACCAGTCAAAGAGTAACAAAAACCTTTAATAAGAAATTCGCCAAATTATCCTTGGATTGTTTTGAACATTGAATAAAAACACTTGTTTGAAAATAAAAATGTACATTTGCTTTTGTTATACTTTTGTATATTTGAATACATGTATGTATACCACATGTATGTATACCACATGTATGTATACTACATCTATGTATACCACATGTATGTATACCTATACTCTAATGAATGAAACAATGTTGTCAATATAGATAGATCTCTCACTGCTATATCGCTATTTCCATGGAAAGTGCTCGGACGAGCTGCATTCTTTGGTTCGGCCAGTTCAAACCTTCATGCCTGGAACTCGCCATGTTACTCACATTTTAAGAAAATACCTTCATTCCATCCGTATTCTATTGGTGAGAAGTAAGTTCCACTAAAACAACTTCTTCTCGTGAACCACTTCTCTATGCAACCAACTCTGTGACCACTCCAACCATAACTTGTTCAAGTCTAGGGTTAACCGTTATCTTCCCCTCCTGTCTGCATAAACTGCCTCTTACCCTGTAATCCTTAAATGGACACCTGGGCCTAGCACAGGGTGATCGTCACTGTAAAAAGAAAACAAGTGAACTTCATAGTTATGTTCACATCATCATGATTTCAAAGCCACAGAAAGTACGTATGTCGAATCGATTCATAGTTAATCGGTTATTGATAATATTAGTATATTAATATAAGTAACAAACTATTAAGTAAGATCAATATTATCCTGTTTAGTAAATAAATATTGATCACTTTGCACGGAGAACGTTCTTTGGATTTTTTTTTTAAATCCAAACAATTTGATGAATTCATTGTCATTGAAATACAGTGACTGTGTATATGTGAATAAAGTGTCGGCAAACATGGCCAAAGGACGTTTTTTTCCGATGACACTAATTTTTTAACTGACTTCATTCTTCAGCAATGTTTAAAAAATTGATTATTAGAATTGTAATAAACCTAAACAGATCAAAGTGAATTTATACATTTTCTTTGTTCTGTAGAATTGACAACAAAAAGAATAAACACTATTTATTTATTATATTATTTATTGGAACGGTTGGCAAAACATCGACCAATTGCCAATTGATTCAAACTTTATAAAATGGTAAATGACAAGGATTTCTTTATAGTTGATTCATATATTTTAATCATTTATTAAGTTTTATAAATAAAGAATAAAAACTTGTTTTCTCGTTTATTTTGTTATAAATTGCTAATGATAAATATTGCCTTGCATTAGTTTTAATACAATTGTATTAGTTTTTATAATGTTGTAAATATTAAATTATTCTTGTAAATAAACAATCTAATAAATAAATATTTAATATTTTTGTTGTAAATTTTCATCATCAGTTTAGGTTTTATTCCAATTCTAATCATCGCTTTTTTAGAATAATAAATATTGCCAACGAGTTGAAGGTAGTTAAAAAGTGGTGTCTGATTGCGGTCACGTTATCCATGTTTGCTAAAGTTTCATATTTAAACTTTCTCAAAAACAATTTCAAACAATTGAACAGTGATTTTTCGGGAAACTGAATATTTCCCAACAAGTTCGAAGGCGCTGGGCGGTTATCATGTTAAATGTATTTTCAAACCTGTCTTTAAAAAAATGGTACGTAATATTTGAACTGTGATTTGTGTTCAAAACAGGCTTTATACATGGGATGAGTATTTTCAGTTGTTACGATTAATGAAATCTTTGATTGAGTCACCTTTTCAATTCCTTATTTTCCCTTTCCTTCACGTCGATTCATGTGTATGTATGTGCATGTGAATGTTCTTGTATTTGTATATGAGCGTGTGTATGGGTGTGTGTGTGCTGTCTTAAGCATATGATGCTCCGATCTTACTAAAGAAATTAAATGAGCGTATCTGTACAGAAGAATCTCGATAATGATAAAAAAAATACTGAATAATTTAGTAATTTTAGATCACCAGCAACTATACAAGCGGTTCCATGCTGCACGTGATTGAATATTCAATCTAGGCATTGTGTCATTTGGGGAGAGCTTGATTTTATGTTTTAATAAATTTTTGCGATGTAATTATCTATTCTTTAATCTAAAGCGCAATGTAACTAAATATTTATTGGTCATGCAGTCTGATCTTCTCTTCTTAGTTATGCGATTTTCAATAGGTTTGGCGGCTAGAAACATTATTTAACGCCAATAAAATCTCGCGTTACCCAATGGGTGTGTCCTATTTCAATAGCAAGTGCATCCACTTGACGATTCACAAACTTTACCACATAAAATTGCATGTCAGACATTGTTGAACATTGTAATTGCACACAGTGTTGCGGTTTGGTGTTGACTATAACTCATAAGACCAGCTTTAGATAAGCATGGCCACATCGCAGATTTGACAATTAAATATTCCCTAAATTCTATTAAAACTCACGAAAATACAGGCGGGTGGATGTAATTCACACTGTTTAAAAAAGTCAGGGCGTCTGCTCAAACATACGTGTTCACTAGAATATAACATTATTGAGAAATAATGTCGGATTAATAATAAAAAATATATTAAGTCCTTAGAAATATATATATATATATATATATATATATATATATATATATATATATATATATATATATATATATACACTGAGTGCGATGAGTAAAGTGTGGCCATTTTATATTTTTAATTTCGCGCATGCGCGTTGTTTGTTTTTGGTTTTGTCGACTGCACATTATAGTAGGGTCAGTTGGGTACCGACTGCAAGAGAAAGAGCATCATGTGTAATCCACTCCTCCAGAAATTTGGGAACGAAATTCTCGCCAGAAGCCCCAATACAAACATTTCTTAGTATACTGCAGAGGTTTCGGAAAGAGTTGAATGAGTTTAATGGTGATTACGAAGGTGTTTCAAGTGATCACTAGCGATGTCGACGTTATACCTCCATTCATCTTCCCCACAGAGCCTCAGAATCAACACGGCGGCATACATTAAGTGGCTTGAGGAGGTAGTACTGCCCTGGACCAAGAGGATAGCTGCTGGAAAACCCTATGTCTGGCAACAAACAAGAAGGAGGACATAGTCATGGCTGTCAGAAAATTTCTGCCAATACATCACCCCTTACATCTGGCTACCTAACTCCCCAGACTACAACCTCCTTGATTATTATGTGTGGCACGCAGTTGAGTGAGAGACCAACAAAACTCCTTGTCGCATCGAAGATGAACTGACGCCAAAGATTACGGAAGACTTCATCAACTTAAACAAGGAAACCAGATGAATTGCAGGAGATTCCGAAGTCGTCTTGGGGCGGTGATTGAAGCTTATTGCGATTTTATTGAATAAATTTACTCTGTAGTATTTGAAGATATTTTCGTGTAATTTTGTTAAATATATCTGTTAAAATGAGATGTCAGCGTTATTTTCATTTTTGCGTCATTTAGATGACAATTTATCCATCGCACCCTGTGTTGTTTTCTAAACGCAAGAAGTTAAAATCGTATACAGGGCGAGTATATAAGTTTTTTTGTTTTTTTGTGGGGGGTGTTTTGTTTTTTTGCTACAATTACCTAGCAGGACATAGATTCTTAATATAAAATCCTTATTTGAACCTTTTATTCTGAAATTTTCCTGGTTGTTATTTATATAAAATGAAAGGCAGTAGCACTGGAGGTTGCAGGTTTTGCATTACGGAATCGATATTTCCGATTTTGCTGATACAGTGTTCCAATTTCTGTCAGGCTGGACTCAAGCCAAGTCCTTTCAGCTACGCAGGTTTGATTGTGATATTCAACCAAAAAGTACCTTTAACAAATCTCAACTGAATTACCATCATAAAGAATGGTTCTATTGTTAAAACCTTCTCACATTTTCGCTTATTGTGGCGAAATTAATATTTCATTTGCTTCTCAACGTTTCATTGGTTGCAATGGCGATAATTAGGAACGGAAAAAAGACATTTTATAAATGACGGCATGCCTCCCTCCATTTTTATTGTTTTTCTGAAAGCTTGTAATTCCTCTTCTCTTTCATCTCACTGCAATTCTCTCAATTTTCCCTCCCCTTTTTCCTTAAATTTGACACTATATCTCCCCCCCTCCATCCCTCTCTCTCTCTCTCTCTCTCTCTCTCTCTCTCTCTCTCTCTCTCTCTCTCTCTCTCTCTCTCTGTTAGGTTATATCATTCCTATTTGCGGAATATAAAACAAATAAGCCGTATTGAAACTGATAAACAAATCTATTTTTTAAATAAAATGAATTATTTAAAAACTATTTGGCTCCATGTTAAAAAAAAATTTAAAGAAGGACATATCGCGAAAAACTGTTCTTTTTGTCCTGGGTTCATATTTACTGTTTCGTTTCAGAGTGTAGTATCTGTCCGATGGCCGGCCTTTCTGAGCTGAAATCATTTATGCCTTCTCAACGAAAATAAAAATAAAGACATTTTTCATACGTTCTTTTTATAGATACAAATATTTAAGTAAATGCTCTGTTTATAATAAACAGTATTAAACAACATTTACCGGCTTGAATGTCCGAGAAATTTTCATAGAAAATATTCGTCCTCCGACTGGAATCGAACCTGTATCCTATACGGAACCGTCATATAGCCTGACGTGCCTTTAACCGATTTGGTCACAGAGGCGCGTTCGGTTGTCGTTTAAAGACAGTTAAATCGACCTTGCTAACCTATAAAAAGAATGTATAAACATAAAAATGTCTTAAAATAATATATATATATATATGTGTGTGTGTATGTATATATTGATGCATGTTTTATTAAATAATATAGACAAGTTTTATCTATTTATTTTATGTAAATTCTTTTCATAACGTCTGATGAGCTTAATAACATTATCATTAAACGAAGAAAGAAAATCACAATATTGATATATATTTTTTAATCCTATCTAAGCTTTCGGCTTACATAAGACATTACCAAAGATGACAATTACATTACAATATATTAAGCATATAAGTACATATATATATATATATATATATATATATATATATATATATATATATATATATATATATATATATATATATATATATATATTCTACTTCTTTATATGTATAACCGTTATAATTACTGGCCAAGAAATCTGCATGTTACGATTAAGAGGGGAAGAATTGTGAAAAGCGGGGAGGAACAGCTTTTGAAGCAAGAAATGCACCAGGTAAGAAAGCTAGAGAAAAAGGAAAAGGAAACCAGGTGAAAGAAAAAAATAAATATGAAGTATTAGAGAGAAAGATGAAATGGAATGAGGACGAAATGGAGAGACAGGATTGCTGATTGAAAAAATGAATGAAAGACAGACTGACAAGCAAATGCGATATATTAAACATTCTTTATTGAGAGATAAAGCAATAGAAAGGTTAAAGAGGGAAATGCCCATTACTTATTCCTTGTTTGTATATGAAACCAATCCAGAGGAGAAAAGATGCGATTGATAGAAAGACAAAGAAACAGAGAGACAAGTTCTCTGGGTGGATATCAAGATATAGTGAACGAATGACTGCAAGGCAAACTCAGAAGGAAAGGTGTAACAAATTGCTTGTTCGCATATGAAACTAATCCAGGCTTTTAGTGCATTTTGATAACAAAACAAACATAGACGATCAACGAAGATTAGAAGGAACGAGAAAAAAAAAAGAAATGGTGTGACAAGGCCAGAGGCAGAATAATCTTGGGTGCCAACATCCATGGAATTTCTTTGGCTTTCTTTGGAGTTTCTATAATCAGTGATATCTAGTATATATGACGTCTTCAAATTTTACTAGAGCCACATCGGAGGGAGAAATGAAATTTCTTAGATCGTCTGCTGTGAAAACAGATTTCATTAGATGATGACGTAACGGAATAGCAATAAACTTTGTTTAAGTGACCGAAGCACAAGGTCAGGATATTCGGGTAAGACTAGACATCATCCCAAATCTATGGTGACCCTCCATTCTTTATTTGTTTATTTTTCTTATAAAAACCTGATAATTAAATATGCTATTAAATTTTGGACAAATAGAATGAAGAACAAAATCATCGATATTAGACGATGATTTATTCGGTCAAGTATTTTCGGTTTTATATTTATTATTACAACATCAAAAGTCCACGCACGATGTCCTGAAAAAATACAATTTGATATTAGCGTTGACACCATAGTGAGACAACGCTAGTATTTTCAACAAAGCCTCGACATTGGTTCTGATTTATTTAATGAAAACATTTAATGTTCTCGTTTTTAAAGATCTTTAAATTTGAGCTTTAAATTAAAAGAAACTTGCGGAAAATGGAACTCATGAAGCTATTTCTAAACATTAATGTTATTTTACACCTGACTCTCATAATAAGAATACCTTCCGATAATAACTCAGAAGATGATCGCCGCCATTTTGTTATCATAAGCGTAGTGAAACCTTTGCCAATATTCAGTTGTGCCCGAACGACCTTCTGATAATTAAGAGGTACTTTGAAAGAAATCAAATTTAACAATACTTTATCTTACGATATTGAGTTAGAATTATTATTTTGTTTATAATTCGTAACATTAATCATTATTAATTTTGTTTGCTACAAAAAAAAGTTAAAATACCATATTAGGCATTGAACGTGTAGTAATATTCAGGTCAATGTGTACTTAAATAACCACAAATTTTGACTGGCTGTATTGAGGTCGAGGGAAAGTGCCTTCGTTCTGAAAGTGAATAGGCATTTTTTTTTAATATTGACTAAGTTCAACTCTTTTACTACTCAGCTATCACTGCGAGACATGGGTGTACATTTGGTGTTAGTGCTTATTGATGGTAAAAGCGTGAATAAATGAATGAATGAATGTAATCTGAGTAATTCGGTAATTGTGGAAGGGGCTCAATTAAATAAGCAACAAGAGTGAATGGGGCGTGAAGGAGGAGGGTGATTCGTGTACTTACATCAAGCTGTGTAGGTGACATTACCTTTGTGTGTGACTGCGTGTGTCTCTTTATGAGTGAGTGTGTGTGAGAGAGAGAGGGGGGAGGGAGTGCGGTAGAATTTTTTAAAAAAGTCTCGTTGTTTTTCGATTATAGAAAGTGGGCTAAGTGGAGAAAAGTAGGTGCGGTAAGGTTAGATCAATGTGACATATCTCTGATGGTGGAAGAGGGAATGAGTAAGAGACAGAGTGAATAAGACTTGAACCTATGAACTAATTATATAGCCCAAAAAATACGCCTTTTCTCACCGATCCACTCCCATTTTAACTCTTTCCTCCCACCATACCCCCTCACTTTCTCTCTCACACACACGCACGCACACACACACACACACAGCACGTCCTTCCAGTATATTTCACAGCCTTATAATGAACTCACTGTGCCCATGCACTTGATAAAAGCAATGACTCTTGTGTAATGACAGCCGTAAAAC
>OZ038476.1:3377107-3419607 GCA_964036315.1 Acanthosepion esculentum
TTTTATATGACATTGGCAAGATCTCCAGCGTAAAATCATATTATATAAACAATATGGAATTATATTATATTATATTATATTATATTATGTATGTAATATAATATAATATAATTCCATATTGTTCATATAATATGAGTATACACAAGAGATCTTTCTAACTTCATTTATAATACAATATAATATAATATAATATAATATAATGCCATATTGTTCGTATATCATGAGTTTACGCTGGAAATCTTGGAAACGTCATATATAATGTAATATAATATAATATTATATAATACCATATTGTTCATATAATATGAGTATAGCCTGGAAATCTTGCCAACGTCATATATAATATAATATAATATAATATAATATAATGACATATTGTTCGTATATCATGAGTTTACACTGGAAATCTTGCCAACGTCACATAAAATATAATATAATATAATATAATGCCATATTGTTAATATAATATGATTTTACGCTGGAGATCTTGCCAACGTCAAGTTTTACTATAGAAAGTGAAACGCAAATTTTTATTTCTAAATGAAAGCAAAAGTTATCAATCATATAAGCAGATATAATTAGCCCAACTCTTCATATTCCATAAAAATAAATTATTATTTTATTCTATTAAATGTTAATATGGTTTCTTTGACATTCTATAAGACTCGAAGTCTTTCACACATTGCTTCTGTTAGTTTCTACTATTTGACTTTGACAAAACCTTTCGGTTGTCGCCTTTGTTTTTCAGAGAACTTCAGTATTATTTCCCATTATAATATACATCTCTTTTAATAATTGACCATAAGTTTTCTACTGAATTAAAATCTGGAGAGGCTATTCCATTAATTTGGTGTTAATGAAACTTTTTGATGCCAAGGTGGGTAAGAATGGGCTTTGAAGGCTGTAGGCGAACATTGTCAAACATGAAATATATACAAAAGCTTAAACCTGTACCACCCAAAAACTTATTGTCCAAGAATTTCTCTGCATTTATTTTGATAACGTTATCAATTTTGAAAGGATCTCAAACCCTAACCCATACCAGCCTACAATACCAGCTGTCAACTTTACACTGTATTCCACTTGTTGTCTTCTAAGTCATAGTAGTTGACTCATTCCATGTAAAGTACAACTTGTGGCCCCCCTCCAATATAACTCTATAGTAGTGTTCGCTAAAATTACTGTTGAGAAATAGGTTTTCATGTACTTCACCTAAATTACAATTTGTTTCTTTTGTGATGTGACAACAAATTTCTTGCTTTCATGTCCTTAGTAAATGTTCCTAATATTCTGCATCTTCTCTCTCTCTCTTTCTCTCTCTCTCTCTCTCTCTCTCTCTCTCTCTATATATATATATATATATATATATATATATATATATATATATATATAGATCATATCTGTATCTATCTATCTATGTTTATCTATATCTCTCTCTATCTATCCCTATTTACCTCTCTATCTCTCTTTATTTCTCTATCTCTCTATATATCGCTATCTCTGTCTCTATCTCTCTCGCTCTCTATCATTATTTCTCTCTATCTATCTCCCTCGCTATTTATCTTTCTCTCTGTCTCTATTTCTGCTTACATTAATAATATTAGTTTCTTTAAATCTATCTATCTATCTATCTATCTATATATATATATATATATATATATATATATATATATATATATATATATATATATATGCGGCGGTAGTAGTAGCAGAAAGAATGATAGAGTGCGAGAGAGAGAAAGATACCGATATATATATATATATATATATATATATATATTATGTCATTCACAGACAGTACTGATTGAGCACTGTTGAGTGATAAGCTAATTCTATAAACAACAGCCACCTGCACTAATGCAAAGCTCTTCAGTAAAATGAATGGAGCACTTTGGCTGATGGGCATTTATTTACATTTGTAAAAACAATACGCTAGATTTAGTTGTGTAACTCTACCGAGTGAAGATAGCTCTGGCTGACACCAAATTAGTTGTGTTTCAATCCTGGCTTGAGGCATTCGGATGTCTAGTCGCACTGAGGAGCTGTGATACAGCGAAACGGTACTGTCTGTGAATGACATAATTTAATATATATATATATATATATATATATATAGCCTGACGATTGCGCCTAGCATGAAACAGCCTGTGGCCTCTAAGTGTTGACTTCTATGTTCACTTTTACATTTACACACGCTCTATCTCTGATATTGAGCACTTTATCCCATAAATGTTGCACATCTTAAGACTATATTTCTTCATATATATATATATATATATATATATATATATATATATATATATATATATATCGGTATCTCTCTTTCTATCTCTCTCTCTAGCACTCTAGCATTCCTTCTCTCTATCGATCTCTCTCTATCTCTTTCCCTCTCTCTGCTTGCATTAGCAATTTTCCTCCTAGTCATTCCACTTTTCTTTTAATTTTTCTCAAATCTCTTTATAATCTCTCTAATAATGTTAGACGAGTCAAGGGAAATTTGAAAATGGCAGTTCCTATGAAAATGTGCAAGAATTCTTAATGCCAATTCCACTCTGCTGAATCTCAGTTGGCAGTTGAGATCCGGCGTTGACTTGTGGCAAATTCACCGCGTGATATATTTTGCTCAGAAAGTTTTTCTTCTTCCAGTGGATCATTGAAACGAGAAATTTTTTTCCGCCTTGAATGTTTGAAACAGTCTGTTATGTTCATTTCTCACCTTCTAAAAGACATTAATACATCTCTTCTCCCCCAGCTATCGGTTAAATAGTAAAGCAAACAGGGCTCTCTGGCCTTAGGTGAAAACCACTCTAGGAAAATGATAACTTGAATTTCAAAATCATAGAGAAGGTATTTAGAAGATATTAAAGGAAGGAAGCTGTGAAGTGTCTTAACTGGCTACATTATCAGGGAAAATGGCATTGAAAAATAAAATATTAAAGAGGATTGCCGACCTTCAGTTGTATTGAAAAAAAAACCTTGTTTTGTGAACATTACAGAAATTTCTCTGGTTATAAATGAGATCTGTTAATAAGTTTGTATTTATGTTAAAATTGTCAGTAAGTCGGAACAGATACATCAAATTCTTATTTAGCATCAGTTCGTCAAATTTTTGTCTTAGAATATTCTGCCTCTCTAGGCGTATAAAATACTTAAGAAACACTTTCAAAAATCGGAATTTCAGTGACCCAACATCAGAAAATAAATTTTTCGCAAATGAACGGTCTGAAAACTATACGGCATTCCGTCCTTTTCTTAGACTGTCTCTTTTGCGTCCAGAGGAGCAATTGTAATGGCGCAGATTTTTATCTAAAATACAACATTTATAGGACATAAATAAAAAGCCGCCATTTATGTTGGAGGAAAATTAAGGAAAAATTTGAAATGGCGGTCGAAGGAGCTCCAGTTGCTGGCAATCATCATGATCTGTATCATGGCCAGTGTCATTACAGTACAGCGAATCAAGAAGACGAAAGCCAGAAACGAAGAAATCAGTAAGAAAACGATAAGACATTTTCTGGGCCTTCTTCCCTTTGCTGCTTCTATTAAAAATAAAAGTTCTTATGACGTCATTGAAAGAAAACAGGGAAACTGCTGTCGCTCGTTTTATTTTTTTGTTTTTCTCTACTTCATTAACCGATGAAAATGTAAGAAAAGTAAGATGAACCTCGCACAAAATTGGCTCGGCCCAGTGAATTAATATATTGGTTCGGGAATTGTAATGATGAGTTCAATCCGTAGATCAGGTAGTACAGACGAAACAGTCGAAACAGTTTCATCAGTAACTGAGTAGTATTAAAAAGAACAAGGCGAGATATGGACAACTGGACGAGAACATTATTTAAATTATTCGGACTATTGTCCTCATCTTTGTCGCTATATTTATTACAACGTTTCGGCCGTTGTACGCTCTGGCCTTCTCCGGGTAGTTGGAATGTCAAACTGAAGGACACATGGCACAGTGGATAAAGGCGTTAGTTAGATCCAGTGACAGGATCCAAAGAGTGTGAGTTCAATACCCGGTTAAGGCAGTGGAGAACTTGGAAAGGGAAATTAACAGGAGATAACTGACATCCGTTAAACATGGCACGTGGAACTAGAACAGTCTACCCCAGTGAGCGAAATAAAGGGTTCAGTTCGACATTCCAACTACCTGAAGAAGGCCGGTGCGTACAACGGCCGAAACGTTGTAATAAATATGGCGACAAAAATGAGGACAATAGTCCGAATAATGTAAATAGTGTACATAATACCTCAACTCAGAAATATAGACAGATACTGGACGAGAACAATCTATATAAATAAAAAGTTTAATTCAAAATTCCATAAGGTTAAACGGATCGACAGACTTCTGAGGAAGGCCAGAGAATACAACGACCGAAACGGTCTTATAATAACAATAAACATGGTGTCATTATTCCGAATGTAAATAATGAAAACTCCTCATCCCAGAAATTGAGACAGTAAGTTTAAGCTTGTATTTAAAATATCCTGTCAGTGATGTTCGTATTGAATTTGTTTGAGTTTTTGCAATGTTCTATTCCAATCGTATTTTTGTTTTCTTTTCTAGATTTCACAAGTAATTCTATAATGAGGCAAAAAATATTATTACTTAATACTTTTATTAAACATCGCCGAATTATTTTCCTTTTTAACTCTATGGTAATAATATATCAATGAAATAGAAATTATTTCGTAACATTCAATTGTTTCATTTGAAAACGGATAAATTAGTCATTGAAAAATTTGTTCTCTCTTTAAATACACAATCATTCAGAAAGATTCGACAATCTATTAATCACTTATTCAAAGCATTTTTTAATTAACATTATCGGTAAATCAAAAGTAATTAACTAAAATATTTTATATTTGACTTCATTTTTATTCCAAAACAAAATACAAACAAACGTTTGAAAGGGTTATAAAGTCTTATCACAACATAACATGGGGGGGGCACAGCGAAGATCGCGCATGCGTGCGTGTTCATTTATTTTTGTTCATTATCAGCATTAACCTGTTGGTGTCATGGTAATAAATTAGAACTGAGCCTATTTAATCCTTTCGAAAGGCAATGGCAATGGCAGAGTAATCCTCAGAGACTCATCGGATTTCAGTAGACCGGCACTGCAGCGACGTCTATCCACGATTATTTGAACTATTCGAAGGTAATGGAAGGGATATGATGTAAGAAGCGTCGGGGTTAACTTGTCACTTTTTTTTGTGGTTATCAGTCAAATTATATGAAAAGCTGTTATACTAAATTTCATAAAGACTGTCAAAATTGTTAGAAAGCTGTTGGCTCTTGAGGCACTGAATGTTAATAACCCTTTCAACTCATCCGTAAACATATACGCATATGTGTGTATCAATTTGTGTGAACATGTATGTGTATCAATTTGTATATGTGATAGATAGATAGATAGATAGATAGATAGATAGATAGATAGATAGATAGATAGATAGATAGATAGATAGATAGGAACAGACTTAGATACTGAACAGACTGGAATAGATAGATAGATAGATAGATAGATAGATAGATAGATAGATAGATAGATAGATAGATAGATAGATAGATAGATAGATATAAACAGACATAGATAATGAACAGATTGAGATAGATAGATAGATAGATAGATAGATAGATAGATAGATAGATAGATAGATAGATAGATATAAACAGACATAGATAATGAACAGATTGAGATATAGATAGATAGATAGATAGATAGATAGATAGATAGATAGATAGATAGATAGATAGATAGGAACAGACTTAGATACTGAACAGACTGGAATAGATAGATAGATAGATAGATAGATAGATAGATAGATAGATAGATAGATAGATAGATAGATAGATATGAACAGACATAGATAATGAACAGATTGAGATAGATAGATATAAACAGACATAGATAATGAACAGATTGAGATAGATAAATAGATAGATAGATAGATAGATAGATAGATAGATAGATAGATATAAACAGACATAGATAATGAACAGATTGAGATAGATAGATAGATAGATAGATAGATAGATAGATAGATAGATAGATAGATAGATAGATAGATAGATAGATAGATAGATAGGAACAGACTTAGATAATGAACAGAATGGGAGAGATAGATAGATAGATAGATAGATAGATAGATAGATAGATAGATAGATAGATAGATAGATAGATAGATAGGAACAGACTTAGATAATGAACAGAATGGGAGAGATAGATAGATAGATAGATAGATAGATAGATAGATAGATAGATAGATAGATAGGAACAGACTTAGATAATGAACAGAATGGGAGAGATAGATAGATAGATAGATAGATAGATAGATAGATAGATAGATAGATAGATAGATAGATAGGAACAGACTTAGATACTGAACAGAATGGGATAGATAGATAGATAGATAGATAGATAGATAGATAGATAGATAGATAGATAGATAGATATCAACACTTTTTTATGCGCCGTGTCTCCTCAGGACATAGCGATCATGACTCACCACAATTTCTTGTACTTTGTATCGCTTAAAAAATTTAGTCTTTTTGCTATTTCTCCTAAACCCCATTCCGCCATCGATTTATTTAAATTCACTAAGTATGTTATGCCTTATTTTCCTCTGTCTCACTTGCCTTTAATCAACACACAGAATCTTAAAAAATAATGCCTTGCCATGGTATCCATCTCGAAATCATTTCCGTCAGTGATAGCAAGTTACGATGTAACTGGTTTATATTGGAAATTACTTTCTTTTACTTAATTGTTCAGCTAATAAAAGGCCCATCAACGTCAAGCGTTTATTAAATGAGATTGTTGTATGAACGAAAGATGAGGAGGCAAAATGTGCCGATTATGAGGATTCGGTAAGAAGGATAAAAGTTGAGCCTAGACTTGAAGAGTTTCAGATCGTAGCAATCGGGAAAGTACTCTCTAGGTTCCATAAAACAGCGACCGTTCTTGCGAAGATGCTGTCCAAATGGGACTTGCTCCTTATCAATGGAATACGAAAGGAATGAGGATGACTCAGCCCTGCATACGTGGCATGACATGAAGGTCTGAACTGGCGGAACTAAGGATCCGGAAAAGCTGTTTTATCATGAGCCCTATAAGAATTCTTCCAGAGCTATCATCTCTTGACGCTAGAGAAGTTATTGATGCGGTGAAGTCTTTTGTGTTAATGGAATAATTCTAATAAAAATTCTACAAAACCAAATACTTTTGAAGGCATACTTTTATGGGACTTATTAATAATATGCTGCTCATATGATACTTCTAAAAACCTATTGGATAATAGGACTCGTTCGATGTACAAGCATTTATTTTATCATTTTGTGGTGAATATTAATTACACAAATCAAATATTATACAATGAATATTTCAGACCCAAACTCAGACCATAAATACGTATCTTTGGATTTATTGACGCATCCTATTAGCCCCAGAAGTAGATTTGGCTAACATTGAATAAAACATTTGTTTTGAGTGAAACATATGCCAAGTACGACATTGCAGAATATTCGCACTATTGACATCGTCCTCAACTTTAGTGACATATTCACGACGCTTCGGCCGTTGTACGCCCCGACCTTCTTCAGGTAATATACGTTGGAATTTGGAACCGAATCTACTGGGGTATCTCATCCGCCGAAGGCCGGATCGTACAACGGCCGAAACATCGTGAATATGGCAATACAGTTGAAGACAACAGTTCGAACGATGCAAATAGTGTAAATAGTTACAATACCTCATCTCAGAAATAGAGACATATATTGCGGAAGCTATTTAAATTTTAACGTTTTACTTTCTCCAGCGCCTCCAAGACCAGATTTTAAGAATGATTTTCTTTTAGTGATTTAAAGCAAATCTTCGTTTTGACAAAAAAAGATTCAATTCTTTTTTTTTAAGGATAACACCTGATCCCCAAGCCATTGCTTTTACGTTTTTAAGACAAACTTCATCAAACTTAAAATTTTATCATCAGTAAGTGATTCTATTTATTTTCAACTTCATTCGAGATGTGAAGATATCGGTTTGTAAAGGCGTTTTCAACACAGAAAAACGACCAATGAATTTCCCTTACGGCTACTTACATTCGCTTAGTACTAACGCTTTTGCCAAAGGCATGAACCCATTTCTCCTTGCACTCTGATTCTTTGATATCTTAACAAAAAAAATTCTCGTAACTGGCTTCTTATGTTGGCTGACAGTGAAGCAAACCATTCTCTCATAACTATCCAACCGTTCAGACATAACTACTCAAACGCCCAGACATAACTACACAAACGCCCAGACAGTGGTAGAAAAACGTTTAATAGAATCCAATCCATAAACTTTACACTCCTTAAGTATAATTGAAAGGAATTTAACAATAAGCTTTGGTCTCAGCGGGGTTTTTTGCAAACAATTTATATCTTTTAATAGAAACTCTTGAACTATTTCGTAAAGCAAACGTGTCTATAATAACCCAATTATACGGCTTTAACGTTGATCGTCCATAATTACTTTTCCTCCTGATACATTTTTCATCAAATATTTAAAATCAAAATATGTTAAACTTAAAAATATCCTTGTGTAACTTTCCCAAAACAACTCCCAAAATAATCAATGATAGATATTTTAATCTAAGTCTAGTTTGGCACAAGATAAGTTTGCATTTAGCAAGTAATTTAAAGCCAATGGCTTTCGCGATATCTGAGTGCACCTCAACAAGTGCAAGGAATCGGAGGTACCTGATATTTAAAAATTTACCCTCGCACCATTGCTAAGAGTTCCATTCTCAGTAATTGCCCAATCTCATTTCTTTGCAGTGAGGTTCATCCTGTAGAAGGCTCAAGAATCACTCGAGGTAGAGGATTACAGAGTAAGAGCCACCGCCCCAAGCAGAGTGATAATGGCACCAAGTGGCAAGAAGCCACCGAAAGTGAAAGAGAAAGAAAAGGCTTTCGAGGGAACCGGCAACCAAATTCTAAATAGGTTTATCAATGATTGATATGGGTATCGAACATCCACTTTGTAGTTTGTCAGAACGTACCCCAATAGAAAGATTGGCGTAACACAATCTTCCTAATCACACTTATTCCCTCTAGTCTTGTGACATTCTAATCTGGGTTTAGTAAATCTCAAGATACTAATTTGCTGAATATCACTAAAATTCAAAATAAAAAAACTTGAAAAAAAAACTTTGCCTGGTACAAAACTGAGTTTTCTTTATGTCGCCAATATATCCTGAGGAACATTACCAACCCGGCATCTGAGATAATGTGGAAAAATACTGTCATTTGGTTTATTAGCATTTACTGACTATTTAGTAAAAGATTGTTAAATTTTTTTTGCCTTTTCTGTGAAGATGAAATTTCTTACAAAAGCTGTCCATTATGTTTGGAATTCTATAATGAGAATGTTTTCGCTGCAAATCCCGATAATGGCTAGAAAAGTACATGAATACTAAACTGGTCTTTATTGTAATCGGGCACAGTAAACATGTACTAATGAGCAAGTGAGCATCCATCAGATATCCTTCGTCACTTCCGGCTACAACGAATGCCTACAATCTTCACTCACTTTTGTTTAACTTAAACTTTTCAAATGTGTCCCCACCGCAAAAAACAAATCATATCTAAACAATTAACAGCTATTTTAATTCTTTTTGTGTTCTATAAATTAGTTGATTTTATTGGTGTTCTATAAATTAGTTGATTTTGTTCGCCTCGTTGAGTCAAATTATAAAAAAATCATGCAAAGTAGATGAAATATCAGGCAATCATATTTTTCTAGTTTTGCTATTTTCGATAAAATATTTCCGTAGCCCGACCCACTTTAATGCTCAAGCATAGAATTTAGAATTGTCGGTTTAAAAATAAAATTAGACTTGATTAAACGGACCAACAAAGAGAAATACATTATGAAAATACCATTTTGAGCAGCGTCGTGTATGCAAAGTTCCGAATGCCATTTTTTTAAAACTAGGAAATGAATAGAGTTAAAAAAAATGTTTTTTTAAATAGATTAAAAATGCCGAAAAATCTTTTATTCATCTAATATTTGCTAACACTCTTTATGTATTAGGATAAATGAGAAACCTCTTAATCTGTGAATGTTGCCCGTTTTGTAAAGAATGTCTAAAACTACGACTTTCTAAAAGTATTACAATTTTCTTTGGAAAATAAAAAAGAGAAAAAATTAATATTACTCCAAAGATTTATTTTAAAAAACAATAACAAATTTTGTATTATGAGATTGTAGAATGTTTACACTGGTCGACTTTAAGGTTTCTGCTTTTTATTTACATTTTGAAATGGTTCTGAAATCGTTCATAAATTTGATATGATGATATCATCTATCTATGTATAACATTCTATCACTTACGTTAGTCTGTCCGTCCATACATTGAGCGATCGAAACCAAATTTTAGGGAAAAGTGCAAACAGGTGGGGGGGGGGGTATAAAGTACAGTTGGTTTTACCAGGATGCGTAGCTTAGTAAAATAAATTTTCATCAATCTTTCTGCAAAATTTAAAAGTTTTATTATTTAACATACAAAATACTCCCACTATTTTAAAAACAATTTAATGATTAAAATAGCAAATACTTATTTAATAAAAATGCAATATTGTTTTTGCATATATTTTCTTTTATATTTTTATATTTCATCGATTGTTTTGCGAAATTGAACGAAATGTAGTGTATGAAAATCTCGACAAAAATGTTAGCGATAAATTCAACTAAATATTGTGACAATTTCAAAATGCGTCAGCGTGTTGAAAAAGTAATTCTAGTTAAATAAAAAACGATAATTCTAGTTAAATAAAAAAACTATAATTCTAGTTAAATAAAAAACTATAATTACTATAATTCTAGTTAAATAAAAAAAACTATAATTCTATTTAAATAAAAAAATATAATTCTAGTTAAATAAAAAAGCTATAATTCTAGTTAAATAAAAAAGCTATAATTCTAGTTAAATAAAAAAACTATAATTCTAGTTAAATAAAAAAGCTATAATTCTAGTTAAATAAAAAAAACTATAATTCTAGTTAAATAAAAAATATAATTCTAGTTAAATAAAAAAATATATATTTCTAGTTAAATAAAAATATATATATTTCTAGTTAAATAAAAAACTATAATTCTAGTTAAATAAAAAACTATAATTCTAGTTAAATAAAAAAATATAATTCTAGTTAAATAAAAAAAATAATTCTAGTTAAATAAAAACTATAATTCTAGTTAAATAAAAAAATATAATTCTAGTTAAATAAAAAAACTATAACTCTAGTTAAATTAAAAAAACTATAATTCTAGTTAAATAAAAAACTATAACTCTAGTTAAATAAAAAAAATATATAATTCTAGTTAAATAAAAAAAACTGTAATTCTAGTTAAATAAAAAAATATATTTCTAGTTAAATCAAAAAAACTATAATTGTAGTTAAATAAAAAATATATATATAATTTTAGTTAAATAAAAAAAAAATTATTATTTTCATGTCAAAAATAATGATTATAGATTTTCATCGGATATCTTGCATTTCGTTTTGTCTATCTTTATTTACTTTGCATTTACAGTTCCCTCTTTTTCCTGATCTCTGCTCCGTTCGTCTAAATGAGAACGATCTAAAACTCGTACCTGTTGGCTTATCGATATATCGTTTTCACTTGTTTTTCTAATTCACCTGTTCAAGTTTATGTATTCTTGTTTACTATCAGATGACCTTAATGTTTTTTTAATATGCCTTCAAGCAGAAACATTTTCTACATTTGAGTCATTCAAAAAGCTACCAATCAAAATGATTCAATTTTGGTTTGTAATACTCACAACAAGAAAATCATTGTGACCTAGAACAAGTTCAGAAAAATATTCAACTTTATTATTTATATTACACAAAAAAGTCTAGACATCCATGCAACTTAACAGGTTACAAGTGAGAGAAAATTATTTTGGCTACTATTTTATTAATAGCAAGAATAAATCTTAATGATTTCGATTCCAAGTATGGTGTTTACCCCAGCCCCCTCCTACAGAGACGTGATGTGGCACAAGGTTGGGTTTATTGTGGGGGGAACCAAACACATACGCTCAGGGCAGGGCCGAAAACTACACAGCCCCTGCAACCGTCGGTTATGCTTGCATCGGTATAACTACCGATCCCCCAGTCTCTAGTGCAATGGAGGTGTACAGCCGCGGATAGCTGTTCTCTGGAACCGAGCAGTTGTTCCCCGAGACCGGGCACCTCTCGGTATTTTGTTTTTCTCAGCTGCGTCTTCGTCCGCGGAGAAAGACACAAATGAGAGATGACAAGCAGGTATGTACCAGTTAAGTATTTCAAGTACTGCATTGTCAATATATAGCAGTATAAGTAACATGAGGAACTGCACATCCACACCAAACTCACACTGGCTTGGTTTAATTTCAAAGTCCCAGATAATTCCGTTCTTGTTTTTTTAAATTTCCTATGAAAAACTCTATATATCATTTCGTAGTAGTAGAAGTGGTAGCAGCAGCAGCAGAAGCAGCATTATGAGCGCGTGGCCGAGGCGGAGGTTAGAATATCAGCATTCCGACCATGAGACATAAATCTTACCATAGTAGATTTGTCAGGGAGATGACTTCTTGATATTATCGGCTTGGGGAGACGATGTCAGGGTGGGGAACCGTTAGGAAGTGCCTGAAAATCATTACAACGCGTTAACCCAAAACGTGTGACCGAAACAGAATAGACGGAAGTGTATGGAAGTCGTCGGTGGTTGTGCTAGCACGAAGTCACAAGTCATCGTGACCGAGGGTTTCAGCGTAGTAGAATTGTTCAAAATAATACGCTCTCTCTAAAACTAAATCTAGGTTTCACGCACCAATATAAACCACAGGTCGTCTTTTTGAGTGTTGAACAAATATAAATGTGTCCGCAACAGAGAATTAGCTAGCCATATATATTATTATTATTATTTTGCTTTCTGTCCAGTCCAATCATTTCCCTGCCTGAAAATTAAGGTAAGACAGAATAGTACAAATATTTATTTTGTTAGCACAAATTTTGACGTCGTGTGATACTTAACACGTACAGTGGTTATATTTTATTTACAATGATGATAACATCCTAAGGAGATGGGCAGTTCCATACAGTGCACTTTTATTATTATTGAATTATTCCCTGTAATCTTTCTGTAACGAAATTACAGAAGGCGTCTTCTTCTGCTCAGTCTTACACCGCAGTCGACACCGATACGAACAACACGTATGACTTTTGAACAACTGGACAACGCTCCTGTACCCTCGCAAACTCTCGGCTTTTATGCCGGTGAGGCATACGCTTATGCAAATGAATACGGGCCTCGCTCTCAGTCTGGTTGCGCAGGCGCACTGCTATTTTTGTGTCCGCCGCCATGACGTTTGCCTCGTCAAACGTTCACTCATACATTTGTTACACTCACGTATTAATTCATTGTGTTCACATCAGAAATAACTTGTGGCTGACACTAGAGATTAAGTTTCAACAGCTAATTTTGCAATGTTTTTAATATTCTAGTAATTTTCACTATCTCTAATTTCCTCTTCAGGGCTGCTCCAGTAGTCCGATAACCACTGACGCGACTATCACTTTCATATTCGAAAACTCTCTCACTTCGCTTATAAAGTTGATATACTTGCCTATTTTTTAGATTTTCTTTCCAGGTTATTATTTTGTTCCCCGGAAAAGCGAAATCCGTTTTTCTCTTCTTTTTGTTAATGACAACCAGATTTGACATTTCGAACTGAATTGGGAGATTCGTTTGCTAACAGAAATTAGTCTGTATTCTCAAAAGACTTGCTTGCACCGTTCCCAGTGGCTCACCCTTTCTTACCCATTCTTGTATTCTTTCTCAACCACCAACTTGCTACATTCGCTGATTATTTGATTCACAGCCTCAGTTTTTGATTGGTTGGTTAACAGCATATCAACGCCTCTATGGGTTATTTAATGCCGAAATCTAAATATTTTGAACACAATTTTATGACTTCAACTAAATATATTTTGAAAGCAATTGTGTGTCTTCAACTACTGAAAAAATGTATTTTTGGTCATTTTGCTATATAATGTTGGTAATGCTACCATAAATGTATTGCTGGTATATCTTAGTATAAAATGTATTGTTGGTCATTTTGTTTAAAAAAATGTATTGTTGGTCATTTTTCTATAAATATATAGTGTTGGTATTTTTTATATAAAAATGTATTGCTGGTATTTTTACCATAAAAATGCACTTTTATACTTTCATAGTGTTTTTTTTTATTTTTTTACTATTTGCCCATAGCTGAGACTCGAACAGGTACTACCACCTCGAGTCAGGGTGGACCTGGGAGCAATTATCTCAGTTATGAAAATATTGTTTATGAAATGTCATTAAAAAGCATATAAGAGGGAAGAGATAAAGCTTTGTTTGTGTCTACTGTTTTAAATTTTCAAAGAATTCGAGAATTCCTCAGATAAGACTGTTGAGCATCTTTTATGGTCAGAATCTACAAGTAATACAAAACCACTGTCGTTTACTATAGATAGATAAAAGACAAAGTCACAATGGCGGCTATTTTCTCGCATCCATTGTTAATGACATTACCATAAAATACTAAAGAACTTCAAAAAATAATCATAACCAAGCCAAAAATTGTTAAAACGACAAACCACTGAACAAGTCGTTATGGATAAATAGCATAATTCAATTGATAAGAATAGAAAAATTGTAACGCCTACATAATTTCAATTGTCGTCAATCATTACTTACCACGCACTAAAAACCATTAGATTCTTTATCTACTTGGCAGATGGCAATGTTAAAACACAGTAATAAAATATGGAAAAGTTAATCTGATGTTAAGTCATAAGTTTTGATCTTTTTTTATCCAAACCTCTTCTTATTCTGGAACTGTTAAATGAATTATACGTTTATTAGTCTGCGTAAAGTGAATGTTATTCTATAATGGAACAAGCGTTTTTTAATCCCGAAAATTAATATAAGCCGTAAATAACATCGTAAATTTGGTCTTTAGGTTAAGATTTATTTATAATGAGCAAGACTTGAAAATGTCTTCTAAGTCTTATATCGCAACCGAGTCTCTTAAAGAAAAACAATCATTCACTGAACATGTAGGCCTTTAAATCCAATATTTATCTGCAGGGTAAACGGAAAATGTATAAACAAATATTCCAGGAACTTATAAAGTAACCATAAATGAAGATTTTTTTAAATATATATATTGACGCTCTTTTTTAACTATATTTTCATGAAAACTTCAGCTGATAATTTTTTTAAAAGTCAATTTTGTATTTCTCTTCATTTACAAAGAAAATATTGTCAGAAAGAATTACAATTATCATTAAGTATTTTAAATTATTTTCCTCGGAATTAAATATTAGACAGATTGAAAGCATTGTTAAGTGGGCAACGCCAGGTATCCTGCGAATCTAAAATTTTAAAACTTGTTTTTTTCTAATTCTGGGTAGTAAATTTCTATCTTAATAATTTTTTTAAAATTCCTGTTACTTTGTATTTTAAACTATTCTGACTCAGCTGTGTCAAGGTTGGCAAAGGGTTCCCTATTGTATATATTGCTTGGACTGGTAAAGTAGTTAAGGGAGAATTTTTGTTCTTGGTACATATTCACCCATACTTTTCTCCGTCAGTTATCGTGACATGCCAGTGATTAGTCATATTCTACTAAACTATTTGATGGTGAGACAAAGAACAAATAAGAGAGAAGGTGTGCCTTTCCTAGGAGACATGAATTCTGTTAAAATTCGAACGCTTTTGGCTGATTCCGTCTTTAGCCCTAGTTACACTTACGCTGTCTTGAAACTCAATTTTTAAATTATTAGAAACAGTCAACATAGATGGAAATAAAGAGATTACAATAGTTTTAATTAAACATAGATATCTCGTGTATTTTTTATTATATTACTAACATTTCTTGCATTATTTACATTATTCGGACTGCTATCCTCATCTTCATTGCCATATTCCCAACGTTTCGGCCGTTGTACGCTCTGGCCTTCTTCAGGTGTTTGGAATTTCGAATCGAACCCTTTATTTCGTCCACCGGATTAGATTGTTCTACTTCCACGTGCTATGATTCTTCTGGATGTTTCTGTTATTTTCCTTTAACTCAACTCTCCATGTTTTTGGTTCACTACTTCTGTGGCCTGGTATCGAACTCACAACTCTTTGGGTCTAATCACTAGATCTATCCAAATTCTTTATCCACTGGGCCACGTGTCCTTGAGGATATGGTTCAAAATTCCAAACACCTGAAGAAGGCCGGAGCGTACAACTGTCGAAACGTTGTGAATATGGCAATGAAGATGAGGATAGCAGTCCGAATAATATAAATAATGCAAGAAATCATAATACCTCATCTCAGAAATAGAGACAGATACTAAAATTTCATTTTCGTTTTTAACTTTCTATCTATCTACACTTCCAACTGCATTTATTTTCTCTCTCAGATCTCTAGGGAAGAAAGATCTATCTATTTATTTGGACACCATAGTTGATATTATGTTCGTGATTATGTGCAGGTGCCACAAAAAAAAACAGACTGTGTATTTATTCTTTTGATCTTTAATGTCGATTCTACGACGACGATTAAAACCGGTTCACCTATTTTCTTTGTAACTGCCCTACCCATCAAAATATTTAGTATTACTTGTAATTGGTACAATTCACGCCTAACCTGAAAACTTGCAGGTTGTCCATTACTTTATACTGCTTGATAACGCAACAAGTAAACATCCTAAGATGGCTTCGCAGTTTAGTTCTTTAGTCAGCATCAGATACTTTCTTCCCACAAACTTTTATTATTGATCTTGGGTTGTTTCTTTATACGTACTGGATTTGGAACTGCTTATAGGTGAATAATAGCCCACCAGAGAAAGCTCATTTCGTCAATTAATTTCAGAAAAAGCCTCCTAAGAAAACTTAATGTCTCAGTTAAACTTGAATGGATGGTTCATTTTTAAATTCTTCCTATTTGAACTGTCTTATATTTATCATTTTGATTTCTTTCAGAATATGCGTGAAAAGTTTAAGTCGATTATATTTTAATAGATTACGCGATGAGCCAACAGTTTAATATGGAATAGCAGTAGAAAGATTAGGAAATAAATGACAGAGATTATCAAACTTGATAGGAAGTGCGGGTAAAGGAAAAGACGAGATAAATTCCGGTATTCGCTTTCGTACTAATCTCCTTTAGATAGGTATGGAAATATTTCTTCTCCGCCTCAAACTAGATATGTATTAAATAGTTGGTTAGCGTGAATTTTCTATCGTTGAGTAAAAGCCAATCTAAGTGAAAGGCTTCTCTGAATTCAAATTCATATGAAGGCGGTGAGAAACAACTCTATTATAATTTCAATGTCATTTCAATTCACACAGGATAAAAAGGGAATTAGTGGGGAGTTATAATCGCCTAAGTCCTGCTGAAGGTAATTAAAAGAATATATGTGAATATCTTTTAAAGTTTGCACAGAAGGTCTCTTTAAAAACAAGAACGTCTTTTTAAAAGAACAAGATGTTTATAAAAACTAAAACGATCTAAAGTCTGTATAATAATAATTTATACAGACTTTAGATCGTTTTAGTTTTTATAAACATCTTGTTCTTTTAAAAAGACGTTTTTGTTTTTAAAGAGACCTTCTGTGCAAACTTTAAAAGATATTCACATATATTCTTTTAATTACTTTCAGCAGGACTTAGGCGATTATAACTCCCCACTAATTCCCTTTTTATCCTGTGTGAATTGAAATGACATTGGAAAAATAATAACGCTTTCATTGACAGTTTTTATTTCATTGACAGTTTATAAGATTTTTATTCTGAAAAAGATTCAGAACGAATTAAATTGATTGTTATACATTAAATTAATTTTATCCAAGTTCCTGGATTTTCTAGGAAAACATTAAATAAATTCGCCAATTTACGTGGTAATTAGTCAATTGCAGTTCGTAAAAGATGTTTGCCTTTTATAAAATGAAAATACGAATTTCTTTATATTGTTGCTGATCCTGGGGAAAAAAGTCCCTGAATGAAGGACTCGAAACTTATTTTTCAGTTCAAAGCTAAAATCACTTATAATCATTCCCTAATCAGTTTCATTGCTTTGTTTGTCTCACGGTTTCTAAATAGCGATTAGTTGCAAGAATTAACAGACATTACACTATCGTTAAAGATAACGAATAACTCGGAAAAATACTTCCGACGATTTCAAGATAAAAAAAAAACTGTCATTAAAAACGAACTATTATGTTCTGCTACATGGTTATGAATATAGAACATAATATAACACTTCAGTGCTCTTTTCTTTGATACTAACGAAATTTTCCTGTTTCTTAATAGTTTGCTTAGCTTTTGGAAGGCGTCTTTCACTATTCTAATGCAATTTCGGATTTCGATATCACATTTTCCGTCCTCTGTTAAAACGCTTCCTAAATTTTTGTATCCATTTAATGTTGGTGCTTCCAAATCGTAATTTCCAACTTTTGTTGTTCCTATAGCTAACAACTATGCATTCTGTTTTATTACAATTTGTTGTTAGTCCTTTCTTCTCGCTTTCTTTTGATTCCTTCTGTAGTAGTTCCTGTAGTTTCCTTCCTGTGCCTTCTATTAACAGTGTGACATTTGCATGTCCTTTATTAAGATTGTCGCCGCCAAGAATGAATCCTGGATTGCATGGGCAAATTCCAGTTTGTATAATTCTTAATGCACCACCTTTCCTAGGCTGTAATGTCAATTTTGCACCCCTTGTGATCGATTTTGTATTATTAGTCTTCCAAGTATAATAGAAAAAACTTCACTGAAAAAGGGGGAAAATGTTTGCAAGGTTGAGATTTACTCAGATTTCAGACTGAAACTAATTTTCTCAAAACAATAATTCAGACTTACACTTATTCAGAAATTTACGCCTTCCAGCCTTAAAAATAGATGATCTCCGATTATGCTAGGGTAACCAAAAATGTGTCTTTTCTTTTATCATTTGAAAATATTGATCATTTTCCATGACATTGTAAAGAAATTTGACTTTAACTTTAAATACTTGAACATTTTCTGTAAATATAAGAAATCTATATTCTACGGGGAATTCATTTTTAAAACACACAAAAAAGTGGAAACTACAACGTCGATATTATTTTCCTGTAAACCAGTTTTTTGCACAAAAATGGTTACTTGGAGCTTGTGAATCGTTAGAGAGTTATTGAGGATAAGGAAGCATATATTAGTGCTTACATTCTAATTAAGAATCTTTTTTTTCTTTCTTAGAATTGTTCAGACCGTAAAAATTCGAGTACATCTGAGTTGACCTGATAAATTAAAGAAAGCAGAGAAATAATTGTTGGAATTACAGTCTAAGATCGAAATGCCATCAAAATGAAAGAGACTTCTTGTTTGTTAATTACATTCTAATTATCTTTAAAAATGTTTAGGCAATTCTTTTGTAAATTCTATTATGGAAAATGTTTGGTATTTATCCGTTTCTACAAGTGAGATTTTTTATCTCTCTGGCTGCTATGAATGTTCTTCTTATATATAAAACAAAAAAGAGGGAAAAAAAGAAGCAAAGAGCAAAGTGCGGTAGCATGAGAAGACTGATAGTGAACATGGCAGGTTTGGCTACAGGCATCGCGTGTTAGTTTTGCTTTCCTTGTCTGTTGTTCTTTGCATATATTCTACTCCGTTTTTGACCGCTTACTGACCCACGACATTATCTTCTCCGATATTTTTAAACGAGAAATGTCAACTTGTTGCTATCCTTTCACCTTCCATGAGTATTTATAGCTCGAGATTTTCCGGATACTAAACATTCTACAATAGGACTCTGTGTTCTATAAAAAAAGGGGCAGTCTGAAAAAGTCTATAGAAGGGAGTAATCTAAAGAGATGAAGGTTCTTTTTACAGTTTCTTTTCTGTTTAACATCTACCCTGTCATATCAAGGTATAAATATTTACAGTTACTCCATTTCGATCTATCTGTTTCTCTCTACCTACCTTTCTGTCTGCCTGCCAGTCTGTCTGTCTTTCTGACTTCTAAAGTTATTGATATACAATTGGATACTAACATCTGTACGCTGGCCTGTAAAATAACCTTTTTTTTATCTGAAGGAACCATTTTATAGCCTCTTCAATACTCAAATTCGGATAACATTTGAACATGATGTTGAACCTTTAATGTTTTCTTTACATCCACGCGCGCACACACACACATATATATATATATAAGTGAACATAGAAGTCAACACTTAGAGGCGACAGTCTGTTTCATGCTTGATGCAATCATCTGATCCGATGATTGCATCTAGCATGAAACAGACTGTCGCTCTAAGTGTTGACTTCTATGTTCACTTTTATATTTACACACGCTCTATCTCTGATATTGAGCACTTTATCCCATAAATATAGCACACTTGAAGACTATATTTCTTCATATATATATATATATATATATATATATATATATTACAATGAATCATTCATACAAAAAGTAAATTAGTAAAGTTAATGTTATGAAATGCCGAAATCCTTTCGCTAAGAAAATTTTAAAGATGCATTAACCTGCTAATCACTCGGTAAATGTTATTATCCTTCTTTTTTTTTAATTATAAACTGTATAAGGTCTTTCTTTAATACGCAGTTACTTTCGACTGTACATTCAGTCATCTTCAGGCATGAAAAATTTTTTTTTTTTTTTGGTAAAATTCAGGTAGCTTCCGAGACGAAAAAATATAATGCGAATCAAAATGTTTTATTGAAATGTGTTATTGATAACGGATATAAACATTTTAGCGTGCAACGCCAAGGTTGAATTTTTTTTCCAAAAGTTTGTATCCGCTATCAATAACACATTTCAAAAAAACATTTCGATATATTCATATATAATAGGATTTTGAAGTTAAAAACATTTAAATGGAAAAATCTTTTTAAACATTTTAGACTTCATCCATAAATACATAAAATTTTATTGTTTATTTTTTAATATTACTTGTACTTGTAAGTTACTTCGAGATAATCAAACTGGATTTCTTGATAAACAAATATGAGACAATGACAGAAAACCGTGCTATGCATCGGTGTGAATTCCTAAACGAATTTCAAAGCAAACAAAACAAAAATATATTTCTAATAATAAGCTTAGTAAATATTTTAAATGTGTTGCCTCTTGATTTAGTGCAGGTCATCAAGAAAGAAACAATAGCCTGAGCCAGAGATCGTTCTCATAACTAACACCTCATATTCAGCAAAGACGGGTAAGGTTAGAGGTATATCCTGACGTCTGTAACAAATACCAGGGAAAACTTTATTTAAGCCAACATTACAAAAAGTGACTGTTCGCGGTACGGATATCTCAACTAAATCACTGGCCTTGTGTCATCGTTTGCCTTTGATGGGTTGCAAGAGTCAGATTAGACCAGAAATGGAGATATTTATGCCATATCTTTTCTATCCGAGTTCAAAATCGTTTAAGCCATCGGGGGACGGGGGAGGCTTAATTCCCACACTGCATCCTCTTTCCCCTCAGTCGCAATGTTGCCAACCTATCACTAATTTATCGCTATTTCCATAGTAAATGTTCAGAATAATTAACGCTTCATGCTTTAGTTCCAACAGTCCAAACCATTACTGCTAAGACACACCATGCCACCACCATAGAGTTGAATCACCCTCATTTATTCCGTATTCCGATTATAAGGAGGAACTTCTACTCTAATCTAATAGCTTTTTCCAGATTTGTTTTTTTCTGTACAACATTACTGCAAACTGTTATCTTATATTTATACTCTATATGAAACAAAACTAATTAAAGACATTCGGCTTATTGATCACTTAAAATTTACATTTTAACCATGTATGTTTTGTTCCTGAAGATGACTAGAGAATAGTCGAAAGCATATAGATAGTAGTTCAAAGTGATAGATTTAAAATTACTAAAATATTGAACATTTTTGGTTTTATTCGATTTTATTTCTAATATTCTGATTTTTTTTAGTTTTCATCAACTCACAACAAACAATGCGAATGAAAGAGAATGAAAAGATTTTATAAGGAACCGGAACCCGATCCCAAACAGCAAACAGCTCATACTCCTGATCAAAACACCGGGGAGGAGCGTGAACCGGACAATAGGCGAACCTATCTACTCCTATCAGGCTGAAAAAATAATTAGTATATAAAATTTCAGAGTTCAGACGTTAGAAGTATAGAGTTGAAGTAGCCTTTAGAATGAACCGGAAAGCCAATCTTAAACAGGGAACAAGGAATAAATCTCTAGTCCTGTTCAAAAGACTGGAGATGGGTGTCAATCGGACGGTAGACAAACCTATCTACTCCAAGTTAATTGTAAAAATGTTGATAAATCGGGTAATAGTTTTCAGCTGGATACCTCGAAATGAACTTGAAAATAATCTTGAAATGTTTGCATATTTGAAACTAAAAAGAATAATTGGTTCTGCCGGATAATCCGTAATTTTTTTTCTTATTTTGAAGAGTGGAACGTTAATTGTTTTGTATTTACTAAGATGCGTTCAGGTTTAAGACAAGGTCACAAGCAGGAATCGAACTCACTTCCCAGTAGTATCGATTTGCGAAACCATCTTGCTAACTAATAACCCTATTATTATAGGAATAAATTCATAGAGCTGAATTTTGATCTGAAATTTTCATTGTATAATGTTTGATTTATATCTTCATAACTTAAATAATTGCATAGACAAGAGAGGAGTTTATGCTGAAAAATAAATATCTATTCAAAATGAATTATTTTTTCATCAATAAGCTCTAGAATTATTTATCTACTTAAATATACTTCGATGAGCCTTTATTCCATACGTAAAATGAAACAATTTTTCTCAATTTGTTTGTGTCTTAAGTGGGGGTGGGGGCTATGTACCTTTCACCCGGTAACAAATTGTTCACACTTGCATGACCTTATGACATTTTAAAATAAACTTAGTAAATACCTAGATAATATATGTGTTAAGAAAGAATGGTTTTGTGCATCTTAGTAATGAACACAATTAAAAACGAAGATGAATCTACAAAAATTTTGGTTTGTTTTGTTTTGTTTTACGGCATATCAACCTTAAGGAGTTATTTAATGCCGACAAGATTTTTATTGCTGGTAATATTCTTTTTACAAAAATGTATTGCTAGTAATAATTTTTCTTCAAAAATTCATTGCTGGTAATAATTTTTTACAACAATGTATTTCTGGTATTAAAACCTATTTTTACATTTTTGTAGTGTTTTGACCCCAGTTTGGTGGGGGGTTAACACTTTGCCCATAGCTAGGACCCTAATAGGTGCTACCTGTCCGGGTCAAGGTGAACCGGGGAACACCAGCAATTAAGAGGTGGTTCCACGCTCCTCAAAACCTCCTCATTAGAGGCTTTGATGTTGGATGTAGTTTATCGTCTTATCCAGGACGTTTCCAAAAAGAATAAACATTTGATCTTGTCGAAATGTTTCTCAGAGTTGAGCAAGGAATTCGTGCTGTGATGTCAGCAAGCTCTTTGGCTTTTATCTTTGAGTCATTTCACATTTAAGAAAACTTCAGACATCTTTTGGGATTTTATCGTTACATCTTCCTGAATTTATGGAGACGTGTCTGTCAGCAAATGGGAAGAGTTCGCAATCAGAAAAGTCTAACTGACGCATTTCATGTTTTCACACACACACACACACACACACACACACAAACACACACACACACACACACACGTACATACACGTACATACACGCACATACACGCACATACACACACACACACACACGCACATACACACACGTACATACACACACAAGCACATACACACACACGCGTAAAAAAGGAAATAAAAGCCAATCCACGGGGAAACAATTTTCTCTTTAAAGTTTCTTCACACATTTTTTTGTAATTTAACTCAAAATTCTAAAAGAAATCAAAATACTTCATCACAAATTTTATCTTTCACACACTTGGTATCTTTCGCTGTGTTTTAGAAAGAAAAACAGTAAACCATGTGCGCTCAATGAAATAAAAAAAGAAAAACTAAAACTAATTACGAGTCGACCTTCGTCAAGATATAAATGATATTGTTTTGAAAGACAAATTTAAACACTTCTTTTCGGGTTAATTTAGAACTGATATAGACAAGTACTGCAGTGAGGAACAATTCCCCCTTGGTTCCGATTTCCTCTGTGTTGCTGCAATATCGTAAATTTAAAAAGCATCCTCCGAGTGAATCTTTTTTTAAATTGGGATGGCCATTGTAGAAGAACAATGCCACTCTCTCGACAACCAAGGTCACTTTTTGTTCCTTGTTTTTTGTTTAATTTGTTATTTTCTTTAGTGGTACGATGAGATATTATGAGGGTGTGCTGTAAAGTTCTCGTTTTGACAAAGAAATAGTAAATCTCGAACGTCGATTCTATTCCACATATTTATCTTCCATTTCAAGACACTTAGCACATCCTTTCACAAGTTTCTTTAACTCTTCAAGAAATATTTGTGAAGTGGGTACTTCCAAAGAAAATTCTGCAATGTTATTGGTCCTGACCGGGCATCCCAGCTTCAGTTACTTTCCCCGCTGCATTTATATAATTATTTTCATGGTAATCTTTCTAATGAGTAGTACCTCGACTTTTTGGTATCAAGACTTCATGAATTTAAGCTTAATACTAAATTGGCAGTTAGGTCTCATACTTTTACTGTTGAAATTGCTGGATGTAACCGTAAGTTCTATTCTGACAGTTTCTTCTCTCGCACTTCCCGTTCAATCGCTATCTTCTGTCTTTTTGGATCATGTTCTTTTATTATCCTCGCTCCCTGATAACATTATCTCAGATACTTTCACTTTCTGTAATAGTCTCAGTGGCCTTAGCACCTTGCTTGGGGTGAAATGATTAAAAACTAATGATCTTTGGGGTTTTAGAAGTAATCGAAAAAGTAGTTTTTACGAAAGATTTGCCTTAATTGTTAAGTTTTAACAGAGAACGGAAAATACTAAAATGGCTAGCGACAGAATGATTTCAAAAGCTAAGCAGTATACACTGCGAAACAAAAAACATCGTTACAAACAAAGAAAGCATGCGGGATTGATATGTGATATCCATCCTCTCATATGGTAGTGAATGCTGGACAATCTCCCCACAGAGGAAGAGAAAACTGGAGGCAACAGAAATGTGGTCTACAGAAGGATACTGAGAATTAAATGGATGGAGCGAGTAGGCAACGAGGGCATCTTAAAAATGACAACAAAAAGTACACCTACACTCAAAATCAGGAAGATACAGTTTCAATTCTTGGACGCATAATGAGGAAGGGGTGTTGGAAAACTTGACCCTCACAGAGCATAGTGAAGGCAAGAGATATAGAGGGAGGGATGGGTTAGCGAGATATTTAGCAAAGTGAAAAAACTGGTAATGGCTACAATGGATGGGAAGTTTTGGAGATCCATGATCGTTCATGTCCTGAAGGGACGCGGCAAAAAGAAGAATTAGTAGTAATAGTAGTTGTTTCACTCCTGGTTGAGAAGCAAAGTTGTTCGTCTCCTAGATTTAATATCAACGAAGGTTAGATAGCCCATTCTGCACTGTTATGCATTCAAAGCGGAGAGGAAGAATTGGATCCATGCCTTTTGTACGGGCATGCGGTCAACAGCCTTAGTCAAAACTCGAACTGTCTTCGCCGATTTTGTTTTCTACAATTATTGTTCCATTATGAATTTGATTAATTTCGCAAATTATAATACGAAACATAAGGCAATGCTTTCTTTGGCCATAAAAGTCGGAGAAAGTTTGGTCTTAACCTGGAATAAACAAACAAAGCATGAGAAGAACACAAGAAGGAACTAGAAAAATCATAAAGCTACAGAATTTGAGATTTTTAAAATATAATTCTGATCGTAAACACAAATTCTTAAAAAAAACAATTCTAAAGGGCGCCAAAAAAATCTACCCAGAAATGTTTTGCATTTGTTTCAAACTGAACGCGCCTCCAAAACGTTATTTTACTTTGCATTTCTACTCGAACGTAATGTGGAACAATGTCAAGTTTCAAGTGGAAGGGTCACATGTATGAAAAGAATCTAAAAATAGTCCAGTCCCATCGGCACACTCCCTTTTGGAGGCACTTCAGCACTTCAGCCACCAGTTAATGACCCTATCAAACCTCCAGAGGAAGAGGTATTACCTGGGGAAACGGGACCCTCTGAGTTTGGACTTAAAAAGTTAATGTGCCCCTCCTACCTCAAAAGGCAGAAAAATGATCACGCTTCCAGGATTACCTGATCTTTACGCTTTATGTCTATAAAAGCAACTGATATGATGTAAGCCAGTACGATGTGCCACATAGTCGAATCATAGGCGATTAAACCGGTTCCCTCGACGGTTTTTCTAGTGATGAGTGTGGATAGACAACCAATATGATTTAAAAATAAGACCTGTAAAAGAGGATCAACGACCAGCCAGTACACTGGGGTAAGGTGCCAACCATGGCGCTATACATACAGCCAGTCCGATAATGACATCGCATCGTTAGGCGGAGGGCTTCCCAGACTGAAGTTAGCGACTAACTACAGAACTATAAATCTTACCAGAATGACACAATTTTACCAATATAAACGACGCAAATGACACTGTGTTGATGACAGATAGAGAAAGGAAACCGCGGGAGCTTCTACACACGGTCGTCAAAGAAAGCGAGAAGAGTACTGATATTTTTTTTAAGCCTTTCACCTCAAGCAAGGCGGAAAGCCACTAGCACGAAAGGGGTTACAGAGAGTTGGAGCGAGAGCAAATAGGAGTGATAGAGGAAAGGATGAAGAAAAGGATAGGGATAGATCAGGGCATCTGGAGACGTCGATTGACATTACGTTTGAATAGTTGAAGATTATAGCTATCAGAGAAACAGAAAAAGGGGAGGGAGTTCCACAGGCGAGAGGTGCGAGACATGAAGGCTATTGGAGTAGAAGAGACGCCTACACTTAACAGTTTCGACAGTGAAAGGGTGAGAGCGAGATTCCAGTCTAGTAGAACGCTTAAATTCATGAAGTCTGGGAACCAACGAAAACAGCTCATCAAAGCAGTTACCATGAAAATATTTGTAAAAAATACATAGGGAGGCGACGGTACGTCTGTGAGAGAGCAACTGCAGACGAGTTGCCAGATCAGGGCCAATTACATTGCATATCCGTCTCTGGATTTTCTCAAGAACCTTGAGACAAACAGAAGGGGCTCCAGACCATACATGGCAGCAATACTCCACGCAAGGGCGAATGGTTGATTTGTAGATTTGAAGGAGCGACTCCGACGAGAAAAATTTCCCGGCGCAGCACAGGGTGCCAACTTTCCTTGCGGTGGACGAAGCTATTGACTCAATGTATTTGTTCCATCTAAGGTCAGCAGTCAATGTGAGACCGAGAGGTGCTCTCGAGGAGTTGAGCGTCAGACATTCTAATGGGGGCAGGGATGGTTCTCTGTGATGATTAATAGAGAGATATTTATTGTCTATGAAAATACACAATTTTGACACAAGGCCTAAATGTGGGGGATGGTTTAAGGCTAATCCGATTCACGACCCATTCACTCATTACAATTTGCACATTCACCACAAGAACTCATCCGTCATCAATCAATCTTCCATATACCATAATACCGCATCCGCTCAGTGGACCTAAAAACGCACCCTGTGATATAAAAATTTGATGATTATAATAATTTATACATAAAAATCTAATGATTTATAATGAGAAGTAAGGGAATGAACTCAAAAACAAAACTAAAATATCAAAATAAAACAAAATAAAAAAGCGAGAAGGGTACTAATCACCAGTTGTAAGAAAACAGAGTTTATGGTTGTTAGCAAGCAGATCAGTCCAAGATGTGAAATGGAAATGGAAAAAATGAAGCCAGTTTAGAAATATAACTCTCTAGAAAGCTTTATAACAGGCGAGACGGAAAATGGCATTGAAAAAGCGAAAGAGGCCTCCCAAAAACTAAGAAAAATATTAAGAAACAGGAAAATATTGTTAAAAATAAATAAAATAATACAGAACAGCTTATATAATATCAATCCTCCTATATGTCATTGAATGCGAGAAAATTTCCTTACAGATGGAGTGGAGATTTTAGGCAAAAGAGAATACCGTGAATGGAGCAACGATGAAGTCTTAAAGACAATGGGAACAAAAAAGAGACAGTTAAGATTTATGAGTCGCATAATGAGGAAGTGACTTGGAGAATGTGACACCCACGGGACATATTGAAGGCAGGAGAGGCCAAGGGAGATTTGTGTAAATACTGTCAGTTCAGGAACTAAGAGAAAGTAAAGGGACAAACATTGCTTAGAGCTACAAAGAATAGGGAGTTGTGGAGAGCTGTGATCGCCCGCATTCTGAAGGAATATAAAAGAAGTACAAAAGTATCTTAATACGATGGGTTGCTGAAAAATTCTCGGCCCGTGGGGGGGAAGAAATTCAAAAATAAATGTTGATTATTAGTCATTTGGTCATATTTTTACCCAAAGTAAAACAATTTTTAGCATTTGGGGTTTAATGGATTCTAAACGTGTATTTTTTTTTTTAAAAGACTTCTGTTAATATTCAACTCTTTTATTTCTTTAGGTATCGTTAACTATCGTATTATAACTCAGCTTGTCCCTGAGTTCCTTTGTTAGCACGTCCGTCACGTCCTGTCATTACCTCAGATAAACAATGGGCTATTCCTGTTTGATTACGAGGATAGACAGAAGATATATCAAGGACACGGTTTGATTTTAAAGAAAGAAAGAAAGAAAGAAAGAAAGAAAGAAAGAAAGAAAGAAAGAAAGAAAGAAAGAAACAAAGAGGAGGAAGGGAGAGAGGGACAATAGTACAGGTGATAACGCTCGCATGTGTTTAACGTCTACTTTAGGGAAATGGAAAACCTTGCCAATTTTGAATCTTTTCATTTGTACCCTCTTACTTCTTTAAATAATGACCTGCATTCATATTTATGATTGTTATTGTAATATTTTGTTAAATATTTAATATTTGACGATGCAATGGGGGAAATTCCACGGGTATAGTGATGAAACCCGAAAGTAACTTATTCAGTTATTAAATTAAGAATTATGGCTCATGAGAAAATTTAAATAGGAAAATTATATTTTCACGGATATTTCTAGTTCTCATGAATTGTTATATTAGGATTTTAAATTTGTTGTCCAAATTGCATCCTGCTTTGCCTCTAATAAGGAGAATCAAAACATTTTATCTTTCTAAGTATTTGCTGTGTAAAGCAACCTGGGAAACATTTGGAAACATACAAAATGTACAAAATATCATCACCGAAGATAAAATCAGTTTTTGAAGCGCCATTTTTATCACATGATTTATGTGTAAATGCTTCAATTCTTAGTAACGAATTTCCAATCTGCGAAGCCATTTTACAACGAACTCTTAACAAATGCAAACAACAGGCTATTGACAATCTACGTTGAGTTGAATTGGGTCTTTTATCATTGAATGATGCCTTGTTACAATGTTGCATCTTTTGTAAAGCAAGCTAACCGCACGAGTGACTCATTGTTAGTTCACTCCTTACAAAAAATACGCCACAATTTGGGCCTTGCACCAGATTAAACTTAAAATCATTATTTATTTCCCTACACTGAATCAGACAAAAATATTTATATTAATTTGTATATTATTGTGCGTTTTAATTACATTATTTTATGTGATTTTTAATCTAAAAAATATCACAGTGCCGAAGGGGATTTTTCTAACAATTCATTTTTATAACTTTTCTATTGCTTACTAAGAGTAATGGATAGCGGCTCGGATTGAGGAATCGGAGAGCCGAGTTCGAATTCCAGTCAAATCCATTAAATTCACTTACGTGCTAATACCCTTGGGAAAGGTATGAATGCTCTTCTTCTCGTTGCCCCCCCCCCACTCCGCCAGCTGTGGGTAAATAGCAGGACAGACCAGGTTCTATTACCTTGGATGGCAACTGGTCTACCGCAGAAAGAAATGGCAACCTACTGCGGAAAAAATCTGCCTCGTCAGTCATGTATCGAAAGATAAATGATCGCCTAAGCGTGTATCACGCATGATACGTAACTGACGGTTTAATATGCGTAAATTTAGTTTGAGAACAAGGTTAGTGGATCACCCAGTGAGGATTAAACTCACTATTTATGATCTATAAATCTAGCTCATTGACCATCACAATCAAACATCCATCTCATGTATCTATCTATATTTCTGAGATGAGTTATTGTGTACATTATTTACATTATTCGGACTATTGTCCTCATCTTTGTCTCCATATTTATTACACATGGCACAGCGTTAGTTAGATCCAGTGACAGGACCCAAAGAATGTGAGTTCAATACCCAGTTAAGGCAGTGGAGAACTTGGAGAGGGGAATTAACAGGAGGTAACTGACAACTGACATCCATTAAACATGGCACGTGGAACTAGAACAGTCTACCCCAGTGAGCGAAATAAAGGGTTCAGTTCGACATTCCAAACACCTGAAGAAGGCCGGAGCGTACAACGGCCGAAACGTTGTAATAAATATTGCGACAAAGATGAGGACAATAGTCCGAATAATGTAAATAGTGTACATAATACCTCCTCTCAGAAATATAGACAGATACTGAAAAGCCGAAACGTTGTAATAAATATGGCGATAAAGACGAGGACAATAGTACGAATAATGTAAATAATCGATCTCTTGATTTCCGATAGAAGGCTATTCTTTTACTAATAAGTATGAATTTTTCGTTTCCTTTCTTTCTTCTTTTTTTGGGGGGGAGGTGGATGGAGAAGGAGTCCTTTTATATTTCTATTTTGTTTCTTTTTGCTTCTAAACTCAAAGTAAAACTATCCACCAGAATGTCTTTTGTCACATTTCGTAAATCGGTGAACTTCGTCCCTCCACGAACTTTTCATATTTTCCAATTTAGACTTAATTTAAAGCTATCTTCTTTATTATTAACAAAATTGGTTACTACTTTATTTATAGCTTCATTTATACTAATTGTACAAATTGATACTTTGGTGTACTGACACTCATTTAGAATAATGGTACATTAGATACAATGAAACACACACACACACACATATATATATATATATATATATATATATATATATATATATATATATATACTAGCAGCATGGCTCGGTGTTGCCCGTGCTTCATTCAAAAATCGTACGACTCATACAGCAATCGCTATCACTTGATTTAAAATATTTTTGGCCTTCCTTGCCTTTAAAGAAGTGCCCTTTGTCGTGCTGATGTTGCTACATGCCTTACTTCTTGCCTATCTCACACTGCGAATTTTTTCTAAGCTCTATACTAAACATTAAATCTGTTACGAAAAAAGAACAAAATGAACACAAAACGATCAGCTTTAAAAAAAAGGACTAGTAACTGAAAAAAACGAACGAAAAAAGAATGTTAACAACAATACTTTTTCACACCGAACCCAGTTCTGCGGAATCAAAATCAACGTTGACTTTAAGCAAGCGAATGAGCCAATTGGAGTAAAGTGCCTTGCAGATTTAAATTTTTTCCAATTGTGACGAATGCAGCTATGGATTTATTTATTTTTTGCATGCTAGCATGCTAGTTAACATTCGTGTCAGTCAGCTGTTAGTTCTCACGCTGGCCAATAGAATCTTCCTGCCCATTCGTGGCAGCCAGCTATAGGCTCTCACTCTGGCCAGTAGAAAATGGCCGAAAACTACATGAAAGCTGCCGTAGAAGCATGAAATAATCCATTATTTCCACTATCGATGGGAGTTGGGAAATGCAAAGTCGGTCTTGGCCTTCCCGCTAAGTTGGAGCATGTGCACGTAAATGTTGGTGCAAATCCGTCGAAAATTGTGGCCGTGCATTCGTTACACACACACGCACATCCTACCTTTTATATATATATATATATATATATATATATATATAATAAAAAATATAGTTTTAATGTATGCTATATTTATTGGTTAAAGTTCTCAATATTATGGATAGAGTATATGTAAATATAACAGTAGACATTGAAGTCAACGACCAGCGGCAGCAAAATCTGTTTAATGCTTAAACGCAATCGTCAGGCCATGTGCGTTTTGTTTTAAACAATAAAATTAATAAATAAATATAAATAAGTAAAATAAATTAATCCAAATCAATTAATAAGTATATAAATTAAATAAGAAACAAATTAACAAACTAAGAACTCACACTTAAACACAAGTAAAGGAAATAATGACGAGACCAAGAAGAAATAATAAAATAATCAATAATAAATAATGAGTAAAAAAAACAATATTAACAAACAACACTATCAAATAGGCAGAAAACTGCATTCGGATCCATAATTATTTCCACTCAATAGCCCCTAGAATAATACAAAGAATAGCCGTTACCGCCCACCGAAATAAGTGTTACAATAATACAATAGACCCGCTCATAATGTATCACTGACCAGCATATATAAATAGTCGAACCAAAACGCACATTGCCTGACGACTGCGTTTAAGATGGAAACAGACTGTTGAGTCTTGACTTCAATGTCCATTCATATATATATATATATATATATATATATATATATATATATATATATATATATATATATATATATATATGTATATAGTGTATCTTGTAACTGTAAAATACGATAGTAACTAATAATGATAATATTCCTTCTTTCATGGATAAAAAGTGGAACGGAACTTACTTATGTGGTAAGTAATATCATTACGATTTGTCTGGGGAAAAGAAACTTATCCCATGATTCAGCACCACGTCTATAACATCTGATATACCAAGTAAAAGTTTGCCAATAAAATGTGCTACTTTTATAAGCTAGCTTAACACTACACAAAATCAAATGAGATGAAGGTGGGGGTGGTGATGGAGAAAGATTGCGTTGCGCCAACCTTCTATGTGAAGAAAAACTTTCTACCTTCAAAAGCATCAATCGAACGCTTAGCTTTTATTTCAGCTCGAAAAATGAACGTACTTTAAAACTAGTGGCTAATATGAAACTACTTCAACCAAAAATGCAAGTCTGAGGTTCATTTGCTTTTTAGCTAACTCATAATACACTCATTTATTACCGATTCTGTTTCAAATCATTGCTTCTAAGAAGTCAAACACATTAAGACCAAACACTTCATCCTCATTACAACAATTTCAAATCAGAACATGCATTGGGATCTTTTACTTTTTATCGGGTTTGTTACACTTAATCGTATGTGGCGCCAGGTTTAGTGAAACATGAATTTAGCAGATTGAAACTTCATCAGAAAATGCAGCCCATACGTCTTCTAAGAAATCGTTTAGTATGAACTCTTCCAAAATTATCAGAATTAAATATTCATTTTCGAAATTTGGTTTTCGTCCAAAGTAAAGTTCTTATATTCATGGCGTCATAGGTACTTCGACGTAGTGCAATGGTTAGCAAGCTTTTCTCGCTAGATTCAATTACGAATGAGTACTGAGGTCGGTCCTCACTGGGTGCTCCATACTTACGGCCTTGTGCCACATCTAAGCTACGCTGGGTCAATTACTATATTCAGCACATCATTCGTATTTATGCTAGTTTCTACTAACACTATTTTAAAAACTTTACAATTTACCCATCGCACCCTGTATATATATATATATATATATATATATATATATATATATATATATATATATATATATATATATATATATATATGCATGTTTCATTAAAAACGACAGACAAGGTGCTACGGTTAAGCTTTTTGTTTAATTTTTCTTGTATTCACACAAGAGCTTTCTTTTTTGGGACACAGAGTAGTGTGTAGAAACTGTCCAAATGTTCTATAGTTCCGATCACTTTCGGCTATGCTTTTAGCCATTATCAAGGATGATTTTATTTTTCAGTTTGAGTGTGTGCGTTGTGTGTATGTTTTTAGTTTTATAGAGATGTTTTTTAGACTATTTTCTCTCAAGGTTGGCAGATTGGCCTTCATTTGGAAGTCCAGTGTGACTTAATTTTGAATTGACTTTTTTCTCATGAGATAAGCAGCTTATTTTAACAAGTAACCCAAAAAAGTCGCCTAAATTTCTTGATAGGGAAAGTGGGTGTTATTCTATTCATTTATACGATTTTTTCATTACAAACTTTATAATGGCTTCGTTAAATGTGTCTCCCTGAAATTATTTTGCTGTCATGCTTGAGTAGTAATCTATTTTTTTATTGTATGTTCTCTTGATAATAAGAATTTGTTTTGCTTTATTCTGAACAGGAACGCATACAATGAAAAAACAGATGACTACTCAACGATACGAGCAAATGCATGAATAATTTCAGAGAGATATCTGGTTGAAATTCAGTAACGCTAGGCTTTCAAGAGTATGCCGATTCAAAACCCTATTTACATTATTCGGACTATTGTCCTCAACTTTATCGCCATATATATTATAACGTTTCGGCTATTGTACGCTTCGGCCTTCTTCAGGTGGTTGGGATGTCGAACTGAACCCTTTATTTCGCTCGCTGGGGTAGACTTTTCTAGTTCCTGTTAATTCCCATTTCTCCACTGCCTTAACTGGGTATTGAACAATAGCCCGAATAATGTAAATAGTGTACATAATACCTCATCTCAGAAATATAGACAGATACTGAAGGGCCGAAACGTTGTAATAAATATAGCGTCAAAGATGAGGACAATAGTCCGAATAATGTAAATAATGTACATAATTCCTCATCTCAGAAATATAGACAGATACTACCGGTTCAAAAGTTTTCTAATATGACACTCATATTTAGGTTTTTTTTCTTCTAAAAATTATGAGACATCAGATTATGACATAAGGGATTTTCCGTTATTTTTACATTTTATTTTATCAATGATAATTTTATCCTATCAATGATAATTTTATTTTATCAATGATTGTTGTTACACTCTCCCCTCTTCTCTCTCTCTCTCTCTCTCACTCTCTCTCTCTCTCTCTCTCGTCTTCTTGTCTTATAGTATATACAGCTTTGAGTACGCAATTGATGAATGTTTCAAAAGACAAACGAGAAAAATGTTAAGCAAAAAAATGGAATCATTTTAAAGTATTTTTCCTTTTTCGTTTACTAAATACAAAATATCACCAAACTACGAACACTGGTTGACATTTTGAATATCATTGAAATAATCCTGCCCTAAGCCCGGGAACTTAAGACCACGACGAGTATGCGCTAGCGTACGAGTGTGTGTGTGTGTCCAATCGCAAGCACTCACACACACACATACACACACACAAACACAAACACACACATACATACACACACTATGACACACGGAGATACTTAAATGTTGTCCTTTGTGTCGGAGTGCGCATGTGTTGAACTGCCAGTCACTATTAATAGTCAGTAGTTTTCTAGCAATCATTAACAATGAAATGATAGTGGCAGGCATAAATGCACGTGTTGTAGAAAGGATAAAGCCAAAGAACTCGTGGAAAAAATATTTGGAATGGGATTTTTAGAAAAGGTCGGATAAGAGAAATAGCGTCGAATTCTGGATGAAGATTCTGTTTCTTCCTAGAATGAAATGTGTCACACTTAACATTGGACGGGCATGTTCAAGTTGTTTACAGAAGTCTCTTCAAAAGTAGAATATAACTACAGAGAGGTGGATTTTATATGACACAAAACAATCGACCTTTAAGAGGTCAAGAGGTGAACACGTCTAATCTGCCGCCAACCGCTTAGTTGATCTTGTCTTAATACAGAACGACAGTTACGTGATACGGGGATCAATATAGTCCATGTGTGTATGCTGAGGATGTTCTAGAACCATATTCGCTAACATGCAAAGTAAATATGTCCACCTTCTCCTCAAACGTTTTCAGGTAATGAGCCTCACTAACCAAGCACTGAAAATGAATTTAAAAAGAGGTTTGGGTTTTAGGATCTGATCATTAACAAACACGAAACTAGAATATTTAATTACTATTCTAAATGAATTAGATTCTTAATTTTCTATTTAGAGGAATCAACTAAACTGAAAAATATTACGCTGGACTCATGTATCGGGCAGCCAGTGAGGATTGAACTCGCTACATTAAAGTTTGTCTGCGAGACTAGATCGCAAGTTTAATGCACCACTCATATAAAAGATATGAATAAAAATTATTTTTCTATCCGTAACACTAGGAGAATGTATTGTAATATTGTAAATATACCTGTTTTCATTTGGACATAAAAGCTTACAAATCTGACAGACTCTTTGTCTGCAACTCTGAGCTACAATACAAAAATAGGTACCGAATAACTTAAATAACTCGCTTTTCATGTTTTTATTATTATTATTATTATTATTATTACTAAGATGAAAGCAAGTAATTTCGAAATGGCTTCAATGTGATTCAAAGACATGATCAGAATAAATGATTTTGTATATTTATGATTTATTTTGAGATTTATTTTTTTTGTTACAACGAGTATATAAACGAGTCACCGGATTTAACGAAGTAATTTGCAATCTAAATTCGCAAGCCATTGCAAGTGAGTTCGTTTTTCACTGGGTTCACCGTTATTTGTACCTGATTAGATTAAACCTGCTAAATATTTACAGTGCTATAAATAAATGCAATAATGCAAAGCACTTGGCGATTTACTTTCGCTAATTTTCTACAGAAATGCAAGGAATGATATTTAATTGTTTCTACACACACAAATACATACATATATATATATATATATATATATATATATATATATATATCTGTGTGTGTGTGTGTGTGTGTGTGTGTGTGTGTGTGTGTGTGTGTGTTAAAGAGATGGAGATGTGTGCATATGTGTAAATCTTCGGTTACCGCAGATGTCAAGAATGTCTCGATCTTCCTCTTTTAGTACAAAAAGCGAAGTACAGTCTGAGTAATAGATCCTCATTCCAAGATCTTTATTAACTATGAGCTGTTGATATAACTTGTGATATCACAGGTAGGATTATTAAATAAGTAATTCATTCTAACAGCAGCACATAAACTAAAGTGCCAAAAAATTAGAAACAGCTTCTTAACGACTGTTCTTCTCTCTCAAATAACAGCTGCTCTGTGACGTGGCATGGAGATTATGAGGTGTCGGATTTATATCCAGGAATGTTCTAGGACTATATTGCGTTTGCGAGGCTGCAAACAATTTATGAATGTCTGCAATATGCTCTATACACGCTTAACAGCATTTAAATCTGACGGGCGCGGCAAACAATGCAGTAGCTGGAAGTTAGACGAGTTTTCCTGGGACCAGTTTTGTGTTACCCACATAAAGATGGGCCAATATTCTCCAACAATCGCTAGTGGTGTTTGGGAAATTCAACAGAACAATATCTGATACTATCACAAGCGTCTTTTTGTTACAATGATGTACAATGCCCAAGAGTCTATCGAGGTAGAGGGTTAAAAACTAAGAGTCTCAGCGGATGAGGATACGTGGAGAAGGGAACGATTAACCCTAGACTTGAACAGGCTAAGATTGTAATGATCAGGAAAGCATCCGCTTGAATGTCGCTTCCAAAAAGCACTGGTTTGTAGGAAAAATCTGCTCGAGTGGCAGTTATATCTCACCAATGGTATACGAAGGGAATGAAGGTGGTTCGCTACAATGTGCATGTGGCTTAGCTCTGTAGGTTACAACTGGTGGAACTGAGGGATGTAAAATAATTCATTGCCCACAAGGACGCGGTTATGCTTTTGGGCCTTATCGAGATTGGAAAGTGCAAACTGGGCAGCTCCTGCCCATATATGACAGCAGCACTCTATTTTCGGCCTGATCTGACTCTTGTAAAGGTAGAGAATAGCAAGAGTCTGGTACTTACTGGGGTAGTACAGAGAACAGACCAATTTCCCAGTAGCTTTAGCGGTAGATCCTATGTACGAGTCCTACTTGAGATCGGGTATGAGCTGAAGTCTCCTCGACTCGCGAAAGATCTAGAAACGTGCTTCACCTGACCAGGCGACACGATGTCACTCATCTATAGTCCAATGACAATGTCCTCTAGTTCAGGTCATGTGCAATGACCGATGACATAATGATACTCAATAATACATGTCAATAATGGTACACTTGTTGGTCGACAATTACAAAAGCCCAATACAGTGTATATTGTATAAGTGCAACAGTATTCAATTTAGATGTTATTTGATATAATGTCTCCTTTAATGGACTACTAGCCTTACAACGGCCTGGGGCAGAGTGTTTAGAACCTTTGCTTTTCGACCCGGGTTCGAATCTTACCATTTGTCAGGGAGGTGACTTCTTGGCGTTATGGACCTGGGGTGGCGATCTTAGCATAGTTGTAGAATAAAAAACATAGGCGGGTTCCGTAGATGCTGAACATACACAAATGTGCCTGAGTAAATGTCTGAAAAAGGGGTTGGCTAGCCACCGTATGCAGATGGCCATACTCGAATACAAGCGGCCAGCCATTATATTACTATTGTTGTCACTCGCCGGCGGTCTTATTTTTACTTCATCTGTGTCTCACAGAAGTTTTTCACATATTCCTGGAATAACAGTTTTCTTATTACCTGAGAAAAACCTACAACGGTTGCCACTTTGAAGAATAGAGTATCCTATCTTTATATTTCCAACAATCATTCAGTGATCAAACTGTTTTAATACCGCTTTATCCCCCATGGTTGACACAGCTACACTACGTATTTGCCTATTACGTATACATTATTTGAATGAGTCTATTTTTATATTGTGGGAAAGTTACTTCATTTTATAGTAAAATCTAAACCTAGGTAAAAATGAAAATAATTACGTCGTATTTTAACACCGACGACAATTGAACTCTCCTACGTAGATAAGAATTCTTATATTTTTATCGCTTCCCTCTGACTTTACTGCTACTCCACGTCTTTCCGTTTGGCCTGTCATATTTTTTGTATCTATAAACATAATATTATCAGATGATTAAAGTAAATAAGGATTACCCATTGAATTTCAAAATTGTACATAATTTTGTTTTAATAAGTTTTGAAGTTAATCGATATTTTGTCTATTGAACTTGTCAGGGGTTAATGTGCTAACAGAATAATTTAGAGATATCATTTAAATGCATTGGTAATATTATTATTATAGAAATACGTTATATATAATTTTACTATAGAAATGCGTTACATTTTTTACTATAGAAATTAATTGAAAAATCAAAGAAAAAAGTGATATTCTGCAGTCAAGAATATAGATGCTTTTATAGAATAGGACGATGTGTCAGATTTTAGTAATCACTTGATCGAGAGGCTCAGTTTTTGCGTTCTCTTGGTTACTGTTCAGTTCTATGATATTCTATTAAGCAAAGTGGGTAAATGACTTCTTTTCATTGTTGTGGATAATTGGTCGCTTATATTGTTAACTACGAAAATAGGTTAACTTTAAAATATTTAATGATCAAAACATGCTTTTCCAAAATCACGAAGGACATTAAATTACACAAATGATAATAAATATTATATATTACTTGTAATTATCTCTCCTGTTACATTAAAGACAAACACGACAAATAAATTTATTCGGATTTAATGTTCGCCTTTTACAACTTCTGTTTTGAAAAGATTCAAGAACTTATAGTAAGTCAAAAAGTTAGTACATTTTGGCGATGACCCTGTATATATACTACAATGATGTTCCCCTGTACAGGACCCAAGAACCACTCGAGATAGAGGGTTGGAAAGTAAGACGCACAGTTTATGTGAATATGTGCTGAAGATTACGGTAAACTTGAAGAATTTAAGATTGTAGTGATCGGGAAAGCATCCTCTTGGGAGTCGGTTCTACAAAGCAGCGGTTCGTGAGAAGAATATGCTCGAATGGAACTTACATCTTAAATTAATATATATTAATATATATATTAAATTTATTATTTGTGTGTATGTGTGTGTGGCTACGTGTGTTCACATGTGTGAGGTGGTGGTGATGAATTTTATGGCCGCCTCAAAAGGTGACAAAAGATTTTAATCTTGTTTGATCGTATTTTGGGAATAGGGTCGTGGCGAGTTTTTTGCATTCCCATATATATATACACACACACACACACACACACACATATATATATATATACACACACATATATATATATACACACACATATATATATATACACACACACACGCACATATATATATACACACACACATATATATATATATATACACACACACAGACATATATATATATATATATATATATACACACAGACATATATATATACACACACATATATATATATATACACGCACACATATATATATATATACACACACACATATATATATATACACACACACATATATATATATACACACACACACACACACATACATATATATATATATATACATATATATATAAAATAAAAAGAAGAGAGGAACTGCAAATGTTTTTGTTGTAATGTGTATTTTAAAAAAAATATATTATGCTTTATTTTGCATAATTTTGCTACAAGTGTTTCCGGTCTAGCGACCTTCGTCAGGCAAAGGGTGGAGATTTTCACAGATTATTAAAAATAACTATTTTTCCCTATGTTTTTCGATGTTAATTATTCTCGATATGAGACATTCTCTTATATCCCATATATATCCCTATATGTACATAGACACTCCTTTACCATATATATATATATATATATATATATATATATATATATAATGTCAAATTAGAAGCATCTCTTCTGTGGTACGAAGGTCAATAGACATTTGGAACTTGGTCCATTTCCGTCTCAACGATATTTAGTTTCGTTATAAGTAACAAAAAGATTTCAAGAAAGTTACCAAGTGTCTTGTGGACGATATAAGACGCTGATTGAAGAAAAGCAAGTCCATTTCAAACTCGATCAATATTCACTTCACTTACTTTTTACTTGTGAATTGAAAAATTGAAGATGAGTTTAGTACAATTAGCTGAGTAACAATGAAGGTAACTAAGTTATGAGGTGTTGAATTTTTAAAAAAATAAATATTAAGAACTATTGGTACAAACCTCGATATTTACTGTACTACATTTTAAAACATTTGTGCAGTATTCATATTTTATTTTATTATGGTTTGGTTTCAACTTTTTCTTATAGATAACTTCAAGAATTTTTAGTTTATGTTTTTTATTTTCATGAAAAATTATATATGTACTTTTAACAAGAATTTTTATGAATTGCGAATGTGAACAGGTATGCTGTTGTCAATGTTGGATGCATCATTTAAATGAAAACTCAGTCGCCAAGACAACGTGGTCGTATTGTGGCCAACATTAATATTATTTTTTGAGTTGGAGATTCAATCTCCCAGTGGACATTTAAATTTATATACAATGTCGGTTTTCTGCAACACGTTAATGGGTGGGGAAGTGTCGTTACGAATAATTAAATTGGAAATTGGATTTAGTGTAGTATATAAATAATTTTACTTGGTGGGTATGGTGGGTATTTATTCCTTTTTTTTAGGATATTTCCATCTTTATAATTAGGATGTATTTAGTTGCAATATAAAAGATTAATATATTTGAGGTTAGTTGAAGAAATATTATATTCCATTTGCATGCTGGTTTCTCCTACAAAGGTATTCACGGGTTCGATCCCTGCTGAAGAAAACATCATTTTCTTTATTAAGATTTATCGAATACGCAGGTCGATATACGTAATACACTGTTTAGAAAAATACAAATTGAACGTCTATTTCAAAACTGAGTTTCCACTATAATATTGTTGTGCTCTGTTATTACATCGAGCTTTGTCTGGTTGAAAATCCTTTTTGGAATTATCCATACGGATTAACAAATATATCATTATCGTGATGAGCTGTGAAACAACGAAACAGTCTGTCTGTTGATGACAATATATATATATATATATATATATATATATATATATATATATATATATAACCCCTCTCATTCTCTGTCTATATAGAGAGGGAGATAGAGAGAGAGAGGTTAACAGCCATTTCATACAGCTTTTTCATTCTTTAATGAGAAGTCAAGAACTTTTGCTTTCGACAGTTTCCTTGTAGCATATTTGAATTGTCAGCATTTTCCTAATTTGAGACCATTTAAAAAAGTTGCTACTTCAAGGAACGGCCGCGGATAACTGAAACTGAGAATCGCGGGACCATGAAGCTAAGGTGTGTGTGTGTGTGTGTGTGTGTGTGTGTGTGTGTGTGTGTGTGTGTGTGTGTGTGTGTGTGTGTGTGTGTGTGTTTAACAGTGCGATCAAATTTTACCGGAAAAATGATCCGTTTAAGAAACAGTGAAAAATATACCAATATTTTTCTTTACTTTTTACTCGTTAAAAATCGAAACGAAAATGAAAGGAATAAGTTGGTCAGTGCCTGTCGCAGAGAAATTCTTAGTAATCTCGCAAGACATTTCAACTCCCGACTGCACCTCAGCAGAAGGGTAAGACCCCCACCACCACCACCACCACCACTAAAGGCGTCCTGGCTAAGATGATAAACTACATCCGACAGCAAAGCCTCT
>OZ038476.1:3424607-3474607 GCA_964036315.1 Acanthosepion esculentum
CTATAGAAACTTTGTTTAAAAGATCTCTTCGTGGAGTCAATATAAAATTTGTCCTTGAAACCTTAAGACTAAACAGTCACTTTATAAACAATATTACCCATCAAGCAGTTTTCATTGAGGAGGCACAAATAAAGTTTTATGCAATTTATATTCAGTAACATTTGGTATTTGTTTCAATATACTTTGGGGATGGCTGGATAATGTACTTATATAATTGTGTGTTCAATTTCCAATATAGCATAAAGATATTTCTGCTCAAATCCCGATTAACGTTTAGATAATCAACAAAATTAAGTTTTGTCTCCACTTCAGCGTTTAAAATAATTTTGAAAAACTTAGAACAATCGTTTTCTCAAAAACTCATTTTTCTAGGCGTACAAAAATGAGAAAATTATTCCTATATAGAACGCCACTGTTTTTATCGACACTTTTGCTTATATTCCGCAAAGTATATTGTCCAGTGAGTTCAATGACTCTATCGCGTCGAATGAGCCCATAGGAACATCACAGTTTTTATTTTCATCTTCCTGTATAGGAATAGGCTTTATGAATATTAGTGATATGAAAAAGTGTATCTGGTTTGTATTTCTTGATTATTATTTCTTGATTATTATTATTATTGTATATTGATTATTTATTAATGTCGCTTCTAGATATTTTTCCCTAATAGGTTATGTTCATTTTCTTACTGAGGTAGCATTTTTAAATAAAAATTATGAATGTTTTATTTCTATTTGATACTAAGGAATTTAATGAGTGATGCCAATGGCGGACTCTTCATTGTTCATAAAGGCATGTCTTTAGACGTCGCACCTATATATTACTCATAGCAGGATGGGTGGTCCATATTATATATCCCAGCATCCAATTTGTTTTTGCATTTTTGTTTTTTAATCATTTCGCCCCAGGTGATAAAATCCGCTAAAATGCAAGGGTTTATTGCGTGTGAAAAATTCAAGGGACAATAAAAGAACAGGATTCAAGGAGACAGAAAATGGCAATTGACGTTGAATTTAATATTTTGAAGATCACAGTTAAAAGTAAAAAGACAGAAATGAATGCGGGAGAATAAACGATTAGTATAGAGCTTACAGTTACATATAACACTTTCAATAGTAATTATGAGACCTATCTGCCAATCTAGTCCTGTACTTAAATTCATGAAGTCGAGGTAACAAAGAGAAGAGCTCAATTACTGTAAAAATGTTTCTAGAAAAGGCACAGAGAATCTACGTTACGGCGCTGGCGAAGGGACTGAAATCGAGATGCCAGGTCAGGACCGATAACGTAGCAAATTCTTCTGTCGATTCTGTCTATCTAATATATTGCAGTTTCTAATGCGTTTTATATATGAATCAGAAAAATATCAGTTATTTTCATATACAATCTCATGTTTAATGTCCATAATAATCTTAGCAGAGAGAAAATTTGATTGAACTTTCTAAAACCTCTCGTGAACAAAAGGAAGATGTTTAGACAGTATTAAGTAAACAGAACCTTGTTTGATTCAGTGGGGCCTTATCTCTGGTTTAGAGTTGACAGCAATGACACTTTTGCAAACGCACTTCTGATTATCATTCAGTATATAGGCGACATCGAAGCAATTGATATATAGCTTCAGTAAAAGGTGCTGAGATTGTTTTGCACTCACCACGGACTTTTATCGTTACCCCTGGTGAATAGTATCATTTGTGAGTCCAGGCGCTACAAACAGAAGCAATGACACTTACTTGGAAATAATTGATAGCATAATCTTATAGTCAAATTTCCAAGTTTTTGTATCGTCTAATTAGAAATCCCTAGTCAATAATGGACGCTGAAAGGTAAATCAGCTGCAAACAGAGTCAATGAGAATTGGCTCTCGAGCCAACAATGCAGATTAAACTCATGAAATAAAAACGGATAAAAGATTGAGAACGACAATAAAGAGAAATATGCTGGTAATAAAATGAAACAATTCATCCTTTCAACTTACCATGACATGTTGCTATTAGGCAACCGCTTATAAGAGAGAGTTTATGGAATAAATAAAACTGTTATCAGTAAAAACAAACATTACTCCTTACATGTATTATTTATATTATTTGGACTGTTATCCTCATCTTCAATGCCATATTCACAACGTTTCGGCCGTTGTACGCTCCAGCTTCTTCAGGTGAATTTCGAACCGAACCCTTTATTTCGTCCACCAGGGTAGATTGTTCTAGTTTCCCGTGCCATACCTCTTCCGAATGTCTCAGTTATTTCCCTTTAATTCAACTCTCCAAGTTTTGGTTCATCTTTGCTGTGGCCTGGCATTGAACTCACAACTTTTGGGGTCTAGTCACTGGATCTATCCAACGTCTTTATCCACTTGGCCATGTGTCCTCAAGGAACTGATGGAACTAAAATAATCTACCTCAGTGGACGAAGTATAGGGTTCGGTTCGAAATTCAAATCAACTGAAGAAGGCCGGAGCGTACAACGGCCGAAACGTTGTGAATATGGCAATGAAGATGGGGATAATAATCCGAATAATGTAAATAATGCAAGTAATCATAATACCTCATCTCAGAGATCCAATCAACTGAAGAAGGCCAGAGCGTACAATGGCCGAAACGTTGTGAATATGGCAATGAAGATGAGGATAATAATCGGAATAATGTAAATAATGCAAGTAATCATAATACCTCATCTCAGAGAGCCAATCACCTGTAGACGGCCGGAGCGTACAACGGCCGAAACGTTGTGAATATGACAATGACCATGAGCATAATAATTGGAATAATGTAAATAATGCAAGTAATCATAATACCTCATCTCAGAGAGCCAATCAACTGAAGAAGGCCGGAGCGTACAACGGCCGAAACGTTGTGAATATGACACTGAAGATGAGGATAATAATCGGAATAATGTAAATAATGCAAGTAATCATAATACCTCATCTCAGAGATACATACAAATATTATTCCTTTACAATAAACTCTGATACTCTAAATCTTGTTGATTCGCGAATAGTTTTCAGTAACTGAAAACTCAAAATAGAACTTTTAAACAGATTACTTGACGGATGTGTAGACTGATTACAAAATTGCACAAAATTATTTTAAATGGTAATCTAATTGCCAGATGCCAGTTGTTATTTGCTGGTCGTGTTTAGTTGCGACAAAATCACTCCATTATGGGAGCAAAGGACAAACGAATACATAAAGAACCTGATCAAGACACTTGTAGGTTCGTAAGAACCACTTCTGTCGGCTATTAAATGGCGGAAATAGACACGACACTCTGACCAAAACCATTATGCAAAGTACAGTGAAATGTAAGGACGGAGACACGGGCGACAAAGCAAGATAACATCAAGGATTGGACAGGGATGACCATCTTCTCTCGACAGCTGTCACAGAACGGTTTGGACGTCGTCTGTCCCTCCAGTGCTCATGCCCACTTGACAATTACCAATGAGTTGAGGAACTGCTGATACCAAGTTTAGTACAAGGCCGTAAGGCTTCACATTGCGAAGATCAAGCCCACGACTTAGTAATAGAAATCAACAAAGTGACTAGTTAGCTAGCTATTATCCCACGCCTAAACGCTCTTGTGTGATATTAGTTAAATAGAATAGATTAATAATAGTTTTAGATGAGAGAATACGGAATGAGTTTGAATTCATTATGATTCATCTTTTTTGTCTGTTTATATGACAGATTCCTAAGCAAAAGTGTAAGTTATGAGAAAAGGTTTTATTCTGCCTTGTTGTAATATCGAGATATAAATAGAACAGCAGCGAAAGTATCAAGTTTCAACATTAAATAAAACTAAATCCACTACATTACACTTCATTGACTATCAGATTTTATTTAAAACCTTTTTAGAAGTGGAGTGAAGAAAAAGAAAATACCTTTGCGAAAAATAAGCGAATCACATCCGATTTCGTCTGTTCTCACACTAACACGAAAACTTACAACTTAGTTTTCTGATAATTCTCATCAAATCTGTTCTCACGCTAACTAACGCGATAACTTAACACTTAATTCACTCGTGAATCACATCCAATCTAGTTTTTTCTCGCGCTAACACAAAAACTTAACACTTAATTTTCTATCGAATCGCATCTAATCTCGTCTTTTCTCACATTATATAACGCGAGAACTTAACACTTAATTCTCTGACGAATCTCATCCAATCTAGTCTGTTCTCACGCTATCTAACACGAAAACTTAACACTTAATTCTCTGACGAATTTCATCCAATCTAGTCTGTTCTCACGCTAAATAACGCGAGAACTTAACACTTAATTTTCTGATTCTATTAAACGTTTGAAACTTTTGAGTTGAGATTAAAAACAAGAAAAGAAAAATCACTAAACGACTTCAAAAGAGAGACGAATGGTATATACACCTGAAGAAACAGAACAGAGTAAATAGTTTTCAAAAATATATCGAATAATAAATTTCATAAAACAATCACGCAGCAAATTTTAAATTTTTCTTATATAAACCGTAGATATGATCATCCAGTTTTCAATTTCCATATTGACGCGAACGGATAATCAGAATATCCTCAATCGATCACCTCAATCGATCACTTAAATATGCCAATATCCATCCATAAATATTCTCCGGAAAAGGAACTCACAGAATAACCAAGTAGAATTATTGCATATGTGATTGAATAATGAAAATGCTCTTCGTTCCCACGCTTCCCATTGATAAAATAAATATAGACTTTTGGATGATCTCGCGGGGAGGAGGGGGCACAGGTACGCACGGTCGAATTCGTTAATATATAAGCGCACACACACATACATCATTACAAAGGGACGCATACACCCACACGCATATATTTAGGCCGGTTGATCGATCAGCTGGCCGTCTGAAGGGTTATAAATTTGTTTTAATGTTTCATTGCCACAAATCAATCAACTGCGTTCGATAAATAGTAAAAGTGCGACATTTCCAAAAGTTGCGATTTTTGAAACGTTGGATTGGTTTGCGGTCAAAAGAGGCAACAATAATCCTTCTAATTACAAAAGTTGAATGCGTAACGATAGATAGATAGATAGATAGATAGATAGATAGATAGATAGATAGATAGATAGATAGATAGATAGATAGATCGATTAACACTGCATGGTGACTGTATGAAACTGACAGTCAACATACAATGTTGATTATTGTATCCACGCTATCTATTTATATATCTATTTATCAATATATATATATATATATATATATATATATATATATATATATATATATATATATATATCAAATCTTTAAATATATATATATATAATCTCAAATCCTCCTAATAATTTCTATCATTTGTATATCCTTGCTTGAACCGTCATCTAATGCTCTGGATGGAGCGGCTTGGGGATAGTAGTTGTGGCTCATGGGGGCACAGTCCTATGGGTAAGGGAAACTCCGATGAGTTCCACCACGGAATATGTGATCGAGTCTAATTTGGTACCTCTTCGTCACCGAGGCCTGTTGGTACAGTTGGTATGACGTATGATAACGTAGCTGTCCGGGTTTCAATTCTCGGTAGTGGATGCGCACTGCTACTGAGTCCCAAATATTGGACGAAATGGCCGTCCAGTGCTTTCTGCGTTCTGTTGAGGTATCTTCAAGACTCGATGAGTTAGTTAATTATGATTATCTCAAATCCTCCTAATAATTTCTATCACTTATATATATATTATTCTAAAAATATCCAAACACTAAAACTTCATAAGGTAATAATTTATTCCATTAGGGTCGTAAAATCGGCCTTAATTCTACAGACCTTCAAATCCAGAAGAATTAGGGCCGTTTTTACTACCCTAATGAAATAAATTATTACCTTATGAAGTTTTAGTGTTTGGTTATTTTTTAGAATAATAATTATTGCTCTGTTTCTAACATAGAACTCTCCCTGGATTTATATCCTTTTGGAAATATCCACATTGATCACTAAGTTTATCATTATATATATATATATATATATATATATATACAGAAATATAGTCTTAAAGTGTGCTATATTTATGGGGTAAAGTGCTCAATATCAGAGATAGAGCGTGTGTAAATATAAAAGTGGACCTGACGATTGCACTAGCATGAAACAGACTGTCGCCTCTAAGTGCTGACTTCCATGTCCACTTTTATATATATATATATATATATATATATATATATATATATATATATATATATATATATATATATGACAGCCTTATTAAAAAAAAGAACAAACCCTTTAAAGAGAAAATATTATGAAAACATATAGAAATACTTCCAACTATTAACAAACATTTAAAAATAACTACATTACGTCACCATTTTTCTACAGGTCCATTATTCATGAATCTAACTTACTTCTTCCGAATACATAAAAATCCATGAAGATATATGCAAAATACTCACGACACATGCTTTGATGAAAAATCAAACCAAAGCAAAGTTTCTCAAAACATCCTGCAGTGTCTCACTAAGTTTTACACATTTTAGCATCCAGAATGTTTCGCACACAGATTTGATTATCTGTTACTTCATTACACATATCTAAGCAATAAGTAATAACCAAACACAACATTCCATTAATCTGCATCTCTTTGCTTTTTATCTTTTTTTCTCATTTCTATCTTGATCTCTGACAAAGTTTTAATAAAGTGAAACATGTTAGATTAAGATTGGTTTCCTAATTGTTCTTTATCCTAAAAGGAAGAGGTTATAGTGGTTCCAATGATAGAAAAAGTGTGTATATTAAAAAGAAGAAAGAAACAGCAAACGTTTTTGGTTTCAATGTGGATTTTTCTTTTTAAAATATTATGCTTTATTTTCCATAATAATTATGGAAAATAAAGCATAATAGTTTTTTAAATCCACATTGCAACCAAAAACGTTTGCTGTTTCTTTCTTCTTTTTGATATATATATATATATATATATATATATATATATATATATATATATATATATATATATATATATATATATATATGAGATAACGGACTAAATTTGTTACGTTGGTGCGACTACACATGCGCACGAACGAGGGATGCCAGGATTTTTCAATATGTATGGTTAAATACCAGATTAGATAAACTCTCTCGTCTTGGTTGTTAGATAATCTAGGATAAAGAAAAATCTTAATTCAAACGTGAAAAGGATTATTTGGAGACTTCATGACACACTGTGCACCATTTCTCTCTCATCAGTCCTTTTAATCATTTGTGTGGTTGGTCCTGCACACGCCTTCATCACATAATCAATTGAAATAGGTGGATCGTCTGGGTGCAGTTCTAAAAACTAAAATGTTAGGCAACCATACGTCGATTATGAAGATAACCATCACTTCACCATACTGATGCCCGCTTATGGGCTTAAAACAGTAAGATTATTGAAAAGTTCAAGCTGTTAAATAAATTCATTTTGTATATTTGTTTCGTCTTTGAAGTTCGGTATCTGAAATAGGAAGAACATTTGAAGAGTCAGGAATCTGTTATTAGTGATACAAATTCTTACAATCCTCTTCCTGCTTCTGATACCGAACTTCAAATTCCAAATAAAATCTCGGATGAAATTATATCTTCTATAAAAAAAAAAATCCCCTGGCACTGATTAGATCCACGCAGAATTTTTTAAAGCAGTGAGTAATATCCTGGTAAAGATTTTTGAGAAAATGTTCAACATGTTTATCGAAATGGGGAGGTACCATCCCATTTTAAAGAAGTGCTCATTATAGTTTTGTATTTAAAAATATCACATCACAATGCAAATACTGTCTTCCCAGAAATCCTAGTTATGCAGGGTGTGATGGGTAAATTGTCGCAATTTTATATTTTTAATTTCGCATACGGGTCAGTTGGGTCAGTTGGGCATCCGTCTATAAGAAAAAGAAGCTCGATGACGCATTACAATCCGCCAGAAATTGCGAAACGGTATCTTGTATTGCTTGTCATTCGCGACGGAAGTTCTAATACGAACATTTCAGAGAGTTTGGGTGTCAATCTGAGAACAGTGCAGAGGTTTCGGAAAGAGTTGGATGAGTCTAATGATGATTACGAAGGTACTGCAACTCGAAAAAATCATTATGATCGTTCTGATTCCCGAATTTATTGGTGAGGGCCTCAGAATCAACACGGTGGCCTGTATCAAGTGCCTAAAAGAGGTAATGGCTGCTCTGGGTCAAGAGGGTGGCTGCTGGATGAACCTATGTCTGGCAACAGGACTCTGCACTATGCCACACAAGCAGGAGACCCAGTTATGGCTGTCAGACAAATTCTGCGACCACATTACCCCTTACATCTGGCCTCCTAACTCCCAAAACTGCAACTCCCTTGATTATTATGTGTGGGGAGGAGTTGAGCGAGAGTCCAACAAAACTACTTGCAACACCAAAGATGAACCGAAGGCAAGGATAATGGCAGCATTTACCAACTTCAACCCAGAAGAGTTGCAAGAGATTCCGAAGTCGTCTGGAGGCCGTGGTTGAAGCCAATGGTGATCTTATTGAATAAATTTACTCTTTAGTATTTCAAGATATTTTCATGTAATTTGGTAAATATAGTTGTTAAAATGCATTGTCAGTGTTATTTTCATTTTTACGGCATTTAGACAATTTATCTATCGCACCATGTACATATACAAACTTTATATGACAATCAAACGGAATAGGAACCTTTATTCTTTCTTCCATCAAAATCTCAAGCAGCTTATCAATCAGGTCCTAACACCACATGGAACAGATTATTGCATTCTGTCTGCTGAGTGAAATGTCTGTAGAATTCAATAAACCAAGTTATATGGTCTTCATTGATTTCGCCAAAGCTTCTGACATTAAACTGGATATGCTTTGATAAATACTCGAAATGAACTCATATCAACAAGCATGACATAAATCTTCTTCAATCTGTAAATGATGATTTTCAGGTTGTTATAAAACTGTTTTTGGTATTAGTCCTTTCGTTTCGATCAAAATCGTGTGTTAAACATGGGGACAATGTTTATGGCCATTCACTTTTGTGTTGTATTGTTAGCTGTAATGTTCAAAACTGAACAGTTTATTGACTCATGGGCAGACATGATATAACCACGACAAAGAATGACTGAAATGTACTCCAAATAATTTTGAACCGTCTTTCCCATAATGCAAACGAAATAGACCTTGACTTAAAGATCAAAATGACTGGTTCAAAGCCAATAATGTATCGCCAGATTAAGATCCAAATAAACGGAACAAAAATGGATGCCCATTAAGACAAATTACAAACATATAGACAAAGTGAAAATAACCAAATGGAATCAATTTACCTTCACACTTCGATATCATTCACAGAAAATCCATGAAAATAATTAGATTCATTAAAAGATCCAGTAAAAGTGTGGCTAAATTGTGTCTTGAGGGTTTGGTACCTGGAAGAAGAAATACCGAAACAGCGTTGGAGAGATAAGCAGTAATTCTGTGGTCACCAATAAATGAGTAGGAGGCTTGTTAATAAATGCCGATAAATAAATCGAGTTTGTTTGCAAGAATCTGTTGCAGAAAGAAGCAGGGATTAATTATAATGTCCAGTGTTTTCATGATTTGATATTTTGTAACTTTTCACACCTGACATCATTTGATTTCTTCTTCTATTTATTTTGACGATGGCACAAATCATCGTTTTCTTGATACGGGAAACATTTATATTAAAACTGATGTTGATCGTCATGTGTTTCTTCAGTCCAGATTAGGAAAAGCATTCACACAAACACAGCTGAGTTACATCTGAGTCAATATAATATCACTTTTGAGCCGCCTATTTTACTTTGTTTCAATTAATGCATTTATCATTATACACGGCAAATCCAGAATGAGCGTTAATTGTTTTTTTTCTTTTGTTTCTTTTTGGTTTTCGTTGTTTTGTTTTTTTTTTTTTTGTTTTTTGCAAGTAAAGGAAGTAAGTCCGATAAGAAATCCTTGAAACGAATTTTCATTATTAGTATAAACGTTACATTTTAGTGGAAACAAGTATTTGAATTGATATGACTGTTTGTTTTGTCTTAAATAAATAAACATTTTATTTCGTTAAATAAACAAAAAAAAAGCAACTCAAATATTTTTACCCACTGAAAATAACGTTTATATTAATAAGAAATAAACCTGGATAAAAATTTATTTACACACACGCATATATATATATATATATATATATATATATATATATATATATATATATATATATATATATATATATATATATGATAAAATATAGTGTTGAGGTATGCTATATTTATGGGTTAAAGTGATCATCAATATATCGGGGACAAAGCGTATGTAAATATAAAGTGGACATTGAAGTCAACACCCAGCGGGGACAGTCTGTTTATAGCATAAATGGCCTGACGATTACGTTTAAGCATGAAACAGACTGCTAACACTGGGTATTGAATTTATGTCCATTTTTATATGCGTATGTGTGCGTCTGCATATATATATAGATGTGTTTCTGTATATATATATATATGTGTGTGTGTGTGCGTGTGTGTGTATGCGTGTGTGCCTGTGCGTATATATATATATGTGTGTGTGTGCGTGTGTGTTTGTATATATATATATATAATAATAATACTCTAAAGTTTGAAAAATTTATACAGCTCGCGCGAATTGAATGTTGCACAGAATTAGGTGCTACTCTTTATGAGCCTTTGCGAGATATCGCTACATGTTCCAGAGGACTATCTTAAAGAAGGCGGTGGAAACTATGTGTCAGGCCAAGTAATATTTTGGTGACCAAATTTCCAGAACATCTGCTGGCACGTCATATATATATATATATATATATATATATATATATATATATATATATATATATATAACACCCGGAAAAAAATGTAAAAATTGTGCAAAATATTGTTTACTTCGAACGCTTTCGGCTAATCTATTGCTATTTTTAAGGACTTTTATAAATGCTATGTAATTCATATTCTAAATGACGTATAATTCCAAATGCAAAAACTTCTAAAAATAACTGAAGGTCTTATCATAAAAAAAACAAATGTGCAACCCGATCAAAGCCTTGATCTTTATTATGGAATTTAAAATACTGAATATTTGAAATAATGATTTATACAAATTATTTCATATATTTTCCTTTTCGTGTCCAACTTACGAGCTTTTAATAATTTATTAAAGCTTCTCTAAACTAATGATCGATTTAAAATTAGAATTTACTTGTGATATATCACTATTTTCAGAAAATAGTCTTAAGTAAAATATTTTCATGGATTCACAATTCATCTTAATTACTTAATTACTCTCGAATACTGAGGGAAAGTTGTTTAACAGCGGTTATTTTACAAGTATGATTAATGGTCTTGTATACGTGACCAGCTAAGATTCAAACAAATTAATATCAATGGAAAGAACCGACGTCTTTACTCGATGAGCAATTAGATTGTAACTTTTTAACTCGTTTCTAGCATAACCTCGAAATAATTCAATACATGTTTTCGCAAAGTACAATGCAAACTGTTTTGGTTTCAACCAATATAAATTTCCCTTTCCCTAAGTGACATAGAAAATCAAATTTAGTCTATACTCTCTCTCTCTCTCTCTCTCTCTCTCTCTCTCTCTCTCTCTCTCTCTCTCTCTCTCTCTCTCTCTCTCTCTCTCTCTCTCTCTCTCTGGGAAGACTTTTTAAAAACAGTGAATTTTTATTTCAGATATACAATTTCAACGGAAGTGGGGGTTATATTGAGCAGTCGATCCTCTGTCGGGGGAAGAAGGGGGTTCGGAATCTGGGTTTGGCTGAAGGAAATGGGCCAAATGTGTTTCTAATAAAATTTTTTAAATATTTTAAGTGTTGCTATATTTTCGGAAATTCACTTTCGTTTTTAAGCGCGAAACACATCACTGCACTCGTTTACACGCGTTGTTTTCTGTAGAAGGAAAAACAATTGCTTCATAAATGTCGTGATATTCCAGAGTTTAATGATAAAATCTGCAACGGTTTATTTGTTATAATCCCTTAAATTTAAATGCGAGAAACTCATTTTGAGAATTGCATGAGGATAAAAAGTAAAGCAAGATGTAGCAGACCAAAATTACTTGCAATTTTCAAAAACAATTTGTAGGAAAATCAACTAATGTATTATTTTTCTGTTTTTATTGTTTTGGTGTATTTTATGCAATCAAGACGAAATGGAGATCCTTACCGTAGAATAATGTTTAGCTCGTATGTTGGGTTACATTAAATTTCCGCTTTGGGAAACTAATTGTGATAACGAATCTATCATCCTAACTGCTAATCATACGCGGCAGTTAAGAATAAATTTGGAGTCGACTAATACAAAGGACTGACAAAGATAAATCTCCACAACAGACCCCAAAAGCTGAGTTCTATGGCAGAAAGGTAATGTGATCCTTTCGAAACCGCTACTAGAAGACGCTCTCAGGACTATAAATAGGCAGTGACATTCTCTGTCATCCTCTTTTCTCTTTTTTCACTCAGGTACGGCAAGATGTAGGTCGAACGAGGAAAACGCTTTCCCACTAGGGAACACACGCGCACGCGTTCGCAGCTTTCAATTTATTTTCAGTTTAATGTTCATGTTCAGTAACACGCAACAATATTCTATTGTTTATGTATGCCCTTGTTTTGTTAATACATACATTATCATTTGTTTGCATATGTAGATACTGTTTCTGGCCGTTTCTTTACATGGGCTCATACCTCGAGTCTGCCATGTTTGTTGTGGGCATTTCAGGAGACACACGTGTTTACCTCTCAATGCATAAACCGGCCCGCAACATTATTATTCATTAAGAGTTGTTAAGACGCAACGAAACATTAAATGCACATTTATACGTCTAGCAGCTGCAACGTATCCATAAATGTTTGGTTGAAAAGCGCCTTGCGCTCGTCAATATGAAAACAATTTCTACTTTTTCATGACAAAGCAAGGCCGCATACAGCAAGAATATCACAAAAGAAAATTATGGAACTCTGTTGTTCTCCCCGATCCACCATATTCATCTGGCCATGTACCAAACGATTATTTACCTTTTTCGATCGATGTAAAAAGCTTTCATGGAAAAACTTTCTCTAATGAAAATCAAATTCAAGAGTTCAATTTTTCAGTTCAACTTTTTCACATCAAAACCTGAAAGAAAGTGCGGAAGAATCTGAGAAAGAAATTCTTAAGGGGGGGAGAGGCTAATAAAAGAACATGAATTAAAAAGATAATAAATGACGATAGACATTGCATTTAAATTTCTAAAAATTAAATTTGACTTTCCAGTCAAATTTAATTTTAAAAAATCGGAAGAGGTCGGAAGAGAATTCCACAGGCGAGTAGTGAGAGAGAAGAAAAGGATAACATAGCACTTATGGTTACATCTAACCATTTCAACTATAAAATGATTCTTTGAATTTTATCAAGAATCCCTAAATACATAACAGAAGCACCAGACCAGATGTGGCAGCAATATTCAATGCATGGGCGAATGGTTGACTTATAACAGTGTAAAATTGATTCTGTCGAGAAAAATTGACTAGCACGACACAGTGACCCAACATTCTTCGCTGCATAGCTGTCAATTTATTCAATATAATCTTTTCACTTCATATAAGTGGAAAAGGTTAATCCGAGAAGGCTGTAGGGTTAGCATCAGCCATACTGATGGAAGGTAAAAAAGGGGTTCTCTAAGACGACTAAAAGAGGGCAGTTTTGTTTTGGAAGCGTTAAAATGAATAAGTAAGTGAAGATCATTTTCAGATCAGCTGCCAATTCTAACTTACCATTTAGACAAAAGTAAACAGCTGTAAAATCAGCAGAGATGCAGAGTTGGAAACTAATGATATTGATAGATATAAAATTGAATAAATTTTGCTTTATTTTTTGTACGAGTTTCTTCCTTATTATTTGGGGGATTGTGTCAGGCTAAACATAATAATAGACCTACAAAACTGAACGCTGGGAAGACAAAGAAATTCTCTTCTGATTGGATTTGTATTTTGGGGTCGAAATCATACATTCATAGATGTTTACCCCTGTTTGCAACTGAACAACACTAGCGAGGTAAGCAATGAGAATAAATTATTATACTAGCGAATGGTCTTCTGGACTATGTTGCTAGCCATCGCTATAAAATGGACACGTTTTACTTGCAATTGGGGTTAACAAAATCATTGCACTGTCATTTAAGCTTCATAATGATGCTTCTATATTTGCATATTAATTGCAGATGGCCTAATGGTTGCAGTGAAGACTTCAAAGGAAAGACTGTCATTTCCGAATGACGCGATTTGTAAAGTCAAGAACCATAAAAATTCACATCAATTTATAAATGAAAAGGAAAGATTTATGAATGGACTATAGGCAAAGACAAATCTCTTTTTAATTTACCGAGACATTTAAGACAAGTTACTTTTCAATTATACCGAGGCTGATGATAAAGATAGGCCATTGATAAAGGTTTCGTTATTTACTAAATTCTCCATTAATGTGTATTTTAGGAAAAGTAAATTTAGTTCAACAAAACTAAAATTAAGTCTTTTATAAAATAGCTTTTTTGATGCTATGTTCTTTCAGAATGTAGGCGATCATAATTCTCCACAGCTTTCTTTAATTTAAATTTCCCTTCAAGATGTAAGCGATCATAACTTTTCACAGATTCCTTTTCTTTAACTGTAAATTACCATGCATTCTTGGTAAAGGTATCACAACGGTTTCACATTGCCTTCTCCACAGTGTTTTCATTCTGTTAGAATGATCACAATCCAAGACGAGAGATTACAGCCTAACCTGCTATTTAATCCATAGAGGAAGAAGAGAGGGACTCATGCCTTTTCTAAGGAGAGAAACTCAAAAATGAACGCAACGGACAACCTGAAATTTGAACTCGGCTCACCGTTTCCATTTTACATGTCGATATCCGTTACACTACCCCCCCCCAATTACCTAATAGAAATTAAAATAAATTAGTTGACATTTATGCCAACAAACGAAAAACGAGGATTTATGGGATTTAAAACTAGATTTATTTTCTATGAAACAAGTTCTGTGATAATGTTCCCCCAACACCCAGCGAAGTGAATTGAACTGAAGTCCTAATGATTTATAAATATTTTACCAACCACAGTGCCAATACTAAGTGACTTACATTTGCTTCATGGTTTATATAAATATAGCCCCATTGAAGTTTCGGCAAGCAATGATATTAGATTTCTTTTTACCATAGAGGCGATGCCATGGTGCAAAGGTTTCAGATCGCTTTCCCATTTGATTCATGGCTTGGTAGGATTCCTATTTGAATTGACGAAATATCAAAGTATTCAAGGCCTTTTAATGAAGATCTTCAAACTAACTTTTTCAGCATTTTTAAAAATGATCTTATATTTAAGCAAAAACATTTTAAGTTACGTTTTTATGTGTCTAATAGATTTCGTCTCTCCGAATAACAACTTTGGAAAGTAGAAGGTTCTATTTTCCTTGCTCGGTTCACATGCACGTCAAAACAAAATAAAAGGAAATATAAGAAGTTTTCATAAAAATAAAATTCAGCTTGCATATTAATTTTCATCAAGTGCATAGACCAGGCTTGAAAAATAAGTAATATTATCCCTATTAAGTATCCAGAAGTAGGTAATGATTTCCTGTGGGTAATTGATATTTTACAAGTAACTACTTGCGGGGTAGGGTTTTAATCAGGTTTATAATCAAAGTTATTCTTGTCTTATGTTCTAAAATTTTGCAGACCTACTGAAATTCATTATTACTGAAATTCCATCTAAGATCGTCTAGAATTTGTAATCAGTGCAAATATACATCGTCGTTGGCGGAACTCGTTGCAGAATATTGGAGTGCTCAAAAACATTTCCTTCTGTGTTGAAATGAGTCCTATGTTGGGTCTGAAGAGACGTCTGCAACCACCGCAAGGTAAGGTAAGAGGGTTCAGGAGACAGAGAGCTTTTCTTTGGGCTCTATCCGTCTCTTCTATCTGTCGTCTGGTGTTTTCGAAAGATGTTGTTTTTTCATGGACTGCTCTTCTCCAATTGGTTATTTCGCAAATATACACAGGGTTTTTAAATTGCTACAAGAATTTACTTTCTATTTTAGAAAGTATTAATCTAATGTTGATCAACTGTGACCTTTGTGCTAATGAATTTCAGCGCTTCATCACGGGATGAAGGTTAACCTGTTAAGTTAGTTCACTCCTCATTGAATGTCTCTTAGCCTCATGCCAAACTAAGCCATACGTAGGAAATGACGATTTCTGGCAAAAAGAATGTCCTACGTTCTTATATTCGACTATAAAAATATATCTACAATTGCAATGACACTGTTGGCCATTATACACACAACTTGATATGTCAGCCAAGGTCGCCATGTTGAATTTTTTTTTTTGAAACATAATAACAAATTTATACATTTATAAAGGAAGTAGAACCATTAATTAAATAAACCGCTCTACTGACACATTTTGTAAAGTAAAGTGAAAACACGCTCTAAATATACAAGCGGAAGAAGTTAAAAAATAAGATCGTAGCTCGATTATCAAATATTAATAAAGCATATGATTATGTTATGTGAATCCCTTGGGTGACGAAATTGTATTTGACTTTCATATGTTCTTTATTAATCTGTCAGCGTTTAAATATTTTTTAAGTCAGACGCGTGATTATGTATGTCGGCCTTTCCCAAAACGCAATGGTAGCGTCCTCAAATAAGGGTTGTAAATATGCCCCATTTGCGTCACGAGATACTTTAGGAAGAATAACGGTTTTTAAAATGTTACACAATAAAATAAATACAAATATATTTACATCACAATTTGGAAATATACAGCCTCATTGTTATTCTGGAAAAGGAAAAGTGTTACAGTCTGTTTACGTCTAATATTTTGGACGTCGGTGTGATTAGAATCAATCAATCAATCTAGATGAACAGCAGTCGGCATTATAAAGTCATTGTAAACTCCACCATCATTTCATTAGCAGCATATTATGCGCTTAAACAGGCCTACATATGGCTTTGAATTCAGATGTGTCCTTCTCCTAGACTGGTTGTCACCCAAGGTAGAATATCCCAGTCTTTCTTACTATTTAACCCATAGCCAGAGGGGGTAATTCCTTTCTCAAGGGTATTTGCACGAAAATGAATGCAACAAAATTCGACGGGAATTCGAACTCGGCCACTATCCGTTATAAACCCCCACACATCTTTGATCGGAGCTTGAGCAATCACAGTATCGTTCCTGACTCACTTCTGGCATTGCTGTTTTTGATGACTGACGTGGAATATGGACATGATACATTTCTATAAAGTCGTGCCTTTCATTTTCGTTGATCACCAATTAAAATATCAAGATTTACTTATTAAATTAAAGTAAGACTTAGTAAATTAAAGTAAAATTCAGTCAAATTTATTGGATAGAATAATAATTGAAAAAATATTAAAATTATTCTTCCGTTCTTAGGGCGGTCACGTTTATAAGAATTCTGAATTGAAATTCATGGACCAAAATGTTTGGAAGACATTTTGGATGTACATACAATGAACATGTAACTGTGGCAACGGGAAGACCATGTGACTTTTTTAATACGCGTTTACGTTGACCTCGGATAAAGAAACATCAATAGGGCCATTGACGATTAGCCAGCGAATCTCACAGACTATTTTTAGTAGGTTCAAATGTCATTAGGTACTCTACTATTAAGACTTTCGACTATACTTAGCCAAGCTTAGCAAATATCTATAAAAACATTGGTTATTAACTCTACCAATTCATGTCAGCTTTTGAGTAAATCAAATCGGTTGCCACTGAGCTCCTTTCTTCTGGGATTCAGTAGTGAATCTAAACTAAATGTACATCTAAACACGTTAAGCTGTAAATGTTCTTTATTGAACAATCTTTAGCGTGATAATCTTGAAAGCCATTGCCAGTAAGTTCTTTCAGTTCAGAAATTATATATATGAACTCTAGCCATAGTTCTGTCTGATAAATATCTACAGACGTAACGGTATGATAACACGCAAGGGGTGAAAGTACCTTAATTAAGTACTTTAGCTGAGTACCTTAGACGATCGATACAAATCCTCATATCTCTGGAAATAAGCAGTTATTTTTAAAATATGAGCAGCTACTTTTAACCTCGGAGTAGGTACAGGAAAAAAAACATTTTCCTAATTTCCTCATTTAGCCGGACTGTCAAAAAATTATGGAAATTCTTAACGAATTTGGTAATTACATTGTAATTAGAAAATAACAAAAAAACTTTGCTGTCATATATTTTCTTGTTTATATTCAATAATAAATAAGTAAATTAAACAAATAACATTCTATTCACGATCAAATAATTATGTTAGTTTGTTGGGGTTTTTTTTGGTTTTTTTACTTTATATCAACCTCAATGGGTTATTTAATACCAACAAGTTTTTCAGTGCTGGTAATAAATTTTTTCAAAAATGTATTGCTGGTAATATATTTTTCCTTCAAAAATTCATTGCTGGCAATAATTTTTTCCAAAAATGTATTACTGGTACTAAAACCTATTTTTACACTTTCATAGTGTTTTGACCCGAGTTTGAGGTTAACTATTTGCCCATAGCTGGAACTCTAGCAGGTAATACCTCCCCGGGTCAGGAAACACCAGCAATTAAGAGGTGGTTCCATGCTTCTCAAAACCTCCTGATCAAAGGCCTTATTGTTGGATGTAGTTTATCGTCTTACCCAGGACATGTAGGGAAAAGATTAATGCTCTAATAATTTGGTCGATTGATAGTAAATTACTCGCTGTCACTGTCACTGGATCTGAATAACGCACATGGCACAATGGATAAAGGCGTTAGTTAGATCCAGTGACAGGACCCAAAGAGTGTGAGTTCAATACCCGGTTAAGGCAGTGGAGAACTTTCAGAGGGAAATTAACAGAAGATAACTGACATCCATTAAACATGGCACGTGGAACTAGAACAGTCTACCCCAGTGAGCAAAATAAAAGGTTCAGTTCGACATTCCAACCACCTGAAGAAGGCCGGAGCGTACAATAGCCGAAACGTTGTAATAAATATGGCGACAAAGATGAGGACAATAGTCCGAATAATGTAAATAATGTATTAAAATTCTGTTTGAACCTCCGTTAGTTCCTTAATTAACATGTACATTACGCCCTGCCAATACTTCATAAATAATGGACTATTCCGTTTTGATCCCATTGAAAGATGGAAAAAGCATATCAGAGACGCTACTTGGTCTCAATGAAAAATGAATAAAAAAGAAGTGGCGATAACACTCTGTGTCAGTGTAATGGAAGAAGTTGTCAAATTGAAATCGTTTCATTTGTATCCCCTTCCTAAAATAACAACTAGCATTCATATTTATGACTGTTGTTGCAATATTTAGTTGAAGTTGATAAGCCCAAATATTTAACGACGAGGAAATTTCTACAGATATTTTATCGTCGTAGACATCACCACGAGCTTATTCAATCATTAAGTTAAGAATTAAGACTCATGAGAAAATTCAAATCGGAAAACAGTGAAATTGTCACGAGTCTTTGTGGTAAAAAAAGCAAGCCGAAAAGCGTTCGGTTACATTTTTGCCTGATTCACATCGCCTTCGTAAATTCTCTAAGACGAAAATACTGTTCTTCAGAAAATACGTGCTGAATGAAAACGACTTTGCGTCTTCGATACAAGATCAGATTACCCCTCCCTACATACACACATTCCAAAATCGTACTCACTAAATATTATTCTTACCACAACTCTACGACAGAAACAAAAAAGTATTCATTACCTATTGTCCTTCTAAATTCCTTTGTAATAAATTTAACACTTGCATAAATTTTTAACGAAATTACAGAAAGTTTATAAAAAAATCCTTTACATAAATTTTATGAGTGTACCAGAGAAATATTTGGCTGAGTTGATTTATCCCACCCATTTCTATTTAGTCAAAAACTTGAAATTACAAATTGAGGGGTAAAGAAAAATAAAATAAGCAAATAGACTTTAAAATACACAAAAATTAATGACATCGCCCTGCTAGTCGGAATTTGGGTGTCATAACTGATATGAAAGGCAAGTGAACTTTTGGAAGTTGACCACAGTAAGAAAGACGATATTTGGAGAATTTCGTAGGCGACTGTTCGTTCTTGAAAATGAAACTAGTACTTCGAAAAATGTCTTTTAATCAGAGTCTCTTAATACTGATTAACGGATAAAAATGAGGTTAGAAGAAATGACGATTCAAGGATCAGAGAGGCAAGAAAGCGAAAAGTCAATTCTGAAAATAATTGTTTTATTTTACTTTTGGTCTTGGTTTCAATTCAAAACAAATGTTCGAGATTTTCTTAATTTTTCTTACGGCACATTAACTTATGAGGCAAAACAGGCGTTTAGTTTTCGGCAGTGCACACAACCAGTGATAAAAGTTTAGCTTCGTTATATCGCACAAAATAATGAGAAATTTATCGCTTGATAAGTGGAAATTATAAGACGTCATTTTCAGAATTCATTGGCATTAAACGAAAAGATTTGAAAAAAGCCGTCAAAATGTTGCCAGGGAAAATATCTTGAAAAAAACTGAATGTAACTTAATAAGTTACGATCTCTTTAGCAGACGACATATTTCGAACGCAATTATTCCTGTTAATGAGTCGATGACTTTATCGAAGGTTTCGATTAGATCGAAAGAGACAGAGATTAAATAAACTAATTGTTAGTACACTGGATATATTATTTTATTTCTACAATTTTCAATCATTCTGTTTATGACTAATTCATAAAGGATGTTGATTTATCGGTCGAAAATTACTTGAGTTTTACGGCCTGGAAGACATTTTTTTTATCCATTCACCCCAAGTAAGGCGATAATGCCACTAAGAAGACAAGGGAGTACTAGGGGTGAAAGAGAATGAAAAGACTTTAGAAGGAACCGGAAGCCCAATCCTATACAGGAAACAAGGGATACATTTCTAATCCTGCTCAAAAGATCGGGGAGGAGTGTGAACCGGACGATAGGCGACACTAACTACTTTTATTGGATTTAATGTGTTTTTCTTATTTTTTTTTAAATTTGAAACTACGGCAATTTTTTTTATTTGTCACTTTGTATTTAAATGCTGTTTAAAACCTCAACAGATGTTTTCGTTTAAATAAAACTTCAAACAAATTTTTCGACTTTTCACAGACAAACAGGAATTTTCCTTATATGTCTAAGTCATTAACAAGCTTGTAAAATCGCTCACATTTCAGGTTAAAAACATTTAACAAATTGGAAGTCCAGTTTCATATATAAACACTGAAATTACAAAAAAATCCTAAATACTTAAAATACAAAAAAAAAAGAAAGAAATTGAAAATCACAAGAATATTTCCTCCTGAATGCCAAAATATTTTACACGACGACACAATAAAAAGATTTTTTTTTTCATTTTCAGTCATGTCTACAAGCGGAAATACGCATATATACACATCCATACAAACACATATATACACACGTATAAACACAAAAGCATACATCCATACACGTTTATATAACAATAATGGCCAGCTACTTGTTTTCGAGTACACACTTGTCTGTTACAGTTTTTCTGGGAGATAATCTGACTTGATCAACAGATTGAACAAAGCCAGTACACTCAAACCCTCGGTCACGATGACTTGAAACTTCCTGCTAGCACAACCATCGATTGCTTCCGAACCTTTAAATCTGCCCAATTTTACTCACAAGACTTGGATAAACACGCTTCTAGACACAACTATATGCAAACTTATCCAAACGCATAAATACGCGCGTGCGCAATGTTGAAACGTAGAACGTACTCTCTGATCCCACGACAGTCTTAACCTCTTCCAATTATTATTATTTATTTAGTAAGCCTCTATCTTGAGTGCATCTTGGGTCTTATATTTGATGAACAATAGTAAAACACACACAGATATATAAAGAAACTCACACGTCTGTATGCTGCTAGGGATAAATGTTTTTAATAGAAGGGGTGAATTTTAAAAATTCAAAGCAAACTTCTTTCGAGAAAAACATATTGTGCGTTAAAAACTTGATTCTTCGTTATAATTAATTTTATAATTTTCATACAATTGTTTTCAAATTCCTAACTGATCACCAGGTTAGGATAGTAAAATTGTTTAAAAATTAATGTTGCCTTTTTTATGAAAAGTCCTCTCTAAATCGACACTTAAGATCCAACCTCTGTTTTTTCATCTCTCCTTTTTCCTTCCATGTCTTCCAAGCTTTCGTACGGTTAATGGACCACAGTATTCATTTAAACCGAATTAATCATTCATTTAGTTATTCCCGCCCTTACTTAATTATGTCAAGGTTTTAAGCGCCAACATCTGTAGCGAAAATTCAATATGTTCATATTAGAAGATCTAATCAGATTTGATGTCGAATATTATAAGAGCTACATGTTTAATATTATCAACTTGTTACCTGAATTGTGTTTAATGTTGGAATCAAAGTCATCAAATAAAGAAATTGCATTTCGGTGGCCATTAGACTAAAGATAATATCATCTAAAGTTTTGAATCCATTTACGCGTTGGTTGATTGCACCGCCAAAATTTCGTTCCGAGAAACCATCAAATGTGCTTTTACTATGGTAATCAAGCCATCATTTTTATAATATTCGATTCTGGAGTTTGTGAGAACGGTTTTCGAAAAACAATATAATCTTTTACATTTGGAAACGGACAAAGATTTTAAACCAATTTTAACGATTTTCGATATGCAGACAAATCATGTAAAAGTCTGACATTCTGGCAAACTATAGTATATCTTAAAATACTATTTGGATGCAACAGCATTCTTTAGAACTTTGCAACATGGCATATGTGCGAGAATATAATCCTAGCAAAAATTGTGTTTTTGCTTCCATGACACCTGCTTAGTGCGGACAATTTTACGTACACATCTGGCGTCATCGTACTCGGTTTAGTCTACAAAAGCACCATTTGTCTGTTTTTATGCCTTCAGGAAGTAGGCGATCATGACTCTCCACAGTTTCCTCTTCTTTATTGTCTTCTAAATGCTATATATCCTTGGGAAAGATTCTGGTGTTTTACCATCTGCACGTCTTCCAATTCATAATTTTCTTCATCTTAGATTGGTCGGCAATCAAGGCTAGGGAGGAGACAGATCCATACCATTCTTAAGAGCATTAATGCGAAAGTGAACGCAACAGAACAACTCGAAATTTGAATTCGGATTGCCGATTCAATTTCACGCCGCATATTTTTGTAGGTAGAAAATGTCTACGCGGCCTTGTGGGTGATGAATTATTTAATATCCTACAACCTCTTTCCCACAGACGAAAAGTCCCGAACTTCTCACTACTCTATTGCTATTGCTATGGGAATGTTCTTACATTACCTCGTTTCACCAGTTCAGACGTTTACATCTAAGGCCCACAATTGCCACGTACACAGGAACGAATCATATTCATTCCCTTCATATTCCATTGGTAAATAGGAATTTCTATTCGAACAGCTTCTTGCCAAGATATTCTACTTTATGGAGCAAACTCCCGAGAGGATGCTTTCCCGACCGTTGCCATCTTCGCTTCTGCAAGTCCTAATTTAACCGTTATCTACCTATTCTCTTAATCTGAAATTCTTACCTGCTCGTCTTAGAAACATTCAGAAAGACTCTACATTGAGTTGTTCCTGGGCCTTGTACTGGGTGAACAAAAATAAAGAAAAAGAATGTTTCTTTTTTTCGGTTAGGGTAATTAATATATAGATTTCCCACTCATTTATATGCGCATAACACAAAGTTCTGACGTACATGAACAATTCTTAAGGCAAGTTTCAGCCTCAGCATCTCTTTGTTTAATCTATTTTGCATACCTTTGAATCTAATTTACATACTTACCAGTACCCCAGTAAGAAAATCTGGGCTGCCTAGTGTAATTGATTGAAATGATTTTCCCTTTTATTTTGGCTCTTGATTATTACAAGTTATCAGAATGGCAGACGCGGTCTTTTGCTTAATTTCATGTCATTTTGGTGTCTGACATCTTTCAATCACCAATCTCTCGAGATGTCTCTCCTGGAAATAGATCCATTTCTTTGTCCCACTTCGTAATATTTGTCCAGTTTAATATTCGCTTAAAAATCCTTTTGCTAACAATAAAATCCACAGACGCACATAAATGCAACATTATCCGAAACAGCACTTGTTAACCCGAACTTAACAGCTTTATGGCATTTATAATGAGATAACTAGACGCGTCATGTCTAGCATGTTTATATTCACAGCAGTCTATACACATCCGAGTATAAAGATAAGGCAGCAACATGCAATTCTCATGATATGCTGGATATATGGCCCATATGTGATCTGACCTGGTCTTTTCAGTCTCTACATCAGTGTATATACAAGTCTCTCTCTCTCTCTCTCTCTCTCTCTCTCTCTCTCTCTCCATATACATATAAGTCTCTCTCACTCCCCATATATATATATATATATACAAGTCTCTCTTTCTTCGTATATATATATATATATATATATATATTCTTCGTATATATATATATATATATATATATATATATATATATATATATATATATATAATATACAAGTCTCTCTTTCTTTGTATACATATATATATATATTCTTCGTATATATATATATATATATATATATATATATATATATATATATATAATATACAAGTCACTCATTCTTCGTGTATATATATATATATATATATATATTCTTCGTATATATATATATATATATATATATATATATATATAATATACAAGTCTCTCTTTCTTCGTATACATATATATATATATATTCTTCGAATATATATATATATATATATAAGTCTCTCTTTCTTCGTATACACACATATATATATATATATACATACATTCTTGTTATATATATATATAATATACAAGTCTCTCATTCTTCGTATATATACATATATATATATATATATTCTTCGTATATATATATATATATATAATATACAAGTCTCTCTTTCTTCGTAAATATATATATATATATATATATATATATATATATATATATAAATGAGAGAAAGAACAAATGGAGTAAAAATCCACGGTTAGTAGGATTTTTATAAAGTCCACAATAGAAAGTAAAGCAAAATATTTTATTTCTGTTAGGAGATATTTTAATAAAAACATTTTAAATCGTTGCTTTCATGTTTCAAAAATATGATTGTACTTCCTCAGGCGATGGTTGGTAACTGAACCAATTACCAAATGGCCGAATTCGAAAACAATCATCAAAATGATAAATCCTAATTAAATAATCCAAAATGAACAAATTAAATAAATCAAAATGGATAAAACTGAATTAAATAACCCAAAATATACAAATTCAAAAATAATAATACATGGACAAATCTAAATATAATTATCTAAGATTGGCAGATCCGAACATAATAATCTAAGATGGTGAAGACATGTTTTGGACTCCAGGTTTAAACGGGCCGGATTCATCTATGTCCAAAAAGGGATACAGCATCATATACTTGTAAGCTGGGGAGGCAGATCTAGCCTCAACCTGGGCCAATGGCTATGGTTAGAAGAAAGCAACCTTCTCGTTTGGTGGCTATTTACGAACTGAAAATCGACTACCACTTTGGGTCACTGTATGGAGTGACGTCACGAAGCGGTCGTTATGTAACCACAGGACTTATCTTCCACCAAAAGGAGATAAGCATCTTTTGCATCCCTACACCATCTTCTTTGTTCCCGTGTCCCTTTAGAGCTGTGTCCCTTCTTCTTCTTCTTCTTCTTCTTCTTCTTCTTCTTCTTCTTCTTCTTCTTCTTCTTCTTCTTCTTCTTCTTCTTCTTCTTCTTCTTCTTCTTCCTTGTGCCTGTGTCCCTTTAGAGCTTTGTCATACCACTCATAGATAAGACTTCTCTTCATCGAACGAACCTCTTAGAAAAGTCGTGGAGAATGAGAAATAGGAAAAATAGAGATAAATATAGTGAGTACGTGTGAATACTCTGCTACAAATAAAATTTATTAAGAACTACAAAAAACGGAAAATTGTGGAGAGCCAACGTCCTGAATGGTCACGATACGCAGAAGATGTAGTTCGTAATCAGTAATAAAAGACAGCTGTCTTCATCATCATCATCATCATCGTCATCATCATCGTCGTCATCATCGTCATCATCATTATCGCTTGAACCAAAGAACCTATTTAAAATAGTCATGATGAGATGATTTTATCTCTAAAATGATTCTTTTATAATGAAAAAATATTTCATTTCTACATAACACTGAAATTGTTCAAACAGGCGACACAGTTCCAATAATGTTTTATGCGTCATGAGTGTTGATAATTTTTCACGAACGAGACTGATTGGGAGAACTGATCTTTATTTTGATTCAGAATCAGAAAAGGATGTATTTTTTATTGGCAATTGTATTTATGCCCGCATCAAATGGGTATCGCAGTTTTTACAATCGTATTTGGTTTACAGCCATTGGGGAGAGCTTTTCTGTATTAAGGGAGTTTTTTCTGCTCTGTAGTAACAAATTTCCTCAATAGGGACAAAATCTAAAAGATGATCAGGGACAGCGAGATGTTTACTCACCAAGAAAACTTTTTCTCTTTGTCATGTCTCTTTCTTTTGCTCAAAGTATCTAAAGACAACTTCCCACTTCTGCCAGCCATTCACAGATATCCATTAAGTTGTTTAATCGCTACTTCTTTCTTCTCTTGTCTTAATGTGTCCTATGAGTGTTAAATTCTGCAAGCCATCTTTCCTCAACCTTTACCTCAGAAATTTAAACTGTCTCTTTATGGTTGTTTCTTTGTAGTTTCTATTTTCCTTAAAAACCTCTTTGTTGCCATGATATCCTCTGCATTCGTCGGTAGAACCAAGTCCTGGGTATGACGATAAACTGCGTCCGGCAGCAAGACCTCTGATCGGGAGATTGAAGGTTTGAGGGGAATGGAACCACCTTTTAATTGTTGTTGTTCTCAAGTTCACCTTGACCCGGGGTGGTAGCACATGTTAGGGTCCCAGCTATGGGCAAATAGTGACCCCCCCAAACAAAAACATTAGGAAAGTTTAAAAATGTACTTTTATAGTAAAAATGTACTTTTATAGTAAAAATACCAGCAATACATTTTTATATAAAAAAGTACCAACAATACCTATTTATTGTAAAATGACCAACAATACATTTTTAAAGCAAAATAAGATGCAAAACATTTTATCGGAAGTTGAAAGTATACAAATCTGTTCAAAATAAAGGTGTTGATATTCCGCAAAAAAAACAAACAAACAATCCGGTAGAAGCACAACCCTGCTGGTTTAAATCCTTCCGTTGTCTGCGAATAAATTGTACAGCATTCACTGCCATAGAGGAAATTGGATATTGCACAATAATCAAGCACTATTTGGGGGTGGGGATTAAAACGAAATGTTCTTTTATCTTAATAGTTTGCTTAGTTTCTGTAAAACATCTTTTGCTTTTACTATACACTAATTTCTCTGTTACATATTCCATAGTCTGTTACTACACTACCCAAATAGTTACATGTCTATACCTGCTTGATTTTAACGCCCTCACATCTTGCGTTTCCTCTTTTCCTGGCAATCATGAATTCTGTGTTAGAGTTGACACACAGTCCTTTCTTCTTGCCCTCCTTTAATACTTTACCTAAGAGTCTACCACCACATTGCACTTTTTTTTTAATCTGTTCACGCTATTTTGTCCGAGCTGTAATCATTCCTTTTAATAACGTCCAAAGAGCAACGCAACTTCCGTTGATATAAGCTGAAGGCATCGTCCTGCTCAGTCGAGGCGGATACTGACATGACGGAATCCTCAGACGATATAGTTAAAGTTGTGATGACTTTTCAAATACGATTATCTCAACTTTACCCTTTTAACAATGTTAATTGCAGAGACTGACACAATCGTATTTCTATCATTTTTTTCTCAACCTATGTCTTAGGAGGATAATTCGGGATTATTTACTCAGAAAGTTACAAATAAAAAATGAGTAATTGAAAAAGTGAAACCGTATGCACGGATGTGAACGTTATTTTGCACTTATTTAAGTACTAAATTGGTAGTTAGGTCTCATCATGTTAAAGTTGTTTTGTTCTGTGCTAACAGTTTTTTCTGAATCTGTCTATATTTCTGAGATGAGGTATTATGTACACTGTTTACATTATTCGGACTATTGTCCTCATCTTTGTCGCCATATTTATTACAACGTTTCTGTCGTTGTACGCTCCGGCCTTCTTCAGGTGGTTGGAATGTCGAACTGAACCCTTTATTTCGCTCACTGGGGTAGACTGTTCTAATTCCACGTGCCATGTTTAATGGATGTCAGTTATCAGTTATCTCCTCTTAATTTCCCTCTGAAAGTTCTCCACTGCTTTAACCGGGTATTGAACTCACACTCTTTGGGTCCTGTCACTGGATCTAACTAACGCCTTTATCCACTGTGCCATGTCTTCGTGTTTTTGTTTTTTTTTATCACACTTCTCGCTTGTGGAAATTTCTAATTGCTTTCCAGTTAACTTTGAGCTTCAAAAGTTTAAATGCAATGTCAATCGTCATCTTCAGACTCCTTAATACCTGTTCTTTTATTGTCCTCTCTCCGTAGCATTATTGCCTTGCATAGTTCAGCAATAAATGATTAAAAAAATTATAAAAACTGCTATAAATTTATGTTGTTTATTTCATAAAGTTTTAATTTGAAAATATATCAGATTTTTAAATCCTCGCTGAAAGAATATGACATCATGTCAGTGTCAGAGTTCAAAGTTCATTTGATGCAGAACCGTGTATATGTTTTCCGTCCCTGCCGAAGTTTGTGTAAGTCGACTAGGACAACGATAAATTTCTCGATGGCATAACCTTTTTTTCTTCATTCGTAGGTGGCGACTTCACCTGCATCCGTTGCTCGACAGACAGAGGAACTAAAAATAATTAAATATAGGTCAATGTCCAACAGATATAAATTTGTGCCGGTCGCGGTTGAGATGGCCGACATTATTGGTCCCCAGGCTGTCAAACTTGTTGGTTAAATTGGCTTCACAGCAGCCCAGTTCCGTGACGAACCACGAGAAAACACCTGGCGATTTAAGCAAATTAGTTTCAATCACCTGTGGCAAAATACTTGACATTATGAGAACGAGAGCAATACGCCGGCATTAAAATTACAGATTTTATTGTCACTGCTGGTGTATTAAAATAGTTTCACTTCTCTTTTAACCTGTTATGTTCAGATTTTAGCAAAAAGTTATAAAAAATGTTGTTTTTGTAATTTCCTTGTTAGACAAAGAAACTGCATACTAAGAATTAAAAATCCCATCCTCAAATCATAAGAGAAAGTGAAACTTAAATGGAACTACTTATTGAACTACAAAAAAAGAGCAGACGACTTAACACAATTTTAAAAGGAAACATTTCTTTTTCTCTCAGTTTGAAAAATGTTGTTAAAATTGTCAAAAAATATCGATATTAAGTTATTTATTTAAACTTGAATTATTTACTCAATATATATATATATATTCAATATTTCAAGGACATATATATATATATATATATATATATATATATATATATATATATATATATATATATATTCAATATACATCGTCGTCGTCATCCGTCCGTCGTCAAGAGACGATGGAGTAGCGCGGTGCGGGATATATGGAGAACTAGGGCTGCCCAGATGTCTAGTTACCCCTCTCGGCCTTAGCAGCAGAGTCCAAAGGAGATGATAAACCAATACAGTTTGGTACCAACGCGGCTGCAGGAGTTGCCGGAAGATAGCACAAAGTGCCGTCCATCCGCCTTCGGGGCTCCACTCCGGGTTTGAATTCAGAGTTGTCCTTCTCCTAGACCAGTTGCCATCCAAGGCTATAGAAACCATTCTGTCCTGCTATTTATCCATAACTGGAGGGAGAAGAAGAGGATTCACACCTTTCCCAAGGGTAATGGATTCAATCCAAGCCGCTATCCATTACTCCACCGTGCCATATATATATATAATGAAATGGAGGAAGTCCGACAATTATTTTTCATAGAAAATATTCATCCTCCTGTATCCTATATGGAACCGTCATATAGTCTGACGTGTCTTAACCGATCGAGCCACGGAGTATCGTTCGATTGGCAAGGTCGAATTTACTGCTTTTAAACTTCAATCTTCCATGAATCGCTCACGAACATTCATATCTTCTCGGACATTCAGGTCGGTAAATGTTATTAATACTGTTTATTATAAAACAGAGCATTTACTTAAATACTTGTATCTATAAAAAGAATGTTAAACATCAAAATGTCTTAATATATATACTTTAAAAATCAGGAGATCAGTTGAATCCGCTACGATGGTTTCGCCCTTACGGTATCCTCAGGTGAAGTTTTATTAAACGAAAGCTTTATTTTAAAAAAAACTAATGAACGCGATATTATTTTAAAAAATAAATAAACAGATGCACAACGTTGGGTGTAATAGAGAGTGAGAAGAAGAAGAAGAAGAAGAAGAAGAAGAAGAAGAAGAAGAAGAAGAAGAAGAAGAAGAAGAAGAAGAAGAAGAAGAAGAAGAAGAAGAAGAAGAAGAAGAAGAAGAAGAAGAAGAAGAAGAAGAAGAAGAAGAAGAAGAAGAAGAAGAAGAAGAAGAAGAAGAAGAAGAAGAAGAAGAAGAAGAAGAAGAAGAAGAAGAAGAAGAAGAAGAAGAAGAAGAAGAAGAAGAAGAAGAAGAAGAAGAAGAAGAAGAAGAAGAAGAAGAAGAAGAAGAAGAAGAAGAAGAAGAAGAAGAAGAAGAAGAAGAAGAAGAAGAAGAAGAAGAAGAAGAAGAAGAAGAAGAAGAAGAAGAAGAAGAAGAAGAAGAAGAAGAAGAAGAAGAAGAAGAAGAGAAGAAGAAGAAGAAGAAGAAGAAGAAGAAGAAGAAGAAGAAGAAGAAGAAGAAGAAGAAGAAGAAGAAGAAGAAGAAGAAGAAGAAGAAGAAGAAGAAGAAGAAGAAGAAGAAGAAGAAGAAGAAGAAGAAGAAGAAGAAGAAGAACTCTAAAGGGACATGGGCCAAAAGATGAAGAAGGGTGTTCAACAACACCTGAGCGAGAACCTGCAATAGGTACTGGCGGGTATCCTCGAATACGAGTAGCCAGCTATTATATATATATATACTATTTACATTATCCGGACTATTGTCCTCATCTTTGTCTCCATATTTATTACAACGTTTAGGCCGTTGTACGCTCCGGCCTTCTTCAAGTGGTTGGAATGGCGAAATGAACCCTTTATTTCGCTCACTGGGGTAGACTGTTCTAGTTCCACGTGCCATGTCTAATGGATGTCGGTTATCGGTTATCTCCTGTTAATTCCGCTCTCCAAGTTCTCCACTGCCTTAACCGAGTATTGAACTCACACTCTTTGGGTCCTGTCACTGGATCTAACTGCCTTTATCCACTGTGCCATGTGTCCTTGAGGACATCTGTGTATGAATGTGTTCGACATGACAACCATCTGTTTTTAAAAAGAGGACATATTTTGTGAGATTAAGTTATGACAAACAGTATTTCAAATTCTAGTTTCAACTATTGATTGTGAGATCATCGAATTACCCTCAAAAAAGGAGAGATCACTACTGCATCTCTTTTTCAGGATAATACGCGTCAAGCGAATGGTGTCTTCGTTCGATAAGACGATAAATGTAAAAATACATACAAATTGCAAGGTGGTATATATGACAGAGCTGTCATAATCAGGCCGAAAATGATGTTTTCGTCTTCTTCAGTCTATAAAAGTCGAGCAATCAAGCGATTTCTTAAAGCAGACAACATTCAGCAATGAAAGTAATGAGTAACTGAGATGTTTTGGCGCAACAGACGACGGAGAGCGTGACACAATTATTCGAAGGCGCATCGGAATAACGAATAAGGCTTTCCAGAAACTAGGCATAGTATTAAGGCAGTGAAAAAATCATCACAAACAAAAAAAAAAGAGTACTGAAATGCTATGTCATATATATATATATATATATATATATATATATATATATATATCCTCATGTATAGCAGTCAGTGCTTATCAGTTTCGTTACAGATAAAGAAAAGACTCGTAGCGGCTGAGATGTGATTCTACAGATGGATACTGAGAATACTATGGACATATGTGAGCAAAGAGGAATTTCTAAAGAAAATGGGAACTAGGAAGACACTGATATTTAGAAAGAGATAACTGAAATTTCTGGCACACATTATAAGGAAAGACGACTTGGAAAATTTAATACCCACTGGGCATATTCAAGAAATGAGAGGTGGAGAGAAACAGCAACTAAATTATCGAGTGAGTTTGTGTTAATGGATTGCAAAGCGGAAAAAGGAGGAATTGTAAAGAGGTAATCGTTGGGGGAGCCATGATCACTACGTCATGAATAGACACAGCATATAAATGGTGATGGGCCTGGAGATTGCCTTGTCAAGAATTGTTTTTCAACAACCTGCAGCCCACTATCAAACATGACGGATTCAAAGCTGAAGAAGTACAAATGGAATTCAAGAAATATATCGACTTCTTCTGGTATCACTTGCTATTATTTGCACAAAATAGTAGAATATTCCTGAAGCTACATGATCTATACCATAAAGTAAATAAGACTTGTGAATGGTTGATCCCAAAAGGTATTTATGGCCAAGACAATATCCTGAATCATAAAATAAAGAAAATATAGAGAAATATCCTTCAAAAGGTTATTTAGTTCGTGTTTTGAATGCAGCCTCGTTGAATATTTCCCCACAGAAGATAAACAAATCCGAAAGTAAAAGTTTAAAATATCCTAATAACAAATCCACCAAATTTTAATTCGCTTAAGATTTTTTAATTGTTGAACAAACGTCTTGTTTGAAAGACGATGTCTATTTACAATTCATATCTGTACGAAGAGGTGTAATGGTTAACAAGCTTGTCTACTGGTTAGTGAGTTCGATCCTCTATGGGTGCCCCATACTTTCGTCCTTGTGCCACATCTAAACTACGCTTAGTAAATTACTACAAAAGTGTGCTGAATTATATCCCAAACCAAAATTCTAATCTTTTGGTCATATCTTTGGAAATGGGTCGAATTGAGAACTTTTCAGCACCTTCCTCATATGTATTTATCATCACCCTCTGTGTGTGCGTCCTTATTTATCTATGTGTGTCTATATTTACAAATGTCAAAAGCAATCAATATACCCACCCACACATTTCCCGATGCACACGTGCACAAACTCGAATACATTCTCGTCTCTTGAAAATCACTCGCGTGTCTGTGTGCGTCTTTCTATGTTTGCTTGTATCTGTGCGTCTTTCTCTGTGTTTGTCTTTCTGGGTGTGTTTGGTGCTTTGCATTTGCTTTCTATACCTTTTCCTTTTTCCTTTTCTCTCTTTCTTTCTATGTATTTAGGCGTGCTTGTTTCTGTATTTTTCTTTGTGTTTATGTGGGTGTTTTCTACGTGTGTCTTATGTGTGTATGTGTTTTCTTTCTCTTTGTCTGTGTGTGGTATGTGTTAGATATTTGTCTGTGTGTTTCTTTTTTGTGGGAATTTGTGAGCAGGTTTATCTGTATATATATGTGTGCTTATTTCTGTATGCTTATGTTCAAGAGTGTGTGTTTTTTATGTATGTTTCCATGTGTGCTTTTATGTTTGATTTATGCGTGTTTGACTGCCGAGCATTGTGCATGTTAATATATGTAAGTGTTTGTATACGATTATCTTTCTCTCTCTCTCTCTCTCTTCATATATATATATATATATATATATATATATATATATATATATATGAAGAGAGACAAAGATAATCGTATACAAACACTTACATATATTAACATGCACAATATGATTTTGTAGTGATTTTATAACATTTATGTTATAATATTTAAATAAATAATTATATATATATATATATATATATATATATATATATATATATATATATATATATAATGTCCGCCTCTTTTTACGCTTTTCAGAAATTTATATATATATGATCAAAAATATAGTTTTACGGTATGCTATATTTATAGATTAAAGTGACTATCAAGAATAGACGGTGTGTGAATATAAAAGTGGACACTGAGGTCAACACCGAGTGGCGACAGTCTGTTTCATGATTGAATTCAATATTCGGGCCATGAAGATTGCATTCCAGCATGAAACAGACTGTCGCCACACTGTATTGAACCTAGTATATATTTATAAATATATATATATATATATATATATATATATATATATATATATATATATATATATAGTTCACCTAGCTTTCTTTTCGTTTCTAACCTTTCCTTGTCTGTGCCTTCTGTTCTCCGTTAAAAGTAAAACCCATACCATGCTTTTCGCCCACTTTTATCATGTAGGTTTCTCAGCCAGAAAGTACAAGTGATTCTAATTCAGATTAACCGAACACCAGGCATGTAGTCCACTATATAACACAATTCTGGCCATAATAAGAAAAGACTAACAGATAAATAATCAGGATAACAATGCAGATGTACCGACTTTTGATAAGATCAGGAAAACAGTAAAAGGTGTAAACATTTTTTTAAATTCTTTGCTTAGTTCAAAATAGAGAATTATTCTGTTTTCTTTACGAGAACAAACAAAATATCCGTTCTTCGTCATGTTTCTTCGGGTGGGGGTTAGCCACATAGACATTTGATTATGTATTCATTTCACTTCGTACGAAATCATAAGCTTGAAACATATAAATGCAAATAGATGTATCTTCACCCTCTCGTTTTCTCTTTATCTAGGAATCTTATCTCGACCTACACATATTCGTTAAAATGTCTATAAATAAATATAATGTATCAATATTTTGTGCGAAAATATTTACTTAATACACAGTTGTACGTATGCGTGTGTGCAAAAAAGTATAATATTGTTGATTAATATGGGTTTGCCTTTTCCTCTTTTTATTTAGAATTTGAAAAACATCTCTGATATCCTGTAATGTGCGCAACAGGTAAAAAAAAACGAAGGTGTATTGGTTGTTGTTAGTTTTAAATATCGCGCTAAGTACAAAGTAATTTTGTAGAAATGATAAAATATTGGCTAATATATAAATTATATTTAACGATAATGGATAAGCAACATGGAATTAAAGAATTTAGCCTTCAAACATCAAAAATCAATCTCTATATGAAAAAAAAAAGTTTCCTTATTATAAAAAAAAATCAAGCTTAATGAAAAACTGAAAAGAAAGAACTTATATAAGTGTATGTTTAAATGTTTGTGTACGGAACAGTAGATACATTTTTCCTGGATGAAGAGATTGGTGTATGACAAAACCGTTTTCAGGTGAAATCAAATCATTGCAAAAATTTCAATCTTTTATGGTAGACTATGAAATATTTTCCTGCAAGCGTACGCACACACATACACGCACACACACGCACACATATACGCACACATGCAAGAAAATATTTCGCTATGATTGGCCAAGCTAGCCTTCAAAATAAGCAATAAACAAAAAAATTATATAGATCAATGATTGAGTAATCAATCGATTAAAGGAATAATCAATTGATCAGTGGCGTACACAAAAAAAATAGTTTTTGTGTACGCTATACTTAAAAAAAAAGGGATTGCCCGCTTTTGACTCAGGTCACGTGTCTCTGAGTTATTCGTAATTTTATCACAAGTAACAGAGATCAAAATTTAAAGAAAAATCAAAGATTTCCTACCGTCTTCCATGGGGCTCTCTGTGGTGGTAATGTTTGGGCTTCCGTTCGCTCCCCTAGCAGGCCCGGTTCGATCCGGGATGCCGGCGTGAGCGAACGAATCTGCTCCAATAGCCGCGTCGCTGCCCGTATCCAAAAGAACAGCCGTAACGACGTTTGGGGGTGGCGAGGTCGTCCCTGGGGACCCCGTCGTCGTCGTCGTCGTTGTCGTCGTCGTCGTCTTTGCGGATAATCTCCGAAACAAAGCGGCTTCAACACGTCCAAACCGCGGAATCCGATGGTAAGTTTCGACTGCTGCTGCTGCTGGTGACGTACGTTGGAAAAAGTTAAGTAAGAAGACCATAACAATTGGAACACAACTTTTTTTTCCTTTCGTTTTTTTTTAAATCTTTTATGTTTTCTTTCTTTTCCCCAAATAAATACAAGGACGTATTAAAACTTAACGGAATCAACCCCCTTTCTCTAGGAAAAACTTGATTTAAAAAATGGTATTAAATATTGCAACTATCTCTAATTAAAGTTTTTAAAAATATTAATTCCAATATCAACCAAATGATTACAATTGATCTTTTCTTTTTTATTTCTTCTTAAATCTCTCCGTTAATTTTAAGTTTACAAATTTCAAAATTTGCTTTAAAATTCCATTAAAAAAAAAAGAATTATTAGAAATTTATCTTTTCCTAGTGACTAGCTAAAAATATTATCTAAGCAAAAATCAATATTTTTCATTTAGTTTCTTTTCTCATTCAGATTTTTTTTTCTAAATTTTGAAATTGATTTCATTTCTAAATAATTCGATCAGATTTCATTTATGTTGAATTTTCGCGTTGATTTCCATAAATAAAATATTTCCATTTATCAATTTTCAAAACTGTAACAACACATCCAAATCATATGGTATCCCAACGAGAGACAAATATAATTCCGGTTTCAAATCCTGGTGATATCAATCAAAAAACATAGACATTTGTGTGTTATTAATCTTCCCATCATTTCCGAGGAGATTTTTTGAATGATTCGTTATTAAAATATTCTCTTCTTTCCATTCTTTTCTGTTTTTGTAATTCCTCCAAAATATCCGAGTGACAGACAAGACGAAGTGAACTCCCAAAATTGGTGATCTTTTTTATTTTTCTTTCCGTTGTTTTTCTGTTTGTTAATCACGTGGTTTTGCGGTGTAACTTTTCGCCTGCTCTCTCTCTCTTTCTCTCTCTCTCTCTCTCACACACACACACACAAACAAACACAAACACGCTCTCTTTCTCTCTCTCTCTCTTTCGTTCTCTCTCTCTCTCTCTTTATATATATATATATATATATATATATATATATATATATATATATATATATATCACTTTCCCTCTCTCTTTTCCAAATAATTGTGTTTTTGTATATGTTGGTGGGACCTGTTCGGTTTGAAGTCGTAGGTGATATAATAATACACCAAATCACGCCATATCCCTAAAAAATTGGTTGATTTCTGTACTGATTGATTGTAATTGAAAAATGCATGTGTGTTCTGTTTAAGTTAGAAAAACATTTAACCTGAAAATATCGTGAGGCGTGGGTAAAGAAAGAAAAATAAAAACTTGTATCTGTTTTTTAAATTTGACAATCTTGTTAATTATTAATAATGAACAGGGGTTATATCGTTGAAATTTTGTGTTTTTTATACATTTTTCGTTCCAAGACTTTTTTTTCTATTCACCTCTTTCTTCAATAAAAAGAATGAAAGTGAAAATATTGGTAAATATTCCTTAAAATCATAAGAACCAAAAATTATTCTTTCAAAGACTCCGATAAACTGACTTATTAGACGTTTGATATTTTGTTGTTATTTTTTTGTTTTGTTTTTTGTTAATTTTGTTTTGTTTTCTGTTTGTTTGTTGTTTTTTTGTTTTGTATTGTTTTTATAATTCATTTACAATACAAAGAACATTAGAAGCTTGTTAAGATAAAATTATTTTCTTTTCTTTTTTCTCAAGAAGAAATTTCGACAAGTAAAAATGGAGGGACCACATTATATTTTAAAATGTTTTTCTTTCTTTCTTTTTGTACATTTTTTGTTCGAAATTCTTTATTTATCTGGGCAGTTTTTAGTAATCAGACACAATTTTTGTCAATGGTCAAGAAAGACGTCACTGCCAAGGAGAAAGTTGATTTTAAACGAACCTAATACAAATGTTGCTGTTCCTTTTATACTTATATAAAATCTTAATTTTTCTTTTTTTAGGGAAGGGATAGTATATTTGTGTTCGCTTCTTCTTTCTTTCTTTCTCTTGAGAAATTGCTGTACCTGACAAAAAATGAGTTGCTTTCAACTTTGACTCGCTACAAGAGACACGCATACGAACGCACATTCCAGCGGCCAAGGAACTACTGAAGACATTTCGAAGTACATAAAATCCTCACTAAGCAATGTAAAATTTGTACAATGTATATTTATGTATGTATGTGAATGTGTTGTAGAGAATGTGTACTCATAACCGATACTTCAACTGCTGCTGCTAGATGGCGACGATAGGCTTTTTAATAGCAGTTGTAGTAGTCGTAATAGAAATGAAAAAAGCAGTACAAGTAATAATCATTTGACTCGTCAGTCTATGTAGAAGAGGCAAATAACAGTATTATTATTATTATTATATAGGGTAGAGAGTGGAGGTGGTGGGCAAGGGGAGATAAGTAACAGTTAGTGAGGAAGAAATATACTAAGACTAGGTAATATAAAATTGGAAGAAGAGTTAGTACGTACTATTGAATGACCACAAATCCACCCACACGGGTGATCTTTTTTGTGAGCTTTGGTATAACAGTTGGAAATCATTGAACTACAAAGACAAGCAAGTTAGAAAGATAGATAAATTTGGAGAGCTGGACATATAAAAGACTTGAAAGTCAAAGACAATTTTCTTCTTTAATGAAATACAGTTTTTCAATTAACTTTAACACTGAATGTTAATGTCTGTCAATTCTCGCCTTGTGCCAGACTAATTCTAAGATGAGTAACGACTTATAAGGTCGAATTTAGGAAATTAAAACTTTTCTTTTCTTTTTCTCATTGTTCCTTTCTTTTCTTTTTAACTTTTTTTGAGAAAATGTTGTTAAATTAGCACTTAACAGGAATGACACTACATTCCAATAAAATATTCATACCAAGAAAAAAAAAAGAAATTATTCACCAGTTAAAATAACGAAATGAATATTATTAATCTTCTTCTTCTTCTTCTTCTTGTTTCTTTTTTTTTTGTTGTTTTTCCTTAGATTTCTGGTGTGTACTCATTTCTTTCCGGGTCCCAACCAGAGATCTAAGGTTAGAAATGGCATCATGACATTATTATTATTATTTCATTTCAGACGTGTCCAACCGCCTTCGCTAAAAAATCAAGTGAAAAACCTGCTTAAATTTCATGCTTTTTTCTCCATATTCCCAACTTCGGCGCTGCTGTGGTGTGAGTCGTCCAAATATATGCACAAACCTTTATTGTTATTATTATTATTATTATTATTATTATTATTATTACAAGCTATATAAATATATAAGTAAATTATTATTATGAATATATATATAATTAAATTTTAAAGTTTTTTTTTTATCAATGTTTATTAGAATAAATTTCGATAGAGTCAGCAGTATATTGTTTCTTTTCCAGGTAAAAAATTTGAAACGTTGAGACAAGTTAATAATAATATTAATTTGGCGAATGGCTAAATCTTTGAAATCATAAATAATTAAGATTTTAAGACAATGGTAAATTTGGCATACGGCCAAGTTCATTTAGCAATACTCGATGATATAATTCAGTTAAAAATAGAACAAATTCTACTCATAAAATCCGTTAGATGTATGTACGATAAATGAAAGTAACTCCGATTATCATTCTCATGTAATTCATTAGTATTTGATTAAAAAAAAACAAAAAAACTAACGGATTTTTGTGAATTATTTCCTATTTATTTTAAATCGTCATTCGAACAGGTGAAATAAGAAGGGAAATGTTTCGTCTTCTCTCTTCTTAAATATTGATTACTTACAGCCATAGTCCTAAACATGACCTTCAGTGTCTACCCAACACTGTAGGTACAACTGGTTTTACGGGTACAAACTAGACTAACTGCTTCGGGAAATGGGGCGCTCTATCCAGACTTAAAGCTAGAAAATTTTCATTCGTTTTTTTTATTATTTTTATCTTTTTTTTTATCGGTTGACTAACTTCTACTAGTTAAACTTTTTTTTTCTATTTAATTTTAAAAATGTTCATCATTAATTTTTACTTATGAACTTATTTAATTTTCTACGTGACCCTTCATGACGTTGATGATAATGGCTCTCCACAATTTCCTGTCCTTTGTAGCTCTTAATAAATTATTTAATACGGTTCTGATATCGTCCTGAATACAGTAATAACCAATGAAACTTCTTTATCTGGACACGTGTCGTCTATAAATGCAGAAATTCTCACGATTATATCATTATGAGTAAAGCAAGAATTTAAAAACAAAATTACAGCTAAAACTGCAAAGGTTAATAACTAATAAAGATAATAACATGGTGGCCGCTTGTACCTCAGCTGTTTTGCCTCATTCATTCACTGACCAGAAAATAGTCTCCTTGACAAAATGTTTGAATTTTTCATTTTGATGAAGTGTCTTCCTAATCATAAGAGTATAAAGCTTTGTACAGGCTGAGTTCTTCGTTTTAGTTTTATCAAAATGTTTCGACCGCCTTTTGCAGTTTAAAGCATTTGCAATGAAACAATCCGTTTCGGAGCACGAACATTTACTTCGATACAATCAACATTGTGCCAAACTAAGTGAAATATCCACAAATTGATAAAATTTCAGAATAACAAATAGCTAATGAAAAAATGTTTAACGATCTCTAATTTATAATAATCGCAGTAAGGAGAGTGTTCCCAAACCCTCCCCGTATATATATATATATGTATATATATATATATATATATATATATATATCACATATATATATATATATCACATATATATGTATCACATATATATATATATATATATCACATATATATATCACATATATATATATATCACATATATATATATATCACACATATATATATATATCACATATATATATATCACATATATATCACATATATATATCACATATATATATATATATCACACATATATATATCACATATATATATATATCACATATATATATATATATATCACACATATATATATCACATATATATATATATCACATATATATATATCACATATATAGATATATAAATATATATATATATATATCACATATATATCACATATATAGATATATAAATATATATATATCACATATATATAGATATATAAATATATATATATCACATATATATAGATATATAAATATATATATATATCACATATATAGATATATAAATATATATATATCACATATATATATATCACATATATAGATATATAAATATATATATATATCACATATATGTATATATATCACATATATAGATATATAAATATATATATATCACATATATATATATATCACATATATAGATATATAAATATATATATCATACATATATATATATCACATATATAGATATATAAATATATATATATATATCACATATACATATATATATATCACATATATATATATATATCACATATATAGATATATAAATATATATATATATATCACACATATATATATATATATCACATATATATACATATCACACACAAACACACACACATATATATATCACGTTATACATCTCGCAGCGTTTAGAACACGAAAAGGCTTTGATTTCGAAAGATGATTTTCAAGGTCGACAAAACTCCCTCCCCTCAAGTTGACTTTTCACACAACACAATCTTCTTATTCACCATTCCCTATTCATTTGTCCTTGTGTGAGACCAAGCTGAATTTCCCCCCTCTCCCCATCTCTCTATAATATATATATATATATATATATATGCATATCTCATTTTGTGTGTGTGTGTGTGTGTGTGTGTGTGTGTGTGTGTGTGTGTGTGTGTGTGTGTGTGTGCGTGCAAATCGTAATTTTTTCAACAGTTATAAACTATACCTATAAACTTTATGTATCATAATATTGTCTGGGTATTGCGGATTTTACAAGCATCTCAATGAACATGCTGTATAAAAGGCAACATCTTTCCTGGCGTAGATTTTGTTGCTGACTATAAACAAGGGCATTTCTTCTTGATATTCGGTGTGATTAAGGCAGATGAATAAAGTCACAGCTGTTATTGTTTCTTGCATCTCCCCCTCCAAGGTCTCCAACTTGACCGATTTTGACTGATTTGTTAACATCTATTTTGATATTGCCAAGAGCGAATGAACGTAAGGGAAAGAACATCTGTCCGCCGTGCGACTCCGCCCAAAGGAATCAGATCGATTATCGATCATTAGTCAATATGACAACGGCTATCTTCGTTGCCTTATAAATTCATGCAAATACACTTGCATCTATTTATATTGCGCTCATTTTCCTGTCATAACCAAAATTGGCGAATTTTCTCGTATTGAAGCCATTTTCAACATTTTTTTCAGAAAGATTGGAGATTTAATCACTTTAAGTAAAAAGATGTCAACTGGGAAAAGAGAAAGGTACGCACTCAAGTAACATATCAATTAAGCTAAAGTTCTTCTGCTTGAACAGCCTACTAAATTTGGTCAAGCTAACAGATACTACAGTCAGTTATGTGCCAAGCGTCTTACGCGCTTAGGCGATCATGTATCTTTCGATACATAACTGACGAGGCAGATTTTTTTCCTGCAGTAGGTTACCATTTCTTTCTGCGGTAGACCAGTTGCCATCCAAGGCTATAGAACCCGGTCTGTCCTACTATTTACCCATAGCTGGGGGGGATAAGAAGAAGAAGATTCATACCTTTGCCAAGGGTATTAACACGTAAGTGAATGTAATGAATTCGACTGGAATCAAACTCGGATCACCGATTCCTCAATTCGAGCCTAAACAAAGAACCGGGAAACAACACCTTGGTCCCAGACGAGGAGCACAGATACCATGATTCTGATTCTGAGGCGATGATTCATAGATTAATAACGTCATTTTTTACGGGTCCTGTGTTCGAAGGTTTTTACAAAGCTGAGGTGGGTGAGAAAAAAACAACTACGTCAAAGAACAGACTGCAAGAATAATAAATGGAAAAATATATTGTTTCGGATCAAAAGTTCGTAGCATTTTTCAATAAGTAATGTTTGACCCATGAATTCGTTTCATACCTGACTGTATTCTCTTAAATGGGTCTTTTTAATGCGCCTTTCTATAAAATTCGTTGGTGGATTGTGAATTTTAAATGTTTCTACGTAACAAAGTGAAAATACGGGAAATGTGATGTACTTTAGACATTTGATACTTTTTTATTTCTGGAAAGAAAGTAAAAACTCTGTACAATCAGCGAGAGAAAAGACGTACCGTTTATGGAGATGGTACAAAATTGCTAAAATTTTGTACTCTCTATCTCAGCCACGTATCAAAATTTCAAAATACAAACTCATTCTGAACCCCAACCCCATCCGAAGATTTCGAATTTTGGTGTCCAGCTACGTGCAAGGAATTCTATTTTTGTTATCTGGTACCCACTCATATGGCAAGATTTCGAATTAAATTGCCCGAAACAATTTCAAATTTTAAAGCCAGATGTCTGGCACCAACATTTGGAATGCTAAATCCCAACTTCGAAGGCCGATTTTTCAGGTGAGTTGTTCCCACATAAAATACTAGAGCAACACAATCTTCCTGTTCGCATTTCAACTTTATTTACTCGCCATTAACAATATTTAATAAAGGTCGGATGTCTAAATCGCTCGTTTTAATTGCGTAAAAGCTTCGATTATCACCAAAAAGAAAAACTGTTTTATAATAATTTTTGCATTTAAGCTAAGGTTAGTTTCGAAAAAGAATTTATTAAGTCGGCCATCAAGTGAAGATTAAAGTAAAGGAAAGTCAATTTGGTTGTCAAACCAAATCATCCGCTTTACAATTATCTTTACACAAATTATGTATTTCTTGTTTTACGTGCGTTAAGCAGAAGATATTTGCAATAAGTAATGCAACATTGGACGTAAATGTTCTAATGTGACATTAGAATTCTAAAACTCCTTTTGTATGTTGCGTATGTAAAGACTATTGCAACATCTTTACTACACAAAGAAAACCATAAAACCAAACATGAAAAATTTCTTAAAAGCGTAAAAAGAGGCGGACGTTATATATATATATATATATATATATATATATATATATATATATGATAAAAATATAGTTTTAAGGTATGTTATATTTATGGGTAAAAGGGGTCAGTGTCAGAGATAGATCATATGTAAATAAAAAATGTGAACACTGGAGTCAACTGTCATCAGAGTCCATAAATATATATATATATATATATATATATATATATATGTGTGTGTGTGTGTGTGTGTGTGTCTGTGTGTGTGTGTGATAAAAATATAGTTTTAAGGTATGCTATATTTATGAGTTAAAGTGCTCTATATCAGGGAAAGGTCGTATGAAAATATAAAACTCGACATTGCGGTCAACACTCGGCGGCTACAATCTGTTTCATGATTAAACACAATTATTAGTCCATGTGTGCGTTGTGTTATAGGTCGACTATTTATATATGCTGATCAGTGATGCTTTATGGGTAGATCTGTTGTATTATTCTAACGCTTAGTAGATGGTCAGTAACGGTTATCTTTCGAATTGTTAAAAGTAATTTCGAGTAAATTTCGTGTTTACTTGCGTTCATATGTGCATTTGTAGTTCGTTAATTTGTTTATTATTTACTTTATTTGTTTACTTTTTATTGGGTTAATTTATTTTGCTTATTTATTTTTTTATTCATTTATTTTTATTTTTTATTCGTATTTAGTTTTCGATTTTTAAGTAACGTAGTAAAAATTTGTTTTGTGTCTGCATTTTCAGATCTGTTGGTCTGGAAAGGTAATCATTGCTATTTTCTCTTCCAGACAGACTTTACAGTTTTTGGATTTATTCTTGTAGGTAGATGCTGGTTTCCTTATTTTTCATTATATTTTTGGTGTGATTTTGTTTGGATTTTTAATTTCCCATACATGTTTAGGAAGCACTGGACTCTTTGCGTATTTATTATTTGTAAAGTATGTTTTATGTGCGTAGTTTCTTTGTTTCCATTGTCCTTCAGTTACTCCTATGTATATTTTTTCTATCATTATCAGCTGATTTTACATTGGCTTGATATATTACATTGTTCTGTAAGCAATTTCTGTTTAAGGAATATTTGTTCTTTACTCTGCAGTTACACGTGGGTTTGATTTGTGAGTGTTTTGTTCGTTGTTTTCCTGTTGTGTCTTTTTATTATTATACCATGTTCTCGGAGCAATTGTAGTTGATTTTTACTGTGATTTTGTTAAATAACTTGCGGAGAGTGCTAGAATGAAGAAACTGTTTGTGTATGAGTTTAATGAATATTTTCCTCCGTTTGTTTTTATGTTTTTGTTGTATGGTGGGCTGAGCCACAGGATGTTTCTTTTCCTATTAAATTTTCGGGATGTATGGTGTGTATGTGAGTGTTGCCTAAATTCCAATATCTTTTAGGGCTGTTTTATAGCCTTTCTGGCTTAATTGAAGATGGTTCCACTAACTGCTGTTAATTGATTGTGGGATCTGCTTGATTATTGATGGTGGTTGGTTTGAAGATGTCTATATATACTGTGGTTTGACATTTGGATGTCTATATGCTTGGTATGTACCTTTACTTAGGTTGAATGTGACATCTAAGAAATCTACTTCTTTTAGGTTAGTTTTTATGGTTATGTCGAATCCGATTTTTTTTTAAATTTTTATAATTGTTTTTTTCTGGTTTTGTTTATTTTTGTCTGTTACTGTTACTTAAGACCGTTGTCTCTGTAGAGGCCAACATCATCCCCACAATTATTTCCACTTAACAGCCATTAGAATAATTTGAAACCAAACCGTTACATAACCTAATAACAGTTACAATAATAAATTAGACCTAACCATATGCATGACTGATCAGCATATATAAATAGCCGAACCAAAACACAACGCACATGGCCAGACGATTGCGTTTAAGCATGAAACGGAGTGTCGCTGCCGAGTCTTAACTTCAATGCCCGCGCGCTCGCGCGTGCACACACACACACACACACACACACATATATATATATATATATATATATATATATATATATATATATATATAAACTCCAAGAGTCAAATCTTTCGTAATAGTGTTTCACTGACACGACTGTGTAACCACCATGGGAGAGTATCTTTTCACACATGCCCGTCAAGTTCTGTATGATGAGTAACGAAGTAACATCAAGACGGCGTAACCAGTTCTCGAAAAATTCAAAAACAGCTGGAGACTTACCGGACATACCCTATATACATTGTGAAATCTTGAAAATCTAAAAGTTTCGACGATGATGTCAGTAAGTATTCATTGCTTAAGAGCTTCTCATGAGTCTGCTTAAAGCCATTATGGGTGACTAGTACGAAAGGAGACAAGGCCAGTAAGGAAAAAGATAATAGTTAAGGAATGTGACGTCATTGATAACTTCCTGACTTTCACAGATTCGTTTTCTCTTTCTTCTCTCAGTTCCTCTTTGTTCATTGTCAAATGCAGATCATTGCATACTTAAGCGTAGCTTCGTAAATAAGTGCCTGGCAGCCGACATATATATATTGATGCACAATGACTACGTATGAGTGTGTGTGCGCGTGCGCGTGTGAAAACTCAAACACATTTGCATTTACTAGGAGGCGCACTAATAAAGAATTGTGCAAACAGAAAAAAAAATAGGCAGATAAAAAGCGTCTGTCGTAGAACGTTTCTTTACTTTCACAGACCATTTCCTAGTTTAGATAGTTAGAACCCCCAAACCAACTCACTAAGTACCGAACATTTATGGCCTGATACCGGATAAAATTAAAGAATAGATAGATAGATAGATAGATAGATAGATAGATAGATAGATAGATAGAAAAAATGAAAGAAAGAAGAAAAGAAAGAAAGACAGACAAAAAGAGAGAAAAAGAGCGAAATGAGTAGGCGATAGATAGATAGATAGATAGATAGATAGATAGATAGATAGATGTGCGTATAACCTAAAGAAAATAAGGTAATAATGTAAATCCATGTCTATTAGAATCGAATTGATAAGTATTTCCATTATTACTTCTTTTCACCCTGTTGAAATTCAATCACATATGCCTTTAATGTGTATATACTTGTATCTATAATCATGCATTTTAAGTCTCTATGTGAGTCAGAATACGTTTCTTTGTTAACTATTTGTACATCATTATATTCTATTCCAAAAATGACGAAAACTCCTTCCAGCTAAACATTCAGTTTACTGGCTATTGCCAGATACATTACATGTTGAACTGTAAGATAATATAGTTGATTCCCAATTTTCTTTTCTATTTTTAAAACCTTAGACTTTTCCCAATAAGTTTCACGTAATAGGCGATGCAGTGTTAAGCATATTTGGAAGTGGGATAGCAAAAGGCTTTCTCTTAAGATGCTACGTAAAACTAATCCATATGTTTTCTAAGTTCATAACTTCGATGATCTTCTATCACTATTTCTAAGTGATATTACATTGTCTTTTGTATGCATTTATTATATTGTCTGGTGTATAAACTTATTTCATTAACTTGCCTATATATTTATTACATTGTTTCCTGTACTTTTCCTATTGCCTTGTATGCCTGATTATTGTCATGTGTATATATCGTATTGTCTTGTGTATGTATTTGCTAGATTGTTATGCTGGCACAATTTATAGAATCTTATGTGGGTATTTATTATCTCAAATTCTGCATGCATTATATTACATTTCATAGACATTTATTATTTTAGATTATATTCTTTCCCCTTTCAGTATTATTTTTTTTCTCCGTTGATAAAATTGATGAGTCTAAACCGATATTCTGAATGATTGTTGGAATTAATGTTCGTTCTGGCTGCCAACGCTTTGCTCACCAACACAGATTAATTAATTTCTTTGTTTTCATGTGTTCAAGAACCTATTTACTGGGATAACTTTATTTAGGGACGAGGTTACACTTATAAGGTTACACTTATAAGGTTACCCTTATGAGGTTACCCTTATGAGGTTACCCTTATGAGGTTACTCTTATGAGGCACTGAATGAATATCAAATTGACTAGCAATAGAGTGAGAGATAAACATAACATCACCATCATGTGTCAACCGCAGTCAAGATCATGGAGTCCATAACACTACGTCAAACCTCCCGGTCCTTCATTGCTGACCCCAAGTCCTGCTTACCAATGCCTGCATCCCTTGAGATGACGTCAAGGAATGATAGTTTTCTGTCCCTGGTCAGGTTTGATGCAGGGTTCCAGAGTAGGGATGAGGAGACAACCTCATTCACGGTACGATGACAGAGACCAGCAAACTGTGCTCGACGAACTCATATGAGAGAGGAAACATAGGAAGGCTGCCGTAGAAATTGGTGGATGATCAGATGACGTTTCCAAGAGAGGTTCTGGGCCCTCATCACATTGAGAACATTTACAAAGCCAGATATAAAACTATAAGTATAAAGTGAGTCAAGTAAGCATCAGTAAACACAGATTCTGTGGCTTGTTAATTTGAATGTATCTCTTATGTGGTCATAGATATAGTTTGTACGCTTTGGTTTGTTTGGAGCAATGAGAGAAAAAGCGTCGAACTAACGAACAATGGCTTGGAGGAAAAGCAATAATCGCATAGTGTCCGCTATAGTTAATTTCAAATCTGATCTTAGTCACAAGTTTATAGCAGCGAACCAAACTAGTGGATTAGTTCATGGAACAATATTTCTTGTCTAACCCAGGCGTTATTTACAATATTTAGCTGCTTAATCTGCTACAGTAACAGCGAGGATCGAACTCACTACAGCTGTGTACAAGGCGAACTAATCAAACGCGTTGTGTGAGAGACTCTCTATATGAATCTGGTTATAAGCTTAGACTGACATAAGACGAGACTACAACAACACACAATAAAGATCGAGCTCCCTTCATAATTTGTCCGAGAGGCGAACTTGTAAATCAATGCGTTAAGAAACATTGCGTCGGTGTTTATACGAATCGCCATGTCCTTATTGGCGCATGCGTATTTGAATGGATATCTATGAGTATGCGCGTAATATGCCAGTAATTTTAAATAGCTATCAAATCATGTCATTATTTGAACACAGTTTACCAAACACTGTAATTTACTGCGTACAGAAAAGTGTGTACACGTGGCTAAGTATATAAGTGTAACTACATACGCATCTATATTTATACTCTTATATATATATATATATATATATATATATATATATATATATATATATATATATATATATATATATAAGCATACCGGCACACGACACGCAAAGACAAGAATATTTAGGAAGACATGGGTAAGAGAAAAAGATGAAGATTGAACATGTAAGAGTGCATACAAAAAATCACACATCCATAAATGCACATTTAAACGTATTTATAGAAAGATACCCACATATAATACATGAGCATAGAAATATCTATTCTTGCATGATCTGTACATATATATATATATATATATATATATATATATATATATATATATATATATATATATATATATTGTGGATAAGGTGGATTCGAGATGACAATTCATTCGTAAAATGTATGTAAGAAAACGAATTAGGGAAGGAAGTTCTTACCAACTTGAAACATCTATCAAAATAGATGTCGCTGTGTTCGGCTATTGGCAAAACATTTAGCTGTATTTGACTAATTCTACCTAATCATAATGTTTATAGAAGACTGTACAAAACGTACACACCCAGCTTTTCAGTGGAGATGAGAACTAAACAGCTAACAAATTTAATTTATTTCAGTATATTAGCGTACACATATCCTAATAGATAGATAGATAGATAGATAGATAGATAGATAGATAGAACTGACCGACATTGATAGAGAGAGGGAGAGAGAGAATGAACTGACCGGCATAGATAGATAGATAGATAGATAGATAGATAGATAGATAGATAGAACTGACCGACATTGATAGAGGGAGAGAGAGAATGAACTGACCGGCATAGATAGATAGATAGATAGATAGATAGATAGATAGATAGATAGATAGATAGATAGATAGAACTGACCGACATTGATAGAGAGAGGGAGAGAGAGAATGAACTGACCGGCATAGATAGATAGATAGATAGATAGATAATGAAGAGACCGACATGGAGATATAGGACAT